>CM048652.1:26590747-27840747 GCA_026413185.1 Pueraria montana var. lobata | reverse complement strand
GCAAGCAATCTAATTGTATCATGTCTTGCTACTGGAGCAAATGTATCAGAAAAATCAACACCATGCTGCTGAAAATAGCCTTTTACCACCAATCTAGCTTTAAGTTTGTTCACAGAACCATCAGAATTGAGTTTAGTTCTGTAAACCCACTTAACACCAATTACCTTTTGATTTTTTGGTCTGTCCACCAGCTGCCAAATGTTGTTTTTCTCTATTATATTGATCTCCTCCTGCATGGCAGCCCTCCAACCTTTTGTTTCAGTAGCTTCGTCATAGTTTGCAGGCTCTAATGCAGCCACATTGCATCTAACAGAAACATCCTCCAAGCTTCTGCTTCCTCTGACTGGAAACTCAATGTCACTGTCATATTTTTCTCCTTCATCTTCAGAATCTTGCTCTTGCAAATTTTCATCTCCAGGCAACCCATTATTTGGGCCTTCAGCTTGACTTTTCTCCCAATTCCATTTTGACAACTCATCAAATTTCACATCTTTGCTGACAAGAATTTTTTTGGTCTCCAAATTGTATATTCGGTATCCTTTGGAGTTGCTACTGTACCCCAAGAAGATACGAACTTTAGATTTATTATCAAGCTTGCCCTTTTTCACTTGTGGAACAAGAGCATAACACACACAACCAAAAACTTTTAGATTCTCCATTGAAGGCTTCCTTCCATACCATGCTTCAAAAGGTGTTTTTCCTTTCAAAGCTTTGGTGGGCAGCATATTCAGCAAATATATTGAGGTATTAACAGCCTCAACCCAAAAAGTTTTAGGAAGGCCTTTTTCAGACAACAAACATCTGGCCATCTCCATAGTTGTTCTGTTCTTCCTCTCACTTACTCCATTTTGTTGAGGACTGTAAGGAACAGTCAATTGATGTTGAATTCCAGCTTGCTCACAAAATTTTTCAAACTCCCCTGCTGTATACTCAGTTCCATTATCAGATATGAGCACTTTAATTTGACAGCCAGCCTTCTTTTCAACCATGGACTTAAATCTCAAAAATACAGCAAACACCTCTGACTTTTGCTTTAGAAAAAAATACCCAGCACATCCTTGTAAATTCATCTATAAATAACAGAAAATACTTACTGTCATTTAAAGATGATATGCTCATGGGTCCACACACATCAGTGTGTATAAGCTGCAATTTTTCTGTTGCTCTCCAGCTTGCTGCAGTTGGAAAAGGCAATCTACTTTGCTTTCCATATTGGCATACATCACATACATCAATATTATCTTCAATGGCAGGAAAATTGTCAACTAAGTCATTTGAACTCATTTGCTTAAGAGTGGAGTAGCTAAAATGACCAAGTCTTTTATGCCACAAAGAGGAATCATCTACTTTACTTGGGAAAGCATGCATATTTGTCTTCTTCCACTCTATTGGAAAGCTTTTATCTCTCATTTTAATGGACATAAGTTCACACCCAGAAGGGTAAAAAACAATGCATCTCATATCTTCAAAGCATAAAGAATAATTTCTTTCTAGCATTTGTCTCACACTCAAAAGGCTTTGATTTAACTCAGGCACAAATAAAACATCTGAAATATATTTGATACCTGAAGAAGTTTCAATAGCAACTACTCCTTTGCCTTTGACATCAACACATTCTCCATTGCCAATGGTGACTTTGGAGAAGTAGGACCGATCAAGTTCCTTAAAAATGCTAGCATTGTGGGTCATATGGTTTGTGCACCCTCTATCTATTAGCCGAGCTTCTCTGCTATTACTGGCTGAATAACACGTAGCAACAAACAGTTGCTCCTCAACCTGTTGGTGATGCTCAACAACTTGAGCTTGCTGTCCCTGCTGGTTTGCTTTGTTTTTGCAAACCTTCCCCACATGACCAAGTTGATTACAAACCTTGCATTTAACTCCTGGCCTGAACCAACAAAAGTTTTCAGTATGGTTGCTCTTTTTACAGTGGGAACAAGGCGGAAACTTATTTTTCCAGCCTCCTGCTTTCTTGTTGCTTTCTTCCTCCTTCTTTTCTTTTCCTTTTTTTTTTCCACCAAATGGCTTTTTTTCCAGAACTGCTCCAGCCTTGAGCTTTGCCTTTGGAGTGTGCCACAAAAGCGCCTTCCATACTTTCTTCCATTCTCAGAGATCCCCTGTGTTCAGTGGCTTGCAGAGCATTCACAAGCTCTGCAATAGATATTTGAGAAAAATCCTTATTTTCTTCTAGATAGGACATTTTTTACTCAAACCTCTCTGGAAGACACACTAGGATTTTCTCCACAACAAGTTGATCACTTAGCTCCTCTCCAAGTAATCTGATTTGTGTAATCACCTTCAAAAGTCTGTCAGTGAAATCTTTGATAGATTCACTTTCTTTCATTTTCACCACTTCAAACTCTCTCCTCAAGTTCAGCCCCTGCATTCTTTTTGTTCTTTCACTCCCTTGGAACTCCCTCCTTCAACTGATCCCCTGCTTCTTTTGTAGTCTCAAGAGTCAGAATCTTGATAAATACTATCATGTAGTGCTGCTTGTATAATGGCAAGTGCTTTGCCTTCCTTTGCCACTTCATCATTGTGAATCCTTATTTGAGCCACTGTTGGGTTTTCCAGTAATGGAGTTGGGTTACTTCCATTTTCCACTATATCTCACAAACTCTGAGCTCTAAAATAAGTTCTCATTTTTGCAGCCCACAAATGAAAGTTTTCACCAGCAAATATAGGAGGTGGAGGTAAAGAATTACTGCTGGAAGCCATTTTTGTGTTTGAAGGTTTTTTTTTGTATGGGGTTTTCACTCACTCTGATTTGGGTTTTTCTCTCCCTCACTAACTCTGGTTTTGTCTCCCTCACAGACCCTTAAAGATCAATTAAGCTTTAGACACCATGTTAAGAAAAACAGAACAGACATAAGAATAGAAAACTTATAAACGTATAAAGAAGAGAGGAGCAAATTTGTTCTGATATATTTCAGATTTTTCATATATCTGAATTGTTACAGCAAGTGATTTAAATACAAAGCCAACAAGTTTCTGATTGGGTGAAACACACAGCAAAATAAAGGCTAATTAAAAATAGGCATCATTAGCCCACAGCTAGCTATTAATTAAAAGCATGCTTAAAAAGTAAACAGACATGTTGCAGAGGTATTAAATAAAACAGTTGGGAAAATCTCATATTCTAACGAAGATCCATTAAATCTAGGGCCTAATTCACCTATCTTGAATAAGGAGAACAAGAGACTTGCCTTCACAGTTGCAAATGTCATACGATTGGAGTAAGTCCTTGTGTATCTGCATGCAGAAAAGCAGATATTAATTACATAATTAATTAGCTTTTTAGATACAAATTAAGCCTAGTTACTATATAGCTAGAGTTAGAGGAATATATACCCTGCAACTTGACCATTTGTATGCCATGGCCTCCAATCATCCACAATGGAGTAGTTTAAAGATCTTATCCATGCTTGAGTTACCAAGAAAGGAACATTCATGTCATGATCACCACTGTTAGCAATATACAAAATTTATTTGCCGCGTGAAATTCAAATTTTAGTTGTACTACTGCTACCTTATGCAGCATAGAGAAGGAATATAGACCTGTATATCAGTGAACGATAGCCTTTTCTACTAAGATTTACATGATACTCAAAGCTGCCTGGGATATCCTCCTTGTTAGGTATATTGAAGGTACACCGATGCCATTTTCCTATACTTCCCTGCAGCACATGCAGACAAGGTTTATGTTATATACATGTGGGAATAAATATGTTTTTAGTCCCTGCAAATAGAACAATGTTTATTTTTAGTCTCTCAAAAAATAAATTGGCTCATTTTGGTTTCACATTTATGAAAATGTGTCATTTGTGATCCTTATTTTCATAAACAAAAGACCGAAATAAGATAATTTTTTCGTAAAGGACAAGGATCATATCTGACTTATTTTTATAAATGAGGGACCAACATGAGACGATTTAAATTTGAGGGAATAAAAATAAATATTGACTTATTTGCAAAGACTAAAAACATAGTTACCCCTATTTATGAAGTTGTATTACTAAGTGCTAACTAACTACATGTGGGAAAATTACTATCAATTATATTAACTACACCTTACGGATATGAAGTGCACTGCGAACATTATCATCATTTGCCCAAAAACCGCACAGGAAGTTCACATAAGTCTAATGTTGGAAATGAAATAGACATCAAGTTAACTCAAATGTTAGCTGAATTCGGCTGCAAATGCAACTAAGAGATGACTGAATACTTAGTTTACAGAGGGTATATGAAACAACAAATGCAAGCAAGGTATAGCAAGATTCTCATTGCATAAATATATGGAGCAAAAGCATTAAGTGAACATCTATGATTCAATTAAGGCATGAAGATTACGACTTTTTTACTTTAATATACCAAAAAAATAAATTCAATACTGAACTAACCTATCTCCTAAATTATTTACCCAACTAACCTAAAATACTGTTTACACTAAAAAAAAACGTTTGCCCCCTACTTGATATATCATCTTAAATTGTTTTGATTTTAAACATACATATGCAGTTGAGAAATCGGTTGTGCAGTCACCAATTTCTCAATTGCACCCCCTTCCTTTTTGAAATTTCAGTTTTTCTTTTTTCTTTTTAAATATTTTTAATGCATTTATAATGTTAATTAATTTGTTTTAAAGATGGTAAATTAAATTTATGTATTTGTTGTTAATATTTTTTTAAAGAAGAAAAATTAAATTTTTTTAAAAAGTTAATTAAACTAAATAACCTTATATTCATAACCACAATAATGCAAAAAGTAACCCTCAGGAAACTATTGAAGTACAAAAAGTGATTTTTTAAAGTTTTTTGACATGATTTTTAACACTTTCTAAACCAATTCAAGTCATGAAAGTTGTACCATTGCATTCATCAACATGGAAATAAAGGGAATGAACTATTGTTCATACAAAATAACTTCATATTCATAACCAAAAGAATGCAAAAAGTTACCCTCAAGAAATTGTTAAAGTGCAAAAAGTGATTTTTTTAAGTTTTTGGACACGGTTTTCAAGCTTTTTTTCATCGATTCAAGTCACCAAAGTTGTACTATTGGATTCATCTACATGAATACAATGGTAATGCAGTATTGTTCAAACAAAAAAACCCCATATGCATAATAAAAAAAATCACAAAAACTTACCAAATTGAAAAACTTTTAAACACCTTCAAAATTCTAATTCACTCCAATTTAAAAATTAAATTTTTTAAACCAAAAAAAAATAATTATTATTCAATAGAATAATTTTTTAAAAATATTAAAAAAGTATTTTTAAAAATCAAAATAAAAACAAAAATATAAAAATATATAAAAAACTGAAATTTTAAAATAAAGGGGGGGGGGGGGGGGGGGGGGGGGGGTGCAGTTGAGAAATCGGTGATTACACAACCAATTTCTCAATGCAGATGTGTTTAAAATCAAAAGAATTTAAGATGGGAAATCGGGAAAGGGGCAAACATTTTTTGAGTGTAAACAGTGTTTTAGGTTAGTTGGGTAAATAAATTAGGAGATAGGTTAGTTGGGTATTTAATTATTATTTTTGGTATATTAAAGTAAAAAAGTCTGAAGATTACCCAACAGCTTAAGGGTGGCAATTTCATTTGAGTATTTAGGATATTCTTCCCAGCATTTTTCTTAATTAGATATCTCCTTGAAGAAGTTTCACTATCATCCCACTCACAAAATGAGTCCAAAATATGGGCCTCATTAAGTCCTGATGTAACCTGTGGCAAGGGAACAATGGTTGACTTTGTGATTGCCAATTTGACTAGAAATTCTACTAATGAAAATAACAGAGGTTATGAAAAATTAGTAAGTCTGTTAGGAAGTTAGTTAAAAAAAGTTAACATAATCAGCTCTACAAATAAGAGCCTCCACTGTGTAATTCTCATATTTTTCAATCAATTCAATATGTTGCCTCATGAGTATCAATATGCTCTTTACCTCTCCTATGATCTTCATCCCTTTGACCAATGGATTTGTAACATAAAATCTGACAAGGAAAGAAGGGATGGAAGAAAAAAAAAGGTTGCATACCTCATGGAATGACTCCATATCTCTAGAACACAATACATTTTTGATGTCTACATTTATGTACTCTCCTTTACAATTTTTTTGTAGTGACTGTTCATTGAAATAAGAAAGATCTGTTAGTATTTGGCTTTTGTTTCTTGAATGTACTTTTTAAAAATAGCTATTGATGAATTATAATGAAATTAAACTACCTTGTATAGTTCATCAGATATAAGTGCCATTCCATGAGCAAAGGGGATTGCATAGTTATCTTCGGTTCGAGTTGTTACTGGATTCCCTAGCAGGTATCCTTGAAGGAAAGAATACTTCATAATCAATCTAGAAATTGTTATATAATAATACCATGGCAGCTAATCTAACTAGTGGAATACTCAGCCAATGAACAAAATTGGCCAATTAATCTAGGGAGGGGTTTCTTTGATTTTGTTGAAGGATCAATTGTCCAAAAGACAAACATATAATCAAACAATTAAACTTTTCTGAAGTCTTATAGGCCTATTCTAGTTTCTACTTTTCCATTAAATAAACAATGAAAAACGTTAGATTTATATTTATATAAGTAATTTTATACTAGTGAATATCTTTTTGTATCTTTAAAAGGCGGTTTGTGTACTTTTCTCTCTGTTGTAGCCGCCTGACACAGAGAGACTTTCTTTTTATCCTATGTACAATATATATATATATATATATATATATATATATATATATATAAGTCCTCTGCTGAGAACAGAGAAACAGAAAAACACTCGAGGATTTTCCCCAAAACTCTCAACTTGGTATCAGAGCGGGTACGATCCGCCGTTGTTGTCGCTGTGTGCCGCCGACGAGATTTTCAGACGACCTCACAGACAGGCACACCTCGTTGAGCATGACCTATCTCAAGTGGTTTCAAAAGCTGAAACCAGTGTTATCAGACTCGGCCCGGTCATCGACTCGGCCGGGGGTACTGGGTCACTGGGTCAGGGGTCAACTCGGTGAGTCAATAGTTGACCCGCATGACTCGGCCTGTATTAAAAAATAACAAAAAATTCATAACCTGTAAACTTTTTAATAATTTTTTTTAATAATTTCATAACCTGTAAACTGGTACACTTTTTTTTTTGTGTGCAGAAAAGATAGCTTATAAACTTATACCCTTAAATATTTAAAGTTTAACAAAATTCAACACATTTAGAAGCACAGTTATGAACTTGTTTAAGAATCTTGAGCAGCATATTTTTTTCTAAAATTCAACATACACAACCTAAGTTATAATTTAAAATATATCATTATCATCTATTTATTAAAAGTTAAAACTATCATTGTTGTACACCGGCAGACATAATCATATATATATATATATATATATATATATATATATATATATATATACACAATACAATTTTTTATTCATCCCATTATTGCTCTGATAAAAAATAATCATTTTTCAAACCAGTAAGTATATTGGATGAGATAAGATAAATACAAGTTTTACTCGTAGATAACAATATAAGCTAAGGAGAAAAGGCCAAATTGGAAGTGACAATAGCTTTATCATCTCAAATCCTAACATGCGGTTATGCTTGGTAAAAAAAGTAAGCAAATATATAAATAACATAAGTGTAAGATATAAATTAAATTTTCTTATATGAGTGTTATTGTTCTCCTGTAAAAAAAAAAAAAAAAAAACCAAAATTCATGACCTGCCGAGTCAACCGAGTCAGGTCAACCTCAAACCGGCCGAGTCAACCCGGGTCACACCGGGTCGATTGCATAACCGATCCGATTGGTGACTCGGACCGGTTGGGTGACCGGTTCTCGGGTCAATGGGTCGACCCGGCCGGTCCGAGCCGGGTCTGATAACTATGGCTAAAACCATGCCACGCTCCCTCACGCACCGTCACAGTCAGCGCCTCTGTTAGGCACGTGCATCTCACGCGCCACCTTCCAGCTGTCGGAAAGTCACCGTGCCACTTCCATCGTGGTCGTCAGCTATTCTTGGACTTATTCCAGGCCTCAAGTTTTCATTTTGGTGTGGTTATCGTTGTGGGTCCTCACCTAGAGATCTCTCCGTGAAGTGTTCTTTCTATTTCTGAAGTTTTTTTGGTTCTAAGATGGCTTCTACAGGTTCTCCTGCACCTTCTTCCTCTACAGGTCCTATTTTTTCCTTCCCTGGGACACCCACTATCACCATTGAGAAACTTAATGAAAAGAACTATTTGTCATGGTCAGCCTCTGTTGAACTTTGGTTCCTTAGTCAAGGATACCATGATCATCTAGAGAAGGAGATGGATGAAATACCCACTGAAAATAGAGCTCAATGGCAAAAATTAGACTTTCAGTTGTGTGCTGTTCTTTGGCAATCAGTAGAGCCTCATGTTTTGGGGAATCTTAGAACCTTCAAGACATGTTGCTCATTTTGGAGGAAAACTCAGGATATTTTTGCCAATGATATTCAACATCTGTATGATTCAGCCAATAAATTGGTCTCTCTAAAATAGACTAATCACAATATGATGTCACATATTGTTGAAGCTCAAGCTGCAGTACAAGAGCTGAAAATGTTCCTTGAAGCTGATTCATTGGAGGGGGTGAAGAAGAAACTTGATAATCTGTATATGGTCCTGATTTTGAGAAGTTTACACTCAGATTTTGATCATGTCTGTGATCAAATTCTGACTGCTCATGAAATTCCTTCAATGGACAACCTAGTTACCAGACTTCTTCATGTCCCCAGCTCAATAAAAAATGAAAATCCAGCTGAAGCTATTGAGACATCTGCAATGGTGGCCACTCGTGGGAGAGGTCGTGGTAATCGAGGAGGACGTGGTGGTAGAGGTGGTCGTCCTCAATGCTCATACTGTAAGAGGATGGGTCACACACAAGACACATGCTACTCCTTGCATGGTTTCCCCGAGAAGACAACAAATATCTCTAAGTTAGAAAAACCTGAGCCCAAGCTTTTTGAGATGGAAGTCCAGCAGCCAAGCTCAATCTTCTTCAGGCCCTAGTGTTTCAACGACTTGTATTTCTCAATATGTGGATAGTCAAGTTCCATGGGTAATTGATTCAGGTGCTTCTGATCATATTTCTAGTAATGATTCTTTATTCATTTCTATGTCTCCTCCAAAATTTCCTCACCTAATTACTCTAGCAAATGGTTCCAAGGTTGCTTCCAAAGGAGTTGGCCAAGTTTCTCTCTCTTCTTCTTTAAACTTGGATTCAGTCCTCTTTGTTCCTAATTGTCCCTTCAATTTAATTTCTCTAAGTCAATTAACTAAGTCATTGAATTGTTCTATGACATTTCATGTCGATTCTTTTGTTATACAGGAACGTGGTACGGGTCGATTGATTGGCATAAGACATGAATCCAGAGGTCTCTACTATCTTGGAACCAGCCCCTCTGTGTCCTGTTTTGCATCTCCATCACCTAAAATTTTGCATGATCGTTTGGGTCATCCACACCTGTCAAAGTTGCAGAAAATGGTTCCTGGTCTCAACAAGCTTAGAGTTTTAGAGTGTGAGTCGTGACAGTTAGGAAAACATGTTAGATCCTCTTTTCCAAAGAGAACTGAAACAAGATGTAACTCTGCTTTTTCCACCATTCACTCAGATATTTGGGGTCCAAGCCGTGTTACATTTTTTGGGTTCAGATATTTTGTTACATTTATTGATGAATATTCTCTATGTACTTGGGTTTATTTAATGAAAGATCGATCTGAACTTTTGTATATCTTTGTGTCTTTTTTCAATGAAATTAAGAACCAGTTTGGAAAAATTATTAAAACTCTCAGGAGTGATAATGCTAGAGAATATTTCTCTTCTGACCTTTCTTCCTTTCTCACAACATATGGCATCTTACATCAATCTACATGTCCTCACACACCACAACAAAATGGTATAGCAAAAAGAAAAAATAGACATTTAGTTGAAACTACATGTACCTTATTGCTTGGTGGTAACGTTCCTGTTCATCATTGGGGTGATGTTATTCTGACTGCCTGCTTTCTAATAAATAGAATGCCATCTTCATCTCTTGAGAATAAAATCCCTCATTCTATTCTTTTTCCAGATGAACCTTTATTTCATGTTTCTCCTCGTGTGTTTGGTTGTGTTTGTTTTGTCCATGATGTTTCTCCAAGTCTAGACAAGCTTTCTGCAAGAGCCATTAAGTGTGTTTTTCTTGGCTTTTCTCGCATCCAAAAGGGTATTGTTGCTACTCTCCAAACACTCTACAATACTACATGTCTGCAGATGTCACCTTCTTTAAAGAGACTCCTTTCTTCTCTTCTTCAATGTAGGATCTCAACTCTGTTCAACAAGTCTTACCTATCCCATCATTTGATCCATTATTGTCTCATGTCCACGAGACTACCAACCAGGTCATAAGTCCAGTTCCCTCTCTAATCAACAGTCTATCTGAATAATCTTCACCACCTCTCATTACTGACCAACATAGGACACATGAAGCTAGTCCAATGTTACATGGAGAGTCATCAGCTTCATGTTCTCCATCATCAGC
The DNA here is from genome assembly GCA_026413185.1 of Pueraria montana var. lobata. NCBI lineage: Eukaryota > Viridiplantae > Streptophyta > Magnoliopsida > Fabales > Fabaceae > Pueraria > Pueraria montana. Next base: position 27,830,204 of record CM048652.1, on the reverse strand, counting down.
TACTCATACCACGGTTCCAAATGATGAAGATTCTGGTTGGCCAATTGCTCTTAGAAAAGGTATTAGATCTACCAGAAATCCCCATCCTATTTATAATTGTGTGAGCTATGATAGGTTGTCTCCTTCTTACTTCTCCTTTGTCTCATCCTTGTCTCCTATTACTATTCCTAAAAATACCCATGAAGCACTTGATCACCCTGGATGGCGACAAGCCATGATTGTTGAAATGCAGGCTCTTGAAAGTAATGGCATATAGGAACTAGTTCCCCTTCCACCTGGGAAGAAGACAGTTGGTTGCAGATGGGTATATGCTATCAAAATTGGTCCTAATGGTGAAGTTGACTGCCTTAAAGTATGATTAGTTGCCAAAGAATATACTCAGATATATGGTCTTGATTATGGGGATACCTTTTCTCCTGTGGCCAAAATCACTACAGTTCGTCTCTTTCTTGCTATGGCTGCCATCTGCCATTGGCCCCTACATCAGCTAGATATTAAAAATGCTTTTCTTCATGGTGATCTAGACGAGGAGATTTATATGGAGCAACCTCCTGGGTTTGTTGCTCAGGGGGAGTCTGGTCTAGTTTATAAGCTTTGTCGGTCCCTCTATGGGCTCAAACAATCTCCATGAGCTTGGTTTGGAAAATTCAGCCATGTTGTTCAGAGTTTTGGGCAGAAACGAAGTGAAGCAGATCATTCAGTTTTTTATTGCCATACATCCCCTGGGAAATGTGTCTATCTTGTTGTCTGTGTGGATGACTTAGTTATCATAGGGAATGATTCTGCTAAGATTTTCCAACTGAAAAAGTACTTGTCCAATCATTTTCAGACTAAAGACCTTGGGGGTCTTAAATATTTTCTTGGTATTGAGGTAGCTTAATCAAAGGAAGGCATTGTGGTTTCACAAAGGAAGTATGCTCTTGATATTTTGGAAGAAACAGGCATGACTAATTGTAGACTCATTGATAGTCCTATGGATCCAAATCAAAAGTTAATGGTAGAGTAAGGGGAGCCATACTCAGATCCGGAGAGATATAGAAGACTGGTTGGAAAGCTCATTTATCTTACAATTACTAGACCTGACATTTCTTTTGCAGTTAGTGTTGTTAGTCAATTCATGCAAGCTCCTCATGTTGATCATTGAAATGCTGTGATACGTATTCTTAGATATATTAAAAGGGCTCCCGGACAAGGATTGTTATATGAGGATAAAGGAAATACACAAATCTTTGGGTATCATGATGCTGATTAGGCTGGATGCCCCATAGACAGAAGGTCCACTACTGGATATTGTGTATCCATTGGAGGCAATTTTATCTCTTGGAAGAGCAAGAAACAGAACACTGTTGCTCGGTCTAGTGCAGAAGTAGAATATAAATCTATTGCAACAGTTACTTGTGAGTTAGTGTGGGTCAAACAACTTCTTTAAGAGTTGAAGTTTTGTGAAGTTCAACAAATGAAGTTGTATTGTGACAACCAGGCAGCTCTCCATATTGCTTCCAATCTTGTGTTTCATAAAAGAACCAAACATATAGAGATTGACTGTCATTTTGTCAGGGAAAGGCTGCTATCCAAGGAGATTAGTACTGAATTTGTCAGCTCAAATGATCAACTTGCAGATCTTTTGACTAAATCTTTGAGAAGGCCTCGAATCCAATTCATATGTTCCAAGCTTGGAGCATACAATCTATATGCTCCATCTTGAGGGGGAGTGTTAGATTTATATTTATATAAGTAGTTTTATACTAGTGAATATCTTTTTGTATCTTTGAAAGGCGGTTTGTGTACTCTTCTCTCTGCTGTAGCCGCCTGACACAGAGAGACTTTCTTTTTGTCTTGTGTACATTAACTTTCATATATATATATATATATATATATATATATATATATATATATATATATATATATATATATATATATATATATAAGTCCTCTGCTGAGAACAGAGAGCATAGTAGTTAATAGCAGATAGCGGCGCGTAGCGACCGCCCTCCAAAAACGCCATAGCGGGATAGCGGTAGCGGGATGACCGCTATTTTGATCCCTAAGTGCATTTATATTACAAGATGTATATAACATATATGTGCTGAAATTAAAGAAAATCACTGAAAATTAAACACATTCTAAATTTCTAATTAAGATTCATAACCAAGAGTTCTAAAACAGCAAAAGCTGCATAACAAAATATCTCTATGTCCAAAAAAATAGTCATTGTTTGCATATCCAAAATAGCAAACAATTAAGGAAATCAAATAAAAAAAGTTTAAGTTTATAAGGCTTAAAGGCTAAAGCCAATTAGCAAATTCAGTACAAAACATTAAAAGCATTTAAATGCCATCATCTTCAGTTGCAAGGTCAAGCATTGCATCATCATCTTCATCACTTCCAATATTGTAGATTTATTCCTCTTCCTCTTCACTTCCAATTTCATGACCAATAGGCCTAGAACTACAAGCTGCAGCTGCATTTTTAGCTCTTCTATGTTGTCTAGTGTATGTAATAGGCTCCTTAACCCCAGTTGCAGTTGCCACATCTCCCCAAGTTAAATCATCAAACACTAATTCATCTTCTTGGACAGCTTCTTCATCTTCATTGCCCATTTCTCCCAACAACCATTCATTACTCTCATCAACCTCATTCAAGACAATGGAATCTTTCACATCTTTACAATCAAAACGCTCATTGAGTGATTGGGTATATTTGATATATACCAAATCTTGCAACCTTTGATGCTCAAGCCTACTTCTCTTTTTAGAATGAACCTATTTTATACACAAACATAAAAAAAAAAAGTTTCACTTTCACATTCTTACACTAAACTATTTTAAATGAAGTAATTTGAGAAATTACTTACATGCTCAAAGATGCTCCAGTTCCTCTCACATCCCGATGAACTACATGTTAAGCTTAACACTTTAGTGGCAATCCTTTGTAGATTGGGAGCTTGTGATCCAAATTTCTTCCACCATTCAGCTGTAAACACAATTATATAGCAGCTAATTAAAATTTAAACCATTATACAACTACAAAAACAATTATACAGCAACCTTTGATCCAAAATTCTCATACCAGGATGCAAGTTAGACCTTTGTCTTATTGCCACGGGATAACCCATGTGGAAACCAACTCATCTATAAATTGACAGGTCAGTATTTGCAGCATCTTCCTCCTTTGGAGTTGCAGCTAGCCTTTGAATACACTTAAACAACCCATCCATCACTTATGGATCATTTTCAAGTCTTGGATTGCCATAAAAGTATTCAGGATTGAGATAATGACCTGCTGCATACAATGGGTGTTGAAGTTGGCTCTCCCATCTTCTATCAATTATATCAAGCACCTCCTTGTACTTCTCTTTGTTTCCATTGAATCCATTTTGTATAGCTTCTTTGGCCCTATCCATAGCCTCATAAATATAGCCCATAGCAGGTTTCTTTTCATTATCCACTAGCCTCAAAACTTGAACAATTGGTCCCATAGCCTTGAGGATGTAAATCACATCAGCCCAAAAGGTAGGCATGAGCACTGTGTCGGTTGCTCTTTTTTCCTTTAGTTTCCTTGGCTGCCTTTGACTTTAACCAATCATCAGAAGTAAACATCCTTCTAAGGTTGTTTTTTTTTATTATGCAACCTTTGTAACGTGAGGAAGGTTGTAGCAAACCTTGTCACTCCATACCTAACCAATTTGGTTTTGTTGGTGAACCTCCTCATAGTATTCAATGCCAATGAGTGGTTATAAATGTAGCCCACAAGACTAATCCCCCTTTGTATAGTTTTCTTCACTCTTGCAATCTTCCCAATGTCTTCTAACATTAAAGACAATGGGTTGCACATGGTGTCCAAAATAAATGTGGTCTCTTGGCTTCCAACAACTTACCTAAAAATCCAAATTTAATAAACTAAAATAAGAAATAATCTTAACAATTCAGAATTTGAAGCATTGGTAATATTCGAGATTCTTACCAGCCAATTTAAAGTTGCTTCCATTGTCAGTGACCACTTGAACAACATTGCTCTCTCCAATCTCTTCAATAAAATTATCTAACAACTAAAACACTTTTTCTCCGGTCTTCATGTAAGAGGATGCATCAACACTCTTGACAAACATAGAACCGGATGGACAATTTACTAAGAAGTTGATCAAGGTTCTATTCTTCTTATCGGTCCATCCATCCGACATAATTGGGCAACCAAAATTTTCTCTTTCAATCAAATGATCTTTCATTAAATTCTTTGTGTACTCCATCTCTTTCTTGAGAAGGGGAACTCTACATTCATGGTAGGAGGGGGGCTTTAGATACTTGCCATAATTACCAATTGCTTCAATCATTAACTTGAAGCTTTTTGACCGCACAACATTAAAAGGAATGTTGTTTCTAACAAGAAAACGCTCTATGTACTGTATGGTTCTTTCTCTTGCATCTTTATCAACAACATTGATCACGTTTGTTTGCCTCATGTTCTTGCCTAATTTAATAGTTTCCTCCGGCTTCCTGAAAAACAGTAAATCAATGGGACCTTTTGCAGTTTTTCCTTTCTTGGCAGCAGTTGAGGCTACATTTGTTGTTGCTGCAGGCCTTTTTCCAGTTACAATATTGTGGATTTCTTCCACCTCTTCCTCCTCCCCATCTTTTGCATCTATCTCAGCTGCATATGCATCCTTCTCAGCCTTATTCTTTGCAAATGCTTCGATGAGCAATGCTTTCACATTAGGGGTAATTTTCTTACAACTGTTAACATCACCCTTCATCCCCATCTGATGTCTCTTTGCCCGGGTAATACCACCAGTGCTGGTATTCAAACAGAAATCACAAGTTACAGCCTTCCTATTGTTGATATCTCGGAGGCTGTTCCACTGCCAAGCCATGTCCAAGTTAGGACCAGTTGGCTTCACCAATCTCGTGGTTGCTGGTGGCGGTGGCGGTGGCTGAACATTTTCAGTGGGTGAAGCCATAGTTGCTGAAGTTTTAAAAAAATAAGAAAGTTGGAAGAAAAGGAAGAAGCAAAGGGTTCAACTTTACTTGCTGGAAACAGTGGTCGGAATCGCTGTCGGGAACGCCGCCGGAGGCATTACCGGAAAAGGGGTGAAGCTTGCGCCTAGGGTGGATAGCGCGGGAGCATTGCACCGAAAAAATAGAGGTCGAAGGCTGAAGGTCGAAGGTGTAGAGGCTAGAGGGGTGGGGAGGTTTATGTAAAAAAAGGGCAAAGTAAAACATTGTGTTTTACTTTCAAAATTTTGTTTTTTTTTTAAAAAAAAAAACTTAAGTGAAACGCTGAGTTTTACTTGCAACTTTGTTTTTTTTTTTTTAAAAAAAAGCCTTAAGTGAAATGCTACGTTTCACGGTTAATTAAAAAAAAAAAAAAAGGGGAAACGATGACATTTGGATTCGTCTCCTTCCCCTCTCCCTAGCCTCACTGTTGCGACTGAGTTTGCCGCAAAACTCCGCGATTCTGCGCGAAAATGACTACGAACAGCGACGTGACCACCGCGAAAGGCAGGTGTGACGTGACACAACCTACTTGAGCGGCGGCCGCGCCGCGCCGCCGCTCTAGCGCGCGAAAGCGCCGCTATTAACTACTATGACAGAGAGACAGAAAAACACTCGAGCATTTTCCCCAAAACTCTCAACTAAAAACTTCTTATTTTGTATCATTGCACATCTTTGGCAATTGATATCTGCTCCAAGGGTGCTGTACTCGACTATTCAAATCTCAGTTTAAATTGAACAATTTATGTTTTTTGTTTGGTATTGCAGTCTGTTTGATCAAACTACTCCAACAATTTGTGTGTTTAACAATTAATATTAGCTTACTACTTGACCTACTTGGAATATGGTCAAGTAGTCAGTACTTTGAGTAGTTTGTAAGATATCTTAAAGCCATATCCTCACTGCTTCATCCTATCATTGTACAAAACAAACAAATGTAAATTAGAAGTTTTCAGTCCTAGACTTCCATTTTTCACATTACTATAGCATACAAGATACATTTCCTCCTTTAACTCTCCCCACACATACATTGTAGTACTATATATATATATATATATATATATATATATTCCTAATTAACATAAAAAAGATAGTTTAAAATGCTAACCTGGAGATTTATCCATGGTTGGACCCCTTTTTCATTTCCTGAAATTAATGGAATTTGACAATTATTAAACCGTAAAGTGAGCATTAGCTTCTACATATGTTTGTGGTTCCAATTTTGCTGTATACATTGAATCACATACGAGTTATTTACCTTGTGAAATTTCTTGAACAACTACCGGAATAGGAATGCCTGAGTATGAATCACCACCAATGTAAACTTCATTCGACAAAAACTTTGGATGATCAATCAACCACTACAAACATTTAAGCATGATTGTCACAATTTATGTGACTAACAGATTTAACTGTAAACAAAACTAAAAACAAAGAAAAAGGCGATGATTGTGAAATAAAAAACAATAAAATTTGGATGAATACCTTCCTAAGAAATTGATGGACTTGATGAACTAACATCCAGTCACTTCGTTGTGCAGCAAGCTCTGTTCTGGCATAAGTGAACCCCGAGGAAACAGGCAAGTCTACAAATATAATGCTACTAACCTACCATGAATAGCTATAATAAATATTAGATACCAGTGAATAAGCATAACAGAATAAGGACTTGTTTGCATAAATTTCTCTATAAGCACTTAGAGGAGAGGTAAATAAGAAAGAAAAATGAAATAAGTTTCTTCCATAAGTAAAATTAACTTATGCATAAGTTAAAATTTTCACCAAAAAAAATAGCTCTTTGATAAACTAAATGATAGAGTTTCTACAAATTAACTTATTCATTGGCCTATACTTTTATATTGATGAATTTGATTATCAAATTTTTTAAAACACGTGGATTTAGACTTCACTCTCTAAAAATTCTTCATAATTTTTAAAGGTCCAAATCTACATATTTCTTAAAATTTAAGGACCAAATTCATTAATGTGAAAGTATATGAACTTTGACCATGTTTAACCGAAAGTATAAGAACTAAAAACACATTTTTCCTTAAAAAAACCATATATTCTAAAAGGATCGGATGAAATACATGCAATAAAAGCTAAAATATATATCTATTTGAGCAACAAAAATGTGGATGCATACACCCACCTACCTTTGTCCATGATTGTGGCCTCAAGATGAAAGTGGGCAGGCTCCCATTATATTCCTCATGTTTAAATGCAAGTGGACCTGCAACACGCAAATATTATATTAGAGTAAACATCTAAGATTCTAAGTCTCAGCTCGTTACCTACTACTATTTACATACATAAGTATGCTATTACCTATTTCAATGACAAGGCCAGAAAACGCTAAGCAACTCAATGAAGTAGTAGAAGGCCTGCACATCCTCTGATTCACCCACTCCCACATACCTAACCAACAAATATAACATGTCTATTATGAGTTTCAAGCAAATGATATATTAATCCCATAAATTAAAATCTTGCTAGTTGAGTAGTGTAACTGTAAACTGACCCGGTTTCAAGAACAAAAGGAAGGGGTCCCTCGAATCCAGGAAGGAACTTTACTATGGAGCCACACAATGCAAGTTGAAAGGAGATATGTGATAACAGAAGAAAGGGAAGTAGAACTCCATAACTTGAACTAAACTTGCCCATTTTTTTTCAATGCTCTCACCCTTTACTCTCTGAACATTTTCATGCTTTTTAATTGGAGCTTAGTCCTTTCCAGTAATAAAGGTGACCCTTAATTATGTCCTAACTGCAATGTCACACTCTCTGAGACTCTGTCCGGTCACTTGAGAAGAAATTTCCATTTGTACCCTCCTATTATGTCCGATGTTTTTATCATGAAATCGGTCCCAAGACATTATAAGTGATAAGCATAAACATGAAAGAAATGACTAAAAAGAAAAGAAAACAAAGATAAACACTGAAAACTTACAAAATCACTTTCTTCTCAATTCTCATGGTGTTGTTGTAGGTGGTCTTACTACCTAAGACAAAAGTTTTCAGATATTACTTTATAAGTTTTTAAATGTATCAGTATATGAATATGAATATGAACTATGGATATTCCATTCTCAGTTAAATGTTCTGATATAACACCATACAAATAATTATTGTAAGTTTATGACTATGAATTATGGATCATCTACTTCAGTCAGTATATAACAAGCATGTAGCACCTGAAACGAGAATGGTCTCAACTTATAAGGTTGGAGATTGTGATTTGTGAGGAGTTAGGTCAGAGTCCACCACTGATTGGCATGCAATTAGAGGGTACAAATGAAAATTCCTCTTCATGGTGTAATAATGCATCAAAGACAGAGTACAAGTGACAACACAATTTTTGTACAAAAATGGGTGAGCATTAATAAATTAATTTAAATACATTTTTAATCCTTGTAATTTAACATTTTTTTACTTTTTATCCTTACAATTTTTTTAAAAATTTTTGTCCTTAAATTTTTTTTTTTAATTTTTGTCCGTAGAAATTATTTTTGTTTGTTTAGATAGCATTTTTTCACTGTTCAAAACGATTTTTTTACTATTCAAAGTGTTATCTAAATCTCTTTAAAAACAAAAAAATAAAATAAACATAATTTGTGAGAATATAAATCAATTTTTTTTTGCAACGATAAAAAGTAAAAAAACACTAAATTACAATGATTAAAAAGGTATTTAAGTCATTAATTTATTTTTTTTAGGTTTTAAGGTCCACCCTTAGATTAATCCAAGCGTTGTTGCTGGAGTGAGCAGGAGAGAGAAGGCCGATGAGGAGGGTCCAAATTCCAGAAGTGACAGAAACTGGTTGTTGTCATTGTTTTTGGTATAAATAATGGCAGAAACAAAATTTGAACTCAAGACTTTTATAAATTATTTAAGAAGAAGATTAGCAACACTCTTTATATTTAAGAAGAATGCTAACATATCTCTTGGGGTGAATTTTATTTTGGTTTTATTATTGTTTGAATATCTAACTTTTAACAAAAAAAAATTAATAAAGAATAACTTTTACAAAAATATTAACTAGTTTTATACATAAAATTTCATTTCAAACGACAAAAAAGAAAATGTATGTCTTAATTTAATTTTAAAAATTGTTACTAAAAACTCTACATATTATACTTCAAAAAAAAATTTTGTTTCAAACTTTGAAGGATTCTTCGATCTCATAAGTACAACAACAATCAAACAATATTTACAATAATAGTCTCACAATCAAAAAGAAAAATGAATTTCTCATATAGAATAACAATTGAAAATCATCAGATCTTATAATAAATGATATATAATATATATTAATATATTTATAATATAATAATAACTAATGACTAATATATATATATATATATATATATATATATATATATATATATATAAGGGAGGGAGGCTAGGGCTAAATCTGTCTCTGTATACGTACTTAACTACATGTGTAAATCTTGCTAACTTTGTCTCATAAATACATAAAATGAATGTGATTGTATATAATTATTAATTATTAATATGTGATTAATATTAATTGCTCAACTTTTTGTTAGATAGGTGGTTAATATTAATTGTTGGTTTTTCAAATGTATATTTGATTTACATTAATATCCAATTCAGTTTACATTACTATTTGTTTGGATTTACAATGATTATTTGATTTTATTTATACCTTTATCTAAAAAATTGTTGGACAGATCTTTCTTTGAAAATCTCTCCCTTTCTCTCCTTGATTTTTCTAAGTTCTTATTTTGCTAGTTTTGTTGCCCTAATAAATGTTGGAAGTAGCCTATTAAATCTCAAAGAACTTGCATACCATGTGGATAAGTACTTGAAGACAGTGTGAAGCCACACGTCTCAAGTTGTTTCAATCGTAGACAACACAATTCATGGGTTTGAGATGAAGTCATGGTTAATAATTTGGCATACCCACAACAACAATCTAAGGGACATAAGGTATAGTTCTATTCCTAACCACTCTAAGATAAGTTAAAAATTTTCCCAATGTTAATCATTGATGATAATGAGATGTCATCTTAACTTAAGATGTTCCCAAAAACTATATTGGATCGAAGAATTTAGAGTTGTTGTTCTGATTTTGATTTTAAAAAAAATGGGAAAGGAAAATGGTTTGAAATTTATGCCAAAATATGTGAGTTTTGGTTGTGGCTGGAGAAGAAACCAACCCCTATTCTGATATATTATTTTTGTGATGTATGCATAGCTCTGATATCACTGATGGGTTATATGCGGAAAAGATATATTTGTAAAAGAAGAAGAAGGAGATATATTGTATAAAGGAGGATCTTCATTGATATTGTATTCATGTGCATTACAAGTTTTTGTGGAACTTGCAAATCCTTGACATCTTCATATGCATTACAAGTTTTTGTGGAACTTGCAAAATCATAGACATATTACAAGTTTTTATGGAAAAGGAAAAACTTGCAAACCTATTCATATTCATATGCATTACAAGTTTTTGTGGAACTTGCAAACCCATTGACATATTACAAGTTTTTTATGGAAAACTTGCAAATCCTTTCTTCATGTGACCTCCCTCTCATCTAGGGTGGTGACCCCCTCTTCAGGTTGGGTGATTCTCCTCATATCAATAGCATATATTTATAGGCCTAATTTCTTAATCTTAAAAATAAAACAAATCCCTAATAATATATTTAAATCTAAACAATATCCTAGAGATAATTTTAAATGTAAACAATATCCTAAAGATTTGAAACAAATAACAAATTCTTAAAAGATAAACTAAATTATTCAAATATTTAAACTAAATATTTCAAGCATATTTCTCAACATAGTCGTGGTTGGATTATTAGGTGGCAACTAAGGGTGTTCATAAATCGTCACGTCCCACTAATCCAATAAAGCTCGAAGGAAGTTTTGATGGGTTCGAATTTAAGAAATTAGACCCGACGTATTTTGAGGATGGGTTCGGATTATATATTGAGTCGTTCCAACCCGATCTAATGTTATATATTCTTTCAAAAAGTATATTTTTTCAACAATTACGTATTAATAATACAACTTCTTAACTTAATAAATAATATTTTATCTAACATGATATTATGTTTATATTGATATCATTTATCTTAAAATATATACGATAAAATATACCTTAGTTGTAATTATACATTACTTTAATTCTACAATTTAGCTATGTATAATGTTAAGATTTATATATTGTGCCAACAAATCGGATTGTTCCGGTCTTGTTTCAAATATTGTCGACTCTTGACTAAGTTGAATTCGGGTTCACAAAATTGACCTTATTCAAAATTTCAGATCAGATAAGGACATAGGTTAACTTGTCCCACAAACACCCACTATAAATATTTCTCTATGAAGCGCGTGTGTGTGTATTTTTAATTGGATTGCTTGGTGAATGGGAGTGGAATCGAATTTGCCATATGTAAGCACCAATGGTAGAGAAAAACCAGACCAGTATATGGCTTAGGAATATGCTAACTTTAACACTATGAAGAACACTCGTATGAATTACTTTATAATTTGATTGAATTGATATTATATGTGGATATCTATGCCTCCGTGACATTGGGTCTGATTGAAAGTTTATTTTATGGACTTTGGGAGTCGTAGAGGGAAATTAATTCTTATTAATTTCATGAAATCTGAAACATTCTTGAACTGGCCAAACGGCCCAAACCTAAGACCCTATATTGAAAACTTTTGCAGGGACTAGCTGTTCGCCATTTTGAAAATTTCCTAATCAACCCTTTTCCTCGCCAATCACTGACTCTGCGAGAACCTCCAGAATCAATCTTTCAGAAGCCTCTGTATATGATTTTCGGCTGAAGAACTGAAAAAAGTAAAGGCAAAATAGCCTCTTCTGTTTGTCAAAGAAAATGCTCAAAATGTGGTGAACCAGGAAGATATTTTTGGACTTTTACATACTTTACTCTTTTTTGTTTTTTTTGTTCGTTACCTTACTCTTATTTTAATATTTTACATGAAAATATATTAACATCTAGAGGAATGCGATTAACATTTAAATGACAGACTAAAATATATATTATAGGGGATTAAACATTTTACCTGAAATAATATTAGTATCAAAATTATTATGGATAAATATTTTAAATAATTACTCATTAATATAGGATTGTTATTACTTATTATAAAATCTGGATTTTTTTATTAATTTTTAATCTGGATATATATATCACTTTATAGTCAAATTTATGCTCGTGCATGCATGGCACGGCTCACACGCTAGTTGAAAGAAAATTTTAATGCTCAGAGGTGTGATATTCAGGTGCACAATCTAAACCTTTACATTAGCATTTTATAATTTGAATACATAATCTTTTTTATTCAGTTTTTACGTGTTATCAACACTGCATTTTATTTCAGTATGGATCTCTCTCTTGCTATCTTTATTGCGTGTTTGGTGTTGTGTTGATGAAGTCTAACATGCATCAAAGTGAGGCTCCCAAGAGTAACTTCCACATCATTTTTTTAAAATTTAACTTGATTTCAATTGTATACTCACGTTTTCAACAACAAAAAAACCAAAAGTGAGGCTCCCAAGAGTAACTTCCACATCATTTTTTTAAAATTTAACGTGATTTCAATTGTATACTCACGTTTTCAACCAAAAAAAACCAAACACACTATTGGAAGATACAGTAATTTTTTGTTTTGGTTGATAAAGACACAAATTTAGTAGTGAATAAAATCGACCTAGTGACTTTGCCAAGTTTAGTCCTTGCCAAGAGGGCATACATTTGGTTTTTCCTACAAAGGCTTGTTAGATATCCACCTACTATACATGGCAAAGCATTCTTCAGGCTTGTACTCTGGAGCTGTGTGGCCTCCACCCTGAAAGTAGATCACTAAAACATAATCGAATGAAGAACTAGCAAAGATTGGCATATATATACCTCATTCTCAGTGCATGATTGTAACTGTTTTAAAAGAAAGAATTCCATCATTCAGTCTACATTCTAGAGTTCATGAACCATAATAATCAACAGGAACTTATTATTAAAATCTTAGTAGGTTTAATTACTCATCGGTACTTATAGTTATATAAACTTTACCTTTCAGTTCTTATACTTAAAAATCATCCCTTTTAGTCTTTTTACATATTATTTTTAATTTCTTTTAGTTCCTATGAGTTTAGACAGTAAGGACTAAAAGAGATTAAAATTAAATGTTATACATAGGGACTAAAATGGATTAAAATTGTATGTGTAGGAACTAAAAGATAAAGTTTGTATAACTATTAGGCAAAACGGACAGGTGGACTCAACCATTCAAAACTGCTTTGCTTGAATATACTCATTAAGTGGAATCTATGTGTGACCCACAAGTGCAGCAAGGACAACAAGAGACTTGCCTTCACAGTTGCAAATGTCATACGATTGGAGTAAGTCCTTGTGTATCTGCATGCAGAAAAACAAATATTAAGGACATAATTTAATTAGCCTTTTAGATATAAATTAAGTCTGGTTACTATATAACTAAAGTTAGAGGAATATATACCCTTCAACTTGGCCATTTGTATACCATGCCCTCCAATCATCCACAATGTAGTAGTTTAAAGATCTTATCCATGCTTGAGTTCCCAAGAAAGGAACTTTCAAGTCATGATCACCACTGTAAGCAATATACAAAATTTATTTGCCACGTGAAATTCAAATTTTACTTGTACTACTGCTGCCTTATGCAGCATAGAGAAGGAATATAGACCTGTATATCAGTGAACGACAGCCTTTTCTACTAAGATTTACATGATACTCAAAGCTGCTTGGGATATCCACCTTGTTAGGTATATCGAAGGTACACCGATGCCATTTTCCTTTACTTCCCTGCAGCACATGCAGACAAGGTTTATGTTAGGTTTTTCCTTCTGTGCAGTCTTTGTATAGAATGCATGAATGCAATTTGTGATGTGGATTATTTTCATTTGTTCAGCTGTCCTTAAGTTTCATGTCATCAAGTGTAATTGTCTTTGTCACATTCTACGTTTTATGAAGGACCTGGTTGCAATATTTGAAAAGTTTATTCTATTATAAGATTGTTTTTTAAATTAATGTAACTGAAGTATTGAATCCCCAATTTTATCGAACCTTGGCGTCTTCCCCCCTTTTGTATATTGTTAGGGTTCATCGCAGAAAACCACTGCCTTACCTCTCGCATGTTGCCAATCATTACCATGGAACCCCCTTCCTGAATCGTTTTATTCAGTTAACACGCATCCCTTAACACTCACCCCTTGCTGGCATTTGGTTTTTCGTCTTTCACCGTCTTAGCGTTGGCAATTGGCATCGAACCATTTTTCCATAGATGTGAAGATTTATTTCCGGACTACTTGGGTTTACTAAGTTGCCACTGTTTTTGCTGTTTGCAGCCATTGTGAGAGCTTTAGTGCTTGAAAGAGGTGAAGCCGTTTTTGTGTCCTGTTTACTCCACTGAAATTGTTTTGACGGCCTTACTGTTAAACAGTAGATTGAGTTGGTTCCATAAAATTGGGGATTACAAATTAGTATTAAACTTAGGATCATGCTAACCAGTGTCCTTAGGACATTGATTAAGAAAATAGAAAGAGAAAGTATTTAGTGTGGAATTCATAGGAGAGCGCAAAAAAAATCATGGACAGCGCAATTTTTCGTCTCCCAATAAAAATCTTTCTTCTTTTAGTTCTTTAACTAGTGTCCTAAGGATACAGGTTAGCATTTGCCTTAAACTTATCAGTAAACATTAAACAAGTAAACACTTACATTAATTTAAAAACCAATCTTAATAGAATAAACTTTTCAAACATTGCAACCAAGTTCTTCATAAAACATAGAATGTGACAAAGACAATTACAATTGATGATGTGGAACTTAAGAACAGGTGGACAAATGAAAATAGTCCATGTCACAGACTGCATTCATGCATTCTATACAGAGAATGTACAGAAGGAAAAACCTTATGTTATATACATGCGAGAATAAATATATTTTTAGTCCTTGCAAATAGGATAATGTTCATTTTTAGTCTCTCAAAAAATAAATTGTCTCATTTTGGTTTCACATTTATGAAAATGTGTGTTTTGTGATCCTTATTTTCGTAAACAAAAGACCAAAATAAGATAATTTTTTTGTAAAGGACAAGGATCATAGACTTATTTTTATAAATGAGGGACCAACATGAAACGATTTATTTTTGAGGGAATAAAAATAAATATGGACTTATTTGAAAGGACTAAAAACATAGTTATTCCTTTTAACAAAGTTGTATTGCTAAGTGCTAACTAACTACATGTGGGAAAATTACTGTCACTTGTATCAACTACACCTTACGGATATGAAGTGCACTGCGAACATCATCATTTGCCCAAAAACCGCACAGGAAATTCACATAAATCTAATGTTGAAAATGAAATAGACATCAAGTTAACTCATGTGTTTGCAGAATTCAGCTGCAAATGCAACTAAGAGATGACTGAATAGTTAGTTTACAGATGGTATATGTAACAACAAATGCAAGCAAGGTATAGAAAGATTCTCATTGCATAAATATATGAAAAAGAATCATGAAGTGAACATCTCTGATTCAATTAAGGCGTGAAGATTAATTATATACCCGACAGCTTAAGGGTGGCAATTTGAGATGAGTATTCAGGAAATTCTTCCCTGGATTTTTCTTAATTAGAGATCTCCTCGAAGAAGTTTCACTATCATTCCACTCACAAAATGAGTCCAAAATATAGGACGTATCAAGTCCTGATGTAACCTGTGGCAAGGGAACAATGGTTGACTTTGTGATGATTGCCTGTTTGACTAGAAATTCTACTAATAAAAATAATAGACGTTATAGAAAATTAGTAAGCCAATTAAGAAGTTAGTTAGGGATAGTTAACACAATCAGCTCTATAATTAAGGGTCTCCACTGTGTACTTCTCATGTTTTTCAATTAATTCAATATGTTGCATCATGACTCATGAGTATCAATATATGCTCTCTACCTCTTCTTTGATCTTCATCCCTTTGATCCATGGATTTGTAACAGAAAATTTGACAAGGAAAGAAGGAACGGAAAAAAAAAAAAAGGTTGCATACCTCATGGAATGACTCCATATCTCTAGCACACAATTCATTTCTGGTGTCTACATTTATGTACTCTCCTTTACAATTTTTTTGTAGTGACTGTTCATTGAAATACGAGAGATCCATTAGCATTTGACTATTGTTTCTTGAATACACTTTTAAAGAATAGCTATTGATGAATTATAATGAAATTAAACTACCTCGTATAGTTCATCAGAAATAAGTGCCATTCCATGAGCAAAGGGGATTTTATAGTTACCTTCTCTTCGAGTTGTTAGTGGATTCCCCAGCAAGTATCCCTGAATTGGAAGGAATACTTCATAATCAATCTGGAAGCTGTTAAATAGTAATACCATGACAGCTTCTCTAACTAGTGGAATACTCAACCAATGAACAAAATTGGCCAATCAATTTAGGGAGGGGTTTCTTTGATTTTGTTAAAAGGATGTTTCACATCAGTTGTCCAAAAGACCTTCTGTAAATAATTCTTCTGAGAAAGCCAAAGCTTCCTATCTTTTCTGTCTCGGTGAATTTGCATCCCTAAAATCTTGTTTGCAGGTTGCAGGTCCCAAGTCCTTCATATCAAACTCCCTAGCCAACTCTGCCTTCAATTCTTGGATTCGATCTTTGTTGGGGACTACTACCAACATGTCATCCACATACAACAACAAAATGATGAAATCATTATCATCAAACCTATTGTAGTATGTACAATGGTCTGAACTCAGTCTGTTGTAACCAAGGCTAATAATGAAGGAATCAAATCTCTTATACCAACATCTTGGCGCCTGCTTTAGACCGTACAGAGATTTGGTCAACCTACAAACCAAGTTTTCTTTTTCTTGTACTTTAAAGCCTTCCGGTTGGAGTATATATATCTCCTCTTCAAGTTCTCCATGGAGAAAAGCAGTCTTTACATCAAGTTGCTCAAGATGTAAATCAAATGCAGCACACATAGCCAGAACAACTCTAATTGTTGTCAATCGAACAACTAGCGAGAATATCTCATTGAAATCAACACCTTCTTTTTGAGCATATCCTTTGACCACCAGTCTTGCTTGATATTGTTCCACTTGATCATTGCCATCTCGTTTGATCTTGTATACCCATTTGTTTCTGATGGCTTTTCGACCCTTTGGAAGTTCAACAAGTTCCCATGTCTTGTTTCTATGCAAGGCTTCCATTTCTTCATGCATTGCTGCCATCCATTGAGAAGCATCCAAACTACTCACAGCCTCTTGAAAGGTTGATGGTTCTCCTTCTTCAGTTAGAAGATAGTATGCATCATGGCTTGCCATGACAAACTGTGAGCGCCAACTTGGTTTAGATTTTTGTCTTGCTGATGGTCGAAGACCTCCTCCGTCATTGACCTCATTTGGCTCTTGTTCTTCGTGCTCCTGTTCTGCTTCAGAAAAGTCATCTTCTCCAGACATCTTCTCTATCTGCACTATAGTAGTGTCTTTGGTAGTGCTATCATTTTTCTGCTCACTCTGCAATTCATTTTCTCTAAAAACTACATCTCTACTAACAACAACCTTGCAGGCAGTGGGATCCCACAAGTGATACCCCTTAACATTGTCAGCATAACCCAAAAATATACATTTCCTGAATTTTGGATCCAACTTTGTTCTTTCTTGAGAGTTGTACATCACGTACACAGGACATCCAAACACATGTAAGGAAGAATAATCAGCTGGTTTGCCTTTCCACATCTCCATCGGCGTCTTTAAACCAATCACTGTTGATGGTGATCGATTTATCACAAAACAGGCGATTTTAACTGCTTCTGCCCAGAAAGATTTGGCTACTTCTGCTGTTCTCAGCATAGCTCTTGTTCTATCTAGGAGAGTTCTGTTCATCCGCTCTGCCACACCATTCTACTGAGGTGTATGTGGAACTGTGAATTGTCTTAAAATACCATCTTGTTTGCAGAATGCTAAAAAATCACCATCTACATATTCTCCTCAATTGTCTATCCTCAAGCACTTAATTCTTTTTCCAGTTTCAAGCTCCACTTGTGCTTTAAATTCCTTGAATACTGGAAACACATCTGACTTCTTCTTGATTGGGTACACCCACAATCTCCTGGAATAATCATCAATGAATGATACAAAATACTTTGCTCCTCCCAGGGATACTTCTGGTGATACCCACATATCCGAATGGACCAAGTCTAGTATGTGTTTGCTTCTAGTAGTTACTTTAGCAAACTTCAACCTATGTTGCTTACTTATCACACAATGCTCACAAAATGGTAAATTAACCATTTTGAGTCCAGGCAGGAGATTACATTCCTCAACGACTTTCAGGCCTCGTTCTGACATATGGCCAAGTCTACGATGCCACATCATCGTTGCTTCTTCTTGACTTGCTGCTACAACTGATGCATCTGCTTCTTGCAACGTATCTCCTAAAAGCATGTATAGATTGGCTGTGATCTTCTCAGCTTTCATCACTACAAGATTGCCTTTCACTACCTTTAAGATCCCACCTTCAGTATGGATCTTGCACCCGAGGTCATCCAATTGCCCAACGGACAATAAGTTCTTCTTCAAGCCCTTCACATGTCGTACCCCTTGAAGTGTGCGAACAGTACCATCGTACATTTTTAATTTGACGGTACCAACTCCAGCAATTTTCAAGGCATGATCATTTCCCATGAACACGGATCCTTCCGAGATAGGCTCATAAGTGCAAAACCAATCTCGACGTGGAGTCATGTGCCAGGTTGCACCCGAATCCAATATCCAACAATCATGAAGTTGTCTTTCGCCTTTAGAACTAATTGCTGCTTCACTATACAAGATTTCTCCATTATCTGAGGTGCTTGCAACGCAACCGTGAGAGGTTGATGCTTCAGAATTCTTTCCTCCATTCTTCTTATGCCAACAATCTTTCTTCAAGTGCCCTCTCATGCCACAATTATAGCATTTGACATTCTTCCTTCTTCTAGACTTTGATCTACCATGATTTTGACTCCCACTAGAGCCACGTTCCGTTGATCTGCCTCTCGTCATCGTTAAAGCTTCTGCTTGCTTGGAATTTTCCAGCCTATCTTCCTTATTCTTTCGCCTGGATTCTTCTTCAAGAATAGCTCCAGCAACATCATCAAAGGTTAGACGGCCGACAATATTATTGTTCGTTATGTTGATGATGAGTTGATCATACGAATCTGATAAACTCTGAAGTAGAAGTTTCGCCCGCTCATTTTCTTCTACGTTGAAATCTGATGTAGAAAGTTGAGCGAATAGAGTATTCAGATTGTTGATGTGGTCTGTCACCGAAGTGGACTCACTCATTCAAAGAGTGTAAAGTTTTCTCTTTAAGAATATTCTAGTGTGAAGTGACTTTATCTCGTACAATTTGTGGAGAGTATCCCAAATCTCCTTCGCGGTCTTTTTCTCTGCAACATTGGACAAAACTGAATCTGCCATTGCAAAGTGCAAATTGGCAACGGCATTGTCATCCATCTCTTTCCACCTTTCATCAGTGATCTTCGTAGGTCTGCCTCCAATTGCATCTTGACAATTGTCCTTCCTCAAAATTGCCTTTATCCTTAATTTCCACAAGGAGAAATTATTCCCATTGAACTTCTCAATCTCGTATTTTGCTGTCATGGTTTCACACTAAAGAACTGACTTACACAACTTCCACTATATATAGTACCGCCTACTAGAACAGTGACTGTAGACCGTGAACCAGTGCACCAGGTAAGTTCCCAGGAAAGAGAGGTGGGTCACCAACGGACACGCTTAAATACCAAGTCTTTCCTTAGCCAGAACTTTCCTAGACATGCACTTTCACACTACCTCACTCTATATCCAGTAACAAGAATAATTCTTTTCTGATGTGGTAGATCAGACTATACCGCAACCACAGAGCATACTAAGAATTTTCTCCGGCACTATACCAGCATACCAGCGTGTATCGCAGCTGAACAATATCAGAACCTATTGGCTCTAATACCATTGTTGGACACCAGAGTAACAAAATAATAACTCACAACTAAAATAAGAGATGAGAAAAATAGGAATTGACACACAATATTTTAACGTGGAAAACCCTCAATGGATAAGGGAAAAACCACGGACAAGACCAGTGAAATATTTTTACTAAGTGGAAGAAAATTACAACCTCTCTCTAACTATAAGGAGAAAACAATTACACTCTCTCTTACAATAGGAGAACACACACACTACTAGTGTTGCTAACTCTCTCTCTAATATTACTACAATTGTAGTGGGATGCAAAGATGTGTAAAATGGCTTGCTATTTATAGGCACAGCTTGGAGCATATGTATTAAATGTTACAACAAAATTTCTACCCTTCCAACCAATTTTACAGCCTAGCATAGTAGAGTTGAAATTTTTCTCCAAGCCTTTTTTTACTAATGCCACAAAGTGGCTTTACGGGTTCACATGAATCACCACCAATGTAAACTTCATTCGACAAAAACTTTGGATGATCAATCAACCACTACAAACATTTAAGCATGATTGTCACAATTTATGTGACTAACAGATTTAACTGTAAACAAAACTAAAAACAAAGAAAAAGGTGATGATTGTGAAATAAAAAACAATAAAATTTGGATGAATACCTTCCTAAGAAATTGATGGACTTGATGAACTAACATCCAGTCACTTCGTTGTGCAGCAAGCTCTGTTCTGGCATAAGTGGAAACAGGCAAGTCTACAAATATAATGCTACTAACCTACCATGAATAGCTATGATAAATATTAGATACCGGTAATTAAGCATAACAAAATTAGGTCTTGTTTGCCTAAAGTTATCTATGAGCACTTATAGGAAAAAAAATTAAAATAAAGAAAATGAAATAAACTTCTTCTATTTACTAAAATTATCTAATGCATAAGTTAAAATTAGCTTTTGAAGGATCTAAACGAGAGAATTTTTTACAAATTAACTTATGCATAAGTTAGTTTTAACTTAGGAGAAAAGTTTATTTCATTTTATCTTTTTGCTTTTTTTTCCTAGAGAAGTTTATAGTTTATTGAAATGAGACCTTAGTAAATTAAAAAAAAAAAAAAAAACATATATATCCAGAAGAATCTGGTGCAATAAATACAATAAAAGCTAAAATGCATATCAATTTCGAGCAACAAAAATGTGGATGCATACACCCACCTACCTTAGTAAATTAAAAAAAAAAAAAAAAAAAACATATATATCCAGAAGAATCTGGTGCAATAAATACAATAAAAGCTAAAATGCATATCAATTTCGAGCAACAAAAATGTGGATGCATACACCCACCTACCTTTGTCCATGATTGTGGCCTCAAGATGAAGTGGGCAAGCTCCCATTATATTCCTCATGTTTAAATGCAAGTGGACCTGCAACACGCAAATATTAGAGTAAACATCTAAGATTCTAAGTCTCAGCTCGTTACCTACTATGTATGCTATTACCTATTTCAATGACAAGGCCAGAAAACGCTGAGTAACCAGTAGGCCTGTTCAAAATAACCGAATATATTAAACCGTCCATAATTGCACCGACCCAAATCCATTTTAAATCCAAATTAATGGATCCGGTGATTATCTTGTCCGCATGATATACATTTCAACGGATGGCGGCTTCTACGGTGCACCAGTGCATAAATGGTGCACGGGTGCACCACGTACGGAAAGTGTGAACAGTTTTTAAAAAAAATACTATTCACTTAATATTGCTATTCATACCTTCCAAATTACTATTTACATCCCCCACGTGTTTATTTTTTTTTATCGAAAATACCCTTTCCACATAATCAGGATTCCATTTTATAAAATGTACAACGAAATCATGATCCAGTTGTGTACCTGGGGGTGCAAAAAAAATACGAAACATACTATTCACATTCCCACGTGCTTAATTTTTTTTAATTATAGGTGTTTTTATTGTAGCAATATACATATATATATATATATATATATATATATATAGATAATTTAACAAGTTACTTTTTTATTTTAAAGTAGTGAAATTTCGTCCAAGTCCAAGTCCCAATAGTGCTCTGAATTATTTTTATTTTTGAAAATACTCTTTCAACGAAATCTTGATTCCATGGTAAAATACACTACGGAATCATGATCCCATTGTGTACCTAGATGTGCAAAAAAATATATAAAGCAATCATGATTCCAATCATGATTTCGTTGTGTATTTTATCAACTAAATGATGATTCCGTTTTGTATTTTGCCCACGAAATCATGATTTTGTTTCGTTTTATTTTTTTTTGCACCCCCAGGTACACCTATAATTAAAAAAAATTAAGCACGTGGGAATGTGAATAGTATGTTTCGTATTTTTTTTGCACCCCCAGGTACACAACAGGATCATGATTTCGTTGTACATTTTATAAAATGGAATCCTGATTATGTGGAAAGGGTATTTTCGATAAAAAAAAAATAAACACGTGGGGGATGTAAATAGTAATTTGGAAGGTATGAATAGCAATATTAAGTGAATAGTATTTTTTTTAAAAACTGTTCACACTTTCCGTACGTGGTGCACCCCGTGCACCATTTTATGCACTGGTGCACCGTAGAAGCCGCCTCAACGGATATGGACTTATGGAGAACGGACATGGACTTATCCAAATTTGACCATTTCTCGCTTCCGCTTGTGTTTTCACCGTAATCGTATTCCGCTGCCCCTGCAACCTATTAACAGGCAAATTTGATCCCTAGTAGTTTGAGTCCACCAGTTCCAGTACTAAAAGACGTGAAACTAATTGTTCTGGTCTTGATTTTTTTCATTGAATAATTAATTATTACTTTTGGCCTATTTATTTCTCATTTTTAAAATATTATTTATTCTAACTTATTTGTTGATTAGGAGATGCCGACAAGAATCAGTAAACCATGGGAGGATATATATATATATATAAATATATATATATATATATATATATATATATATAAAGAGAGAGAGAGAGAGGAGGGGTCAAATTACACAAATATAACTCTAAAAGAGTTACACCATTATAATAACTTGATATATAATGAAAAATTTTATCGATCCAACTGTTGAATTATATCTACATATTACTAAGATTGTTTGTGTCAAATTTTGTCAAAATTGAACAACAATAAGAAGGTAATCAAAAGATCCATATTTTAGTGTATTTTGAAAAGTTTATATTATGTCGATTTTAATCTATATGAATGAGGTAGCAAATAATTTTGGATTAATTTGAAATTTTATATACATGATCTATGTGAAAGGAACTTTCAATCCAACGATGGGTTTTAAGAAAACATCATCCAGTTGAGAGTTATTGAATGGTGTAATAGTTGTTTAAGTTAAACCAGTGTAATTTAATCCTTTATATATATATATATATATATATATATATATATATATATATATATATATATATATATTTTGCGTCACGTAACATGTATCTCTTTTAATTGTTTATTTTATAACTAGTATTTTAATTTGTGCATTGCACAAAATAAATATTTATTTTATATAACTAAAAATTATAATTTATAATAAATAAATACTTCTAAATATATAAATTATATTATAATCAAAATTTATAATAAATAAATATTTTTTAATATATAAACTATATTTTAGATTTATGATAAATGATTTACATTGTAATATATTGTTAACATCAATTATTGATAATTTCTTTTAAAAAAATTCAAATTAAAGTTAGAACTAAAGATTTTAAAAATGATAGATTGAAAGAGCTAACAAGTTAAGTTAAATCATTTAGTTGATATTAAAAACATAAGAGAATATATCATATGCATTTAAGGATAGTGAAGTTCACACACTTCCTGAGAAGAGATGTGAGAGATTAGGGAGAGTAAAGCAATGAGAGTATAAATAGACTTAGACATTTATATATATAAAGGGATTCATTCAAACAACATAAATACATAATAACTAATTCTTCACACAAAAAAACATAACTAATTAAAAATATATTTATATGTATATATTACATATTTTTATATAAAATTAAAGTATACACATATATAATTTTAAATGTATACATAATTTAATTTCACGCAAATGATAAAATCAATTTTTAAAATAATTAAAAGTTAATTATTCTTATTTTTAAATTAAAGTGATTGATATGCTTATGCATAAAAAAAATAAAGACATAACTGGTTAAATATTAAATTTTGTTTTAAATAATTTTTTACATAAAATAAAATATGCTTTCTCCCCAAATCTTGGTTATTCCACTTTTACATATTAAATAAAATTATATCATCTTAAAAATAACCTATTCATTTATGTAGTCTATTCTAAAATTGGTTTTAATACATAATCTAGTTTCAAACCGGTTTTTAAAAAAATCCAAACCATTAAGATCCATTAAATTGGATATGGATTTTATCCATATCCATATAAATGGATATAGTTTGGATATGGATTGGATTTTCAAAAATTCAATCCATGAACACCCCTAGTAACTAGGGCCACCGATAAGCCAAAGCATGAGAGGATCCTCCTTGAGATTGTTCTCTGATTCAATGAATTCTTCGTAGAAGGCCTGCACATCAATCCTCTGATTCACCCACTCCCACATACCTACATCAACAAATATAACATATCTGTTTTTTTTTTTTTATCGGCAAATGTTAGTTGTTAATTTGTTAATTTTTGTTAATGGAAGGGATTCAAATCCACAACCTTTCCCTCTCCCTTCTCCCTTCAACCACCAAGCCAACCTTATAACTCATTATAACATGCCTATTATGGGTTTCAAACAAATGATTTTAATCCCATAAATTAAAATCTTAGCTAATTGAGTAGCTAGTGTAACTGACCCGGTTTCAAAAACAAAAGGAAGGGGTCCCTCGAATCCAGGAAGGAACTTCACTATGGAGCCACACGATGCAAGTTGAAAGGAGAGATATGCAATATCAGAAGAAATAAGGGAAGTAGAACCCCATAACTTGAACTAAACTTGCACATTTTTAATGCTGTCACAGTTTTTCTCTCTTGAGCATTTCCAATATGGTTTTTAATTGGAGCTTCTAATTAGTTCTACTCCTTTCCATCAATAACGGTGACCCTTAGATTAATCTAACGAGTGAAACTCAAAAGAAATCAAAGTGCTCAACTCCATTTCTGTCCAAAACTGCAATGTCACACTTTCTGAAGGAATTTCCATTTGTACCCTCATATGATTGCATGCGGCTCCATGGAGCCAGCCTTATTATCTATGCACTGCACTCAGTGTTCCACGTGCAATATTATATGTTCAATTAATATCGTGATCGTAAATGAAATCGGTCTTTTAACCAAAATAACCCCAAGACACATCATATCATAAAAGTGATAAACATAATCATGAAAGAAATCACTAAAGAAACAAGAAAAGAAAGATAAACACGTGAAAACTTCTCTATACTGTGGCGAAACAATGTGCTTTTCATTCTACTCTGAGTACGACAAGGATATGGCTGTTGCAAATCACTTTCTTCTCAGAGTGTTGTTGTGTGGTCTTACTACCTAACAGAAAAGTTTACAGATATTACTTTATAAGTTTTTTTGAACGCAGACTGAGTCAAATGTATCAGTATATATATGAATATGAATTATGGATATATTGTATTCTCAGTTAAATGTTCTGATATAATCATATAACACAACATACAAATAATTATTTTAAGTTTTTAATATACTTCTGGCCATTATGTATCAGTATATGTATTATGGATTTTGTATTATTTGTTGATTATGAATTATAATCATCCAAAAACTCATATATATTAGTGTGTTTGGTTTCACGTTTCGATTTTACGTATTTCAGATGTAATTTTTAAAAGTTAATAGTTATAGTTTTCACATCCTAAAAGTGGTTCTTCTATTCTTAATACGTTTCTAAACATGCTATTATTTGTATCTGAAATTTACAATTGTTAACAGCTATATTTGTATCTGAAGATAGTAGTAAGAATCAGCCATATTTTTATGACGACCCCACCAGTAAGTAAACATAAGTCACTCTTTATGGTCCAAATAAAGTAGGTCGGCAACTGGTTTCGACATGCTACAAGTTGAGGATCATCTACTTCAGTCGATGGTGATACTTTTATATAACAAGCATGTAGCACCTGAAATGAGAATGGTCTCAATTGAGATCTTCAAGCTTAACTTATGAGGTTGGAGATTGTGATTCGTGAGGAGTTAGGTCAGATTCCAGCGAAGGTTACTCCACTGATTCACATGCAATTAGAGGCTGCAAAAGGGCTAGAGGGTCCGTGTGACTTAGGTATTAGTCTAAGCCTCACAATTTTATCCTTAAAAAGCAGAAAAATATTTATAAACTACTCTTAGTCTCAATTCTTAAGAGATGTGAGACTATTTTGGTGTCCTAAAACAACATCCATTCACTACATGCATAGGGATGGATCTAGAAATTTATTTAAGAGGGAGGTGTTGAAGTTTTTTTTATTATTATTTGAATATCTAACTTTTAACAAAAAATTATTTAATAAATAATATCATTACAGAAATATTAACTAGTTTTATACATAAAACTAAAATTGATTTTTTTTCTTTTATATATATAGAGAGAGATGAGGGATCCACTTACTCCAAGAGTAACTCTAATAGAGTTACTCCTCATCTTCACCATTCATTTTCTTGAAATCTAATTATTGTAATAAGTAATTAATCTCAACCATTCGATTTCAAGAAAATGAATGGTAAGGATGAGGTTACTCTTTGGCACCAAATTAATCTTTGTTCCACTAGGTCAATCCACTTTGGGGGTAAAGTGGTACTTCCAATCACAACTTCATTCCTAAAGACTCTACGTATTATAATTCGTACTAATTTTTTCTTTCAAACTTTAAAAGATTCTTCAATCTCACATGCACAACAACAATAAGATTCACAACAATAGTCTCATAGTAAAAAAAGAAAAACTAATAATAATTAAAAATCGTCAAATCTTATAATAAATTATATATGTATATTATAAATATATTTATCATATAATAATAAATAATGTTTATACATAAAGATAAAAAATAAAAAAAATAAAAAAATAAAAAAAGATAACTATGAGGGAGGAGGCCATGGCTAAATCCGTCTCTGTATATGTAGTTAACTGTATATGTAAATCTAGTAAATTAACTTCGTCTCATAAATATATAAAAATAAATGAATGTAATTGTATATAATTATCAAAGGTTAATATTAACTTTTCAATCTTTTGTTTGATATGTGGTTAATTTTAACTATTGATTTTTTAAATGTAGATTTGATTTACATTAATATTCATTTTAGTTTACATATGAATATCTGTTTGGATTTACAATGAAAAATTTATTTTATTTATACCCTTATTTAAAAAATTGTTCGACTGGTCTTTTCTTGAAAATCTCCTTCTCTCCCTCTTGATTTTTCTGAGTTGTCAAGTTTTGGGGCAAAAAATATTGTTTTGTTAGTTCATTTGTCTCAATAAAAGTAGGAAGTAGCCTATTAAATCCTAATTAAGGAACTTGCACATCATATGGATAAATTCTTGAAGACAATATAAATAAAGTCATCACACGTCTCAAGTTGTTCCATTCCTAGTCAGCACAATTCATGGGTTCGAGATCTGGTTGTGGTTTGTGATTTGACTTACCTACAACAACAATTTAAGGGACATAAGGTAGATTCTAATCCTAACCACTCTAAGATAAGCTATTTTTTTTCCCATTGTTAATGAGATGTCATCTTAACTTAAGATATTTTCCCAAAAACTAAATTGGACTACATATTGAGTTGTCCTGACCCGGTATAATGTTATATATTCTTTAAATATTATATTTCTTAAACAATTATATATCAATAATATAACTTCTTAACTTAATAAATAATATTTTGTCTAATATGATATTATATTTATATTGATATAATTTATCTTAAAATATATATTGTAAAATATATCTTAATTGTAGTTGTATATTTCTTTAAGTCTATAATTTAACTATATATAATGTTAAGATTTATATATTGTGCCAACAAGTCAAGTTGATTTGATTTTTTCATAGATATTATCGAATCTTGATCAGGTCGAGTTTGGATTCACAGAATTAATCTTATATCAAAATTTTGAGTCAAGTAAAGATATAGGTTAACTTGTCTTAACTCATTCCATGAATACTCTTAATGACCACTAACACCCACTATATATATATATATATATATATATATATATATATATATATATATATATATATATATATATATATATGGGATTGCTAACATACTCTCACCTGTTTTTTAGTTGGAGTAGGTTAGCATCCTACATCAAAAAATTTGGACCAAAAACCCAATTACTTCTTTTGTGATAGTAAATTTATTTCAAGGATAGTGTGGTAATTTAGTATTTATCTTTTAAAAAAAATCCTTTTTCTCTCTCCTCTCCCACTCATTCTCTCTTTTCTTTCCTCTCCAGCAACAATGAAGATTGTTGCCTGCGACGGCTTCGAACTTGGACAAAGAATTTTCATGGCTTTTGAGTTGTTGCCTGCAGATTAAAAGTTTTAGAGCTTGATTCTTTGAAGTTGCTACCAGTACCATGTGACTTTTTATTTATTTTAGTCTGAACCATTAAATTAATTTAAATTCATTCTTGTTGGAGAAAAAATCTTGCATGTACACAGAATCAAATGCACGAATGCTGCAAACATGTCAAACCCAAAGTATGTGCAAAAAGCAATCACAAACCCGTGATAGTAACTGAACCTCACTGGATAGAGAGAGGTGACAACTATGTTTAGAGTTGGGAAGACGTAAGAAGAAGATGAATGGCGTGAGTAACGAGAGAAGAGAGAGAATGAGTGGGAGAAAGAAAAATGATTTTTTTAAAAATAAATAAATACTAAATTACCACACTATCCCTAAATAAATTAACTATCACAAAGAAGTAATTGGGTTTTTGGTCTAAATATTTTGGTATAGGGTGCTAACCTACTCCAACTAAAAAACAGGTGAGAGTAGGTTAGCAATCCCCATATATATATATATATATATATATATATATATATATATATGATTTGTGTGTGTTTTTAATTGGATTGCTTGGTGCATGGGAGTGGAACCAACTGTGCCCTATATAAGCACCAATGGTAGAGAAAATTTGAGCAGTATATATGACTTATTGTAGATACCCAATTTTGTCCGGACAACCTAAAAAATAAATGAAAAAAATGGGAAAATTGAAAAAGAAAATAGAAAGAAAAAAACAAAAATAACAAAAAAATTAGCACAAAAAAAAAAGAAAAATAATCTTAATCTTGTTTCTTTTCCGTCCTAATTTGCAACTCAATTATATTTATAAAAGTAAGAAAATACAAAAATAATATAAAATAAAAAGATACCAAAACGTTTCAGATTAAAAAAAAAGGGAAATCACAATACAACCAGCGCTGTCTTGAGCTATTTCCAGGATGCTTCCAGGTCCTCTTTTTCTTCGCTCCCTGCACCTCCCTTTTTTGGTGCAAGCACTCCAGTTTTGCAGGCACTTTCTCCTAAGACACTAATAACGTCCCTGAACCTGCACCTCATAGACAAACACGTTCAAACAAAATCAATTAAAGAGGTGAGACAAACTAATGCTACAAAAAGAAGGTTTGAGTTCTGAATGTGAAAAGGGAAGCAAGAAATTAAATAAAAGAGGAAGGAAGCAACTCTTTGACCAAAAAAACAAACTTTTGAATCTTTCTCATGCATTCTGGGGCAACTCTCTTCTTGCCAATAAAAGACCCCTCACTTCTCAATATATCAGGACGGATACAACACAAGAGGGGACATCTTCTCTACCCTCTCAAAAAAACCAAACTCAGCTCTTCCTACTCTCAGAAAGACTCTCTCAATCCTTCTCAACATCACAACACAGCAAACACACTCACGCAACACAGCACACAACACTAGCTCACTCTCCTCTCTTCATATAGAACCCACACACACCACAAGGAGGGGACTGGGACCTTACTCCCGGACCATCTACCGTCACCCTCTCAGCCTCTCTAATCACACAGAGAGCAAAAAAAAACCAGAAAAGCCATGGCAACCACCTTCAAACCACCATGAAACTCTACAATAATCATGCACATGAACTGAAGCCTATGGCAGTGCATCCATGAACCGCTGCGGCTTCCCATTGCTTCTCTCACCAAGACCACGCTTTCCTTTCATGCGCAACAACACCATTACAGCATCCTCTCTGCACAATATTCTCACGGTCATGCATACTCACAAAGAGACTTCACTCAGTCATGCACATACACCAGACATTCCAACCCAAAGGGCCACTGAACCAAACCCATCATCGAAACCAACGCGTGTGTGGTCAATAAATCATGATCACCGAAAAGCCATTGTTGGCCGGTAGCCCCTGTGCGCAGCTGAGTTTCTCTCTCCTTTATTCTTTCTATCTATACGTTCTACAAAGCTTTGCATCAAACCATCGTTTCCTGTTGCTTCCTTCTTGTGTGTGTTTTCTATTGTTGTTGTTATTTACTGCGTAAAATGAAGGTTCTCAGCTTTGTTCATGGCAACATCCCAATCTCTCTGCGAGGTTTCTCGTATCTAAGTTCCTGTGTGGTTTAGCTTTTTTGCTTCATCGTGTTATTTTATTATTTTAATTGTATTTTCGTTCTACAGCTATTTTGTTTTATCGTATTTTTGTTGCTTGCCTTAATGAGTGATCCTAGGCAAAAAAATCCATGCCCGCGGATATCCGCGGATAAAATCCGTCACGGATAGAAGATGGATAGTATAAACGGATATCCGCGGGTAACGGGTACGGGTTTTTTATTTACCCGCTCATTAACGGGCGGGTACGGGTATGATACTATATGTGCCCGCGGATACCCGTTACTCGTAAAATTATTAAATTACCCTCATATATATATATATATATATATATATATATATATATATATATATATATATATATATATATATATATATATATAATTTAAAATCACTAATTTTTGCTCTTGATACTAGTAAATGTTATGTCTAGAGATTCAAAATCACATTATAATATTCTTATTTCTTTGATTTTTTTTAATTAAAGACATGTAATTTTCACATGAAAATTCAATTAACTACACATTTGATTATTTATTCTTCTTGTAGTAAATAATATGATTTTATTTCCAAATTTTATTGCACATAAATGATCTATTTCTTAGTATTTCTTCTAAAAAAATCACCTTTTTTTTTTAAAAAATATTTTTTTTTTTTAATATGAAATATCCATGGGTATCCACGGATACCCGCGGATATAAAAAAAACCAGCGGATTTTTTTCAAACGGATATCCGGCGGGTAATGGGGCAGGTAACGGGGTGGATTTTCCCCAACGGGTCGGGTAGCGGGTAAGCACTATCCGTGCCCGACCCGACCCGTTGCCATCCCTAAGTGATCCCGTGAATTCAGTGTACTGTGACTACTTTATTCTATCTTTTTCTTTAATCTCACTAATTTGAATCTACTGTTATCCTACTTTTGTCACTTACGTTTTGCATTTAGTAAGATTTGTTTAACATTAAAAAAAATCAAATTCCATAGTGTTATAGAATCATACACGTGTACTAATTTTTTTTTTTTTGTTTCATAATGTTTTAGAAATTAAAAAGATAAAAAAATAATTAATAAAAAAAATCAAAAATCAAAATCAAAACTTAATAAAACTTTAGTGGTGACTACTTTAGATGTACTTCTAATTTAGTTACTACAAAAGTTAATAAAAAGTTAATAATAACCACTTTGGATGTACTTCTAATTTGGTTATTGTGAAAACCATAAAAAGGATTAGCGATAATCACCTTGAATGCACTTTTGATTTGATTATCGCTAAAATCTTTTACAAATTAAAATATAAAAAATGGATAAAATTAATTACAAATAAAGGTTTAGCAATAGCCACTTTAGATGCACTTCTAATTTGGTTATTGTAAAAATCATTAAAAGTTAATGATACCTTGGATGCACTTTCTGATTTGGTTATCATGAAAAACTTTTAAAATTAAAAAGATAAAAACAATAAAAAAAATACCAACATACAAATATTTTCTACAAATAACTACATAACTCTAATTTCTCCATTGCACCTGGAGATACGTAAGAGTAGGGAATCACTCATGTCGAGCTAAAAAGATAAAAAATATATATATAAATTAAAAACATAAAAAAAATACAATAATAATCTTCTCTTTTCATAATAATAAACTTTTCTTATAAATAATAAAAAATTTCATGCTAATAATAATAAATAAAATATTCAAAAATATTCTCGTCGTATTTTGAGAGGTAAAATAAATAAATTTTAAGTTATTAAAATCTGAACATTTAATTAGAGGTAACCGTCTTAGGACGGACGTCATAGGGTGCTAACACATTTTTTATACGTAATTGACTCCCGAATCCAAATCTGGTTTCTAAGACCATTTTCTTTTTAAACAGATTTTTCCGTAATTTTTCTTAATAAACTATGATGACAACTCCTCTATTTTTACACTTATTTTTCGCCCTCCCGTCCCGACCCAAGTTGCGACAGTCATGAATCTGCTAACTTTAACACTGTGTAGGACACTCATGAATTACTTTATAATTTGATTGAATTGATATTATATGTGGATATTTGTGCCTGTGACGTTTGGTCTGATTAAAAGTTTATTTTATTAACTTTGGGAGTCGTAGAGGGAAAATTGATAGGCTTATTTCATGAAATCTGAAACATTCTTCAACTGGCTAAACCTTCAACGTGATTTAAACCACATGTTCTTAATTAGGTAAACTGTGTTGATTATGGAATTTGAAGTCCAAGTCTTAAACCTACAACGTATTTTAATTAGATAATTTTACAGTAAAGAACAATTTCTTGAAAAGGTTTTTATATTACTTGGTGATTATGCAGTATAAACCTTTACATTAGTATAATTCATTTTGAATACAAAATCTTTTTTATTCAGTTTTACATGTTATCAACACTGCATTTTCTTTCAATACATTGCGTGTTTGGTATTGTGTTGATGAAGTCCAACATACATCAAAGTGAGGCTCCCAAGAGTAACTTCCACGTCATTTTTTAAAATTTAACGTGATTTCAATTGTATAATCACGCTTTCAACAAAAAACCAAACACACTATTGGAAGATACAGTAATTTTTGTTTTGGTTGATAAAGAGTAAAGGCACAAATTTATTAGTGAATAAAATCGACTTAGTGACTTTGCTATATATGTAATGGATGCCAAGTTTAGTCCTTGCCAAGAGAGCATATATTTGGTTTTTCCTACAAAGCCTTGTGAGATATCCACCTACTATACATGGCAAAGCATTCTTCAGGTTTGAACTCCGGAGCTGTGTGGCCTCCACCCTGAAAGTAGATCACTAAAAGATAATGGAACGAAGAACTAGCAAAGATTGGCATATATATACCTCATTCACAGTGCATGATTGTAAAAGTTTTAAAAGAAAGAATTCCATCGTTCAATCTAGTTTCTAGAGTTCATGAACCATAATAATCAACAAGAACTTATTACTAAAATTTTAGGTAGGTTTAATTATTCATTAGTTCCTATAGTTGTATAAACTTTACCTTTTAATTCTTATACTTAAAAATCATTCCCTTTTATTCTTTATACACTTATACATACTATCTTTAATCTCTTTTAGTCCCTATGGTATGTGTAGGAACTAAAATAGATGATTTTTAACTATAAAGACCAATAGGTAAAGTTTGTACAACTATAGGGACTAAATTAGTAATTAAACCTTTTATGCAAAACGGATAGGTGGACTCAACCATTTAAAACTACTTTGCATGAATAAGATCCAATAAATCTAAGGCCTAATTAAGTGGAATCTATGTGTGACCCACAAGTGCAGCAAGGAGAACAAGAGACTTGCCTTCACAGTTGCAAATGTCATACGATTGGAGTAAGTCCTTGTGTATCTGCATGCAGAAAAACAAATATTAAGTACATAATTTAATTAGCCTTTTAAATATAAATTAAGCCTGGTTACTATATAACTAGAGTTAGAGGAATATATACCCTGCAACTTGGCCATTTGTATGCCATGCCCTCCAATCATCCACAATGGAGTAGTTTAAAGATCTTATCCATGCTTGAGTTCCCAAGAAAGGAACTTCCATGTCATGATCACCACTGTTAGCAATATATATACAAAATTTATTTGCCACGTGAAATTCAAATTTTACTTGTACTACTGCTACCTTATGCAGCAAAGAAAAGGAATATAGACCTGTATATCAGTGAACGATAGCCTTTTCTACTAAGATTTACATGATACTCAAAGCTGCTTGGGATATCCTCCTTGTTAGGTATATTGAAGGTACACCGATGCCATTTTCCTATACTTCCCTGCAGCACATGCAGACAAGGTTTATGTTATATACATGCGGGAATAAATATGTTTTTAGTCCCTGCAAATAGGACAATGTTCATTTTTAGTCTCTCAAAAAATAAATTCTCTCATTTTGGTTTCACATTTATGAAAATGTGTCATTTGTGATCCTTATTTTCATAAACAAAAGACCAAAATAAGATAATTTTTTCGTAAAGGACAAGGATCATATCTGTCTTATTTTTATAAATGAGGGAGACGATTTATTTTTGAGGGAATAAAAATAAATATTGAATTATTTGCAAAGACTAAAAACATAGTTACCCCTATTTATGAAGTTGTATTGCTAAGTGCTAACTAACTAGATGTGGGAAAATTACTGTCACTTGTATCAACTACACCTTACGGATATGAAGTGCACTGCGAACATTATCATCATTTGCCCAAAAACCGCACAGGAAGTTCACATAAGTCTAATGTTGGAAATGAAATAGACATCAGGTTAACTCAAATGTTTAGAGAATTCGGCTGCAAATGCAACTAAGAGATGACTGAATAGTTAGTTTACAGATGGTATATATGAAACAACAAATGCAAGCAAGGTAAAGCAAGATTCTCATTGCATAAATATAAGTGAACATCTCTGATTCAACTAAGGCATGGAGATTATATACCCGACAGCTTAAGGGTGGCAATTTTAGATGAGTATTTAGGAAACTCTTCCCGGGATTTTTCTTCATTAGAGATCTCCTCGAAGAAGTTTCACTATCATCCCACTCACAAAATGAGTCCAAAATATAGGACGCATCAAGTCCTGATGTAACCTGTGGCAAGGGAACAATGGTTGACTTTGTGATTGCCTGTTTGACTAGAAATTCTACTAATGAAAATAATAGACGTTATAGAAAATTAGTAAGCCAATTAAGAAGTTAGTTAGGGATAGTTAACACAATCAGCTCTATAATTAAGGGTCTCCACTGTGTAATTCTCATCTTTTTCAATCAATTCAATATGTTGCATCATGACTCATGAGTATCAATATATGCTCTTTACCTCTCCTATGAGTTTGATCTTCATCCCTTTGATCCATGGATTTGTAACAGAAAATTTGACAAGAAGGGACGGAAAAAAAAAGGTTGCATACCTCATGGAATGACTCAATATCTCTAGCACACAATTCATTTCTGGTGTCTACATTTATGTACTCTCCTTTACAATTTTTTTGTAGTGACTGTTCATTGAAATAAG
Organism: Pueraria montana var. lobata; assembly: GCA_026413185.1. Lineage (NCBI taxonomy): Eukaryota > Viridiplantae > Streptophyta > Magnoliopsida > Fabales > Fabaceae > Pueraria > Pueraria montana. The sequence goes on along the minus strand of CM048652.1, from coordinate 27,794,527 downwards.
AGAGATCCGTTAGCATTTGACTTTTGTTTCTTGAATACACCTTTTAAGAATAGCTATTGATGAATTATAATGAAGTTAAATTACCTCGTATAGTTCATCAGAAATAAGTGCCATTCCATGAGCAAAGGGGATTTTATAGTTATCTTCCCTTCGAGTTGTTGATGGATTCCCCAGCAGGTATCCCTGAAGAAAAGAACACTTCATAATCAATCTGGAAGCTATATAATAATACCATGGCAGCTAATCTAACTAGTGGAATACTCAACCAATGAAGAAAATTGGCCATTCAATCTAGGGAGGGGTTTCTTTGATTTTGTTAAAGGATATTTCACATCAGCTAGCTGTCCAAAAGATTATCATATAATCAAAATTCGAATACAATTCCACTTTTCTGAAGTCTTATCTAAAGCCTCTTCTTGTTTCTAGCTAGTTTTCCATTAAACAAACAATGAAAAACTTCTTATTTTGTATCAAAGCACATCTTTGGCAATTGACATATGCTCCAAGGGTGCTGTACTCGACTATTCAAATCTCAGCTTAAATTGAACAATTTATGTTTTTTGTTAGGTATTGCAGTTTGTTTGATCAAACTACTGCAACAATTTGTGTTTAATGATTAACATTAACTTACTACTTGGAATATGGTCAAGTAGTGAGTAGTTTGCAAGCTATCTTAAAGCCAAATCTTCACGGCTTCATGCTATCATTGTACAAAACAAACAAATGTGAATTAGAAGTTTTCAGTCCTAGACTTCCATTTTTCACATTGCTACAGCATACTGATAAGAACCTTGAGAGAACCACACCACGAAACCTAACTATTGTAGTTGGAGAGTCCAAAGCCTTAAAAAACCTATACACTAGAATCCCATACTTCTAATGTAGGACTCAAGTCCGATACCTTGTAATTGGATCCTAACACATACAAGATACATATCCTCCTTTAATTCTTCCCACACATACATTATAGTACTAATTAAAAAAAAAATATTCCTAACATTTAAAAGATACTTTAAAATGCTAACCTGGAGATTTATCCATGGTTGAACCCCTTTTTCATTTCCTGAGAACAATGGAATTTGCCAACACTTAAACTTAAACTTTCAACAAAGTTATAGCAACCTATAGTAATCCAATGAGTAATGACGCTATGGTATACATATCAGCCATCACCAAATTGACAGCCAAGTGAGCATATGCTTCTACATATATGCTTGTGGTTCCAATCTTGCTGTACACATTGAATCACATGAGTTTTTTACCTTGTGAAATTTCTTGAACAATTACTGGAATAGGAATGCCAGAGTATGAATCGCCGCCAATGTAAACTTCATTTGACAAAAACTTCGGATGATCAATCAACCACTACAAACATTTAAGCATGATATTCACAATTTAAATGATTAACAGATTTAACTGAAGACAAAACTAAAAACAAAGAAAAAGGTGATGATTGTGAAATAAAAAACAATAAAATTTGGATGAATACCTTCCTAAGAAATTGATGCACTTGATGAACTAACATCCAGTCACTTCGTTGAGCAGCAAGCTCTGTTCTGGCATAAGTGAAGCCCGTGGAAACAGGCAAGTCTACAAATATAATGCTACTAACCTACCATGAATAGCTATGATAAATATTAGATACCAGTGAATAAGCACAACAAAATTAGGTTCTCTTTAAGCTAAAATTAACTTATTCATAAGTTAAAATAAGTTTTTGGAAAAACTAAATAACAAAGTTTCTACAAATTAACTTATGTATAAACTAATGTTAGTTTATGGGGGAAAAAAAACTTGTTTCATATACCTTATTATTTTCTTCTCCTATTAATATTTATGAAGAAATTTATCTAAACAAGACCTTAGTAAATTAATATATATATATATATATATATATAGAGAGAGAGAGAGAGAGAGAGAGAGAGAGAGATCCAAAAGGATCTGATGAAACAAATACAATAAAAGCTAAAATATATATCTATTTGAGCAACAAAAATGTGGATGCATACACCCACCTTTGTCCATGATTGTGGCCTCAAGATCAAAGTGGGAAGGCTCCCATTATATTCCACAGGCTTAAATGCAAGTGGACCTTCAACAAGCAAATAGAGTAAACATAAACATCTAAGCGTCGGCTCTCGTTACCTACTATGTAGGTACATAAGTATAAAGAGAAATGAATAGAATACACTCTTTTGAATTCATATTCAGTTATTGATTGAAATTAATTATAAAAAATTACAAAATTGGGTCTCGTATCATATTTAATGAATCTATCTTTTAATAAATTTTATTGATAAAAAAAAGTGTGTTAAAGATTGTGTTCCAAGCTATTCTCAGAAATAAAAATTAGAAAACAAAGTTGCTAATGCTATTACCTATTTCAATGACAAGGCCAGAAATTGCTGAGCAACCAGGGCCACCGGTAAGCCAAAGCATGAGAGGATCCTCCTTGGGATTGTTCTCTGACTCAATGAAGTAGTAGAATGCCTGCACATCCTCTGATTCACCCACTCCCACATACCTACATCAACAAATATAACATGTCTATTATGAGTTTCAAGCAAATGATATATTAATCCCAAAAATTAAAATCTTGCTAGTTGAGTAGTGTAACTGTAAACTGACCCGGTTTCAAGAACAAAAGGAAGGGGTCCCTCAAATCCAGGAAGGAACTTCACTGTGGAGCCACACAATGCAAATTGAAAAGAGATATGTGATAACAGAAGAAATAAGGGAAGTAGAACCCCATAACTTGAACTAAACTTGCCCATTTTTAATGCTCTCACTCTCACCCTTTTCTCTCTGAGCATTTTCATGCTCTTTAATTGGTGCTCTAGTCCTTTCCAGCAATAACTGTGACCCTTGGATTAATCTAACGAGTGACATCAATAATCGTTTCTGTCCTCAACTGCAATGTCACACTCTCTGACCCGTCGCCTGAGAAGAAATTTCCATTTGTACCCTCATATGTATATTGCATGCGGCTCCATGGAGGCCGAGCAGCCTTATTATCTATGCAATGCACTCCGTGTTCCACGTGCAATATTATATGTCCAATTAATATCGTGATCGTAAATGAAATCGGTCTTTTAACCAAAATAATCCCAACACACATCGTATCTATTGACTATTAACAAATCAACGGAACACAAATGACAACATTTTACACGTGTCAACTTTTAAGAGTACTTGGAGTAAAATGAGTTATTTAACTTTTAACTAACTAGTATAATAACTCGTACAATGCATGAGGATATATTAAGATTTATAAATTTAAGATAAATTTATTATATAAATATATTAATTATATGTCCATGTTTTCTCACATTATGTTATAAATTTATATTATATTTTATTAAGTATTGTCTATTTTTTTTAAATTATCTTGTCAAATAGACAAAATTAGTAACTTAATAGCGGAAATAAATAATAATGCTATATATAATATACTATCTCCGTTTCTAAATGTAAGACTTTTTTAACTAACTAGTGTAATAATCTGTGTTATACACGGATGTTAATTTATAAATGTAAAAATAAATAAATTTTATATTATTATAATTTTAATTTGTTTTTCAATTTTATAAATATATATATATATGTGAAATAATTGTGAATATTTCTAAAAAAAGGAAATAATTATGAATATTAAATATATCAATTTATTTTATTTCATTTATATAAACTTATTTTTTTAAGAAAATTTTATCTTTATAAATATATTTATATTTGTATTGTATTAGATGTATTAATAGATATTTATGTTAGGAAAAATTCTGTTTTGTATGAAAAGTAAATTTATGAAAGTTTATGAATCATTCTAGTTGGTGTTTTTATTTTTACAAAATTTTGTGAAGATCAACCCGATTGGTTAAAAATAAATTTTTTTATTAATATACATATTTTCTCACATATATATGTATTTTTAAATACTTGTAAATATATAATTTTTTACTAATCTATATTATTAAACATCGTTTATCCATATCGATACTCAAAATAATTAATTAGAAAATTACATATCAAAATTAGCACTCAATGGCAATTCAATTACAAATTAGTTAATTTTGTTTAATTAAACTGATTAGTTGCACTTAATTGCTAAAAAGTTAAATCATCCCATTATCCTTAATTTAGGTCCAAAAACTTTGATTAATTATCCAAATAAAAGATAATAATTATTTAATCAATTAAATTTATTTTTTTAAACTTCACAAATTAAAAGTTTTTAATGGATGCATATTTTATATATTAATTTATATTTTCATTATCAATAAACTAAAATTTTAAATACCCTTAAATGTATATTTTTTAATATTTTATATGTATTTGTAAATACTTGTAAATATATATATATATATATATATATATATATATATATATATATATATTATTAGACATTGTTTATTCATTTCAGTACTTAGAATAATTAATTTAAAAATTACACATTTCAAAATGAACAATCAATGATCATTCAATTACTTAGAAAAACTAATTGCTTTTATTTAAAATAACTTTTTTATTCCGTGCATGGATAAATTATGTGTGAGAGAGATATCTTCTATTATTTTGAAAGACAACTTATATGTAAAATAAAGTTCCAAAAAATAACAAATTAATATTTAATTATAATTGAATTAGAAGCTATTGAAAAACTAACACTTTTCAAATTCTCATCAACCCTATAAAATTAGTCATCTTTTTTCATTTTTAATCTAAAAATATTTATAATTAATAAAAATTTAATAATATAAGTAGCAATAATGATCATATCATTATTGCGATGTATGGGAAGTTTGTCACTATAATAAAATAAATTATTTAACTAATTAGTTAAATGAGAAAATAAAAAATAAATAATGATTTGTTTTCGAATTATTATGATTTTAAATTTAAAATTTGCATCAAAACACAATTAGTTTTTTTATTTTTTACATAAATGAAAAAACAATTGGTAGGTTTACATAGAATTGTCCCATGCTAAATTTTATTTTAATTTTTAATTTAGTATATTTACTAAAGAAAATATTGTGGATCAATTAGACATTAATTTTCAAAAAATAATGTCATTGATTAGCATTTAATTACTTGAGTAATGGTAAAATTAACACATGACTATTTAAAATTCAAACTTTCTTTACAAAAAAAAAAATCGTGTCATGCACGGTTAAATATTTTTTATGAATATTTTGATAAAATATTTTAAATATATAAATATTTTTTAAAATTTGTATTAAGAAATATTTACTATTAAAGTATAATATTTTAATTATTAATTATTGTTGTCCATATTCTCACTTAAAAAAAATTAGGTTTAAATACCTTTTTAATTTTTGCAATTTAGTACTTTTTTACTTTTTGCCCTTGCAAAAAAAAATTTGATTTTAGTCCTTGCAAATTATGTTTGTTTTATTTTTTATCCTTAAAGTTGTTTAGATAGCGCTTTGAACAATGGAAAAAACGTTATTTAAACCTCTTTAAGGATGAAAAACAAAACAAACATAATTTGCAAGGACTAAAATTTTTTTTGCAAGGATGAAAGGCTAAAAAGTACTAAATTGCAATGACTAAAAAAGTATTTAAGCCAAAAAATTATCATACTTGGACTCACACCCATGTGAATAGAACTTTAATACCCGTGGCATTTCTAGTTGGGTACCTAAATGTCCATATCCGTATCCGTTGCCCGTACTTTAATTAATAAGAAAATTGATAAATAAATAATATTAATTAAAAAATACAATAGTTATTAAATTAAAATCTCATTCAAAGATTTTTCAGAAAATATAATCATAATCATAAAACATCCCAAAAGTTAAAATCTTATTTAAAGATCTTTTACAAAGCATACATTTCTTTTCGAACTATTGTTTAGTTGTCAATATTTTAGTGTATAAACATCAAATTGATTCTTAATATTAAAAATTGATTTAATTAATAATTCTTTGATATAATGATATTGCAGTAATTTTGAGCACTGGAATGGACATACATATCGAACAATTCAATAAAATAAGAAAATCATATATATGAAATGGTAAATATGTAGTAAAATTATTCAACAATCAAGAATTCAACAATTATTATTTATCTTTTACATGATAAATATTTGTCTTTTACATGCATAGAAATTACAAAAAAATACTAATTAGTATTATTTTAAATTAAAGTAGCTCATAATGTTAAATAAGTTTTACAGCATGATTAATATTGAATAATTATTATCACTTTTAAATATTCTTTTGAGCAAGAAAAACTTATAAAAGATTGGCTCAATCATAGGATCGAATAGCATCAACTTCACTAAACAAAAATAGCATTTAAAAGTGTAACAAACTAACAATAAACTCAATCAAAAAAATCTAAAAATCTTTTAAATTATATTTATAAAGTGAGATTTTATATATTCTTCATGACATTTGATATTAAAACAATGTTAGACTTGTTGTTTTTTTTTTACTGAAAAATGTTAGGCCTAATTTAAATTTAAATGAGATTTTTACTCAGTAATTAATTTAAATTTTATTTTAAAAATAAATACTGAAAAACGTTAGACCTAATTTAAAGTAATATTTAATATATTAATTAAAATATATTTATCATATTGTCTTAATTAATTCAATTCAGAATATATATTAGTCCTAAAAAAAAATTTAATTAAAGCCTTGTTACATAAAATATCAAGCAAAAATACAAACTATTTTCCTAGCTATATATAATTTAACTTTTTTTTTTAACTCGTTGATTCTCCTAATAAATAAAAAAATTACAAAATTTTGTAATACTCAAAGCATAGTCATTTTTTTTTCTTGTACACAATGTTGAATCATTCATATTTTTGAATTGTCGTCAAATATGCGTTTTGTGATTAGACATGAATATTGTATGATTATACTACAAATTATGGTACCTAAAACTTTTAAAAATGATCTTTGTTGTTATTAGTATGATTTTTGTGATACTCAAATGAGTCGTGTCTTATAAATTTCATTTATGCTTGCAAATAAAGAGAAGATGAATAAACACAAAGTAATGTATCAATCAAACTATAAAAAAAAGAATCCAATAATGAAAATAGAGTGATTCAACTATGAACATAAACTGAATGTTGGAATTCAACAACCAATTTTACCACAATATGTACGCCTCTACACTAACCCATCATTCCTCTGACATATATGCATCACCATATATCACCAGATGCATTAATAATAGAAAATAAATAGGAAGCCAGAATACCCGTGGATCAAGAGCAAATAAAGAACATTTGTGCCCGACACAAATCCGTTGTCTTCCATCCAACTACCCATCATTCTTTCTTCTTCTACTTCTTATTCTTCTTCATCTACTACTTGTTTTTTTAATACAGTAGAAAACAAAAGGCAAAAGAAAAGAAAAAAAAAAGACTACAAATGCATAATAAAGATTGTTCCTATGGCATCTGCAAGCCAAGTACTAAAGAGAGCATGGGGGCAAGCATTTAACCCATCATCTATATATAGACAACACCAAAATCTCTAGTTTAAAGTTTCACCAAAATCAAGAGCAATTAGCTTAATTAAGAGCAAAATCAAGAGCAAAAAGGTAACAATTTATTAGAATTTTCAAATTTTAAAATCAAATATAGCTATTTAAAACTCATCAATGTAATAATCATAATCATAATAATTATAATTATGGTCCGTAATTGAATCAAATATTGAATTTTAATTTCAGATATTAATTAAAATTAATTTTGAATTAATTTTTGTTCCTAATAAATTAATGAGACTTAAGTGTATTGATATGATGGTGTGTAATTGGATAACAATATAAAATTATTTTACATTGTTAGTGCAGAACTCCTTTTCTCTACGTATTTAAAATTTTAATGATAAAAAAAATTAATTTTATAAATATGTGTTGGACAAATTCTATAATATGTATTTAAATTTAAATTGATCAGACAAATAATAAAACCTAAAATTATTTTACGGGGAAAAATTGCTAATATTATTTACCTTACTTATACAAATTATAGATTGTTCTAAAGTCGTTCCATTAGCATAAATCATATAAGTTGATTGGTTGCTAAAATAAGCTAATTGGTTGTTAACTTCTTAATGCTGATTGATAATTTTAATTTCGGATATTAATTAAAAATGATTTTGAATTAATTTTTGTTCCTAAAAATTAATGAGATTAAATGTATTTAAATTTGAATTCAATTCGTAACCAAACCAAACAATTCTGAAGCATGAAATGATGACACGTGTCGTCTAATGCTTGAAAAACAACCTTGTTTCGTCACGTGTTTTTCGAAGCTGTTATTGGATTCGTAAATTTTATATATATTGATTCACATCCTTTAAGAAAGTTGGTTAATTTAGTTAATAGCATTAAATGTGTTAACAATTTGTATTATTTTTTCAATATTACCCTTATAATTATTAGGACTATCATCTCTCTCTTTCCACTTAATTACTTTCTATCTAATTAATTAATGAGTCTTAGTCATCTTCTTCAATCCTCACAAGAGAGAGAATGTACTTATCTTATTAATTTATAGCATCCATTGTAAAGTAGTTAAGGATATTTTGGTCAAAAAATAATTAATGCAAGAGACAACTTGAAAAGAGTCTTATAAAAAGCGACAATTTTTTTTTAGAAAATAGTCTTATATTTAGGGACGGATGTAGTATATTTTAAATTGTAAAAATTATACGAAATAGTTTATATTATTGTATAATTACTATAAGAAAAATTATCAACATAATTTTAACATTAATTTTATATCATATATAATATTCAATCCTTATATGAAATTAAGTCCATATTTTTCAAATTATTGAAATAAACAAAGAGTTGTTATTAGAATTTTAATCCCGTTATTTAAAATGATGATAATACTATTGGCTTGTGTTATTTTTTGTGTTCTGCATTCCTCTTTGTCCCGATTGATAAGAATTATATTGTCTTTATTTTTCTAGGATTCGATTACTCAATTATAAGTTTGCTTTGTGCTTTTAAATGTGCTTTTACTTTTATATGTTATTTTGTGGTGTTCTTTGAGAAAGATGGAAAATCATATTGAAGAACAACAATCATATTTATAGAAAAACACACAACTATGACAATTTGATTTCCAGGTATCAAGATATCCACGGTCTAGTGCTTGAACCCGTGCGATGCAGGGGTGAATTTTTTTGTGAGACACTAAGTAATTTTTTTAATTTGTTTGTCACAATATATAAAAAATTATATTTTAAATTAATAAATTTGAGTTTAATTATTTAATGTCAAATATTCATAGTTATAATAAAATATTTAGAAAATTTTATAAAATTTAAAAATATTAGTACAAAATAAATTATGACAACTATTAGATAATTAAATGTTAATTATTCATAATTACAATAAAGCAATTATAACATTCAATAAAGCGTGACATAATTACAAATTAATTTAAATAGATAAATTAACATTAATTACATTGAAATTATATTATTATGTTCAAATTTATCTCTTTTAGTTAAATTGTAAATTAAATTATTAGTATTAATTAATTAATACTAATATTAATTAATATAGAATAAATATAAATAATAAATAACAACTACACCTATTTGAACATTTCTCCATGACATAGCGTTTATATACAAATAATTTATTATTTGGATAATACTTATATATATAGTTTGATTCTTGATTCTATAATCCATCTTTGATTTTGTAAAGGTTTTTAATTACTGTAAAATAATAGGAAAAGTGAAAATGCTTAATAGCGTGTCTGGGAGCAAGGTATAGTACTCTAAGTTGAAAATAATTTAGTTAGCATTCGCACATTACCTATTTTGTTTTTAGCCTATAGTGATTACTTTGTTACTTTTCAATTTTCAAAGTTAATATTAAAAAAATTAAAGTTACATTGTTACATATTCCCTTGTTTTTTAAAAAAAAAATTATAGTTTCTAATTTCTTTTATAATTATTTCTTTTAAAATTTCTTGTAATGTGCTATATAATCCTTTTTTTTTCAAATTTCTTTCTATTAACTCTATAAATAAAATAGTGAAAATTTGAATAAGCCCATGCATTGCTTTTTTGGTATAGTGTAATATATAAGTATGATTATTTGTAGTAAAAATAATTAGTTTTTAGTGTAATAATTAGTATTCAAATCACATCAAAATAATCGAATAAAATTTTCCATTATTATTTCTGACATTAGTATTCCTACTTATAAATTATAGTAAGTTATTATAAAATCATGATAATAAATTTGTTATCCTAATTATAAATTATTGCCTTAAATAAATTATTTATGAAAATTAATTAACATTAAATTTAATTAAAGAAATAATTTAATTTAAATGTACTATTAGAGTTAATATATTCTTTTTGGGTGAATAATGAGTTAATATATTACAATCTAAAAAATTAATAAAGTAATATACACAAAACAAAGATCTTTAATTCAAAGAGAACTTCTGAAATTGCTATTGGTTGAACGTGTCATCCACGAACATTGTCAAATTTAGTTGATCAATATCATAATGTGTAAAACCAGCAAGATAAAGAAGCTTGAACTCAGATTTATTTAAAGATAAAAACTGCAGAAACTTAAAACAGAAAATGAAAATTTAGCAAGACCAAAATAACACCCGCTTCAGTCTTTTCCTCTATGGAGTCAACAATTGATTCATCAAACTTTTCGATTAAGTCCTGTTAACAAAATATGACACGTGTTAATTGTCTATTGAACATTTGTCTAGAGTAAATACATTATTTATAAGTTTTGTATAATATAATTACTTGAGCAACCTCCTTAGCTACTTCTGCATTTGATGATCCACCAACATGTGTTTCCAAATCTGGGACACCTTGGTGTGAAGCCTTAATAGTTTTACAAAAATTTTATATATTAAAATTTGAAGTCAAATTAATAAAAAAAATTAGGTTTAAATATGTTTTTAGTCCTTGCAATTTAGCATTTTTTTGCTTTTCGTCCTTGCAATTTTTTTTTTGTTTTAGTCCTTGCAAATTATGTTTGTTTTGTTTTTCATCCTTAAAGCAGTTTAGATAGCGCTTTGAACAGTCAAAAAAGCGTTATCTAAACCACTTCAAGGACGAAAAACAAAACAAATATAATTTGTAGGGACCAAAACAAAAAAAAATTTGCAAGGACGAAAAGTAAAAAAACCCTAAATTGCAAGGACTAAAAAAGTATTTAAGCCAAAAAATTATAATCCAATCAAATTTTTGTAATAAAATTAAAATTATTTTTGAGTATTCCAGGCATTATAGTTTAAAAAAAATAACCTCAACAATCTCAAGATCTTTGAACTTTTGGATTAAACCAGAATCAACTGTAACCCTCTTGACCATATAGGATGGCTCAAATCTCGATCTAGACCCCCGATCACAGCCAACCTTGAACAAAAAGGTCTGATCTTGTAGGTCAGGCAACTCCTTCGGCATACCAAATGAATCAGTTGCTTGAAATTGTGTTACAATTAAAATTTGAGCATAAGTATGAATAATGGATTGCTAGAATTATTTTAATAGATTTATAGCACACAAGTAAAATACTATCTTCCTTGTTCATAGATTGAAGCAACTATTCGCAAGTATGGTTTAGCAAAACATATGCATCATGATCAAACATTACGAATGTGGCAGAAGCAGTCTCGTCATTAACACGTAATCCAAGGAAAAATCTGCAAATTCATTTATTTATACCTCAATATTTGTTTAGTTCTTAATAAACTGACATTTTGTAGGAATAATTAAAAACAAAATTATTGAAGTAGGTGAATAAACAAGAACAAAGAACTTTTAAAAATGTAGGTAGAAATAATTACTTTTGAGTGACATCTACGGCATGCTTGTCACATTTACCACAATAGTACATTCCAGAGTATGGAGATACCTTTTTGTGGCAACAACACGTAGTGTAATACCAATTATCCTCCTCGACAAAAGATTTATTAGTAGCCAGTATGACAAAGTCAAATCCTGCAAACATGCATTTAATAGCAACCAACAAAGAAATATGTTGTGAAAAAATATATTTTATTATTCCGAATTAAAAAAATTCTACAATACCTCTTTAGAATCCTTGATACCATTTTTTTTGGTAGGCTTCCTTCATTGCCTGAATAGTAGCCCTTGGTGTAAACTTGAGGAGTTCATCATCCAAGCACATCTTAGATTCATGTTGCAATTAGCTTAATCCCTTAATCGGAGTTTCTATTGTGCCAACCATGTTTGATTTAAACTTTTCAGCCTCAGGAATGTTTGGATTCAACATCAATCGTGAAGTAAAAGTGGTGCTGATGGTTTTATTCCCTAAAGACAAATAAAATATAACATAACAAACATCGTTAACTGTTAAAAAAATTGAGATGCAACATATGTTCTAATTGAGATGGCAGCCAAATTTAAATATAATGAATAAAATTAAAATTGAAATTAAATTTAAGAAATCATATTTAATAGAAATAAAAAAAATTATAAGAAAAATAAAATGCTTAATTCATGAAATATCATGTAACTTAACATCAATTACACATAATACTAAAAGGTAATGTGAGGAACTAAAACATATTTAAAGATGTTAAAGGTGATATAACTTCCACGACTTATTCCTTCATGCTCAAATATGTTTGAGTGAATTCATTCCTCAAATATTTAAAGAAGCTAAAATATCTTCTTTTCAATTTGAAGTAACTAAAAGGTGACTGGGAACATGGATTTCATACGATATTAGCCTTATAAGATTAATACCAATCCGTAATTTTTGTGGGTAAGTGTGATGTGAGGAACATAGTACCCGATTTTATAAAGAATAAACACCCGTGAGTTCATTAGTATTAAAAAAGAATATTAAATAATTAAGTAGTTTAATTTGTATATCTTATAAAAAAATGAATTTAAAATAATATTATTTTTTCTCACAAGTAACCATTTGACACGTATAAAAAGTTATTACCTTTCCATATCTTCACCTTGCAAAAGAGCACCACAACTACAACATTAGTCGTCTCGCCACTTGCAACAAATGAGTTTAACTCATCAACGAAATGTCCAAACAAAGTGACTTTGAAACGATACCTGTAAAATAGAAAGAAAAAAAAATTAAAACTATAATTAACACGTAACTTATCACAATTCAAAATTTCAAATTGTTACCAAAATAATTTTACCATTAACACGTAACATATCAGAATTCAAAATTTCTAAATGTTACCAAAATATTTTTATTTCAAATCTATTAATATAATTATTAATCTGGTTGAATAACATATATGAAAACAAAAGTAATAATTACTAATTAAGATAACTATTCAATTTTGCGGAACAAAAAGTAATATATCTAATATATTTTTAATTTTTAATTTTTAAAATAAAAAATAGTAAATCTAAATTTTATCAATAATATTATAATATCATCATTCATTTTAAAAGAGTCATTAACTTTTACTTATTTTTTTAAAAAATATTTATAACAGAAAATTAAATTAAATAATTTAAAAGTTTAGTAACAAAATAAATTTATATTAAAAAAATTAGCTTACTTGTAATACAGTATCTCTATTCAATCAATCAATAATTCTAATTTATATCAATTACGTTTGAAATTAAAAACAATGTGAACTATTTACTTTTATTATGGGTGAGTGATATCAGTCTAAACTAATTGTTGAACAACAAAAAATATCCCTAAAACAATATCCCTAATTATCCTTGTCGTGATTTATTTAATAAATTATCACAATTCAAAATTGTAAATTGTTACCAAAATAATTTTACCATTAACACGTAACTTATGAGAATTAAAAAATTTCAATTGTTATCAAACTATATTTATTTCAAATATAATAATATAATTATTAATTTGGTTCCATATGCATATGCTGAAAACAAAAGTAATAATTATTAATTAAAATAACTATTCAGTTTTGCGGAACAAAAAGTAATATATCTAATATATTTTTAATTTTTAATATAAAAAAGGGCATTACTTCGGTATAGGTTGTAAATAACTCATTTCGAAGTAGGTTGATAATTCATCCATTCATTTATTAACATGTGGCTCATTTGCCATGTCAGATCATGAACTTCAAATCTAATCAAATATTATCTAATTAATTTTTAATTAATCTAAACAAATCTAATAAGATATTATCTAATCAGTTTTGAATTAATCAAATTTAAAAAGATGTTATCTAATTCATTTTGTATTAATCTAATCAAATTTAATACAATACTGTCTAATAAGTTTTGAATTAATTTAATAAAATATTACGAGCTAATTATATTTAATGAATAATTAAATTGCTTGCATTAATATATTAATTTTATAATTTCAAAAATAAAAATTAAGCTTATAATATATATTACAAAATGAGGTTCATGCATAGTTGTTGATTAGACTTAATCAAATTTAACATATCTACTTACATTTAATGAGGAATTTAATTACTCACATGTTTATTATACAATTGAAAAAATATTACGAATACAAATTTGAAAAAATATTTATATATTAAAATATTTTATTAAAAAATTTCATAAACTTCAACATGATTAAAAAAATTTATGAACGTTATTAAATAAGATTAATTATTCTAAATTTAATAAATTTAACTAACTATATAAAAAATCCTTTTTTAATTATTATTTAATACAAAGCATATTATAAAGTAACCAAATTAAAAAAATGAAAAAGACTCATATTTAATATATTAATTTTTATAAGACCCTTTTCTAATTATTTGTTGTATTAATTATTTTTTTTCCTAAAGTACCCTTAATTTATTAACAATTTTTTTGCCAAAAAAATAATAAATGTTGAAATAAAGGAGATAAACTCTTTATCTCTCTTATTAAGATTGGAGAAGATGAATAACAATTAGGTGAGAACAATTAAGTGGAAACAGAGAGATTATTAATTTCAAAAAAATAAGGGTAATTTTGGAAAAATATTAAAAATTATTGACAAATTTAAAGTTACTAACTAAATAAGCTAATTTTCTTAAAAATGTGTGACTTAGTTGAAATGATCTTATAAAAGAGATGGAGAGAATATTATACACCATCCGTCCCATAATAAGTGTCATGTTAGAAGAAAAAATAAGTCTGAAAATAAGTGTCAATTTTGTTATTCAATGTAATATTACTTACTTTTTTCATTAACACCCCTAATAAGTATGACTTTAGCTTTTCAATGTAATATTAATAATAAGGTTAGTTTTGTAAAATTATTACTCTCTTTCATCTATTTATTATTTTTTCTTGGTTTAGGTAAAAAAAATCTAGGACGACACTTATTTTCAGACTTATTTTTTCTTCTTACCTATCTCTTTTTAAAGACCATTCCAACTAATTCACAACCTTTAAAAAATTAGATAGTAATTTAGTTAGTAACCTTAAATTTGTCAATAACTTATAACGTTCTTCCAAAATTACCCTTAATTTTTTTTAAATTAATTATCTCTCTTCCACTCGATTGCTTCTCACCTAATTATTACTCATCTTCTCCAGAAAGAGTTTATCTCATTAACTTCCAACATTTATTATTTTTGGCTAAATTTTTTTCTAATAAATTAAGGGTACTTGAGAAAAAATAATATTAATGTAAAAGACAATTAGAAAAAGTCTTATAAAAAGGGGCAAACAATTTTTTGAAAGAGTTTATCTCATTAACTTCCAACATTTATTATTTTTGGCTAAAAATTTTGCTAATAAATTAAGGGTACTTTAGAAAAAAAATAATATTAATGCAAAAGACAATTAGAAAAAGTCTTATAAAAAAGGACAAACAATTTTTTGAAAAGAGTCTTATAAAAAGGGCGAAGGAAGTATTAAAATTGACTCTTAATAACTACACAAAAATAATATCTATCAAAATTGAATAATAAATAACATTAATATAGAAATTTAATTCTTTGTTAAATATAATTATCAGACAATTTTATTTTATAAAAATAATTAATTATTTTTTACTACACAATTCATTTGTAATCATTAATAAACATTGACAAAAAGTTTTTTTTATAATTTTAATTTAATACAAGGTTTGAAAGAATAATATAACTCTACTAAATACAAAAATTAGAAATGACTTATGTATCCTTAGTTTAGGCGAAAAAATTGATCTAGCAACATTTCTTCTCTATATATAAAGATAAAGGATTTTTTTTATATAGTTAGTTAAATTTATTAAATTTAGGAATAATTAATTTTATTTAAAAACATTCATAAATTTTTTAATCATGTTTAGGTTTTAAATATGGTTTATGAATATTTTCATAAAATATTTTAAATATATAAATATTTTCTCAAATTTGTATTAGGAAGATTTTTAAAATTATATAATAAATATGTGAGTAATTAAATTCCTCACTAAGTAGGTATGTTAAATTTGATTAAGTCAAATTAACGACTATGCATGAACCTGATTTCGTAATATATATTATAAGCTTAATTTTTATTTTTGAAATTATAAAATTAATATATTAATGCAAGCAATTTAATTATTCATTAAATATAATTAGCTCTTAATATTTTATTAAATTATTTTTTTTTGGTACCCATGACATTGGTGTAGAGTATCCATCAACTTTACTGATAATTAATCTCCGCCGGCGAACCTGGTTGACCACCTTTAGTGGGGTCTCCCCTCTCAACTACGTTTTATCCATCCACAAGGCTCGAATTCGAGACCTTGCTTAAGGGAACCGAGTCCAGTACCACTCAAACCAACGATTTGTTGGTTTTATTAAATTAATTCAAAACTTATTAGATAATATCTTATTAAATTTGATTAGATTAATACAAAATCAATTAGATAACATCTTTTTAAATATGATTAATTCAAAACTGATTAGATAATATCTTATTAGATTTATTTAAATTAATTCAAAATTGATTAGATAATATTTGATTAGATTTGAAGTTCATTATATGACATGACAAATAAGTCACATGTCAATAAATGAATGGATGAATTACCAACCTATTCCGGAGTGGGTTATTTACAACCTATACCGAAGCAATGCCCTATAAAAAATAGTAAATCTAAATTTTATCAGTAATATTATAATATCATCATTCATTTTAAAAGAGTCATTATTTTTTACTTATTTTTAAAAAAATATTTATAATAGAAAATTAAATTAAATAATTTAAAAGTTTAATAACAAAATAAATTCATATTAAAAAATTAGCTTACTTGTAACACAATATCTCTATTCAATCAATCAATAACTAAAAAAAGAAATCAATAACTCGAATTTATATCAATTTCATTTGAAATTAAAAACAATGTGAACCATTTACTTTTATTATGGGTGAGTGATATCAATCTAAACTAATTGTGGAATAAAAAAAATATCCCTAAAACAATATTCCTAATTATCCTTGGCGTGATTTACTTAATAAATTATCACAATTCAAAATTTCAAATTGTTACCAAAATAATTTTACCATTAACACATAACTTATCAGAATTCAAAATTTTTAATTGTTATCAAAATATTTTTATTTCAAATATAATAATATAATTATTAATCTGGTTGCATATGCATATGCTGAAAACAAAAGTAATAATTATTAATTAAGATAACTATTTAGTTTTGTGGAACAAAAAGTGATATATCTAATATATTTTTAATTTTTAATATAAAAAATAGTAAATCTAAATTTTATCAGTAATATTATAATATCATCATTCATTTTAAAAGAGTCATTTTTTTTTACTTTTTAAAAAAAAAATATTTATAACAAAAAATTAAATTAAATAATTTAAAAGTTTAGTAACAAAATAAATTGATATTAAAAAATTAGTTTACTTGTAATACAGTATCTCTATTCAATCAATCAATAACTAAAAAAAGAAATCAATAACTCTAATTTATATCAATTTCGTTTGAAATTAAAAACAATGTAAACCATTTACTTTTATTATGGGTGAGTGATATCAATCTAAACTAATTGTTGAATAAAAAAATATCCCTAAAATAATATTTCTAATTATCCTTGGCGCGATTTTTTTAATAAATTATCACAATTCAAAATTTCAAATGTTACCAAAATAATTTTACCATTATCAGAATTCAAAATTTCTAATTGTTACCAAAATATTTTCATTTCAAATCTAATAATATAATTATTAATCTGGTTGCATATGCATATGCTAAAAACAAAAGTAATAATTATTAATTAAGATAACTATTCAGTTTTGCGGAACAAAAAGTAATATATCTAATATATTTTTAATTTTTAACATAAAAATAGTAAATCTAAATTTTATCAGTAATATTATAATATCATCATTCAGTTTAAAAGAGTCACTATTTTTTACTTATTTTTTTTAAAAATATTTATAACATAAAAGTAAATTAAATAATTTAAAAGTTTAGTAACAAAATAAATTAATGTTAAAAAAATTAGCTTACTTATAATACAGTATGTCTATTCAATCAATCAATAACTAAAAAATAATAATAACTCTAATTTATATCAATTACGTTTGAAATTAAAAACAATGTGAACCAATTAATAACACGTAACTTATCAGAATTCAAAATTTCTAATTGTTACCAAAATATTTTTATTTCAAATCTAATAATATCTAATAATATAAAATAATTGTTACCAAAATATTGTTAATATTTACTTTTATTATGGGTGAGTGGTATCAATCTAAATTAATTGTTAAATCAAATATTGACACCCGAACCAAATATTTACAAAGCGTCATATCATGATATGTGTCATTCGAACCTCTGTGTAGCCGACACATGTATTCCAAACCTTGAAAACTTCTCTTGAAACATCGTGGATTCCAAACATGTGAAAAGATTCACAAATTTTATATTATTAGAATAGATTTAAGGAAACACAAAACACCCAGAATGAAAGAACAGAAAAAACCAAAATGTCCTCCTCTCAGAAGCCACAAGTAGGTATAAAGTAGGAAAAGACAAAACATACACATTCCCAAATTAACTATTAGAGGAAAAAAAATTCAAATTCAAATTTTAAAAAATAAAGTAGATCCAACGGATGTTAGTTATTCCGAACCATTAGATGAAAATACAAGAATCTACTCAATCTCACCGTCTTCTTCCTTCGTCGTCATTCAACCAAATCTTTTCTCTCTCTTCTTCCAAAAATTTCTCATGTAAGCCTCCCCTTCCAATTACCGGCGGCGACCACCACAATCAGGCAAGGTGGGGTTGTGAACCATCAATTCAAAATGAAATCATCTACTCAAACCCACGGTTCTTTCTCTTTTCTCTCTTGTTTCAAACCCTCTTCCTCCTCCGGTCACCGCTCCGACGCATTTTCCGGCCTCCCTATACCGTGTTTTGAAAAAATAAATCGAAGAAAATGTTTTTTATCTTCTCCTTTATCTTTCCCCTAAAAAAAAAAAACCCACCTTGGACGAACCCCAACCGAGGTCAATGCCATTTCCAACCCCTCGATCGCGTTTTTAAAAAAATAAGCCGATTAATATGCTTTCTACCTTGGTCGAACCTCTGGCAGTCCTCCTCCTTAAGGAGATACAAGTTTATGATAGACCAGTAACCTTCCAGGCAAGCAATTTAAATTTTCATGCAAGTTTTCTCCTTTTATTTTTTCACTTGCTTTATTTTTGAAAAAAACTAGAAAGGTAATCTATTATGTAATATGGTTAATCTGTGTAATTTTTTTGTGCAGGGTTCAAAGCTTTCAAACACTACATAGACTAGGAGGTTAATCCATGTAATTTGTGCTTAGTGTTTGGTCTGTCAAAGCATGATTTTTTTTTATCTAAAATCTTCTATTTCTGTTACACTTTATCTAGGAGTGTGAAAGCATGAATTTTTTTTTTTTTTTTATCTAAACTCTTGTATTTCTGGTACACTTTATCTTTCTCCATCTTCATCTCCATAACTATGCTAATTAATTATTTTATTATCTTCGAATTAAGCCCTAATTTGATCTGTGAAGAGTTGAGTGACTGATACTACATTATGTCCTCTCTCTATTTTTTATTTTCTTTGTAATTTTATGTTCATGTTTTTTTTTATATTTTTAATACTTTTTATTAAATTTCATATCTTTATTCTGTTTAAGATTTCAATGTTGGGAGGATGTGCAAAAGGGTGCTTTCAGTGTTGCAAGATTTCATGGATGTGGGGAAGAGGATCTCGACAAAAACACATGGTAAAGAAGGAAAGGTGAATTTTAAAATTTGAAATTGGAATAGAAAGTTATGTGTTTGGTTAAATGCTCAAATGAACTTTGTCATTCCTTTCGGCAATCTTTATTGGTTTTTTTTTTTTTTTATGTTCATTTGTTATGGCCTGTTTTTGAAAATCAAGCATTGGGGACACTATCAAATGATCTAGAAAAACCTTTAATTGGATTTTGATTTTAGACAAATAACAACAACACAACCACACTTAATGTTTGTATTCTATTCTATTTTGTTTGTTTACAATTTACATGCATAATACCCGCTTAGATTTTGTCAAATCATGTTCTTTCAAATGGTAAATTCGCTAATTTGGTATATATGCCTATTAGTAAGTTGTGTTGTAGGTAATCACTTCACAGCGAGTTCCATGTAGTCATTCTTTGATGAACTCAATATCATTAATTATTTCATTGATTTTGATTTTTTTATTTACTTTCCATGAATGCAGAATTTGCCTGCTAATAAAAAGTTAATCAAAATAAGAGTATTGTTGCATCGTATATAGAAGGTCTAGAAACAGACAAACAATAAGGATTTCACTAAGACAGAGCTTCATGAAATTCAGGATTCAAAGTTGGAGGATTTCGCCAAGACGGAGCTTCATGGAAGAGGTCACAAACTACATGTTGATTTGATAATAGTAAATATTACTTCTCAACACTTGATGATTATAGACGTTTCCATTTTTTAATACTAAAAGATATATTTAAAAAAAAATGTCTGTTTGAAGTTGATTTTCCTTTAAATTTGCATATCTAAGCTCTGTGTTTGATTCTTCTCCTGCACAAAACATTTTGTTTCTTAATATGATGTGGCTAGGGGAACCAATGGGGATAGATGGAGTAATAAGGAAAGCTTGGTATTATTAGTCCATATTTTCTCAGTTTCTGTGTAGTTATTGCTACTTATCTTTTGGGTGCTTTCTTTCTTTTCATCTTTTTAAATTGTGTAGATGATGGGTAATGTGTCATAGCCTGTTAAGAGTGGATCTGGATAAAGGGTAATTCAATATTCCGCTTTATTTGATAGTATTCTACATGTGCAGTATATTGAAATTTTAAATTTTGAAAAAAAAAATTAACATCACCTTTTATTTTCCTTCAACTTCATGAATGTTATAGGTGCTACTTTTCTTTTTGACATGTTACAGTTTTGCAGTATTGGAACAACCTTTATTCCTTCATGTGGTTCTGATACAAAAGTAATTTTCTTTCCTACTTTAGAAACTATTAACGATCATAAAATTCTACGTTTTAATACTCTGTCATTTTGTTATTAACAAAGTGATTTAAAAAATTTGTTGCACAAACTCCCTCTTATCTTTTCTGTATTTTCTTTTCCTTATCCCGTTTTGGTTCCAACATTACTTGAAGGACTATTTGTCTTCAGTTATTTACAATAACAGAGAGTGATCGCTTGATTTACTTAGTGACAAATTATGTAATTTCATGCATCACTGAATCGTTATTGTAATTTCATTTTCTGTGTTTTTTGTTATTATAATAATTTTTGTGTATTGCTTTTCAGATTTGCGATGATAAAAGTTCAGGCAGAAGAGTGGATTGTTGGCCTTAAGGCACTTATATTTTTTGGTTTGGGTAGTCGGTCTCATTCTTGATGTAAACATGCTAATTTGTGAATTTTGTAGTTAAACCCATTTTGTTTGTTTTTTTTTTTTTAGAAAGATATTACCAAATTTATTAAGCAAATTTTGTACATCAGCAGTCAGGAAAGTTTCAATCTCATAAGGAACCTCCAGCAGCATACATAAAAGGGCTGTTGTTGTCTTGCACCAAAGAGTTGGTATGCATATGCAAATTCGTATAACCCATATTAGGAGCTTAAGAATGTAATTGTTAGCATAAACAATATAGAAGTACTATCTGCAGTAAAAAAAAAAAAAAAATAGTACTGTCTAAACACACTACAATGTGATTATGACAGTTATGTAATTATGACATGTTTAATTTGTGTACGAATCTACCTTTCTTCAGCAACAGCAACAACATTTAATGCGCAGCATACAACCATATCCCATTAATAAAAAGAGAGAGAGAAATGTATATTTTTGTTCAATTTTTTCATGAAATCAATTTTTAAACACAAATAAATATTTAAATTGAAAAATAAGAAATTAGAATACTTTTCTTTTTTTATTTCTTTTTTGTTTTTTTTTTTATGAAAAGTTACTTTTTTGTTAGTAACTAGGAATAATTATACTAAATTAAATCAATTCAATATATTAAATAAGTACATAATATGTGACATAGCTTGCGTTTTGGTTGCAGTCAAAAAAAAAAAACTTGTGTTTTGGTAAACAGTTACAACATTTTTATGTTCCTTTCTCATTGCCCCAAGGTAATTCGTGTCCTTTAGTCTCTATTTCATAAACTACAAGGCTAAAATTAGTAATTCGTATCCTTTAGTCTCTATTTCATAAACTCTAAGGCTAAAATTAATTCTTCATAATTTTTTATATAAACTTT
Source organism: Pueraria montana var. lobata (assembly GCA_026413185.1). Lineage (NCBI taxonomy): Eukaryota > Viridiplantae > Streptophyta > Magnoliopsida > Fabales > Fabaceae > Pueraria > Pueraria montana. The sequence goes on along the minus strand of CM048652.1, from coordinate 27,771,806 downwards.
TATCTTTGTCTATGTAAAATATAACAATATTTTTCTTTTCTTATGAAAGCAAGTAGGAAAATTATATTTAATTCATGGGATATGAATTTTTTTATTATTATTATTAAAGATAACAAACAAGAACAGATATTTTTCAAGAAACTATGAAGAGAAAATTATACTTAACTAATTTAGAACTTTTTTAAAATATTGGTATAAATTTTTTAATATAAATTCATTTTTCTCTTACTTACTATCTTCAAACTTAACTAACTTAACTAATTTAATGAATATTTTCTTTTATTTAATCAAATTTTAATTTTCTCTTAATTGCTTTACATATATAGAAAGTAAAATTCAATTAAAAAATTTGTTTCAATTTTTCACATGATATTTAAAATTTAAGATCTTCAAACTTTTATCTTTCTCCGTACAAAACATAGAATTTAATGGTGATGCACTGACAATGTGAAATAATTTTACACTGTCATCCAATCACAAATCATTGTTGGTTTGACTTTTAAAATAACTTTGTAAAACTCAACAAACTTACCATACATGGTGATTTGTGATATGATGATAGTATAGAACTATTTTACATTTCAGTTTATGATCCTTTTTCTCAAAAACATAACACATGAGGTTTTGAGAGCAAATATATATATGAGAGCAAGTAGGAAAAATTATATTTAATTCACGGGAAATGAACTTTTTTTTTTATTAAAGATAACAAACGAGGATAGATATTTTTCATGGAAGTATGAACACAAATTTATACTTAACTAATTTTAGAACTTTATAAATTATTGGTATAAATTTTTAATATAAACTCATTTTTCTCTTGCTTACTATGTCCTAACTTTACTAATTTAACGAATATTTTCTTTAATTTAATCAAATTTTAGTTTTCTCTTAATTAATTGCTTTACACTTAATTAAATGATAGAAACAACAATTCAATTAAAAAATCTGTTTCAGTTTTTAACATGATATTTAAATTTTAAGATCTTGAAACTTTTATCTTTCTCTATATAAAATATAACACGTTGAGGGTAAATATTTTTTTTTTTCAAAATGAAAGGAAGTAAAAAAATTTATATTTAATTCACAGAAAATAAACTTTTTTTTATTAAAGATAATAAACGAGAATAGATTTTTTTATGAAACTGGGAAGAAAAACTTATACTTAAATAATTTTAAAACATTTTAAATTATTGGTATAATTTTTTATTTTTCTCTTGCTTAGTATCTTCAAACTTAACTAATGTAACAATACTTTAAATTGTAAGTACATTTTTTTTTTCTCTTTACTTTTAATAGTAGTTTCAATTCATTCTCTTATTAATGTTAATCAAAATGTATCGTTAACACAATAAATATAATACTCATTAATTCTTATGTTCCCATGTGTTGCACGGGTATTAAAACTAGTCATATATAAAAGTGATAAACATAAACATGAAAGAAATCACAAAAGAAACAACAAAAGAAAGATAAAAACGTGAAAACTTCTACTGTGGCGAAACAATGCGCTTTTCATTCTACTCTGAGTACGACAAGGATATGGCTGCTGCAAATCACTTTCTTCTCATAGTGTTGTTGTGTGGTCTTACTACCTAACAGAAAAGTTTACAGATATTACTTTACAAGTATTTTGGAACGCCGACTGAGTCAAATGTATCAGTATATGAATATGAATTATGGATATATTGTATTCTCAGTTAAATGTTCTGATATAATCATATAACACAACATACAAATAATTATTTTAAGTTTTTAATATACTTCTGGCCATTATGTATCAGTATATGAATTATAGATTTTGTATTCTTTGTTGACTATGAATTATAATCATCCAAAAACTCTCTTCCACTAAGTCAGCCCACTTTGGAGGTAATGTGGTATTTCCAATCACGGCTTCATTATCAAGTTAGGAATCAAACTTGTGTCTTTGGATAAGGGATACAAGTGTCGAACTATTTGTGTCAACAACTTTTGGTATTGATTTTTATTTCAAATGATAAAAAAATGTATGTCCTAATTTAATTAAAGACTCTACATATTATAATTCGTACTAATTTTTTGTTTCAAACTTTAAAGATTCTTCGATCTCATAAGCACAACAACAATCAAACAAGATTCACAATAATAGTCTCATAATCAAAAAGAAAAACGAACTCATCATATATAATAATAATTAAAAATCATTAAATCTTATAATAAATGATATATAATGTATATTAATAGATTTATACACTATATAAGGAGGTGTAATTTGATCAACTATTACACCGGTGTAACTTTGATCAACTATTACACCATTCAATAACTTACAATTGGATAATGTTTTCTTAAAACCCACCGTTTGATTGAAAGTTCCTTTCACATAGATCATATATACAAAATTTCATATTAATTCAAAATTATTTGCTACCACATTCATATAGATTAAAATCGACGTAATATAAAATTTTCAAAATATACTAAGATATGGATTATTTGATTACCTTCTTATTGTTGTTCAATTTTGACAAAATTTGACACAGACAATCTTGGTAATATGTAGATATAATTCAACGGTTGGATCGATAAAAATCACATTCTATATCAAGTTATTGAATGGTGTAACAGTTGTTCAAATTACACCAGTGTAATTTGATCCCTCCTATATATATATATATATATATTCATATAAAAATAAATAATGTTTATATATAAAGATAATTGTGAGGAAAGGGGCCAAGCTTCTCTGTACATGTAGTTAACTGTGTATATAAATCTAGTTAACTTCGTCTCATAAATACATAAAAGTAAAAGAATGTGATGGTATATAATTATCAATATGTGATTAATATTAACTATTGGTTTTTCAAATGTAAATTTGATTTACATTAGTATTCAATTTTTTTTAGTACATTAGTATTCATTTTAATTTACATATTAATATCTGTTTGGATTTTTTTTTTGGTCCTGGGTCAAGATTACGGATGTCCCTCAACCCATTGGGTCAGAGACTAATCCTGCTCGCAGTGTGTAGCTGCCGTTGGCCCAAGGAAATTTTGCACATGGAGGGAATCGAACACGGGTTATTCCACTACATTAACCCTATGGGTTATATCTGTTTGGATTTACAACGAATACTTAATTTTATTTATACCCTTATCTGAAAAATTGTTCGACCGGTCCTTTCTTGAAAATTTCTCTCCTCTCTCCCTCTTGATTTTTCTGAGTTCTCAAGTTTTTGTGTAAAAAATATTATTTTGTTAGTTTTGTTGCGTCAATAAAAGTTGGAAGTAGCTTAATTCTACTGGCAGTTTCGTTTCACATATTTAATACCAAAGACATCCCGTCCAATACAAAGAGCATTCCCATCTTTCATATATAGTATAGCTTTTCACTCAGCTTTCTTTTGTCTTGGCCACACATTGCGACGCACACTACACCACTTTTTGATAAATATATAAGTATTTGAAATCTGACATCTGAGTTGTTGTAGTATAGTGGTAAGTATTTCCGTCTATCACGCGGACGATCCGGTTTCGATCCCCGGCAACGGCGAAATTTTTTATAACTTTTACATTTTTTTCTTGATATTTTCATTGATTATACATAATCTTATTCCTTTTTGTTTATAATCATATAATTTTTTATAACTTATACAATATTTTCATTGATTATACATAATCTTATTCCTTTTTGTTTATAATCATATATATTATTATTACTTGAATTTGATCCTGAAGAGGCCTGTGAAAAGAATACTAATAAAAAAACTGAATGTGGTCTTGGAATGAGATGAACTAATATAAAAAATTGTAATTTTATTGTTATTCTCTTATCTTATATTTGTCTAATATATATTTCTGACTTTTTGTAAATATATGAATACTATCCAAACTTGGCTCGCGGATTTATTTTGTTAAAAACGCAAGAACCACCCAAGCGGAAAAGAGTTCTTCATATGGATTGTAATTTCTTTTGTTGTTAGTAGTGAATATTATATGTTTGGTGTAGTCAGCAAAAAAAAAAAAACATATGTTTGGTGTATTTCTTTTGTGAAAATTGCATTACTCTGCCAGAAAACATATACAGGTTATGGTGTTGCTTGCCGAAGCTATACTGCAGAAATTGTACATAAAATATTGATGCGATTGCATCACAATCAAACAACAGTTCAAGATAACCAGAACTCAGTTGCAGCCACATTCACAATTTTTGCACGGGTCAATTTTTGATACGTAATATTTACCGACAGATTAACGGAGGCCTTCCCCAATCAAAACTTGCACAGCATTTAAAAAATCTATGGCTGATTACATATATGCTTGTACGAAAATGATACATTAAAACACACCTCTGATGTGGTATTGAGCAAAATTCAGAAAGAGGATAATATTTTCATGGAGCAGAACCAATAGGCACTTACTCAGACATAAATAATCCACAGGGTAACTTTTAAAAAACAAAAAGGAAATGCGGGGGGTCAATAAAGGTGATCCTCATATTCCCTATCTCGCCTACAAAGAAATTCAGAATTGCAGGTTGCAACTATTTGGCTTCCGTGATGCAACTAACAAAATTTTACCATTGAAAATTAAGCTGTTTTTGGCTTTGCCTTAATACGCTTCACCCTTGAATAGAGGAAAACGCCAGCAAGAGCTATAGCAGTCCCTGTAGAAAAATAATATAAAAATATCAGCAACAGGCGTGAAGAGAGATATTCAATGGTTAAGGAAATTTCAAAACAAAAATCTTCAAATGTTTTCCAGTTCAAACCAAAGAAGCAACTTTACCAAAAGCATTCACAGGTGAGACAGGTGTTTGGAAGAAGATGACAGAGCTCACAATGACCACAACCCGCTTCACACAATTGCCCACAGAGTGGGTAACAGGTGATACCCTTTGCAATATCATATAAGAAACCTGCAGGTCCATTCACAGAAAACCGTCACTATATCATTCAGGAATACAGCACCATTTAACTATTAGAAAAGGGAGCCATGTAAACAAGTAGCAACAATAGAATCCTTATTTACAACTTTGCTTTTTCTTTCGTTTATTTTTTTCTTTAATGATTGGTCATATGTCAAAAAGCCCCCACTATCATAGTCCCTTCATGTCAGCAGCATTTTAGTTCAGGTAGCCTAAAATGACTATTTCTTAAGAAGCACACAATTCTTTGGATAAAACAAGTCATCTTTCTAATTCCATTTAAATAGTCAACAGCATGTTAAGATAAGTAAACACCGCTGAATTATCAAAATTATTTTAACAACGAATGAAGCTCACTCCAAAAGTTGCATGCTCTCTACAAGCAAAATACCCTTTTTCAGTGACATGACAGAGAATACAAGCACATAATATATCTCACAGCATAACAGTTGCACTGTCGCTCAACTTCTTTAAAATATTCTTAACCATCTACGTACACCATGAGAGAAATACCAGATAGTTTACTCTATTATGTTACACATTTCACATCAAACAATTTATTGTTTTCCAATAAGTAACAGTCAATTATGTTTAATCTAGCAGTCAAAAGATAAAATGCTTAGGAACCATATATAAAGACACTCTTGAACAGAAGTTGATGTTGGAAGGTTCTATCTCTAGTAGACCAGCTATCCCCCTCCCTATCCCTCTTACCAGATGCTACCAAGTTGCAACTTCAAAGCATCCCCAAAAAATAATAGAATATATAAAGGGGCACAATAATGCATAGAAGAGCAAAACTCACTTGTTGATACGCATGGAAACAGAGTGCAGCAAGAAGTGATCTGATGTAAAGTTGTCTAACATTTAACCCCTGTCAAGAAAGAAGATGCAATAACATTAGCAAACTCAACACAATTATATATTTTGATTGCAGTTATGATAATGACAATCCTATCCATTTTAACCATCAAGATACTCACAGCAGATTGCAAGTAAGCAGGGGTAAATTTGACACCCTCCATGAAGACAGCCACAGGTGCTAACAAGAAGAAGGACATCACTGTTATTATGGAGAAGAGAGTAATGTTGTCCATAGAATCCTGAGAAGAAAAAAATCTTCGTTATTTCCTGTTATAAGTTAAGAGATTCACAAAATGCCTTTTGAAATGCAAAGATCAATATCAACAATGAAATATATCCAAAACATTTGGAAGTGTTCACAGATCATATTACCTCTTTCTTAACCATGGCCTTTTTGCTAAGAACATTACGAGATTGATTTGTCACATTGGATGCCATTGCACTCCAAAATCCAGCCCTGTTCATGTTCACCATTCCACCAAATCATATTACAACTTGCATGACCAAAACTTCTCTTTTCAAATCCCACCAAGTAACCTCTCCTCTTCCTCTAGAAGGAAGAACAAGACAAGGAGCAGACATCTTACCAATTGAAAGAGGCCTCGGTAACAGACGCCAGTGCAACTCCACCAACAATAGGCACAAGGGAACCAACCACCCACGGTGTAGGAAACTGTAAGAGAGAGAAACAAAGAATTAACATCGAAAAAAATTAATTGTCAATGTGTCAAATATTTCTATTTTTCCTTCAAAGAAAACCCTTAGAATACATAACAATTCACAGACAACGACAACTGTATAAGAGGAGTGCTAGCAATACACACTTTATAACACTCATTCTTCTGTTGGTTAAAATTAATTAAAAACTACAAAATTATGAGAGAAACTCATTAAATAAGAAGTGAAGCCCACCAAAATTTGTGATTTTTCATAAATTTCAACCAATAGTAAAGAGTATGTTCAAAATAGTGCATTAGAAAATATGTTGCTAGCATTTCTCATATGAGAAATATACCAGCATGATAATTATCATTCATGAAAAAAAAATACAATTTAGACCACGACAAAAGCCACTAACAATCATAATAAAATTTTACTTTAGATTAATCACATTAAGCAACACGGTTTGAACAATATATCTAACCTCTCCAAGGAACATGGCAGAAAGGATCACTGAAAAGAAAGGCTCCATGGCCTTGATCGTGTGAGTGAAAGACACAGCCACCTTCCCAAGACTCATATTAGTGAAAAGATTCCCCAAAGTATGCACCGCAGCCAGCGGCAAAATTGCTCCAAGCTGCCACACACAATCAACATCAACAACACAAAACAGAACAAAATAACACAAATTCAACACAGCAGAGACCAAATTACCATAGCACCACTGAGTTTCGGTCTCTTGTAGAGATTCAAACCCCACATTAAGGTCACAAGCACAGTCCCGACAGCAAATTGAACAACAGTCACAGTTACAGGATAATGAAACGCCTTCAACACCTGCAAACAACAAGGAGAAAACAAAACAAAAAACACCAGGTTAAAATTAAATTCAAAATCAAATCCCCATCAAACTAGCATCGCTGATTACAATTCCTTTCATGTAATGAAGAACACTATTGCGGAATCAGAATACGTAATTCAAATCTCCACGTGCAGGATTCAGTGATTAACAATTAGACAAAACTTAGATGTAGTTCCAATCATAATTGGAGTTTCACCTCCGTAATCTTTGTAATAAAGGTTTCTATTAAATATCAATGCAGATTAACGAAGTAAAACTCCAATTCTAATTGAAGAATAACACCAAAATTAGAGTTTCACCTCAGTAATCCATGTAATAAATGTTTCTATTAAATATCAATGCAGATTAACGCGAATTACCTACGTGAAACTCCAATTCTAATTAAAGAGAACTACACGAAAAGCACCTACGAAACTGCTCTAAGTTATGTCATTATCAATTAACACAAATCTAAGTGCGCGTCTGGTAAATGATCATCGTTGAGCAACAATCCTTTGTTCATTTGTTTAATCGAAGAACTACACGAAAAGCACCTACGAAACTGCTCCCTGAGTTTTGTCATTATCAATTAACACAAATCTAAGGGCGTGTTTGGCAAATGATTACGGTGCAGCAAGCAATAATCGTTTTTCATTTGTTTTAAAACGAGTTGAGGCAAAAATAGAACGAGAGATCTGATGAGAATAAAGAGAGAATTAGGACCTGTTTGTTGTAGATATTGAAGTAGATGTTGAAGAGGTACCAGAGGCCAAACAAGGCGCCGAGTTCGAGAGTTTTGAAGAGCGAGTTCTCGACGGGGGCGCTTTCGGGAACGGCGTTTTCCGCGGCGCAGGGAGGGGAAGGGAGGGGGCGGAACTTGAAGGAAGAGGAAGGAGAGAGAGTCCAAGATCGGCGATCGAAGGAAGTGGAAGAGACGCCATTGGAGTTAACGCCTTCGTTGTTGTTGTTGTTGTTGTTGTTCGGTTTGGCGAAGGAACGGAGAGTGAGTTGGCGCCTCCACGAGTTGAGGGAAGAAGTGTTGCGGAGAGAAAGAGAGGGAGAGAAAGTGAAAGCCACGCTCTGCATTTTCGAGATCTGAGAAAGAAAGAAGGAATGAGAAGAGAAACGGAAAACGGAACACAAGAGCGCGCTTTCTCTTGTGTTGTGTTGTTGCGTTGTCGCTACGAGAGTGGGTCGGGTTTGTTTTATGGAGAGAAAGAGGGAGAGACCCTCGGAGTGTCCGCCACCAGCAAGGCCTTGTTTGTTTGGTGTTGGTGAAAACGAATGAATATACGGGGGTAGGTAAAAACACAGGTGCTTTCAAATGGAAGATACTTTCATGAGCGTACCTGAAAATGAAATTTAATTAATAATGGACAGAAAAAACAGAAAAGGAAAACAAAATGAATCTAGATACTAAAATGTCGGATATACTTATGCTCGTGAGTGATTCGCGTTTGCGAGGAAAATGTGTCGAATTTAAATTTTTTAAGAAGAAAAAAAAAATAAGTGAGTTAAGGTTCCATTTGGAAGTAAATGGAGATTAAAAAAACAGGCTTCATTGCAAATTTTCACTTAAGAGGCTTGTCATAGAATATCCGGTAAAATTAACATCCAGAAGTTTAAATTATGTAGATCACATCACCAGTGCATTGTTTGTACCTCTAATAATGTGTAATTAATTTTTCATAATGATAATTAAATGAAAGGATTTTATAAAAAAAAATAAAAGTTCAGATACCCTAAAAAGAAAAAAAAAATTCAGAAACTTAATTGATAATTTAATAAAAGTATGGAGACCAGCAAAATAATTAAACCTTTTAAAAAAAACACTTACAAATCTTATCTTCCGTCGTTAAGCTTAGGGACGACAATGGATAGGGTTTGGGTAGGATATTATAGTATCCGTTCTCATACCTACATTTTAAAAAAATCATCCTAACCATATCCATGTGGATAGTAACTTTAATACACGTACCCTTCCCCGTTGGATACCTAAATGCCCGTACCTATACCCATTACCCGCACTTTAGTTAATTATAAAAAATAGATAAACAAAATGTTGATTAAAAATACAATAGTAATTAAATTTTTTTTGTCCATGGTTAGAGACCACGACCCATAGGGTCAGAAACTAATTCCGCTCACGGTGTATGGCTACCGCTGACCTAAGAGAATTTTACACTCGGAGGGAATAGAACATGAGTTCTCTTGCTAAATAGATCGTTCCCCCACATGTGAATGCAGTAAGGCCTTAATCCACTGCGTCAACCTTATGGGTTCAATAGTAATTAAATTAAAATCTCATTCAAATATCTTAATATAATAAATAGGAAAATTTGAGAAAAGAAACATAAGGAAGGTGATTTTTTTGTGAATTAAACAACATGATCTATCTCAACGCAAATAACGAATGTGATCTCTTTTATTTTTGGTGAATTAAAGAACATTATTTATCTCTCAAGTATTATTATTATTATTATTATTATTATTATGAGTCTGGGTAGGATTGGGTACTAAGGTACTCATACCCGCACCCGTACCTTTTAAAATTTGTGGATAATTATCTGTACCCGAGCCCATACCCATTAAGTGGGTAATTACTCTATCCATTATAGGTAATTTTTGCGGGTACCCATAGGGTCTGGATAGAATTGCCATCCTTAGTTAAGCTGATGTGGTATGCTAAAATAATTCTACTTTTTACCCCTAACTTTTTTATTTTTTTACGAATTTTACCTTCAACTTTTCATATTTTGGCGAATTTTATCTTTAACTTTTTACCTTTTAAAAAATTTTACCACCAATTTTTACATTTATGTTAAGATGTCATGTCAATTCAACGTTGAATTTTTTAAAAAGTTACGATAAAATATGTCAAATTAATTTGTTTAAGATAAATTTGTTAAGAAGTAAAAAGTTGGAACTAAAAGTGCGATTAAACCTTAAATAAATAAATAAGTTACAAACTCCGTAAAAAAAATTAAAAAAAATAATAAAAAGAGTTAAAAGCTACTAAACAAGATGTGCTCTATGCTCATATATGGTTATGGATTTCGGACTGTACAATTCCTTTTATTATTGTATTTGTCGTAGAACAACTCATCTTAAACCGGAGTATAAATAAAATGATATCTCTCCTGAGTTTTTAACAGGGCTATGGATATATGGGGATATATGGTTGGTTTGATTCGTCGCACCTTCATTTTTAATTTTCATATTTCTCTTGAGGTCCTATAAAATATATATTTAAAAAAAAACTTTCGGTTAGTTCATTTCAAGTGTTAGGATACCTTGACATAAATAATTTAGTTAAGCATTTATGGGATAAATTTAATTAAACTTAAATAACTTTGGGTCCGTATAAAATAGGGTTTTTTTATTTTTATTTTAGTATTTTAATGTTTTTTTTATTTTGTTTTAGTTTTTTAAAGTTTTTTTTTAATATATGCTTTCAAGTAACAACATTAATTGATTACATAATAGCGTTGTTGGCAATCAATTAACTTGTCATATCATCAAGGAATTTAACAGGATAGTCACCTTTTTTTTTTGGTAAATTATGTTTTTAAATACTTCATCAACTAGTATTACATCATTAACTAATAACTATTTTGGACAAATGAGGATTTAAAAACACAATTTACAAAAAAAAACAAATTACACATGATTGTTATGTCATACTCTTTGATGACATAACAAGTCAATCGACTACCAACGTCGTTGTTAGGTCGTCATTTAATGTTGTTACTTTATAGCAAAAACTAAAACAAACAAAAAAAATTTAAAGGACTAAAATCAACATAAAAATCTTTAAAGGACTAAAAAAAAATTCTATTTTATAGGGACCAAAAGATTATTTAAGCCATTTAATTATAAAGATCATTGTAATAAAAAGAATTTAATTTTATAAATTTATAAAAATAAGTTAAAAAAAACTTATAAGAATCATATGTTATTTTCATAAATTCAAATTAATTTTTCATAAACTCTTTCAAATGTCCTTTGTAAATACATGTTTAATTATTGAGTTAAATATATTTTTAGTCAATATAAATATACATAAGTTCATTTTAAGTCCCTAAAACTTCTATTAGTCATTCATATTTTAAAATATATGAGATGGTCTTTGTTTTTAAAACAAAATTATTACCTTTTAATTTCTCGTTTATGAAAATAGAGATCATATACATTTTCATAAATGAGGAATAAAAGAGATTTTAAGAATTAAAAGTGAACATAATAAGCATATTTATGAGGATTAAAAATATATTTAAGTCTTAATTATTTAACTATTTTATTAAGAGAAGTTACTTGTAAGTACACATTTTACATGCCGTTTAAAGAAATAAAAGTTGCAACGCAATTAAATTTGGCAAAACCATAGGAAATGAAAAATATAGCACAGGCGAGGTTTTGTAAAAGAAATGGAAGAGAACTGATTTCGTGAAAAGAAAAATTATGACATCTTTCTCAATTGTCCTGCATGCACGGCTGCTCCACCTCCCCCTAATTTGTCATAAATTAAATGGAGATTAATAGCGTAGCTTAACTAAATTATTAACTTCAGTAAAAATAAATAAATTTTAACTTTGTGTAATGTACATAATAGTATAAAATAATAAATAAAATTATATGGATATTAAATAAATTATAAAAATTATGTGAATTTTAAAATATATATATATATATATATATATATATATATATATATATATATATATATATATATATATATATATATATATATATATAACATATAACTTCGGAAAAGAGTTGTTTATATTAGAAGTTATGTATTTTAATTTAATTATATGCCACTTTTAATTTCGATCAACATTATATAAATTTTATTTCTTAATTAATGATATCAATTTTAGGATTATAAATCAATGAGATAAATTAATGTCGATCTTGAATAAATCATCTAAGAGAAGGGTCATATCATCTATTTTTCTGTCCAAATGGAATTGAGATCTTTGTTTTATATAAAGAATGGAATTGAGATCTTGAAATATATCTCATGAGTAAAATTAGCCATATAAAATTTTAATTATCTTTTAAATAGACAATTGATATTTATCACTTAAATGGAGGTAGTTATGAGTATACTTCAAATTGAATTTAAAATTCCTAAATTAAAATTAATGAAAAATTAAGACTATATTAAGTAAGAGTAAATTTAGAAGAAGAAAAAAAACATATATAGCTAAAATGTGACATTAGGTGATTAAATCCATACATATTAACTGTATTTTATATATTAATATAAATCATTACATGTGGCTGGGGTAACCGGTTGAGAAACGAGAAACGTGGTAGGTGAGTGGTTGAACCTATAACTTCGGAGACTCACTGTCAATGACTGGCACTTTAATGCATTTGCATATATATACACCCAATTTTGTGCAGACACAAGGACTTGTAATTGAAAAAAATAAAGGGACTTCTAATTGAAGATTTTCTATTAAATTTTACTTTGCATAGCAAGAGAAGGAGATGAAACTTTGTCACACACCGTATAGTGTTGAGTTAATGGGAATTATTCAATTGATCATATGCTTATTTCTTAGAAGTTGACAAATTTATCATAAAGTAATTTAACACCATGCAGGTGATATAAAATAATTCAATAGCTAGCATTTTTATTTGAGTTTAAATATTATGTATTGATAGTATAAAACAGTTTTATACTGTCATTCAATGAAAAATTATCATTAATATAATTTTTAAAGTAGTTGTTATAAAAGACAATAAACTTACATAAATGATTATTTGTAATTAAATGATTATGTAAATTAATTTATATTGTTAGTACATAGTCTATTTTTTCTTTTGATCTTTCTACATAATTTATACTAATAATACTTATTAACGATAATAGTGATAGTCCCATTTGGTTTTCACATTATTTTTGTCTACTTATATTTTTAATATTTGCACATGATTAAAAGAAAAATAATTACTCACTATATATGAAACTAATTTTTCACATCTCCCACATACTTATCCTTTAACCGATATAAATATTACCTATAACTTATCACATCTTTCTCTTTTGTAGTTAGGTATGAAGTGCCGTGTTTTCTAATACTAGTTCAATGATCACGTTTCTGAGAGTAACTGCAGTGATCCTCATCTAACCAACAATAAGTAACTGCAGTGATGATTTTCATTCAAAAGTGAAGATTTTGAACATCCATTATTAGTAGTCAAGCTCGTTACATGGTTTCCTAAATTGCATACCTAGACCAACGTACGTGTGTTCCTTCCAACGAGTAATGCTAGCGACACTTTCTCTAACATTTTTTTCGTGATTGGTTGAAAATCATCAATTTTGAAAGATTTATTTATCATTTAATGTTTCTCTTTCCTAATCTAGAAGTGAGACCTACAAAAATTAATGATTTCTAACAAATATAAGTCAATCACAAGGAGAGTGTTCAAAAGAGAATATTAGAGAGAGTGTTGTTAGCATTCCTCTCTTTTAATATATTTTTTTTATATAAGTAACCTCCCTTTTAATATATATATATATATATATATATATATATATGAGGATGGATCAAATTACACCGGTGTAACTTAAATAACTATTACACTATTCAATAACTTTCAACTGGATGATGTTTGTAACACCCTAAAAATTACAACTCAATAAATATATATTTGTGTGATTGAGTTATGATTTAATTGGAATTTATGTCTTTTAAATAAGAAAAGATATGTTTGAGTAATTAAAATATAGTTAGTATTATTGTGAAATACGTTCACGATGCTTCTATCTTTTTCATTTTTTTCTTCCTCGCCGAGGCGGTCTTCTCCCTCCTGCTTCTCTCTAAATATTTCGTATCTTCTCTCTAATATTTGAGCCTCCAAATCAAAGTTTCTACCGATTAATCTTGAATATATCATAGAGGGGGACTAGAGCTTCAATACCCACCGATTGGATTTCGATTTCGTCGAGGTATGGAGGGGTTTCTTTTTTTTTCCCTAAGCTATTTCCTTATTTTCTTGTTAAATATGGATTGTGGCTGTTGGCTACTTGATATTTGGGTCCTGTGACTGTGTGGATTTTTCGTCTCGGTTTTCGTGCATGTTTTTGAGGATGTAAATATATTTTTCTATGTTTTGATGCCTCTGGATGTCGTGGTATTTTTCTCAGATTTTTTTGAGCACTGTAACTATTTTTACCGGAATTATTTTCAAAAACTGTTAATTCTGAGAATGGGACTGTTTTGATTTTTACAAGAATTTTGGGACGTGATTTTGGAAAACTGGAACCATGAGTTCATTTTATTTATCATGAGGGTCATCTCTGAATTTTTTTAAGGTTAGGAAAAGTCGGAAAGTAATTTTAGAAAATTATTATTGTGAAACACCAAAACTGGACAGTGGAGAATTTAAATGGGGAAAATATCCTTTTTGAGAGAATTTGGCTATGAGAAAACTTTGTAACCTTATTTGAGTTATGTAGAATATCTGTGAATTTTATCGGAATTTTATAGGAAATTTTGGTAATTATTTATGTTTTTATATGGGAGACTCTGTTCTGAGACATAAATTCTTTAAAAATTCAAAAAGGGTATTTTTGGTGGGTTTTTGATACTGAGCAAATTATATGTGATGGTACACATGTTAGAGATATTCTCTGTAAAATTTCACATAAAAAAAATTTGATATGCTATTTTCTAAAAATATGAAATTATGTTTTACAGAGCATGTACAGTCACTGTTTTTAATTCAAAAATAATATTTGTGAGTTGAATTTTCGTGAGATAAATTTATATGATGAAATATGTATGATGTATAATTTCTCTGTAAAATCTCATGAAATTTAAAGTTGATATGATGTATCAAATAATTTTTGGTATGTGTGCATAACTATAGGTATATGCATGAAATTTAATTGGGAGATTGTGTAATTGTGCCTAATATCATTCGTTGGATTTGCTAATAGACATTTCACCTCAAAAGGGGAATTTCTATTGAAAACATGTGGATAATGTTGTTTAATGGATTATGTTGAATTATGGTTTATTAATGATTATTCTATTATTAACTGTGAATTGGAGACCGGGAGGAATGTGATCCTCGGGCAAAGAGTGCTGGAATTGGCTTGTGCATGTGAATTGCTTGTGATGGTTTGTTGATTGTGGGAACGAGAATTTTTCATTCTTGTGTGGGAGCAAATGAACTCCAAATGGAGTACATTTGTGAATACTAGAAGGTCATTCTAGTAATCAATAATATTCACTATGAGCAATAGTGAATCAACTATAATTAAGAGTGTGAACTTAATAACATTATGGATTGGTAATTAGGAATTACCTATGCACATGGAGGACGATGGATGTTTGGACTTAGAAAGGAATTTAGGACCTTTGCATGGATTTGGACAAAATGACTGAAATAAGCATAAAATGTGAGAGTGGGTGAGGATTTCAATAAGACAAAGTAAGACAGTTAAGAATCATGATGTGGGTCATGATTGGGTAAAGTGCGATACGCACATGTGTTTGAAAGTTTGTGAACTGTGATTGTCCGAATCGTGGTGAGAACCGAAAGGAGGAAGAAACCTCCAACGCTAAGTCGTGTAAGACGGTTGAACAGATTGGTTCGTGGACAAAGCTTGAACGGATAATTGTGAGATAGGTCGTGTGGAGGCTTTATCTACGGTGAGCATTGTGCTTGTGAGATGACGGGGTCGTAATGTTTAACCACTGTGATAGTGGGGGAGTTTGATCTCCGTGTTGTATGTCTAGGACATATGTTGATTGAGGACCGCCGTCGAGTACCTTTGGTAGAAAAGCTCACACAAACCTGTAAAAGGTCGCGTGGGATATTTCAGCTGCAAGTTATCTGTGAACCAAGGTCGGATTGCGAATGACGCGTCACTTGAGGTGATGAGATCGTTACGATGTAGCGATAAAGGCAAAGTCCTTATTTATATATGCATATGTGAGCGTAGAGGTGGTACCTTTAGCTCGGCGTCAATTCGTCCGCACCTGTACCATGTGCAGCGGGAAACCCACATGCGACGAAGAAAGAAAATAAACTCTGTGAGAGAGTGTTGAGGAGTCAGTCCTCGGAGTAATGGATGACCACAGTTGGTACCTGGGAGATGATCGTAAGGCAGGTTGTTCTTGGAGGGTAAGACACTGAGTTGTGACGATAGATCACGTAGCTGACTCGGCCACCCTGACAAAAATACGAGCCATCATCGGTTGGTGAGAGCCCGCCATTGTACCATGGTGAAGGGTGTACTCCCAACAGTCATCCAACTCAAAAATATGTAAGACCACTGAGTTCTGGAAGTTCCAGTGGCAGCTGGCCAGTGTGAAATAATTTACAAAGAATAGTTGTGGAAATGAATAGGTTTCGAGTGAGACTCGTGAGAGCACCACTGTGAAGTGGTTGATATTGTATGTTTGTTTGAGACCGGAAGGTCGTTTGGTTGTTGGTTTAGAGGAGGAGAGAGACTCACTCCATACGCCTTTATTTTTCAGATTTAGACAAATGATCTTGTGCAAACAACAAAGATGGAATGAAAGGTTATGACAAGCATTGTGAACACGAGTGGATGTTTCAAGAGAAAGAAAAGGATCTTTCTAGGATGCTACTTGGGTTTATTGGGTATTTTGAAATTTTCTTTGAGTCACTGCTCTGAGTCTCAGTCTTTTCTTGTATAGAAAAGGGTAGACTAGATTTGAATATTGATGTACAACTCTTTATACGTGGCTCAAATGTATAATGTGTTATATTCCAAGATTTTAAATGCATAAGTGTATTATGTGTAATAGAATAGTATAATGGTGGATTTGAGGATGTTCTTAATTAAAGAAGATTTTGGTTATGTTTCATGGTTTGCATCTAAGTTAATGTCTTATAACATGAGTCTGATTTATTAAGACTGATATTTCATTAACAGGAATTTTTTATATATTAATAAGTTATTGTGGATGATGGTTGTTTGGAGTTTTAAGTAACAATTTTTTTTAAAAAGAAAAACAAATCTTCCCGAATTATAAAGGCTATTTTCAATAATTGGATATTGAATTACTTCACAAATTTCTTAATTAATAAGAAAATCTTTAATAGTAAAATGGGGTGTTACAATGTTTTCTTAAAATCCACCGTTGGATTAAAAGTTCCTTTCACATAGATCTTGTATACAAAATTTCAAATTAATCTAAAATTATTTGCTATCTCATTCATATATATTAAAATCGACATAATATAAAATTTTCAAAATATACTAAAATGTGGATCATTTGATTACCTTCTTATTGTTGTTCAATTTTGACAAAATTTGACACAAACAATCTTGGTAATATGTAGATATAATTTAACGGTTAGATTGATAAAAATTTCATTCTATATCAAGTAATTAAAATGGTATAACTCTTTTAGAGTTACACTGATGTAATTTGATCCCTTATATATATATATAATTCTCGTATTTTATGCTCTTAAGGAAAATATTAATATAATAATAGGAAATTCTCTTAAATGAATCCTCTAAACACTTATGCGCAGGGATTCTACCTGGAATTGAATTCCTAAAATTCTTTAAAAACATTGAAAGAAAATTAATTATTTCTATAAAATAAATTACACCAAGCCGACAAATGTTTATATATTATAATAAGAATCGAGTAAATTACATTGACACATTATGATATCTTTTTACATTACACATAGTTTCTCTGTTTTTTTTAACATTTACAACAACTTTTTTAAAGGATTACACGATGTAATGTTTTTTAAAAAACTAAGTGGGATTAGTGTAATATAAAGTGTTAGTATAATATTTTTCAAACAATTAAGAGAATTAGTACAGTAAAAAAATAGAGAGAAAGAAATATAATATGTAATCTGGAAAAACTTTAA
This sequence comes from Pueraria montana var. lobata, assembly GCA_026413185.1. NCBI lineage: Eukaryota > Viridiplantae > Streptophyta > Magnoliopsida > Fabales > Fabaceae > Pueraria > Pueraria montana. Next base: position 27,753,637 of record CM048652.1, on the reverse strand, counting down.
GAAATGCTAGTGTAATTTATTCATATGAATTTAACTTCTTAGAATGAAATAATATTACATATTTTTATCATTTGTTAATTCTGTTGTCTAAATACTGTAGCAGCTATTGCAATCCGTTCCAACAACCACGGTCAATCGGTCATTGACTGATAAGCACCATCACATTCATTTCCAACATTAACTAATGTGATTGGATTTCAGTTACAATATTCAAATCATGTTTTGAGCAAAATGTTATAAGAAATAATTTTTTACACAAATTGTGATTTGAGACTTTTTCAACACGAATCTAAACACCAATTACCATTGTTGTTAGTGTCCTTTGATTATTGCTGTTGTTGGATACTGTTAACCTTTGTATGGATTGAGGGAAAGTTGGAGAAAAGAAAATAGTAAAGTGAACAAAAATTGTCATTTTCTCTTGTTTGAAATAGTAGAGAAAATATAAAATATACAAAAGCTTCAGTGCGAGTCTCGCTTAAATCTTTTATTCTTTACTGGCAAAGAAAAGAGGTCGTTGGGGGAGGTAAAGGGCCACTAATTTGCAGTATTCAATTTCACCATAAAGACAAGATGGGATGAGTTTATTTTTATTTAATCTAAAATTTTGATAAAAGTTATTTATTTAAACTCAGATCCCATTTAATTAAAGCTTATTAATATATGAGACAAAATCGACTTAATTTAATTTGTTGATACAATTTATTAATCTAAACATTACACGTAGTCAAATTATAAAATTAAAAAAGTATATAACTGTAAAATATATTTTAATCTTTAATCACTAAGTTGATCTCAATAAGATAAATAATATGAATATAAATATAATATTATGCAATAAGAAGAATTTTTACATTTATTGTAACCTTTTCAAGAACTCATTTGTTTTTAATTTTTAGGTTAAATTACTTTCTTTATCCTCTAATTTATTTTTTAGATTCAATTTGGTCCTCTTATTATTTTAAGGTTCAATTAGGTCCTATATTTTTTAAAATGGTTCAATTAGGTAATTCATTTTTAAAAGGTTCAATTAAGTCCTTTATTTTTTTTTAAATGTGTTCAATTTTATCCTATTTAAAAACCAATTTTGGTCTTATTTTTAAAATTTTTTGGAGCAAATGGAAGAAAAATTGGATCAAATTGAACCTATTTTTAAAAAAAATAAAGGATCTAATTGAACAATTTTAAAATAAAGGACTTAATTGAACAATTTCTAAAAACATCAGACCTAATTGAACCTTAAAATAATAAGAGGATCAAATCAAACCTAAAAAATAAATTAGAGGACCAATAAAGTAATTTAACCTAATTTTTATAGAAATTCAAGACCACATTCACGGGAACTTGAACACCAACCAAGGCTCTTAACCTAAAAGCTATAGGTGGAAAGTAGGGGATGGATCAAAAATAAATATCTAGACTGAACCTTGGGTGAACACTTATGGGGGGGATTAGGAGGTTGGTCAACCCTTTACCTAACATTGAACATCTTGTAGTCAAAGATCTTATCAAACATGGGGAAAAGGCTTGGGATGAGAGCATTGTTAATCTGCTATTTGATGCAGATGAGGTTGTTGAGGTGCTGAATACCCCATTATACAATTCTGTTTTAACTGATGATATGATCTGGTTCCCTGAAAAACATGGTGGGTATTCGGTCAAGAGTGCCTACAGGCTCTTCATGGAAAAAAATGGTGAACAATTCTAGCTTGCATGTGCAGGGGAATTGGTTGGCTATTTGGAACTTAAAAGTCCCACCAAGGGTCAAATTGTTTATTTGGAGGGTTTGCAAAGATACTGTCCCCACTAGAATTCGGTTAAGGGAAAGAGGAGTTGAATGTCCGTCCATTTGCACACAATGTGAAGCTGGCCTGGAAAGTTCTGCCCATCTATTTTTCTGTTGTCAACACAGCCAGGAATGTTGGTAGTTATTGGGCTTGTGGAACATCATTTCTCCTGTCATTGATACTAGTCAGTCTGTGAAGGAGATCATTTTTACAGTGTTACAGAGGCTACATATGGCTCAACATGATATTTTTGCAACTATTATCTGGAGCTTATGAAAAAGCCGTAATGAAAAGTTATGGGAAGGGAGAAATAGCTCTGCAGCGCAGGTCACTTATTGGGGAAAACAATTCTTGAGTGAATGGCAGCAAGCTAAAACTGCTATACATAACAGGCTTCCAGTGGATAATCCTACTCACCGACATAACTGGACTCCTCCACAGCTTGGTTATGTGAAGTGTAATGTTGATGTTGCTTTCCCTGCAGGGTCAGTTGTTACAAGCTGGGGAATGTGCTACAGGGATGAAGGTAGAGCTTTTAAGCTAGCTATAACTGAATGGTGTAATATCCTAAATTTGGATTTACATATATTCGGATTTTAAACTTATTTTTAATTTAATAAGCGTGTTACTTCGTTTTATTTTCTTAAAAGTAAGAAAGATCCTTTAAAGTTACGTGAATTTGGTAGAAAATTTAAATTTTTTTTATTTTAATCATTAAGCCTTTATTTTTTTTGAGTATGCATTTAAGATCTTTTATTATTTTCTAAATCATGTTAACTAATTTAATTTCACCAAAACTGTGAAGAAAAGAAAAAAGAATCATACGTTGGAAATTCTTAAAAACATTCTAATCGTTAATTATGAAAATGCAGTATCGTTTAATATATGAAATGTGTCACTTAAAATTTTAAAGAAGAAAACTTGGTATCATCTCCAATATAAAACATACGTTTTGAGTTAGAAAACAGAATGAATGAAACTAGCCTCTATGGCCCTCAAATACACATTTATACATGGAAAATAGCAAGGTACATATATCCTCATGGTCAACAAAATACGGGTGGTAAGGAAATACAATAAATGAAATATATATACAAGAGTATGAAATCTAGGCCTACCCATATCAAAATACATAAAAAGGGAAAACCCAGTCTCAAAGCAGTCATCTCTAAACCCAACCCTGCATGTTAGACCAATCCCAAGAAATAGGATAGCGGGGGATCTTTGACAAGATCCCTGAGAAGAAATCTAGTGGTCATCGTCTACGGGATCCTTCACACAATCTTCCTCAAAGTTCTCCAAATCCTTCGTAAAAATCTTGACTCACTAGTTCCTAAGTTCACGACTAGCGGCGGATCCCCCTAACAGACACTCACCCAATTATGCCTCCAATTCTTGGCATAACGGGGTTCAGCGAAAGGTGGGAAGCGTCGGACCAAGCATGAACTTCTCGGATGGTGTGGCATCGGGAATAGTAACGGGTACAGATGGACCCTCCGAAGAAGCTCCGAAAGAGGAAGGTGATGACGAGAGCGATGAATATAACATCTTCATGATCTCCACAGGGGCTATCACCGGTTCCTAAAATAAAAATGTAAGGGTGAATCTCGTCACTTCCTCAAGCAAACCACACCAAACGACTTTTTAAAGTCACAACACAATCCTGCTAACCACTAAGATGTGGTTCTCTAATGATCACACTCGAACCTAATCATTTCCATTACTATTTCTATAAATCCTTTCTTACTGGCCAGCTGCCACTAGAACTCCCAAAACTCAGTGGTCTTACACACAGTTTTGAGTTGAATGACTATTGGGAGAACACCCTCACCATGGTACAAGGCGGGCTCTCACCAACTGAAGAATGTCTCGTAGCAATGTCAGGGTTGCCAGGTCGACTATGTGAACTGATGTCACAACTCAGCGCTTACCCTCCAAGGTCACCATGCCTTTACGATCATCTCCCAGGTACCAATCTGTGGTCATTCATACTCCGAGGATTGACTCCTCAAACACTCTCTCATAGAGCTTATCCATACTTGTCGTTGTGGACTCAGTGGTCTTACTCATAGTTTTAAGTTGGATGATTGTTGGGAGTACACCCTCACCATGGTACAAGGAGGGCTCTCACCAACAGAAGAATGTCTCGTAGATATGTCAGGGTTGCCAAGTCGACTATGTGAACTGATGTCATAACTCAGCGCCTACCCTCCAAGGTCAACATGCCTTTACAATCATCTCCCAGGTACCAATCTGTGGTAATCAATTACTCTGAGGACTGACTCCTCAACAACTCTCCCTATCGGGATTATTCTTTCTAGTCAATGTGGGGTTCCGCTGCACATGGTACTGGACGGTCGAATTGACACCAAGCATGAGACCCCGTCTCTGCTCAGCACACACACACACACACGTATATATATATATATATATATATATATATATATATATATATATATATATATATATATATATAAACGATGACATTTTGCCTCCATCACCTCTTTATGAGTGACCGTCATATTTCGTGATGTGTCATTTGAACTCCGCCCCCTCTCTTTGGTATTCTCACAACTGGGAAAAGCCCCACGTGACTCTCTTTGTAATTCCAGCGATCCGCTGTACACACGTGTCTTCGTTGCACGACTCTCGAAAAACATACTTCACAACGCATATCGAAATTCTTTATTAAGTTTTATTTGTATCTTACCCTCTCAATTTCTATAATTTTTATTAATTAATAACTTAACGATGATTCCTCCACGTAAATGTCCTAAAATATTTTTCTAAGTCCAAAGCACAAATAAAGAGTTGATTAATTAAAACTATTAATAAAAGTTAAATATTTTAACCAAATTAAGGATTCTCACTGTTCAAGTTTATATTTTTTTTATTACTGGCAAAATTGCCTAAGGCACTGGGATAGAGTTCCAATCCACATAAGCACTCATGCTTGAGTCTTATGAACACAGAATTTCAAACAACAGAAAATCACAAATCACACTACAGTCCACATGACTGTATCACAGAGCATTCACATACGCATAAGTCACACCCACAAAAATGCCCAAGGTTCGTATTCCAAGGATCTTACATCAAAATAAGACAAGGGTAAAGATTACCCATTGCCCCACATTTATATAAATACAATTATTTCAACTATACAATTCAACATAATTCACACATCACAAATTAAGGGCATTTTTAAGGCAAATTCCCTCTTGGCAGTACCAAATATTGGCTCGAAATTAATTTAGTAAATGATTTTTAATCTGTAAAATTTTTATGAGGTTAAAGCCCTTGAAATATATTTTCCAAAATGGCATCCCATGTTTCTATTAAAAATCTACAAAAATTTCTAAAATTCTTAGAAGTTGACAGTACAACTTGCTCCTTTCAGTGAACATACTTCAAAGATGTGAAATTTTCTAAGACTTCCAAAATTTGATTTTAACTCAAATTTTAACAGTAAAGAGGTAACATCCATATCTTTCAGAAAAGGTAAATCTTGAACCCTAATTCGTTCTACATTTTTCCCAGTAAATTTTCTTCTAAGACCCTAGTCTCAGGCCCAACTACTGAAACTAAAACATTTGTCCTGAAAAAACTAATTTGTTAAATTAGTGTTTGTTAATGAAAATTTTCGAAATTTGTATGGTTTTAAAGCTCTTTTTGTCTGGTTCCCAAAATAAAAATTAGATTTTCAAAAAGATAATTACTTTGGTGTAAAAAGCCCAAAAACTGAACCTTGTCCAGACAGTTTCCACAAACAGAACAGTCTAATTGTATGTCTCGGATGAACCCCTATTTGAGGTTATCTCACAATGGTCCCAAAAGAAAAGTTGTTGAATTTTGAGTCTAGTTTCACTGACAAGTTTCATCGAAAACCAACGGTTGGATCAAAAGTTATAAGCAAAATAGTGGGGGCTATCCAGGGCATTATGTGAAAACAGCCACTGCCACCCTTGATTTGGGGTTTGAAACTTTGATAAAAACTAAGTTATAAATTTTAACAAAATTTGGGCATGGTCTCCTTTGTATTAAGAGCCATCCCACGAAAATTTGGAGCAAAAAGATGAAAAGAAGACTGCCATGCAAACTGAAACAGCTCCAGCCAAAAGGAAATTTTTCCAAAAACACCATTTTCACTCAAACCAAAAACAAATATAAATACAAGCAAAACAGTGGAGGCATACATGCATATGGGTGACTGAACCCCCAGCTACAGCCATCCTTTGAGTCCACAAAGAAATCCCCCTTACCTAAATTTAAGCTCAAAAGGAAGAAGAAGATGGAATTTTGATGGTGAGAATGGCAACTAGAGGTGGTGATGGTGACGATTAATACTTTGCATGCAAGAAATGGAATGGAATGACTTCTCCTTTCTTCCCCAATGCTCACGGCCAAGAAGAGAAAAGAGAGGAAAATGCTCTCAAAATCTTGTGCTATGATTGGTGAGTGTTTTGTTAGATTGAATGTGGTTTAGGAGATATAAAGTGTGGTGTTAGGTGGGTTTGTGTGGTGTGACCATGGGTTTGTGTCTAGGGAGAGATGAAGTTTGATTGGTGGGAGGGGTTTAGGTGCAGCTTAGGTGGGGGGTTAGGTGATTTAATTACCAATTTTAGTTTACACAGTGTAATTTTACACTGTGTAATTATAATGTAATGTGATTTAAAATTTTAAAACTTAATTTCAAATATCCAATTAATTTTATAAAACTTATTGTAATGAAAACTTTTCTAATTGCTCAAATAAAATTTTCTCTGTAAAAAAATTGTTTACAAATAAACTTTATAAGAGATAACTTGATGTGCAAGTTACTAGAAATTAAAATAGTTAAAATAATTAAAACCAATTTGCAACCAATTAATATAACAATAGATATTTTAAATATTTACTACTAGTAATTAATCTCAGTTTCAATTAATTACTAGCAGACATACCAGGGAATCAATCCCAAACAATTTTGAGTGCTTGAATACGTATCACACTGCACATAACTGAAATAAATAAAACAACAAAGACAATTTAACTACACAGAACTTACAGACAATTTGCATAGAAAAGTAACTATAGAGAATTAATTCTAGAGAATTAATTACAAAGAGTTACTCATAGAGAAAATTTTATTACGGGCAATTAGTTTCAATAAATTAATAACATAGATTTTAATTACAGAGAATATTGTATCTTTTGATTTTATAAATGTTTTTCCTATTTGACCATTATAAGGAAATACCTATATTATTTACTTTCCTTCATTTTTCTTAACCACTCAATTAATTACTAACTATATTTAATTACTCGAAGCATATTATTTTATTTATTATTATGTTGTTTTATTTAAAACAAACAAATAAATCTCGATTAATTCCTAATTAACCGCTCACGTTCCTACTTACTGCGTTGAAATTTTTGAGGTATTACAAATGGCAGGAAACTTGGCTACCAGTTCTGGAAGGGGAAGCTCTGGGTTTGCTGAAGGCTATGCAGTGGATGGCTGAATCTGACTTCTCTTTTGTCATCTTTGAGACAGATTGCAAGCTAGTAGCTAATAAGGTGAATGGTTCTGTCCAAGATAGGTCTGAATTGGGTAACATTGTTATTCAATGTAAATATCTTATCTCCCAATATCCAAACTATAAAGTTGAGTTTGTAAAAGAGGCATGCTAATGTTGCAGCTCGTTCTTTAGCTAGGGTGGCAACAGGTTATGCAAGGCTCAATGTTTTTCATCAAATACCAACTTGTATTTACAGTTTGATCATTAATGAAATGACTTGATACTGTTTATGTAAAAAATAAAAATAAAAATAAAAACCTAAAATACCCATTCCCATTTCTCCCTTATTACTATTAGAGAGGTTCAAGTCCACATCAATGTATTTTTTGCTCTAGTCGCAAACTAGAACAACTTTAATAACCATTGGAAGTTTGTTTTGTTTCGGTAGTTGGAGAGAGATTTTGGTCATTGCCGGATGTTACAACTTCATTCCCAATAGTGTCACCTAACAATTTTTTACTCTATTTTTTGTTTTTGGTGAATTGATCATAAAGGCTATTTTCAAAGCTTGAATAAGTTAGAATAAACTTTTTTAAACACCAAAAAATACATTGACTTAAATATATTTAGTTAATTTAAATATGACTAAATTTAGTTTTAATTATTTTTTTTATTAATTTTAGTTTGGGGGTTTGCTAACCTACACCAACTTATTTTTAAGGAGTACATTAGCAAATTATAACTACAACTAATCTTAAAATACACTCGAGTATAACTTGCTAATGTATTTTTCTAAAAAAACAAGTGGGCGTACATTAGTAAATTTGTGGAATTCGCTAACGTATATTTATTTATTTCTTAGAAGGAGTATTTAGCAAACTATAACTACGATTGATTTTAAAATACGCACGGGTGTAGTTGCTAATGTATTCCTTCTAAAAAAATAAGTGGTTGTGCGTTAACAAATCTTTTTTAGTTTTATAAATTTTAAAATTTTAAAAATAATTTTGTTATTATTTAGTGAAATGTCCATACATACAAATGATACAATCATGTTATGTCAACATTCATCCTGAAATGGCACGTTATTAGTTATTAGAGCATCTCCATCCCAATACTTTTATTTGGGATCTTAAATGGGTCTCACATATACACATCATTCATTTTTACTCTTCCCAAGACAAGCACCTCAAAAGTTCTCATTCTCTCCAACCCAATACTTCCATTTAGGTTCCTATTTAGGTCCCACAAAACAATTCACATCTTTAATTTTATCAATAATTTATTATGTTATGTTACAATTATCTTATTTATAAAATATTTAAAAAATATAATTAAAAATATGAAAATCATTTTTTTATCACAACATAAAATATCTTGCATGCATATACTACAAAATAAAAATTAACGGTTATAAAAATATTTTTTGATAATACAAAAAACATAATTAAGTTAAATTTTATTTAAAATTATGAAAATAGCTAAAATCACACAATTATCACAACATTAAGAACTGACATTAAGATAATAAAAATTACATAATTAAAATAATAATTAATTTTGTAATCTATCGTGCCCAAAACGTTCCCAAATATGCTCCATAAGGTCAGCTTGGAGTTGATGATGACGTTGCTTATCATGAACTTCTACTCTTCTTCGTAGGTATGGTTGAATATCCGGATGAGGACCACTACGTATGTCAGTTGTGGACACATCATCATTGTTGGGATGATCATAAGAATAATCAAAATGACCAACGTATGTGTGTCGTTCATCTTCCACAATCATGTTATGCAATATGATGCATGCATATAATATATACTTGATTGTGTCCATATGCCAATCACGCACAAGGCCACGTACAATTGTGAACCGAGCTTGAAGCACTCCAAACGCACGCTCCACATCCTTTCTTGCTGCTTCTTGACGTTGGGCAAACAATTTTCTTTTCTCGCCTTGTGGCATTGAGATGCTCTTGACAATCATTGCCCAATCCAGATAAATACCATCTACTAGATAGTACCCCATGCTATATTGGGTTCTATTCACCGTATATTGCATAGTAGGGGCTTGTCCCTCTAAAATGTCATTAAACACAGGAGATTGATTTAGCACGTTGATGTCATTGTTTAAACCTGCAACCCCAAAAAATGCATGCCAAATCCACAAGTCTTGTAATGCCACTGCTTCAAGCATGATTGTGGGCTTTCCATGATCACCACGAATAAATTGACCTTTCCATGCTACTGGACAATTTTTCCAAAACCAATGCATACAATCAATGCTACCTAACATACCTGGAAAACCACGTCTCTCCCCGATTTGTAGTAGGCGTTGAATGTCATTATTGTTGGGCATTCTTAAGTATTCAGATCCAAATATATCATAGACACCCCTTACAAACTTATCCAAGCATTGCAATGCAGTGCTTTCGCCAATTCGCACATAATCATCAACACTATCAGCAGGTGATCCATATGCCAATATACGAATAGCAGTAGTGCATTTCTGCAACGGGGAAAGACTCATTCTTCCAGTTGCATCAACCCTCATTTGAAAATACTCATCATGATTGTCGAGGGCTTGTACAATGCGAAGGAAGACATCCCTTCGCATTTGAAATCTTCGTCGGAATTGCTCCTCTGTATATACTGGATTGTTGGAGAAATAGTCATTGAACAATCGATCATGCCCTTCTTCACGACTACTTTCTATGTGGATTCGTCTACGTCTATGCGTAGGCGTAGCAGCTTCTTGTTGCATTAGCCTCTCCATTATGAATTCGTCGAGAAGTTCTTCGTAGTCATCATTTATGAAATCTTCGATGATTTCATCTTCAAGATCCTCGTCAAAGGATGAATCACTGGAGTCCATTGCAAGGAACACAATAGATGTTGATAGTTTTGAGAGAATTTGAGGAGAAGATGAAACTTGTTTGCACAAATGAGAGATATGAAAAATCATGTTACATGTGAAGAATATATAAAGACAAACAACATAACGACTAGTTTGAATAGCGGCTAGTTTGACCAACGGCTAGTTTGAATAATAGCTAGTTTTAGTAACGACTAGTTTGACCAACAAATTAATTTCTAAAATTACATGTAAAAATATAACAAAATAATAAAAACTTAACATAATTCATCTCATAATTAATAAAAACTACATAATTAATTAAAACGACATAATCAATAAAAATTACATAATTAATTAAAATGACATAATTTATAAAAATGACTTAATTAAAACAAACACAACTACTTTCACTAATATCATTACAGAAGTCCATATTTTTCTCTAATTTTGTAACACAACTTCTCATGGTCTCGTAGTTGTGTAACATTCATAGTAGATGTATCTCTGAAGAGGATTTTAATTTCCAAATCTTTCTCCTTGACCTTCGCCTCCAATTCGAGCTCTTTCTCCTTTATCTTGAACTGGTACTCGAGTTCTTTCTCCTTAATGCTCAACGCTTTCTCCTTCAACTTGTTACGATCAGCCTTGGCACGTGCCAAATCTTCCATTGCTTTTGCTTTTGACTTTTGTGTATCACCCAGTGCACTTAGATCAATGTAGGCAGAAGATGTTTCATTTGATTTTGCTTTTGCCTTTCTCTTTGCTGCTTTTGTTCCCATTTGACGAAGCATTGTTGGTGAACCTGGGTCGTAACTTGATGGTGTATCCGGATTAGAGGAGGACGAGTAAGCTCCATAAGTAGAAACCTTTGTTCTTTTATTAGCTCCTTCAAACAATTGATCTCTAAATTTAGGTTGGTTTTTCACCACATGCCATGCATACTCCAATTTGAATTGTTTGCCTACATCTTGAAAATAAATTTTATATGCATCGCTCATGATGTCAACCTCGGAGCTACCACTTTTCTTTCTTTGGTTTGCTTGTTTGTAGCACGCTGAAAATTTTTGAAGTGCTTGATTCAACTTTTGCCATCGAGATTTCAACTGTGATGCTTCCCTTGCTTCCAAATCACCACGCTCCTCATTGTAATTATGTTTCACCCTTGACCAAAAAGCACGTCTACTTTGGTTATTCTCCACAATTGCATCTTTAGAAACATTTAGCCATGACTAGACGAGAAGTAAATTTTCATCCATGGTGAACCACATTTTTTTTGGTGTTTCAGTTGGTGTTTGTCTTTCTTCTTCATCAAGCGCAATATTATCCAACCCAATTTGAGTGAAAAATAGCGAAGCTTGAGATTCAGATAGTGTTTCTTGATTTTTTTCAGAAGATTGCCCTCCACCAGTACCCATAGAAGTGCCATGATCCATGGTGGGGTTAATTGGTGGTGATTGAAACATGAAAAATTGATAGGGGAATGGGAGGACAAGAAATTGAAAATTCGTCATATTTGGGTTATTTTGTGGGTTTGGTGGTGGATTTTGTGGAAGTGAAGGATTTTGAAAATTTGGATTGGTTGGATATTGATAATTTTGCATGAAATTTAACCAATGATTGAGATTGAATTGGTTTGGATCCATTGGATGAAAATAAATAAAAAGAGAAAGTTGAGAATTTGGGAGATGTGAGTAAAAAAATTGGATAAGATTGAACTTTGAAAAGAATGATTGTGTAAAAAAAAAATTTCATGTTACTCATATTTATATACATACTAATATTAATATTTAAATAATTAACGGTAAATTTTTTTCAAAATAACACTGTATAACATTACCAATTTAACGGTAAGAAAGTCCTTATCCTTTTCGCTATTAACGTAACAACGACTACTCTAAATTTTTTTTTAAAAAAAATAACAGACTGGCCCACCAAATACAAAAGTAGAAACGGTCCTCAAATCAAAATCGCAAATGGATACGATTCTTCTTCAACCCGATTTTCAAAATCAGCACTGCAGCATTTTTATCAAATACCGTGCTGGATACGCGGATAAAGATGGTCTTAGTAACTAGTAAGTAGCCGTATAGAGTAAAAATTTATTAACACTAAAACTAATAAAAAGAAAAAATAACTAAAATTAAACTTAACTATAAAAACACATTTGATCCAACTATATTTAAGCCTAAAATGATTTAATAACGTTAAACAAATGGCATAAAACTAATATTTTGATTTTTGACGAAGCTAGCACTGTTGACGATCTTTCTCTTACTAATCGACAAAAATATCATACTATTACCACCAACCCGCTATTATCGGTGACGGCGTGGTTTGAGGCACTGTATCTAACATCTATGATCCAACATAACTAGCAAAGTAGAATATTTTGCAACATTTGTGCCCACAAATTCCCCATAATACCCTCAATGGCTCTCTGTTTTCCTCGTCCCATATAAAAAATCCCCAAAAATACGCAATGGCTAATCTTGGCATCTCACTTTTTAGATATTTATTCATTTATAGCACGCAGACACGAATCTATGATCAACCGTCTATAACGGTGGCATCCCCGAATCCAATAATAATAGAAGAAAAAGAAAAACCCGCGGAAAACGTGCTAGGACACAGCAATAAAAGTACCAAAGCTAATAATCATTCTGATTCCATTCTATTCCCACAATCTGATTTGATTTCGGAGCAGTGGAATTTATTGAGAAAAAAAATTGAAACAAAATGATGAAGTCGTTGATGAGCATGAAGACTTGCGTGGGTTCGCGGTTACCGGTTTTAACGGACTCCGAGGCGAGTACGAGGACGCAGCGCGTGAGTTGTCCGAACCGTAGGAATCGGAGGAGTGTGGTTGTGTCGTGCGGTTCGGAGAGGAATGGGAACGAGGGAATGGGTTCGGACTCAGGTTCGTTTTTGTCTCCGAGCCATAATTACGCGATCTTGAAGCACCGGATGGAGATAGCGGCCAAGTCGGAGGTTAGTGTATTTGCTTTGTGTGTTTTTTTTTTATTTTTTTAAGAAGGAAATGTTTTTTTTCTTCTTTTTTTATGATTAATGAGGCTCGTTGGTGGTTCCTCGGTTTTTGGAAAGAGGCTTCTTATATTGTGGAAATTTGAAACGGTAGTATTACGAAGAGGCTGCGAGGATTCGCGACTCGCTGAAGTGCTTCGAAGAGGAGGTGCCCGTTCTGCGTCTTCGGAGATTGTTGAAGGAAGCGGTTGCTGAAGAGAGGTTTCAGGTGGCTATTTTGTTACTCTACTCATCTTGATTTCAATCATTCCCTTTTTTTTATTTTAAACTAATATTTTTGCATGTAGATCACATAAGACCATTGTTTTTTATGTTGGCTGATAATGTTTTAATGTTATGTTCCATTTTCTAAATGGGGTATGCAATGTAGGCATGATGAGTCGTATGAGGGTTCTGAGTGATCTTGTGTTACGTTGCTATTTGAATTTGTTGGACTATGGCCTTTTGTTTCTGCTATCCAATGTTCTAATACACATTTTCAAGTAATATATCCCTAAATATAAGATTATTTTACCTAATTCACATCTTTACGAAAATTAGTTAATTTAGTTGATAATATTAAATTTGTTAACAATTTATATTATTTTTTCAAAATTATCCTTACAATCATTGGACTGATCATCTCTCTCTTTTCACTTAATTATTTTCTATCTTATTAATTTATAGCTTTCATTGTAAAGTGATTAAGGGTATTTTGATAAAAAATAATTAATGCAAGAGACAACTTGAAAAGAATCTTATAAAAATGGACATTTTTTTTTTTATAGAAATAATCTTATATTTAGATATAGAGGTAGTATTAGGATAAAATGTGTTTTTGTTGCAAGAAAATTTGGTCAAACTTAAGCATAGTCTCTGTATTTTAAAATTGACAAATATAATCTGTGATGCCATGTGGAAGTGTCAACTGATAGCCATGTCAGCAAGCAGTGCCAACGGTGTTAGGGATGTGAGGGACCAATTTACCTATTTTTATAATTAGATTTATCAATTTTAAAGTATGGGAATTAATACCAAGTTTGGCTGAAAATAAAGAAATCTAAAATACATTTTACCATATATATTAAATTAGTTCTTGAAATTATAAGCATGGGTCAATGTAGTTCTTGAAATTATAACAATGTCATTTTAGTCCTTATTTTTTATTTCAAGGATCATAATTGTTGTTTCACCCGTTTGATGTTAGAGACTAAAATACTGTTTTTTTTATAAAAAAATTCATGACAATTTTGTAATTTTGAAGACTCAATTGATCAGAATTCTTAAGTTTAGGGACTAATTTGGTATGTTACTCTGGATTGTTTCTTTTAAGCCTGGGTTTGCAATAAGCACATATCTGAAATTGTCAAAATGCGGCCAATTTTCCATTTTTCTGTTATTATATATGATTCTTCCAAAACTGCATTTTGACAAAACCTGTTTTACCCTTTTTCTTCATATGCAGGACGCTGCTAGATATCGTGATATGCTAAAAGCAATTGCTCCACATTCTCTCTTAAAATGCTCAAGTGATGCGACAACCTTGGTACGGATACTAAAGGAAAGAAATGATGAATTTATATTTCATGAGAGACATCACATAATTGAAAAGTGAAAAAATGGACTTATACAGTTTATTTTCAACTTGTTCAGGGAATCCGGGTCCAAGTTAAGAGTGTGTATATAGAGGGCAGAAGCCAGCCTTCAGAGGAGGTATATTTCTTTGAATATAGAATCAGAATTACCAATAACACAAACCGCCCTGTTCAACTTCTCAGAAGGCATTGGATTATATCTGATGCTAATGGGAAAACTGAAAATTTATGGTGAGTTAATTGTTCTTTATGCTTTAATGGTGTTTTTCATTTCCTTTTATGCTCATGTGGATTCAAGTTTAATGTAACTTCTGTACTTCACTTTCCACTTGCAGGGGAATTGGAGTTGTTGGTGAACAGCCAGCTATCTTTCCTAGGAGTAGTTTTGAATTCTCTTCTACATGCCCATTAAACACACAAAATGGTAGAATGGTAAGAAAAAATCACCTCACCAATTGGGAAAATGCTTTTTTTATTTTATTTTATTTTATTTTTTATTATAATAAAGTTAGATAATTAGATGACTGGTTGCATTCTTTTTTTTCATTATTTCATGACATCTTTCATATTACTACAGATTGAATCTGTACCATCATTTTAACTATGCAATACTCTCAATTACGTTTTCTTAGTAAAAATTGCCTATTATGACTGTCCTCATTTGATACTTCTCAAAGTTTTGAATACATTGGTTGCCATTTTGAATCACAATTGATTTCAACATTCAAGTATTTCTAAATCTCTTGCTTTTCCATTGAACATAAAGCTAGATGCTTAAATCTCTTTTCCTATAATGCAGGAAGGTGACTTTGAGATGATACATGTTGATCGAGTAGGTTCAAGAGCATTTAATGTGGCTGTTGCCCCTTTTTCTCTCTCTCTACTTGGAGATGGTGATGGTGAAACTACTTGAGATAGAATATGGCAGCATCACCTTCTCAGATTGTGCCATATTAAGAAATTAAAGCTGGCTATTTGCATCATCTGATTGTTGTGAATGAGTGATTGTAAATGTTTTGCTGTACAGATTTCTTTCTTTCTTTTTTTTTTTTTAAATTTTATTTTCTTGTTTTGGGGCCAGAACCTTACAGATGTATGTTGTTTTTGAATGGTGTGTACATACCTCCGGAAAGAAATCAACTTTCATGTGTATATTAATATTATTGACAGTTCAAGTTGTATTATGCTTTCAAGGAAAAACACAAGTGAAAATGGATAGAGAATTGATGAGGTAATTATTAATTAACTTGGAGTAACCAAGGAGGCGAAGTGACTCACATGCTGCTTCGTGTTGGACTCTTGCTAGCATAGTTACCAAACAATTATATCAAGTCACTAAAAGGAAAAAGAAAAATACTAGGATTATTTAATTTGAAGAGTACTAGTACAGTTGACATCTGTCACTTATATTAACAATGATAATAATTGGAATTGATGAAACACCTTGAATATGTATTATTGGAAAAATGGGCGTATATGCACATTTTACGTGAGAAATCAACACACGTATATTGAGTTCTATCCGTCTTTTGTGCTAATCATGCGATAGTCATGAAAATTAGAATCAGCTCTTATTATAAACAAGAAAAAAAAAAATTCTTCATGTTCTCTAAATTCAAACTCATCTCTGTCGATCAGCATCTCCACACCACGACTAATCGGCAATTAGGACCGGCTTAAGAATAAACCTAAACCAAAATTAATATATACTTCATTTATCTTTACCCTCTTTATTTCATTTTTTGCTTTACTTTATGGTTGTGAAGCCTGTTTCTAGCCATCAATATAACCGAATAAAGTATAGGGTTTAGGAGTTTTGCCCTTTTCTTTTGCATTTTTTTGGGCTACAAATCATATAGGATTTCTTTTCCTTTTTTTTTTTTGCTACAACTTTTTGCATTCTGCTTCAATTATTTTCATCTGTTTATCTAAAATTTAGGAGCCGAACCATTATTGAATATATAGTGACTTTGAAAATAACTGTAATATTCTGATATTTCTACATTATTGAATATATAGCGACTTTGAAAATAACTGCAATATTCTGATATTTCTATGCTGATTGGAAAATTCAGCAAAATACAATCAGTTAGAGGTTGCTTGAAAATATATTTATTTCTTATTATTCTATTCAACTTTTTTTTAAATAATTAAAAATATTAATCCCCCTCTTCCACACACATAATTTGCCTCATGTATCACATGGGTTCATGGCTTCATGCGCTAAGTTGATATACAAGAAGCTACAAGTGCATCACAAAGCAAGGGGCACGACTTGGGTCAAGTACAAATCTTAATTAATGGGTTAGGCAGCCAGAAAATGCGAACATAAGCTCCAAGCCCAATTAACCAAAACAAGTCCAATTTTTTTTTCCACGTATACTAATACCAGCATTGCCATAGTGTGGTTAAAAAAAAAAAATTTCAATTGGCCATCTAATGTAATAATAATATTATTAGTACTATTAATAATATTAAAATAATTAGTACTAAAAATAATACTCCCTTCGCCTATTATAAGTATCGTGTAAGAAGAAAAAATAAGTCTTAAAATAAGTATCATTTTAACTTTTCAATGCAATATTAATTATTATTTTTTCACTAATATCCCTTATAAATGTCATTTTAGTTTTTCAATGTAATTTTTATAACAATGTTAGTTTCTTAAAGTTACTACTTTCTTTCAAAAGGAGTAACAAAACTTAGGATAACACATATTATGAGACAAATGAAGTAACAAATATGAAAATAACGAAAGAGAATTGTATAATTTGTTTACATAAAATAGCTAATAAAATAATAAAAGAAATAACTTATTTGAAATATAAGTTTTTATCAAAAGAAGTTGAAAATTTCCCTTTAAATTAAACTTTAAACTCTAATTTATTTTATATGAAATTATTAAAAATTGATTTTAATTATAGATTTTTTTTCGAGCCTTTACAAGTCTTTCCATTTGTTATAAAAGACATTTGTAAACATCAAAAAGAAATAATTATTAAAATGTTAATCTTATTTTTAATAAAATAATAGAAAAGATAGGATGATACATTTAAGTCTTTACATTTATTAAAAGTGAGATAGTTTTAGTTCTTCATCAATCATCAGGGATTAGAAACATGTGTTTCTAAGGATTAAAAACATATTAAATTTTTATAGAGACTTTTTTGTTTTTTGGTGGAATGTATAGAGAAAAAAACCAACATTTCGAAGTATTTTGATGAATAAAAACATATTTTATCCTATTTTTTTTTGTATTTTGGGTAAAAATTTGATGAGATATATAAAGTGCAAATTATAGAAAAACTAAATATTAGATAGAATACTGATTCAAAAGGAGTAGTGGAGGGGATTAAAGGAAAATGTACAGCCCATACTGAACTAGGAATCATTTTTCGTACATGCAGACATAGATTATCTGTTTTACCAAACTTTGAAGTGAGTTGTGTTAGGCGGCAAGCCAATTTTGTTGCTCATTTATTAACAAGGGCGTCGAAATTTCAAGCTAGCCACCAGTTTTTTTATTACATATCATCTTGTATTGAAACTATTATTATTAATGAATTGACTTGAGCAGTTTCACTCAAAAAAATATTAGATAGAATAAATAATGAATAATGAGAAATATTTTTTTAAAAAAAAACCTAAACTTAATCAATCCAATTAAATATGATCTATTTAATGGGTTCAAATTTGATTTTATCTCAAATGAAAACCAAACCAATCCATCCATATACACTCCTAAGACAACTGAAGATGAGTTTGGCAGTGTGGTTTCGATTAGAAATTAATTAGCAGCTCAAGATGAGTGGAGCATTGTATACGGCATGTGTTTGGAGTCTTTTACGTTCACAACATTCTATCTTTTCCAGTCGTCACACAAAGCATCCCAATTTTGAAGTCCCAGTCCTTACGTTCAATCAAAAACACATCACTCACCTCCTCCTCATAATCTTATATAAATTAAAGCTCAATTTGGGTTCCTCTCTCAGCTGCTGCATTCAACTTATACCTAGATAAAGAATAATTTTCCTTCCATTAATTACCACCGCGCGAAATGAAAGGTATGTGTCTTTCTCCCAAAAAAGATTGTGTGAATTTGTGCAGATGATATATGTTCAGAATATGATATATTGGCTATTTTTTTTTTATATATAAATATGAAGTTTAGAACAAAAGCCAATTTTTCGTATTCTTAAAACTTTTGTTTCAATATCAGTTTTTCATATTTATAGTAAAAAAAGTTCTATTAATTGGTGCCTTTGCAATGGTACAGAAATGGGTTAGTACGGTAATAAAGTTTATTTGAATAATATTTTTACATATTTAAAATTAATTTTAAGAGATGATAAGCTTTAAATTTTTGTTCACTAAAATTGATTTTAGGTATATGACTTGTTAAAGTTTTTAAAATACATTTATATTTAAGCTTTAAAAGTGCTTTTATCCTATCTATATATAAACTAGAATAGTTATATACTTGAGAGTGTTTTTAGAAATTTTTCTTTGATGACAGTATTTTTAAGAATTTTTTTAACTTATTATCTCTTACAATCTATCATTTACATTTTTTTAATAATAGCTCTTTTAAAATTAATAAACAGAACCTGGAGCATCTTATTTTGTTTTTTAGTTACGTTAACGTCTTCGTATTTACTTTCTATTAGTTCTAATTCTATGGTCAACTCTATGGCAGGAAAGATCCTTAATTTTATGTTTCATTATATAGAGATTTATAATGCAATTTTTATTTTAGTTTATTGTGAATTTTCTTTTATGAAATATGCATGATAGCTTCCTCTTGGAGAAAATCATCTAACGTTAAAGTCCATGACTTATTGAATATTTAAAATCCAATGAAATGTGCGGTATTCTCCGTCCATTTTTTTTTTCTTTCTTTAGGTGAAAATTGATTGAATATCGATAATTTAATCTGGTTGCTCAAACATCGTATACTCTAACTCCATATCACATATTTCGATAATTTAAGCAACCTAAAATCAATTATTTGCGTGAAAGAGAAGTATACTGTCCTACTTCTATAGAATGTGTGTAGTTTTTTTTTTTCTTAGTTAGCTGCCTCTTCCTCATGCTTTGGTAATACTACCTTTGATTTTAATTATAAATAACATATGACAAATCATCAATACCAAGAAAAATAGTTAATATAAATTTTTTTAATTAATTCTATCATAAATTTAATTTTTATTCTAAAAACACCATTTGCTTTAAAAACTAGTGAATGCATAGGGAATATAGTAAATAATAAAGTAAGGGTATAAAATAAATTTACTTTAAAAAGTAGTTATTGTTGCTTATAATTAGGATCAAAGAAAAAGTCAATTTGTTGTTTATAATTAGAATCAGAAGTAATACCGTACTAAGGAAACATGTTTTTTCCTTAAGTGTGAAGTCATGAAACATTGATGTCTTACACCCCTCAACAAAGCAAAACTTTATGACGACTATTCTTTTTTTATCTCCTTAATTTTCTTCTTTTTGCTAATGTAATAAACTTTATGGACTAATATTCCTCTATCCTAAGGCCCATCAAAACTGGAAAATTAAAGAGTTGAATGGGCACATGGATATGGAAATTTGTACAAATACGTGTACTCAGTAGATCTCCATAAGACGCATAACGAGAAATTTTGAAAAAATTGTATAAGAACTATTGACAACTGATAAACGTGTACTAGCGCTTCAGCAAGTGGTTGAACTTGGCAAAATCTTTACGTTAAGTTCCAATACCTAAAAGTTTAAATCAATAAAAGGAGATATACTGAATATATGCAAAAGCAACTATTACTTGCTTCACATATTTACGTCCAACATTGTCTAAGGTGTTTCCAAACACATGAGAAGATATTCAGATAAATGATAATGTGTTTGCGGCCAACATAATATAGCCTGTTTGGGGTACTGTTAGAATTTCTCAAACGTCATTTTGTCAAAACAAACCCTTTGTAACTTCTCCATTCAAATGCATCGATATTCGTGTCACTAATGTTTGAACGGAACAGCAAACATACTCTTGGAGTCACCTTAATACTTAACAAGATCATCTCCATCTCAATCTCAAACAGGTACTTATTTTAATTTATTATGATCTTTAGTTATAATTATAACATTAAACTAACCACAGAACAATCCTATAGCTACTTGGCCATCATTTTTTAAACTCAGACTCTCACCTATTTTCTTTTCAAAATTTTCTTGCCATCATGATAAAAGTAGAGAACATTAATAAAATAAGCAAAAAAATGTGTTTTTATCCTTCAACTTTCAACAAATTTAGTTTTGATCCTTTGTTATTTTAAATTGATAAATTTAGTTTTCAAACTTTTAAAAATATATGAAGTTACATTTAAAAGCGATTTTTGATGGTCACAAAGTTGAAAAAGGAACTAAATTCGTATATTTTTAAAAGTTAGATGACTAAATTCATTAATTTAAAAATATAGGGACTAACTGTTAAATTTGTTTTTCTTTTCACTTGCCAAAAAAAAAAAATTCCATACTTATTACTTTATTTAGTGATAAAAAAAGCATATGTCTTTATGGTTTGAAAAAAAAAAATATCTGTAACAACTTTTATGATGATATGGTTTAGATTTATTTTTAGAGCTATTTTGTGAACAGATAAATTAAAAGAGAATGTCTAATCATCATTATCAAGCATCAATCATATAAGTGATGTCAACAATTATAATAATCAATAAGCATTATTACAGTAAATAGAAATTTTTCAAAATCATAAAAATAATTTTTCAAGGACTTCAAAAACAAAAATTCAAGAAAAATTAAATGATTAATGGCTTTGTAGTGAATTAAAAAATAAATTAAGAAAAATTCATTACAATGGATTAATTGATTTTGAAAAAACTATAATGAAAATAAAAAAAAATTCTCCAGAAATTTTAACAGAGAATGTCGCACGTTAATTAATAATGAGCTTTAGGTTTATATGTAATTGTTAGATTGTTAGATGTCCCTACTCAAACCATTTTTTCACAAATCTCATCGAATCCAAAGCATAAAAAATATGTTTAGCAAGCATATTATTAGCTTTTATTTTCACAAACCACAATGATGTCTTCACTTCCCCTTAAAAGCTTTCGCGTATATATCCAGTTAATAAATCTTAAATGTTGTTAGTTAGTGGTGGCTTTTTATTTTCCTGTCCTTTGATAATTAACTTGATCCAAGTTGATGAGTAAAAAGTCAATGTTTTAAAAGCCATAAATTGTGGGGAATATTCATTGAAAATTTGAAATTATATATGTTCCCCGCGGGTGAGGTTAATGTTGCCCGCTGTCACAGTACTGTACCACGGTGCTTCACTTTTGTACAAACCCAACCAAGCCCCAAGGGCGAAGGCAGATTCCATTTGCATGTGAACCCATTTGTAGGAGTAGGACCACTTTGGAAATCGAAAGGCAACAACTATTTTTTCTTTCTTGTCATCCATGGATTTCATCGGTATAAATTTTGTTTAATCAAAATATACTATTAATATAAAAGTTTAATTAGAAAGTGTTGATTGTTTAACACTTTTTTTTATATCACCATTAATTATAGATTATTATTTGAGTAAAATTATTGACTTATAATGATTATTTTAAAAATTATATTTAAAGTGATTCATAATTGGTTGCTCCTGTAAAAATATTTACACCAATAGTTTGTGAATATTAAACTCTTAATACAAATCCTATTAACATATATATATATCTATAACATTTACACTAACTACTTTTGTCATAATTATTGTCATTACCAAAGTTATTACTTATAATCTCTATTAGCATCGTTACATCACTATTACTGTTGTTCTTGTTATCACTATTATCATTGTCATTATTATTATTGTCATTGTCAACATCATCATTGTGATCATTCCTATTACCAAAATCACTTTTGCAATCACCGTCATTACTATTATTGTTATTGTTACCATCATTGTCCCTGCTAATATTATTATTATTGTCACTATCACTGTTCTTGTCACTACTACATTTTTTATGATTAATTTTGTCATTTATGTACAATTTATATATTTATGTAGTAATATTTAGGAACAACTCAATGGTAAGTGATATTTAAAGTGAATTTTGAAAGAGAATTTTTTTACTTTAAATAAAAAAGTTATCTGTTGGGTATTTAATTTTGTCAATATATATGACCTTCTTATTATTTATAAAAATGAGTAACAAATAATTTTTTTTTTATAAACTTAAAATCTGTGCTTTAAAAGTCATACTATTAGGCTGACCCTAATTATGCCATACACCAAACACAAGATAAAATAATATGTTTACATATTTTCTACTCTTATCCTATTACCCTGATAATCTGTATCATATTTTGACTAACAAATATAAAGCTATTTTGTTATCATATATATATATATATATATATACTTTCTTAATTATTTTTGTCTCTTTAATTTAATGATTGTTTCTTATTCTTGAATGAAAGGCGAATGATTGATTCTTTAATTGATAATCGTTAAGACTAATGTAATTTACATACCTTTCTTATGCTTTTCCTTACCTGTATCTTATCATCACGTGTTGTTAAAATTGTTATTATTAACTTCTGTAAAAGTTAGATTTTGATCTGGTAACATTTGAGTTGATTACAGTTTTAATAGTAGTTTATGGCAATAAGTTGAACAGGGATGTGTAAAAGTATTATGTCGTTAATTAATAATGAGGAAATGATTCATTCTTATATATATATATATAAAAATGAAATAACAGCTAAAAATAATCTTTTTTTAATATTATATTTTGTGTAAATGTAATTTTTTTGGGGTCGTGGGTCTAATCAGTCATCATAGCTCGTACCAACTCCAAAATCCAAAAATGTTTTCTCACAAAATTTTATGTACATACATATTTAATTACCTCTCCTTTCATTTCTTTCAACTACCAAAAGTAAAAATCTTAGAAACATAATTGCCTCTCTTTTCATTTTTCAACGACCAAAAGTAAAAAACTTATATTCACTTTATTCTTTGGTATGTTTAATATTCTGCACTTTTATTTCGCCAATTAATTTTAATTTTTATAATGTAGTTTTTTTAAAGAAAAAACAGAGATGAGAAAGGAAATGTAAGAAAAATAAGGTTTCTTTATTTGATTCAAGAATATAGGAGGAGAAAATAAGTTGCCCAGTTCATAACCATTTTGTCATATAAATATTAATAATTCCTATAAAAAATTAATAGTATAATTTTAGTCTCTATATCTTCCTAGAAACATGTGTTTTTATTCTATGTTAAAGGATTAAAAACGCTTCACTTTTAGTAAATGTAAAAACTAAACATGTGTTTTTCTTCATTTTTCTTTAATCAAACACATTATTAATGTGAATTTTTTTGCTTAAATTACTGAAATAAAATATCAATCTTGCTTAAATCACACATTATTAGAGAATTAAAAGGAGAAAATTTTTATTGAAAATTATATAGAAGTACAATTAAAAATCATAGATAAGTACAATTTTCTACATTCCAATAAAAAAATTTTCTTTTATTTTCTTAATGATGTCCTTAGAACACTGGTTAACATTTCTATAAAATATTAATTTTAACATAAACAAACCTAATACACTGAACCTAAATTTTCTCCTTTGCAATATTGCACTTTCAGTGGCCAATTTTTGGATAAAGTGTTTGATATCCTTGGGATATATGCATCTTAAAAAGTAGAGAGAAAAAAAATGAAGAAATATTTCATAAACAAGATGAGTGATGTGATATAAAACAATATAAAATAAATATAAAATTAAGGTATAATAATCAGAATAAACATTTTTTTCAGTCCTATCGGTTTTACTTTTCCCTCATCCAACCACTTGAAAGACAAAGGTTACTGATGCTGCGTACGTGGGTTTTAGTTTAGTTATAATTATAAATTATAACATATTACCTTATGTTATTTTGTATTTAATATAAAAATAAATAATTACAAATTACTTTTTGTTTAGGATTTATTGTTTTACAAATATAACGTCGAGTTTGTATATAGAAAAACATCTAGGTCAGGATAGATTTTTTAAAAAATATTTATAATAAAAAAGTGAAATAAATTAAATTCTTTTATAAATTAAAACCAACTCATGTATTTTAACTTTTGCAGAATTAAATAAGAAAAATTCTAAAAGCATTAAAATACACAAGTCAATTTTAATTTATAATAAAAAACAATTTATTTAACCTTCTTATTTTTGTATAAATATATATATAACTGATTTAAATTAAGCCTTAATGTCTTTTTTAAAATAAGATTATGGTGTTTTTATGAAGAAAAAAAAACCGAACAAATTAAGAATGTCATGTAATTCATTTCAGAATTACGAAAGTGTCTTATGTAGTTGTCATGCATTAGAAGCCGTGAAAGCGAGTTGCATTTGCGTATGTGGCCATTTGCATTTGGTTGGACTCATAGTCATGCATCTCTATAATTGCAAGTCACTGTTGCTCCTCCAATTCCAACCAAGTCAAGGTGGTCTCAACGCTGAAGCGTACGTGGACCCCATTCCGTGACCCCAAAGCATCAACAATTTCATTCTTTCACTCCTATCATTAGTTGGTTGATTACTACTACACACTTTTTACATTCGTCACAACCTTCATTCATTCCCCCCAAATCTTCCTCTGTATGTTGCGGCAATTGTGAGTCCAGTAACACACACACATCAAGTGCATTTTAAAGAATAAAATATAATTGTAAATCTTTAATTTAATTAGAAATTTAATAATTAAAATTATGATATTTCATACATATAAGACATTTAACATTTTTTTTAACAGAGTATTCTTATAATTTTAAGGCTAAAATACACTTTTGTTTTTCATCTTAATTTGGATTTTAAGTTTAAATTTTTTTACTTTAGTCTTTTAAAGTATTTTTATTAAACAGAATAGTTATTTTGTTAGTTTTTTTGCAATAAGAAGGTTAATTTTGACTAACATGACAAATACTCATCTAATTTGGCACTTTTTTTTTTAATAATTTGTCATATATTAGTATTACCAAATTGACCAAGTTAGTTTGATAAATTAACTGAAAAACTAACTTAATCTAACAAAGACATATTAACCTGTTATTTAAAAAAAAAAAGAAGACATGATTAAAGTAAAACTTTTTAAATTTAAAGAATTAAATTAAAATCAAAAAATGAAATGTGAGAACAAAAAGTGTATAATTTTAGTCAAATTTTAATAATTGATTTTTTTTTTATCAATACACCTTATTTTAAACAACTCAAATTCAACTCACACCGTAAGTTTGATGAAATGTCAATATCAACCATCATGTTCCAAACTGTTCAAATCCTGATTCTACTGAGGTTTCCTGCACTCAATTTGCACCATACAATATCTCCTCATTGTATCTTGTTTTACTCCATAGATTTTTATTTGTGTGTCTCTGTCATCTCCTTCTGAGTTAGTTAAGCTCTTTCCTCCTTTAACAGCAACCAAGGACTCACACAAGACACCTGTTCTTGGATTATTACATAATATGTGAAGCATCCCCACAACAAGCATCCCAATACAACAAAATCCAAAAATAAAATTGCCCCCTGTCCCTCTCCTCTGTTACAAAATTATAAAAAGTAAAAAACAAAATTGGTAATCCTAGAAAACCCCACAAGCAACATGCATGTCTTTGTTTTGATTAATGTAAAATTTGCATGGGTACATGGAGATCAAAACTTCAATCAAATTTTAACAGGACAATAATAAGTTAAAGTTATTAACTATTAAAAAAAAAAAACAAATCAAGAGAAGAAGCTTGTGCTCAAAGCACCATCCTTTTCTTTCCATATCTGTAACCTTCAATAGTTTTTATTTTTTTATTTTCTACATACAAAAGCAAAGAAGCAAAGCATCTTCTCTTCTCGTACACATCCACATTGTCTTGCTTTCCCTTGCAAGTTTCAACCTTTTCCTTGCTCAAGAGTTTAGCTCCCTCCTTTTTTTTCCCCTTTATAAGCACATTGATGCACTATTAAAACTGTCGGTGTATCAAAAAATTCAATTAAGTTTAGAATCTCTACGTAATCCAAGCGATTAATGTGGTCAAAATGGGTCAAGAATTCCAACTTTTTGATTCTTGATGGCCCAAAATTTATGCACCTGTTCATATTTTGTGATGCATGTGAAACCCATAAGCACTTTCCCATTGAGGTCCTATTGTGTTCATTTTGATTTCATGAAATGGCGCTCTTTTATTCTGGTGGTTCATTTGTTCATGAGTTTTAGCTCAGAGCCCTGTGTGGGCTCTGATTTGATTAGACCCCTTTCAAAGTTTCCACCTTTCCTTTCTTGGTGTTTTTGTTTCTGAGTGATCAATAGAAGGAAGCATTCAATTTGTTTTAGTTCAATTTGTTCATTCATTCTCCAACAGTGCTTGTTGTTGTTGTTGTTGTTGTTGTTTTTTCTTCCAAGATTTCTCTTTTCATTCTCTTTTCCATCTTGTAATAATCTTAGGAAGTGGAAACAAGACCACCTCAACTTAACATTGTTACTTTGAGAAACCCCAAAAGAAGAAGAAGGTAAAGTAAGTCCATCATGGGTTTTCTAACAGGCTCTTACAAAGACTCATGGCAGCCCATTATGACTGCAAGGACAAACACTCACAGTTACTGGTTTAATTGGAGAGTTTTGCTTTGTGCCATATGGATTCTGGTTTCAGTAATTTTGTCATCACTGCTTTTATGGAAGTATGAGCGTTTGAGAAAACCAGCAAGAAATGGTAGCAGGGAAACACAAGAAGAAACATCAGCAACTTTGTATGAGGATGAAACTTGGAGGCCTTGCCTCAAAGGAATTCACCCTGCATGGCTCATGGCCTTCAGAGTTGTGGCATTTATCGCGCTTTTGGTGCTTCTCATAATCAATGCAGCTGTTGATGGAGGAAGCATTTTCTACTATTACACTCAGTAAGTTTTCTTCCCTTGTTCTGAATTTATCCATCTCAAAATTTGGCTGCTATTGGAAGGTCCATCATGAATAGGAGCATTGTTCTATGTTGTTTCCTGTTGGAGGGAACATAAACAAAAAATTTGAAGTGTACTATGTTTTAAACAGAGTTAATCTCAAACGATAATGAAGCTGTCAATTTTGCTAAAGGGGTTGTTTGTGTCATTGCTATTATTCTTTCTCTGCTCTTGGAGTTAAGCCTTTACAATCTTTGTTACCAATCACTTGTGAGTTTAGTTAGTTAGGAGTCTGAATAAACATTCCTTTTAAGAAAGTAATTACCTTAACTGATCTAGGATGCCAATATAAGCAACTACCATTTGTAGATAGAAGCCTGTTTCACCTCTTAACTGTATTGATTAGGCATATTCCAGATTCTTTTTTGGCATTTGATTTGAGTTAATTGTTTTTAATGGTTTCTGAAACAGGTGGACTTTCACTTCTATCACCATTTATTTTGGGGTAAGTATAAATGACCTATTCTTAATTTTCTTTAGTTATGTCACTCTTGTCTATCATTTAGTATGTAATTATCTTACATACACTTATCCTTGTGTGCTTGATGTTGCAGCTTGGATCTTTGCTCTCCATATATGGATGTTACCAACATCATAAGAAAGCAACTGGGGATAAGGTTGATAATGTGGATGGAGATGCAGAGCAAGGAATGTATGGTGCTTCTGCACTCCCACAAAGCACTAATCCATCACACCAAGAGAAAAGCCTGGGGGCCCCAGAAGAAGTTCTTGTTCGCCAACATGCAGGCATTTGGGGTTATATTTTTCAAATAATATTCCAGGTATACTTCTCAATTTTCATAGATCACTGATTGAACTGCAAGGCATGAGTTATTATTGTGATTAGTTCAGTTCATAGTACATTTTACCCAACATTGAGTAAGGAGATCAGCATTCTGCTTTTCCTGCATAGTGTTATGCTTTGTTGCATGTCTCTTGTTTCAGTTTTATGTTTATAAAAGTGGAAGGAAGTATAGCTTTTCCATATACCGCATAATTGATTTTAGTTTCTTCACTTGTGAACAGATTAATGCCGGTGCTGTCATGCTCACTGATTGTGTATTTTGGTTCATAATTGTTCCATTTCTAACCATCAAAGATTACAACCTAAATTTTGTAAGTATCATATTTATGAACCCATGGACTAACAAATTTTCTCCTATAGATTCTATCACATAATTAAGCAAGATAGAACTTAACCATATGTTGTTACATTCTCCTGTGGCAGTTGATAGTCATTATGCACTCAATCAATGCAGTTTTCCTTATAGGTGATACAGCTTTAAATTGTCTGGTGAGTTCCTTCATTTGATTCCATTTATTTGTCCACTTCCAATGCTTATGCATCTGAAGATTCTAACCCTTTATTATTTTTTTTTTTTCCATCTTCAGCGGTTCCCTTGGTTTCGAATAGGATACTTTTGCCTGTGGACAGTCACATATGTGATTTTCCAGTGGATTGTTCATGCTTGCATTAATCTCTGGTATAATAAAGTCTTTAACCCTGTTGTTATACATCATTTCATTATATACTATGAAGACATGTTATACATCATTGTCTAATATAATTTTCTTCTTTGGAAAAACAGGTGGCCATATCCATTTCTTGATTTGTCATCCTCTTATGCTCCACTATGGTACGAATTTTATTTCTTCCCCATTATATTCTGTGAAACTGGTTCGTTTTTAAACACCAAAAAAGAAAACTTAAAGGCAGTATTTTATGTATTTTTGTGTCTTGTTTTTTAATCGGAATTAGAGTTCCATAACTTATGCTACTTTTAATACAAACCTTTATTACGTAAATAATCAAGATGAAACTTTAACTTTGATTGAAAAATAACACCAAAAACAATTACTAATTACTTGAATTGATTTGCTGACCTTTTTATTTATATGCCTTGAAATTGATATGTAGGTACTTTGCGGTGGCATTACTGCATATTCCATGCTATGGAATTTTCGCTTTGTTAATGAAGCTGAAACACCATGTCTTGTCAACACGGTACCCGGACTCATATCAATGTGTTAGATGAATTCAGCTTAGGACTAAACCACACTATACCTTCAATCTTCTGATTACCAAAGAAAGAAGGAAGATAAGGAAGAGAGAAAAGAAGTGTTACATAATATTATTTACTATTTAGCAATAAGAATTCACACACTGAACAAATAAATAGCAAAGTATATCTTTTTCTCCCCGAAGATTATTAGCTACTAGAATTTGTATCTTACTCTAACACTTGTCAAAGAGAAGCAATGTAATTAATCATGAATTCTTAAGCACAGAATCTCGGATTATCCATTAATGTTAATTCTGAAATATCCATAATGATTTGCAACTGGCCATTATGTTTTTGATAAGTTAAAGGCATTGTTGATAAGGACGCGCGATCTGTCGCTCTCAATGACGAAGACGAACCTCTTTTCACTTTTTAAAATTTTCCTTTTCGTTAATGCTTGCAATC
The DNA here is from genome assembly GCA_026413185.1 of Pueraria montana var. lobata. NCBI lineage: Eukaryota > Viridiplantae > Streptophyta > Magnoliopsida > Fabales > Fabaceae > Pueraria > Pueraria montana. Next base: position 27,723,395 of record CM048652.1, on the reverse strand, counting down.
TTAACTCTGAAGTGCTTATTAAACTTAGTTAACCTATTAGATCAACATAGTCGTGAGACGTTTGAATATTTATATGAAGTTTTAGGTTCTAATTTTGGTTTGAATATGTGACAACTTGTGAGTCATTATGCAAACATGTTGGCATGATGGTACGTAATATTATAAATTTATATTTTAAATTTATAACAAATTACAAAATATCTTAACTTAAATCAATACTTTGTTCATAATAATAATAATAATAATAATAATAATAATAATTTACATTGATATATTTTTATATTGACAAGAATTTTTTATTTTGTAATGTTAGTTGTTTCATAACCAAGGCATTTGCAGCAAACTTTACCGTGGTTATCATATTTGTGTTGAGCGTTGTTAATTTGTTTGAGTAAATAGTGTAACATTGATAGTGTAAAATATTTTTTACAATGTCATCTAATCAACAATCTTCTTGCTGTGCAGCACGTTGGCAGCGGTGTTGGTGGTGCCAACATTGTAACACCATAAAAATTTGCAATTAAGGATATAGTAGTTATTGTGTTAGTGTATATTGTGATAGCTAAATAGATATTGAGATTAATTACAATTGAAAATTTAATCTAGCATATTAAGAAAGATCTAAAAACTTTGTATAATTTTAGGTGGCAAATTTCGGTAAAATTCTAATTCAACTAAAATTTAATTACGTTGTGCATAATTACACTGTGTAAATTTATACTGTGTAGAGATAATTTAATTACATGTTTCCCTAAGATAATTATTCACAAGTGAAATTTAATTTAATTGATTAGGAAAAAATTGAATTACATGTATACAATTTTATGTGACAAATTTTAGTGAAATTTGAATTTAATTAGAATCTACTTTTTACTCTGTGTAAAATTGCACTGTGCAAGATTACACTGTATATTTTCACACTGTCTAAATTAACACTGAGTAAGACTAATTTGAATTACACAATTCTCTAGGTAATTAGCACAATGATCTAGGATAATTAACTAGAGATTAACCACTTTTGGTAAAAGTAAATTTACCATTTTTGCCTACTCTTACTTTAACCTTTTTAAGTTAAAATTGCAAAAGCAAAATACCCTAAAGGGAGCTAACTTGGCCGTGGGATTAAAGGCACCTAATGTCCAATGTTTAATTGCAATTTCAAATTAAAAACCTTTAGATAATTAAATCCCCAAAATCTAATGGACCAAGTTAATCTACATCTATCTAAATATCCATTTCAAATTGAAAAGAAAAGGAAAGAGAACCCATTGTGAGTGTGTGTTTGCCGTAAGTGTCTAGAGAGGAAGGGAAGAAAAATTTTCTTTGTGTAGTTGGTTCCTTAGCTTAAAGGTTTGATTTCTTGGAGTTCTAGAGGCTTAAGTACTAAAACTCTTCATCTTTTTCAACTTTGTGCTTGAATCTTGAGGTATGGAGGAGTTCTCTTGCTCCACTCTAAGTCTTTTGCTTGTTCATGGAGTTTTCTCCATATATATGTGCTGTATGTGGCCTTATATAGTGCCATTTCTCAAGTATCTACTTTCTAACTTGATATTGTTTACTTTCTCTTATATGACTGCAGATGTGTTGCTTGTATTTAAAAAAAAAAAAACTTTTCGTGCACTTTCTTTGTGAGCTGAGACTATTTTCTAGTAAATACATGTCTCTGGAACTAATGGTGAATTTTTCGGATTTTTCTGGGCACTGTAGATATTTGTAATTTATTTATTTTCAAAGTCTGTTAGATCTGACCTAAGCACTGTTTTATTCTTTTAAAAAATTTAGTGTAACATTTTGGAAAAATGAACCCATAAGTTTGATCTATAACTTATAGTGAGAATCTATGATTTTTCTTGGAATTTTATGAACCTTGGAAATATTTTAAATTATTTATTTTTCAAAGTTATGGAAATCTTCTCAGCAGTGTTTTTAAATAGTTAAAAATAGTTTTGGTGAGAAATAAAAATAATAAAATTATATGGTACGTAAATAGTCTTTTAGAGTGTCCTGTAATTTTTGAAATTTTTTAAGAGGTGGTTTAATATTTATTTATGAATTATGTTTGATGACTCTGTTTTCTGCCAATAGAGAGAAACAATTGTAAAAATGACATTTTTGGTGTGAAATAAATTCTGGAAAAATTATATATTGTAAATTCGACATTATAGACTGTTCCTGTATATTATCATTAATTTTAAATGCATGCACTATTTTTGATAAATTCTAGACCCTTTTTCCCTGAAATCTGTCACAGCAATAATTAAATTAAAAATCCTATTTTTAGAGTGAAAAATTAGGATCTTAATTTTTTCATAGTTCTATGTTTTATGAGGAGTGTTCCTGTAAAGTCTAGTACATTTCTGAGTTAGAATGATATGCCAAATAATTATTGAGTTATAGAATTCAACACTTGTGAATAATGGAAATTTGGTCTAAATTAATTGTTTTGAATGAATTATTGATTTTTATGGATTATGGCTGAGTGGTTCTGCCCTAGAGGGAGACCCATGTACTTCATTATGAATTATTGGATTATCTGTGAATTAATTGCCCTTTTAATTGTCCTTATTTGTATATTTGTATTATTATTGACTGAATTGGAGACCGGGAGAAATTGTGATCCTCGGGCAAATTTGTGTGCTGGAAAACTTGATTGTGTGTGTGCTTGTGTATTGATTTGGTACTGTTTGGATGATTAAGGATCATGGAATCCTTGAGGTGGGACAAATGGATTCAAACCACGAGTGCATTTGTGGTAACTAGAACTTAGTTCTAGTGTTAATTAAATGTTCACTGTAACAAACAGTGAATAAATACTTAACAAGAGTGCAAACCCCCTAATTAAATGGACTTAGTAAATATAGGACCTTTTCACATTAGAGAATGCTCTTGAGATTGAACTTAGAATGAACCACTAGGACCTTTGCTTTGGAAGATATGACTATAGAACCAAAATTTAGCATAAAACTTGAGAGGGTAAGGAATTACATAAGACTTGAGAAGACGTGGGATGATTCATAAACCGGGCTCATGAAGTGTGTGAGAGTGCTTGAGGCACTTGCTATGTGGATTGTGATGTGTTGCTTGAGTAGTTGTGGTTAGTGCGATTTTAAGAGGGAGAGGAAGCGTTCTTCCTTTCTCTTGATGCACGAGGATCGTTGTGAACGCATTATGTTCGTGGTGTCGCACTTAGAGATGACACGCATTTTGAGGAAATACAAGTGAGTTGTGAAAGCGAGTCATGTGGGGATTTCCAACTGTAAGGGGACGTTGTGTCTCAAGGGGGACGATGTGTCTCGTATATGAGGTTAGTATGGAATGACCACCTGGGGTCGTGAAGATGTTGATCTTCGAATGACATGTCGGGGAGTCGAAGGCGTGGCCTCGAGCTCATATTGTTGACTAACCACCATCAAGTACCATTGGCAGAGGAATCCCACACAGACCTGTAAAGGACGATCCCGGTGGGGAGAGTTGTTGAGGAGTCAGTCCTCAGAGATTGGATGACCACAAAGTGGTACCTGGGAAATGATCGCAGGTGTGATCGACCTTGGGGGTAAGGCGCCAAGTTGTGACTATGGGTCACACAGCCGACTTGGCAACCTCGACTAAACGCGAGACATTTTCATGTTGGTGAGAGCCCCGTCATTGTACCATGATGGTGGGTGTACTCTCAATAGTCATCCAGCTTAAAATGTGTAAGTTCACTGAGTTATGGAAGTTTCAATGGCACCGGACCCGAAATGTGATGAGTTAAGGAATTAGTTGAAGAGACGTTTTGGGTTATGAGTGAGACCCCTGAGAGAACCACACCGACATGGTTAGAGTTTTGTGTGTGATCGTAAGGTCATTTGTTTGTGGCTCTAGAGAAAGCGAGGGACTCACTCCATACACCTTATTTTTCAGATGGAGATGAATGATTTCTGTGCAATCGTCGGGGACGGAACGAAATGACTACTACAAGTGCTAAGGATGCAGATGGATCTGGTCAAGGAAAGTGAAGTTTCCCTGAAGATGCCTCATGGGTTAAGTGGGTAGATAAGAGTTGCATTTTATTGAGTCGCTGCACTGAGTCTCAATCCTTTTCTTATATAAAAGAGGGTAGACTAGGTTTTCTTTTTATGATGTATCATTCTCTTGTATGTGACTTGGATATGTTAGGTATTCAATTTCAAGGATGTGAATATGTACTTATATTTGTAAAGTATAATTGCTTAATGATGGAGTTATTGAGGATGCCCAAATAAAATTTAATTGTATTTTTTTGGTTTATTGGAAATCGAGTATTTTATAAATTAAGTTGTTTCATTAAGAAAGGTATCTCGTTAACGAATGTTTTTTTTATGATGAATGCATTATGAACAAGTTTCGTTTTGAGCTTCAAGTAATGACGTTTTAAAGTAAAATGAAAAAAAAACTATTCATGATTTGGACAGGATGTTAGAAAATAACTTTAATTAATTTCATAATTTCAAAAATAAAATAAGAATAATTATAATAGTAACTAGGGGTGTTACAAACATAGTTGGGATCACGTCCATAGCTTTTCAGTGACTGCTTGCCACCTCTTTTGTTAAAAAAAAATTATTATGTGTAATAAGTTTGTTGATTTTTATAATAACTATATTTAAAGTTATACGACCGATATAATTTTTAGTTAGTTGAAAGTGTAAAATTATTTACATTGATAATATATAGAAATTAAATTCAGTTTATTTTGTACTTAATACAACTTATATATATATATATATATATATATATATATATATATATATATATATATATTGAGGGATCAAAAGTATTTTTTTTTTCAATTGAAAAGTGTTATCAATATATCTTAACTATAACTTCCAACGTAATTTTATTGTAATTTCTTACTAAAAATTTATATTTAATAAGTACAATATTTAAATATTTTATAATGATTTAATTTCACTATATATTATATATTTAATAAATATAATATTTAATATTATTGGATAGTCAATTTTACTTATAATATATTAATTATAGTATTTATCATATAAAATGTACAATTAGCTTAAATAGTATTATAAAATATTATATTTATAAAATTTAATAAATATAAAATATTATATTTATTAAATTTGTATTAATGTTTAAAACAACTGGTTTATAAAATATATTTTTAAAAAAATTCAAATGTATTAATTTATTATCAATAAATTGATAAATATATATAATAATTTATCACATAATTTTTATACTTAATTATTTGTTTAAAAATTATATTTACTAATTACAATTTAAAATGTTAATCAACAGTCAATTTTACATATTAAAAGTAATATTTACTAAATATAGTATATATTTTAATACATTAAAAATTTTACTATTTGTTTAATGTTTAAAAGAATTATTTGAACATTTAACAAAAAGAATTATTTGAAAATGTGTTTTAAAATAGAAGATTTGAAATATATAGTAAAGTAAAATATAGCAATTAGTTTATAAATTTTTATAAAATAGAATTAAATATATTAATAAATTTATAAATATAGATAATAATTTATCACATAATTTTTATACTTAATTATTTGACTACAAATTATATTTACTATTTAAAATTTAAAATGTTAATCAACAGTCAATTTTACATATTAAATGTAATATTTTTTAAATATTGTATATGTTTTAATACATTAAAATTTGTACTATTTGTTTAATGTTTAAAAGTATTATTTGAAAAATGTGTTTGAAAATAGAAGATTTGAAATATATAGTAACGTAAAATATGGCAATTATTTATAAAATAGAAAAAATTAAATAAATTAATATAATATTAATAAATTGATAATCAAATATAATAATTTATCTCGTAATTTTCTACTTACTAGTTTGACCACATATTATATTTAATAAGTATAATACTTAATGTTATTTGATAGTCAATTTTATCTATAATATGTTAAATATGGTATTTATTAAATATAATGTATTTGTTATATTTAATAAATATAATATTTGTTTTAATATATTAAATTTTTTAATGTATTCTTAGGGTTTGGTAGGTAAGGATAGTATATAGGTGCGGTCTCTAATTCTAATTAAGATTGAGTTAATGAAAGAAAGAAAGAAAATGGATGGTGATCCTTGTGGTGACGAAGTGTTGATGGAAATACCGTTGCAGGTTATGGTGAAACTGCATCTTCAAAAATCTTCTAAAGACACTTACATCTTTTTTTTTTTTTACTCAAAAGACACTTACATCCTATGCACCCATCTTTCAGAAACATTTCTAGGAGTTCTAGGATAAGAAAATGTACTAGTTGGGGTATTCGACAACACATATAAACCGAATACCCCTCCCCGACAGTATGAACAGGTGTTCGGTGTCCAAAGTATAGCCGAACACCCCAGCGCCGTTAGGTCCGTTTGCCAGACAGAAGTATTCGACATCTATAAAGCCGAAAACCCCTAACCCCTCACCTCAGGGGCCTAAATAGTAGTATTTGGCACCTGCAGGGCCGAACACCAGTAGAGGTATAAACACCATTAGCAACTCATGGCAACATAAACCTAAGGCTAAAAGGTAATTAAGTATCCTTAATTACCACAGACATGTGATTAAGAAAAAGGCCAAGGCCCATGAGGGCCCAAGCCTAATAAGATAAGTATAAAAAGGGGATCCGCTCCCCAAGGTAAAGGATTCTGAATCCTCATTTATTACACACATTAAATACTCTGCGCCGAACCCTAACTTGAACGTTGGAGTGTCTTTTGCAGGTACCCCCACTTTCCGGACAAATTACAAAAGATCTTAGAACACAAAGCGACTGCCGAAGGCCCCCCTTATCCCACGACAGGAACATTTTGGCGCCCACCGTGGGGCCCGGTAAAACTTTCCCCGCAGCCTCACAAGGAATGGTTACCACTCGAAGTCACGCACATATGGAAGAACAACGTCTCGTCGATGAAAACCTGGTGGAAGATCAGACAAATCTTTCCTCAGAGCTAAGACAGTTGCGAGCCGACATTTCAGCAATAAGGCAGCAGCACGCTCAGGAGTTGTCGGCCCTCCGCCAAGAAAACGTCGATTTGAGAGACTTGAACCGATCCAGGAGACCTGAAAATCAGCAACCAGACAAACATCACGGAGACGAGTCGGTCATCAACCTTAGCATGCAGGGTACGACGAATCGGCCTTCCTTTTCTACCTTCAACACTCAGTCACGCCCCTGTAGGCACCCTTTTGTCTCCGGGATTATGGAAACCCCCTTCCTCCAAACTGGAAGAACCTCAGTCTGGACCGATACGATGGTAGCACATATCCGGATGAACATGTAGATGTGTATGTAACCTAAATCAGTTTATACACCGCCGAAGATGCCGTTTTATGTAGGGTGTTCCCCACCTCCCTCAAAGGACACGCCCTTAGTTGGTTTACCCGCCTACCACCTAACTCCATCGACAGTTTCGAGACGTTGGTAACGAGATTCGGCAATCAATTTGCAACTAGCAGACCTCATCATCTAACTTCAGTGGCACTAGTCAATATTCGGCAGGAAAAAGGGGAATCTCTAAGAGTGTTCATGGAAAGGTTTGGCAGGACTGCTTTAAACATCCGAAACCTAGACTCGGCGGTGGCCATGCACCAGTTAGTGACGGCTCTTAGGCCAGGAGCCTTCGTCAACAGTCTCTGCAAAAAGCCGGCTCTTGACATGGATGACCTCCGGCGACGAGCAGCAAAGTACATGCAAATGGAAGAATTATCCGAATACAGGAACCAGGTCCAAGCAGAGGCCAACCCAAGGAAGAGGGAACAAGAAAAGGATTATCAAGGAAAGGGAAAAGACAAGATCAACAAGGAGAAGGAGTACCGTGGCTCCAGGTATACGACTTACACGCCGCTCAACGCTAGCCGATCCCGAATACTCGAACAGGCCCTGGCTACAGAAATATTGGCCATGCCGAAGAGGGCCAATACTCCTCCTAAGGCCGACTACAGCAAACAATGCCGATACCACCGCAATAAAGGTCATTCCACTGAAGAATGCGCCGCCCTTAAAGACAAAATCGAGGACCTCATCAAAATGGGGCATCTTAGAGACTTCATCCATGATCCAAGGACCGAAAGGTCTCAATTTTGGAGAAATAAAGACAAGGACAGAACCTATAGAATGGACCTTAGCCACGGCAGGAGGGCCGAAAGACAAAGGAGCAGGTCCAGGGAACGACAAGACATAAAACCCTATAATCCTCGGAAGGTCATCAACACGATTGCCGAGGGATTTGCGGGAGGAGGAAGTACTTCGTTGGCCCGAAAAAAGCACCTCCGGCTAGTCCGGTCAGTCAACATGACTTCAAATGCAAACAAGCTCAAAATGCCACCCATCACTTTCACCGATGCGGACTTTCAGGGGTCCGACCTAATGCAAGATGATCCAATGGTCATTAGTGTAGATGTGGCCGACTGCACAGTCCGGAAGACCCTGATAGATCAAGGAAACTCGGCCGACATCATATACTGGAACACCTTCAAACAACTGGACATACCAGAGAAGAAGCTCATGCCGTATGACGAACCCTTAGTCGGATTCTCTGGCGAGAGGGTTAACACCAGGGGATGTATAGAGTTAGACACGACCTTCAGGTATGAGGGAAAGGAGTACAAGACCATAAGAGTGAGATACATTGTGGTGCACGCCAACACCTCGTACAACATACTACTCGGATGACCGTCGTTGAACACTCTTGAAGCCGTAGTCTCCACTCCACATCTAGCCATGAAATTTCCATCAAACCGAGGCACGGTCGTTACGGTTCACGCGGACCAAAAGGCGGCCAGAGAATGCTACTTAGCCAGTCTCAAGGTTACTCAACTGAAAGAAGACGAGTGCAAGTTAGTACACATGGTCTTGGCGGCTGAACCCTCGGACCAAACTTTGGATCTCGATCCCAGAATCGAGGAGGACAAGCGGGTAAAACCGAATGAGGAAGTCCATGCATTTCAAACTGGGCAAGAAAAAACTCAAACTACATACCTCGAAAACAACCTATCCGAAAAGGGCAGGTTTCGGATTCAAAGAGTAGTAAAACGAAACGCCGATCTCTTTGCCTGGAAGGCCGCCGACATGCCTGGCATTGACCCAAAATTCCATTGCTACAAATTGGCAATATGCCGAGAGGCAAGACCAATTTCGCAAAAGAAAAGGAAGATGGGGGAGGATAGGAGGAGAGCAGTAGAAGAAGAAGTGTCCAAGTTGCTAGCCACCAATTTTATCCGAGAGGTTAAGTATTCCACTTGGTTAGCCAATGTGGTCATGGTAAAGAAGGCAAATGGAAGATGGAGGATGTGTACATACTACACGGATTTGAATAAAGCTTGCCCAAAAGATGCCTACCCGCTACCAAACATTGACAGATTGGTCGATGAGGCAGTTGGACATCTTTGTCTTAGTTTTTTGGATGCTTATTCAGGGTACAACCAAATCCGAATGCACCCTCCCGATGAAGACAAGACTGCTTTCATAACCGAATCAGCCAATTTTTGCTACCAAGTAATGCCCTTCGGCCTGAAAAACGCAGGAGCCACTTATCAAAGATTGATGGACAAAGTTTTCCAAAAATAGCTAGGACGAAACCTAGAGGTGTATGTCGACGACATGGTTGTTAAGTCTTCCATGCCTGACGAACACGCAAGGGACCTCGAAGAGATCTTCGCCGAACTCAGGAAACATAACATGCGCCTAAACCCCGAAAAATGTGTCTTCGGCGTCCAAGGGGGAAAATTCTTGGGCTTCATGTTAACATGCCGAGGCATAGAAGCCAACCCTGATAAATGCGAAGCGGTTATTCGTATGAAAAGCCCGAAAACCCCAAAGGATGTCCAGAGACTCACAGGGAGAATTGCCTCTCTATCACGATTCCTGCCTAGAATCGCCGAGAAGGCAAAACCCATCATGCGTTTGCTAAAAATAGCCAAGAACTTTTCATGGAACCAACAATGTGAAGAGGTCTTTCAAGAGCTGAAAAAGACCCTCTCGGCCCCGCCCATACTCAAGAAACCGGAACCTACAAAAGATCTAGTGCTTTACATCTCGGTTTCCCAAGCAGCCATAAGTGCGGTTTTAGTGCAGGAACATGAAGAAGGCCAAGCACCCATATACTTCACTAGCCGAGTACTACAAGAAACTGAGACCAGGTACCAGACGATTGAGAAGGCAGCCCTAGCATTAGTGAATGCTGCAAGACGCCTGAGGCAATACTTTCAAGGACATTGGGTGATTGTAAAAACCGACTGCCCAATTGCAAAGGTATTAAGGAAACCAGAATTAGCAGGGAGAATGATGGCATGGTCAGTAGAACTCTCCGAGTTCGACTTAAAGTACGAATCGAGGGGCCCAGTCAAGGCACAGTGTCTGGCAGATTTTATCAATGAACTACACCCTGCTGAAACCTTTGAAGAAGAGTGGTGGGTAGTACATGTCGATGGATCATCAAACCGAAGGGGAAGCGGTGCAGGCATCATACTGGAGGGACCCAACCAAATACGGTTGGAACAGTCATTACGATTCAGTTTCAAAGCATCCAACAATCAGGCCGAGTACGAGGCCTTATTAGCTGGGCTCAGATTAGCAAGAGAGATGGGAGCCCGAAAGGTGCAATGTTGGAGTGATTCGCAAGTAGCAGTCGAACAGATCAACAGTGGTTTCCAAGTCAAAGACCCTCAGTTGCTGAAGTACTATCATACTTTCATACAGCTGAAACAAGAGTTCGAGAAAATTCGGGTAAATCATTTAGCCCGAGAACACAACGACAGGGCAGATCGACTCGCTAAATTAGCTACTACCCAAAAACCCGGACAGTTGATAACCTTCATCCAGGAGACGTTGTCCGAACCAAGTGTAACCGCCGAGGAATGCATGCAGCTTTCGGCAGCCAGAAGTACGTGGACAACCGAAATACAACAGTATTTGGCACAAGGAATCCTTCCGGAGAATAAAGAAAAAGCCAAAAGATTGCGAATCAATGCTTCAAGGTACATTGTAATAGCCAAAGAGTTATACAGAAGGGGATTTTCCACACCCTTATTAAAGTGTCTTGAGAAAGAGCAAGCAGAATACGTGATGAAGGAGCTGCATGAAGGAATCTGTGGCATGCACTCTGGGGCACGAACGATAGCAACTCGGGTTCTGCGGGCAGGATATTACTGGCTGACCCTCAAAACTGACTGCGCCGAACATGTAAAAAGGTGTAGCCAGTGCCAAAAACATGCAAACCTTATCCACCAACCAGCGGATAAATTGCACTCCATCTCGTCACCTTGGCCTTTTGCTGTATGGGGAACCGACATCTTAGGTCCTTTCCCTATAGCCAAAGGACAGCGCAAGTTCTTGTTAGTAGCTGTCGACTACTTCACAAAATGGATAGAGGCCGAGCCTTTGGCAATCATCTCGGCTCAGAACGTACAGAAATTTTTGTGGAAAAATGTCATCACTCGCTTCGGCATTCCGTATGCAATCGTCACAGATAACGGTATACAATTCACGGACAAGAAGTTAAACGCTTTCCTTGAAGGCTTGGGAATAAAGCATAAAGTTACCTCGGTCGAGCACCCCCAAACAAACGGACAAGCAGAAGCCGCAAACAAAGTCATCTTGGGAGAACTGAAGAGAAGGTTGGGAACAGCCAAAGGGGCTTGGGCCGAGGAGATACCCGAAATATTGTGGGCATACAGGTGCACCCCACAATCAACCATCAAAGAAACACCCTTCAGAATGGTTTATGGGACCGAAGCAATGATCCCAGTCGAAGTAGGAGAACCCTTATTCCGAAGACAAAACTTTGAGACTCCCGAAAATGAAGGTTCCATGAGATGCGAACTAGACTTGGTTGAAGAAATACGTGACCGAGCACGTCTCAATGCCGAAGCATGCAGACAGAGAATGACTCAAAGATTCAACTCAAAGCTGAAGCCACGAGACTTTAAAGAAGGAGACCTAGTCCTTAGGGTGCAAGGCGACGCCCGAAGAGACTCCAAGGAAGGAAAATTGGCAGCCAATTGGGACGGCCCATTCAGAGTTCGGAAAAACCTCAACAATGGGGCGTAAAGGTTGGAAGAACTATCAGGAAAAACAATACCGAGAACCTGGAATTCCACTCATCTTAAATATTACTTCAGTTAATGTATTTTTTCACTATGTATTCAAATGTTGTACTCTCTTCCCTCTTTATTTTTTAATCCCTACAAGAATGTAGAAGGGTATTTTCGGATAAGGTTTTTATGAGGCATACCTCCAAAAGAATTCTAATAAGAACGGCCTGCACTTCGCCATCATTATTTGAGGGCACCATTCAGATTTTCTTCAAAATGGTTTCCCTCCCGAGTGCTCCCACTCGGCTAAGGATGCACCATTCGGATTTTCTTCAAAATGGTTTCCCTCCCGAGTGCTCCCACTCGGCTAAGGATGCACCATTCGGATCCCTACACCCATTTTTATGACAAACGGCGATGCATCACTCGAAAGCGCTTCCTAGAAGAACACATACAGTCCTACTTCGCCCAAATTAACAACGCAAGTATTATAAGGTAATCAGACAAGAATAAAAACGCGAAATAAACTAAACAAATACCGAAAAGATGAACGTATATTTCGTTGATTATCAAAAAAAGGGGTCAAGTCAATATACAAAACATTAAAAAGGCTCTAACGGCCTGAAACTACAAAAATTTTCTATTCTGTCGAGTCCTCACGAACCTCGGCATCAGCAGCTTCATCCTCCCCCCATCTTCAGCGGCCCCAGGATTCGCACCATCATCAACAGCCGAACCATAAAGAGGATTCTCTAGAATGGCATCCTCTGGAATGTCATCAATAGGCAGTAGCTGCCCTTGATAAACATCCTTCTCCATGTCAAAAATGCTGCGGTCACGTACATTATAATAATGTGTTATTTGCCGCAAGCCGTGGAGAAAACCAGCCTCATGTTCGGCTAAAATCTTATCTTCGGCCGAAGAAAGAATCCTCTCCTTGGCAGCACGCTCCGCGTCCCGCTCTTCCTGGGCCTCGGCCAACAGAGCCCTTAGCCGCTCGATCTCATCAGATTGAAGCTTGGAATCCTTCTCGGCCATTATTACCTTGGTATTTAAATCATGAACATTGGCCGAGAGGTCCTTAACTTCCTCCTTCAAACGCCCATTCTCGTCGGCTAGAACCATGTTGGCCTCCAACACTTGTTTATTAGATGCCTGGGCCTCCTCCAAACTCTCCTTCAACTTCTCGGCCTTCTTCAAAGGATTTGCGAACATATGATACGCAATGGCCGAAGCCCTTGCCTGAAATTCGCAATAGGCCGACCAGTTGGCAGCAGCATCAGCCTTGTTAAGGATGGCCTTACCAGTATCCGAGATGTCGCTGGAGCTCACCATCTTCTTCGGCCGAAAATCTTTGGCAAAAAAGCCTTCGACGGTCAAGGCATTGATAGAAGACAAAGACGCCGAAGCAGGAAAACCTAAAGTCTGTTGCTTCAGCTTCTTAACCCTTTCTTCCTCCGAAGCCTCACGACTTCGGTGCCTTTTCTTGTGATCTCTATCTTTACTTTTCTTTTCTCCCGCCGGGGGGGGGGGGCACAGTATCTACTGGGGTTGGCCGAGGGGTCGATTGTTTGGGAATGGGAGGCACTGAAGCAATACCAGATTTGTTCCCCGCAGCCTGAGCCCGATTCCTCCGGGCATTCCGGAATGAAAGCACATCTCCTCCAGCATCAGCCATAATACCTACATAAAAAACACTTAGTCAGTGACAAAAGCTAAACATTGAAACACTAGGAAAGAAAGAACAAAAATCTTACCACACATGTCGGCTAAAACAGTGGAAGAATTTAACAAGGCCACAAGCTGCCTAGCTGGGAGCTTTCGGGGGAGAGACTCAAGAAAAAGGAGATCCTCGCGTTCCGTTTCGGTCATCATGGATTTTGGAAACTTGTCATAATGCCGAGGGTTTTGCTCCCAATAGAACGGAAATAGGGACTTTCCACTCGTATCGTAAAGATGGTTAGTCCCTATGTTCGGCCTAACAACTACCTTAAAGAAACCGATTTTGAAATTTTTGTAGGAGGAAGTAAATGACTGGAAAAGAGGCCTCTTCGGTTTTCTTATCAAGGAAACCCATAAACCATCCCTTGGCCGAGTACAAAAGTAATACAAAAATACGCTTACCGAAGGCTCTATAAAGTTAAAAATACAAAGAGCTCGGAATGCTTGGATAGCAGCCCACCCATTCGGATGCAACTGCGAGGGTGCCACGTTTAAAACCCGAAGCACCCCCATAGTGAAGTCGTCAAAAGGAACCTTTACATGTAGATCACGAAATACGCAATCATACATGTAAAAGAAGTCCCTTGTCGAGTCGCCTTTCCCCATGAAAACGAATTCAGGATTCGGCTCTCGCCGACAACACTGTAACCCTACAGGACAAAACTCATCTTCAGCAATGGAAGACACATCTACATAGTTTACAAAGTTAGATACGTTACGCCTATCGTCATACCGAGACCAATAGGCCCAAACCTCTCCAGCAACCCAAGTATACCCTTCCAGGGTAATTGGTGGAAAAACCCTTTTCGCTCGAGCAACCCGGGGTTTACGCTTCGGTCTTGCTCCAGATGCCTCCCCCGCCGAAGAGGCAGAAGGGGCCGAAGGACCCATGACACTCTCACCCACCCCCTCTCAGACAGGAGACGAAGAAGGGGACACCGAAGAAGAAGAAAGAAAGGACGAAGACGACGAGGCAGTCGAAGACCCCTCACTAAAATCCCCACTACTCGAGGAAGCAGACGGAATGTCAACTACCTCGGTTCCCCCAAAAAGCTCACGGCTAGCCGAACTCATAATAATGGAAAGAAAAAGAAATAGCCGAACTCTCGTACCTTAGTTAAGACGAGAAGAATGAAGCTAGAAGTAACTATTCGGCCGAGAGCAAAAGAAGAAGATTTTCGCGAAATCGTAAATATGGGGAGCAAGGACGACATCCTTTACCCTATTTATAGGGCCCAGGCCCATAACGGTCCAAAACCCCGCAATCGTTAGATCCACTAAGATCTAACGGTTCACATAGTGCAGCGCTTCGATCCCTCCAACCCAACGGCTTTTTTCTGCCATAAATGGCAGTAATTTCAAACGACACAACAATAAAGCACTAGTACCAAGGATAAGCCTCTTCGTTATCCTCCTTTACTCGAGGCTGGGGGGCATGTGTACTAGTTGGGGTATTCGACAACACATATAAACCGAATACCCCCCCCCCCCCCCGACAGTATGAACAGGTGTTCGGTGTCCAAAGTATAGCCGAACATCCCAGCGCCGTAAGGTCCGTTTGCCAGACAGAAGTATTCGACATCTATAAAGTCGAAAACCCCTAACCCCTCACCTCAGGGGCCTAAATAGTAGTATTCGGCACCTGCAGGGCCGAACACCAGTAGAGGTATAAACACCATTAGCAACTCATGGCAACATAAACCTAAGGCTAAAAGGTAATTAAGTATCTTTAATTACCACAGACATGTGATTAAGAAAAAGGCCAAGGCCCATGAGGGCCTAAGCCCAATAAGATAAGTATAAAAAGGGGATCTGCTCCCCAAGGTAAAGGATTCTGAATCCTCATTTATTACACACATTAAATACTCTGCGCCGAACCCTAACTTGAACGTTGGAGTGTCTTTTGCAGGTACCCCCACTTTCCGGACAAATTACAAAAGATCTTAGAACACAAAGCAACTGCCGAAGGCCCCCCTTATCCCACGACAGGAACAGAAAATAAGAAGAAAAAAAATGAAAAAAAGTTTCTCCATAAACTAACATGAGAGAGCTTTTATAAAAAAACCTTATACATATATACATATAGAGAGAGGGGAAAATGGATTCAGATTAGGGCAAGCTTTTCATCGGTGGGATTTTGCGGGACACTATAGAGGACAAGGTCAAGGAGCATTTTGGCAACTACGACAGGCTCAGAGACTTTGGTTTCATTGTCTTCGTAGATCCTACCATTCTTGATAGGGTTCTGGAGGATAATCATGTTATAGATGGAAGAACGCTGATGCTTCTATCTTTTTTTTTTTTTTTTTTCATTTTTTATTTCATGTTCCGCTGGTGTTTGTAGGCAAAGTTGTTACAAAACAAGTAATTGTTATGCTATAATATTGTTGTTGACTTTGGTGAACCGTTAATCTTGATGATGGTGGTGTCCCGTCCAAGCTGAAGTATAGAGTTAATGGAGTCTGTAAGAATATTAGAAGTATAATATTATAATGTTGGTTAGTTTTTATTTTAATTCCCTAAAGCCAGATAATGACACTTAGTAGGGTTATTATCTAATTATATACTGGCATCAACTTGGTTGTAAAAGTGTATTTGCTCATAGCCTACCAAGGCATATATATCAATGAAGAAATACCAATCTTTATCTTCATTTTCTATGATGCATTTTTATCTTCTATGCAGCTCTTTAATGGTAGATTCCTTAGTTTTATAATAGCCTTCAATTAGTTTTACAGTAGCCGTGTGGCTGTGAGATATAGTGATCAGGGTCGTGTGAAAAAATTTTGAGGCCCAAGACAACTTTTAAAATGACTTAATGCAATATTAACCATTATTTTTATATTAATTTTCTTGCTTTCCGAACTGTAAAATTATTTGACAATTCACTTCCGTTCTTCAAAAGAATATGAAGATGAAGAAAAAAAAATGAAATAGTTAAGAGAATTTGAAATACAAATATTAAAATTTTATTATATAATATAATATTAGTATTTTTTCCCCTCAATTAATAACTAGTTATTAACATTAAAAATAGCTCAAGTTCACATGATAGCATTTTTATCGGTAAAATGATTGTTCTTAGCAATTTATTATTATTAAGATAGCATTTGATTGCTATATATCATTACGAATAAAAAAAAATCGTTATTAAATATTTAAATATTGTATTTATTAAATATAAATTTTTGAAAGAAATTAAAATACAATGAAACTACGTTATAGGACGATATATTGATAACACTATTTTTTTTTATTAAAAAATTACTTTAGATTCCTTACCTTGTTTCCTTAGAAGATATATAGAGGTTAGTAATTGCTCTCTTCAAATAAAACAAATTTACAATAATATATATATATATATATATATATATATATATATATATATATATATATATATATATATATAGGGTTTGCTAACTTACACCCACTTATTTTTTAGAAGGAGTAAGTTAGCAAATTATAACTACAAATTTTCTTAAAATACACTCAGGTGTAACTTGTTAACTTACCACTTCTAAAAAATAAATGGGTGTATGTTAGCAAATGCATATAGGGTTTGCTAATTTACACCCACTTATTTTTTTAGAAAGAGTAAGTTAGCAAACTATAACTACAATTTTTTTAAAAATATACCTAAGGTGTAACTTGCTAACTTACTCATTCTAAAAAATAAGTGGGTATAAGTTAGCAAATCCCATATATATAATATGTATTAAAAAAAACTAAACGATAAAATTAAATGGACTTGTATTTTAGTTGATCAAACTTTATATATAACAAATAACAAATAAAACTTATTTCAATCGAGAATTTTACTTACAAAAAGAAAATAGTACTAAAAATTTATTGATAATTAAGTACAAAGAATTGAGAAGAATCTTTACAAGGTAAACAACTATTCAAGTTTATTATTTTTATTTGGTTTAAATATCTTTTTAATACTTGAAAATATCACCATTTTTTTGTTTTAGTCTTTATTAAAATTTTATTCACTTTTAACTAGTTGTCAACATTATGAAAATAGAGTGGTTTTAGTACCTTAATAGTCGCTCAGTGGATATTAAAAATAGGCTTAAATAACTTTTAGGTCCCTGATAAATTTCCGATTTTTGTTTTGGGTCCCCGATAAATTTTTTCGTTGCTTTGAGTCCTTGATAAAAAAAAAAGTTTTCTTTTGGGTCCCTGTCGTTAGAGCTGTCAAATGGGCCGGCCCGGCCCAGCCCGTGGGGACCATTCAGTTTTCGGGCCAGCCTGGCCCGGCCTGCATCAGATTCAGGCTGCTATTACTTGGGCCCGGCCTGGCCCGATATTGGGCCACCGGGCCAATTTGGCCTGAATTTAAAATAAAAAAAAAATCCAAAAAAAAAATTGGACCTTAAATGTTTCCTTTTGGCTGCTGCATACAAGCATTTGTAGACTTTTAATGTGTTTTTATCACCAAAATCACAGCCATCCAGCATCAACATGACAACTACAAGGCTCCATACATTAATACTACCAAAGGAATAATTAAAAACTAACAACAATAATATTAATTAACAAGTTCCATAAAGCACTACAAAAGTACAAATTCATAATTTCAATCTTCAAAATAAAAAAAAGTAAACAATGCAGAAAGTAAACAAGTTCAGTCATAAGTCATAGTTACTAAACAAGTTCCAAAAAAGTACTACAAATTGATAAATTCAGAAACAAGTAACAAGTTCAACAACAATTCAACAAATATCTCCAACAACAAATTAAGATGTTGGGATTTCTCCTTGATCATTTTGTTCTGTAAACAGCGGTATCTCCACCACTTCTTTGACATCTGCAATTCATAATACAAAACTAAAGTAAATAACTAAAATTAAATTAAAATTTCAATTTTTAAAAAAAAAAGAAGAATTATAACTTATTACTAATTTAATATTACCAGAACATCCAACTTCTGAATAACCATACAACCAATTGCGGGTACAAGTGAGGGCTTGCACAGTTTCAGGAAGTAGAGAATTTCTATATTTATGCAAGATGCGACCTCCAATACTAAATGAAGATTCTGAAGCCACTATTGTGATTGGAATACTTAAAACATCACAAGCCATAAGTGCTAGTTTAGGAAATCGAAGTTTATTTAATCTCCAATATTGGAGGACATCAATGTCATTACCAACAATGCATTCTTCTTTCAAGTATATGTCAAGTTCAGACTTACCATCATTTGAAGTCTTTTGTCTTATTTCTTGATGGTATGCCTAAAATTAAACAATCACAGTACAACTAAATTAGAGACATTAATTGAAAACTAAATATAATGTAATCAATAGAAATTAGTGAATTACTCAAACTTACATTAAGAATGGATGATGAGAAATTTCCACTTGACATTGGAGGATGAGATTGAGTTTCTCTTGATGAGCTAGGTAGAGATGAGTTTGATGCATTGGCTTGGCTTACATATTCAGCAAAGAGTTTATACAAACCCTCCTTCACTTTTTCAACCTTCTCTTCATAATCATTTGGATAAAGCCTCTTAAAACAAAAGGTTATAAAATCCAACTTTGCTTTGGGGTCAAGAGCACATCCAAATGCAAGAGTGACACTATATTCACTCCAATACTGATCAAATTTCTCCTTCATCCTTGCTGCCATTTCTTTGATTACCTCATCTTCACTAGTCAAATTTTCATTCAATCCCATCTCTATAATTGCAACTTGCATGAAATATAAGTTTGAGGTGGGGTAATGTGACTCAGAGAACAAGTTGGTAATATCATAAAACGGGGCCAAGAATTCACACATCTTTTCTGCTCTTTCCCACTCTTCATTGGTTGGGCAAAAATTGTAATTTCTGTCACTATATCCCAAACTAGTGAATGCACGACGATACCTAATAGTAGGGATGGCAACGGGTCAGGTCGGGCACGGATAGTGGTTACCCGCTACCCGACCCGCCGGAGAAAATCCGCCCCGTTACCCGCCGGATATCCGTTTGATAAAAATTCGCGGGTTTTTCTTATATCCGCGGGTATCCGTGGATACCCATGGATATTTCATATTAAAAAAATATTTTTTTTTTTAAAAAAAGGTGATTTTTTTAGAAGAAATACTAAGAAATATATCCTTTATGTGCAATAAAATTTGGAAATAAAATCATATTATTTACTACAAGAAAAATAAAGAATCAAATGTGTAGTTAATTGAATTTTTATGTGAAAATTACATGTCTTTAATTAAAAAAAATCAAAGAAATAAGAATCTTATAATGTGATTTTGAATCTCTAGACATAATATTTACTAGTATCAAGAGCAAAAACTAGTGATTTTAAATTATATATATATAAGGGTAATTTAGTAATTTTACGGGTAGCGGGTATCCGTGGGCACGGATAGTATGATACCCGTACCCGCCCGTTAATGAGCGGGTAAATAAAAAACCCGTACCCGTTACCCGCGGGTATCCGTTTATACTATCCATCTTCTATCCGTGACGGATTTTATCCGTGGATATCCGCGGGCGTGGATTTTTTTGCCATCCTTACCTAATAGCACTTTCAAGCATCAAGTATGTAGCATTCCATCTAGTAGCCACATCCAACCTCAAGCCACTACCTACATCAGTCAAGTGCACTTCTTCAACACATCTTTGGAAATCCCTCATCCTTGACTCTGAGGCCCTCACATACTTGACACTTTGTCTAATTTTCCACAAAGCTTCAGCACCTGCAGCCTTCAAACCTTGTTGAACTATCAAATTCAAGATATGTGCACAACACCTTACATGAAAATAATCACCTTTACATAACAAGGCATTTTGCAAATTAAGCCTCTCTTTCAAAATTCTTACCAAGACATCATTAGAAGAGGCATTATCCAATGTGATAGAAAATATTTTTGCTTCTATCCCCCAATCCTTAAGCTCTCCAAGTATTTTTGATGATAATTCTAACCCAGTATGTGAAGTATCCAAGTGACAAAATGAAATTAGTTTACTATTTAACTTCCAATTTTCATCAACATAATGTGCAGTCACTGTCATATAGCCTTGAGTAGTTACAGCTGTCCATAAATCAGAAGTTAAACATATTCTACCAGGAATAGAAGCTAATGCACTCTTTAGCTTTGCCTTTTCAGTTAAAAACACTTTCATGCAATCAGATGTTATAGTGTTTCTACTAATGGGTTTAAAATCAGGATTCAACAAATTATTCACTGCCCAAACCCCTTCATACTCAGCATAGCTAAATGGAAGATCATGCTTGATAATACATTTAGCAAGTGCATCTTGATAAGCCTTAGAATCAAATTTCCACTGCTTCAAGAAAGTAGCTTTGTTATCCAACATGATCCCCACATCTTTGTACTTAGGACAACCCCCACATTTGATAATATGACGTCTTAAATGGTTGGTACCAGAAATAGCTTTACATGTATACAATTTCGCATAACTTTTACATTTACATTTCTCCACCCCATCAACTAGGCCAACCTTTTCAAAATAATTCCATACCTCACTAGAGCAAGACTTACTTTTCTTAGCTTGTACAGTATCTGGGTCATCATTAGCATCCCTACCCTTACTCTTATTTCCAGCAGTAGTGGTACTACGATTAACAGAAGGGTTGCTATTTGGGGTAGGCTGAGACTCTCTGTTTTCAGGTGCAGTTTCCATTTTATCAAACTCATCCTCCATATTTTCTAAATTTTCAACAAAATCCATGTCTACAATATAAAAAATTAACAAGATTCACTAACCAATTTAACAAAAAACAGAATAGATAGGTATGATTACTGTAACATTAAATCGCAAATCACAATTAGGCAATAACAAATTAACAGTCCAGTATTTAACAATAAGGCAATAACAGTCCAGTATTTAACAAAAAAAGAAGTCATAAGCATAACAGGAAAAAATTACATAAACATTAAATCGTAAATTGAAAAAATTAGAAGCAAAGGTATGATTTTTGATACTTGAAAAGTTAGAAGCAAATCGCAAATCGCAAATCTCCTTCGCACCCTCGCAGCCTCACAGTCACAGTGCTCACGTCGCACGAGTCGCACCTTCGCAGCCTCACAGTGCTCGCGTCGCACCCTCACACTCGCAGGCTTGCAGTGTTCGCGCCGCAGCCGCACCCTCGCACTCACAGGCTTCGAGGCTCGTATCGCACCCTAGCACACGACGCACAGTCTCACAATCGCACCCTCGCACACTCTCACCCTTGCAGTGCTACGCCGTCACGTCGCAAGTCTCCCACAATCGCACTCGCACCGTCACACCCTTGTCTTTGGGAAAATTAGGTTGTCTTTGTGGCTTTGTGTGTGCCTCGAAGGGAAGGGACGGGATGCACCAGTTGGAAGCCTGGAAGGGAAGGGAAGGCCCAATACCATTTACGAAAGGTGGACAATGGGCCACGAACCATTTACGGAAGGGAAGGCCCAATAGCCAATATTAGTGTTGCTGGGCTGGCTATTGCATATAATTTTTTTTTATATTACTTTAGTCTCTCGGGCCAGCCCATAGCCTGCGGGCCAGTCTGGCCTTAGGCCATTTGGCCCGTGGAGCCTATCGGGCCAGGCCAAAAAGGCCTGAATCTATTTAGGTTGCCATTTTTAAAGCCTAGCCTGGCCTAAATTACGGGCTGGCCGGGCCGGGCCCAAATTGACAGCTCTACCTGTCGTCGGTTAAGTGGCGACGTGGCCGTTAAAATTTTTAAAATGCGATTTCCAGCGGCTAGAAAATCGCCACAATCTATTTTGAATTTTAAATTACAATTTCAGGCAGCTAAAAACCGCCAGAATCAATTAAAGCAAAAAAAAAAAAAGATCTAATTGTAAAACTCCAGCCTGCACCCTCTTTTAGATATTTCCACAAACAGCTTGCAGGCACCATCAAAACACAACATAATGTTTTGAACATGTGACAAAGATCATCACAAATCGGTAACACGGAATGATGATCACAAATCAGTAACATAAAACCAACACGAATCCAGAACTTGAAGTAACACGGAATGGAACTAGAAAATGAGTTTTCACTGACATGTGCATTGGTTGGTCGATTCGATGCTTAATGATCAGGTTTTGGAAAAAAAAGTGCTTTGTTTCAGAGAGCGAGTAGGGGAAATTGGCGAGCAAGGCTTGGTTGACTGTGTGGGCCTTGGCGAGCATGTAGCACTTGAAATCGAAGTTGGGCGCGTCTTCAATTTCCTCGGTTGTCACTATGTATTCCTTAGTGGGCACAGCAGAGACGAGGAAAGAGGGAATAGAAGAAATTAGTTTTGGTGGTGTTGGTTTAGGGATAATGGGAAGTGTTCTGAGAGTGTGAAAAAGGGGAGTGATAGGTGAAGGTGTGTTGAGCAATTACAATGGGATACATTCTTTGGAGCAATTGCAATTCCTACAACTGTAACAACCCATCTTCGTTACAGATTTGTTATACTAAAACATTTTGTTAAATATAATCTTATGAAACTACCTAGAAAATTTTCTTTACTTAACACATACATATGTATCTACTTTCCTACACATAATGTACATCATCATATCATGGCTTTACAAAACTTAAAACATAAACCACATGTACATACTTCTCTTACAATGTAACCACATAAATGCCCTATGCTGGTCCATTCTATACAAAAGACTAAACAAAGTAAAGAAGGAAGAGATTGAATCTTCAATCCCATGCTCGCTCCATCTACCAAGCCTCCAAGAGGAGTCCACCTAGAAAGCCATTTGCTCCCCCAAACACGATGTCCGAGATCATCACAAGCACGGACCACACGTGCAAACATTGCAAGGGTAAGCATACCAAACAAAACTATACATAATAATTGAAAATATTATACAAAACTTAGTTCATTAAATCAAAACTCAGTTCAACAATAAACACCAATAAACAACACCATCATGGCTCAACCATCTCAAATAATTCATACAACATAATTATATCACCAATTATTAACATGAATCATCAAATCTCATGGATTATATCCAATCAACAAAAGTCACAATCTCAACATAATATAACCACCAACAACCATCATCATAAGGTGATGTACAACATAAACCACTAGAGAAACTTAGTCAACAAGACTGACTCTACTCCATGGAGTTTCAACATCATATGAACGGTCCCTCATAGGCCCCATCCCCTATCATAGTCTGTACATTCTAACCATTCAGGGAGTCCCTTGAGCTGACCCTACGAGGAAAGTGTGGTTTTATCGAAAATAGACAAGTGCTATAGTGGCTTACCTTTGTAGGTTTGCAAGACCTTACATCTATAAGGATTCGCTCACTCATCTATTCTATAGGCCCACCGTTAGCCACCACGAAAACCCCCAGCACTAGGTTGAGAGCCCACCAAGCACCCTCAACTTACGTGCCTACTCATATCTCTGTGCACCAACTGTGCACACCTACACACCAACTGTCCAAATACAACATTCAGAATATTTCTGTGCACCAACTATGTGCACCCACCGTATTCCAATGGCAAAACATATTTGGTGTCCTTTACAGTCTTAGATATGGCACCTTCGTACCCGCCATCTTCTATGGCCTGACTTAAGGGTCCAAATACATCTCATCAATCAACAATCCTCAACCACGACAACAATCCATCCTCTATACACTAAAAGAGTCACTAAACCTCTTGGGAAGTAGTTCTCAACACTCCATTCGGAGTCAAAACATAGGGGTTGTACTTGGGAAGATATCCCACTAGGCGAGATGTAACACCCTCTCAAGTATACCATTTTTCTATAAAAATCTTCCCAAAGGTCATAGCTAACTTCCTTTTAACATATAGGGATGGTTACAATACAAGATTATCATTCATCATCAACATCATCTCATTAACAATTCATATACATCCCAATAATAATACATCAACCTCATCAAAACATAATTATTACAACAATAATACAACTACCTTACCATAATATAAACACCTCAAAAACAACATAATCATCTTATAATTAAACATACTACCGTTATATAAACATTTTAAAATCATATAAATCAAAAGGGGAAAAGTTTCAAAAGAATATCAATTAACCAAATTCTAGCCCGGCCGCACAAACTTTCGTGCTGAGCCAGAACCCCCATGCCCGGCCGTGCAAGCTCTCGTGCTAAGCCAGAGCCCCCTGGAGCTAAATACCCATTATGACACTTTCTGGCCCGGCCGCGCAAGCTTTCGTGCTGGGCCAGAGCCCCCTGGAGCTAAATACACATTCTGATCCTCTCATGCCTGGCAGCGCAAGCTTTGTCCTATTGGGCCAAAAAGTCCCTGGAACTGAAAGTTCCATTCTGACTCCCTCTCACCCAGCAACACCAAAATTCGTGCTGGGCCTGAGCGAAACTGGTTACAACCTACGAGATTCATGGCCATCAATGGCATACCCACTCATCCTAACTTTATGCAAAGACTCACACAAGCTCATAAACATCAACAAACATCAATTACATCATTAATCCAAACATAAAACACCACCAAATCATTCAAACAATTTAAAGCTTCCCTTACCCAAAATTGATCCAAAACCTTGAAGAAGAAGCTATGGAGGAGACTTGGTGATCCAAGAATGATCTCTACTCAACTTTTGCTATGAATTCAACTAGAGGAAACCTAAACCAACATCAAAACAAGCTTGAATCAAAATTTCATCCACCCATCAAAATTTGAAGTGAAACCCATTTCATAAGCTCTTGAAGGAAGAAGATGAATGAACCAAGAGATCAAGAATAGAAAAGAGAGGAGCTTACCAACTTGTAATCAACCAAAGAAACTCTAGGAATTAAGGAAACAAGCCACAAATGGCATAGAAGCTCATTCTTCAACTAAAGAATGAAGAAAGGCATGGGAGAGAAGGAAGAAACGAATGAAATGAGGAAAGGAGAGGAGTTTTCCAACGTATAAAAGGATGAGGATTGATTTAAGTTTTGCTATTTATCCCTTTAATTCATCTAACCGCACCCCCTTTTTTTATAACAAAACTCAATTACAAGACCCAAAAGACATGAGACCCGCAATCTAAGCTCAACACTCATGAAAATTCATCAAAACACTATGGTACATAAGAAAACAACTTATTTATTAAATTCTTTTATAATTATCAAGAATTTAAATTTAATTTTCTCTTGCGGTATTTATCAAGCACTTATCATACATTACGAAAAACCACAGTGTTACAACAACAGATTTCACAAGTCTTTTTCGCGAGAAAGCTATGTTTTTTAAATTTTATAAATTTAATATTTTATTTTTTGATGATGAGGGGGAGGGGGGTTGAGCTTTTTGATGATGAGATGGTGGTGGAGAATGAGATACGATCTGCTGCTTCCATGCAGGGTAAGGATCATATTGTGCACTATTTGTTGCATCATGACATGAAGCTCAGAACTTGAAGTAATATTTGATGGTGCCTGCAAGCTGTTTGTGAAAATATTTAAGAGAAGGTGTAGGTTGGAGTTTTACAATTAGATCTTTTTTTTTTGCTTTAATTGATTCTAGCGGTTTTTAGCCATCAAAAATTGTAATTTAAAATTCAAAATAGATAGTGGTGATTTTCTAGCCGTCGAAAATCGCATTTTAAAAATTTTAACGACCACGTCACCAATTGACGGCAGGACCCAAAAGAAAACTAACTTTTTTTTCAAGGACTCAAAGCAATGGAAAAACTTATCGGGGGCCCAAAACAAAAATCGGGAATTTATCATGGACCTAAAAGTTATTTAAGCCTTAAAAATATGTGTTTTTGTAAGATACAGAGACAAAGTGAATGAAGTTTTAATAAGGATTAAAACCAAAAATAGTGATATTTTTAGGGACTAAAAATGTTTGTTAGCTTTTTTATTTCATTGATATATTTTTACCAATTAACTAAAAAAAAAAATATGCATTTTTTTTATAAATTGCAAGGAATAAAAAATGTTATTGAGATACAATTATTATCTAGCTTTTCAATTAAGAAATATATGATGATGACAAGCAATTAATATATAAAAAGATTAATATTATATGTTTCAAGAAATAAAAAATGCATATAGATAAACATGTATTAAGAAAAAAATATTAAACTAAAATTAATATACACGTCCATGCATAATAAGACAAAATGTTACATTACAATATATCAAATTTAGTGCAATTAAAAATGAGGTCACACAAGCACAACAATAGTTAATTCATTTTACATATATGTGAGTAATTCATAATTTTATTAATTCATTCTATTTTGTAGCTATCCTATTATATACATGTCATACACATGTCAATGCATAATATGAAAAGTTGTTATATATAATATATCAAATTTAGCGCAATAAAAATACAAACACACAAATCCGATAGCGTCTGTGTTTTCACTGGTTAATATAATATTAATAAATTGATAATAATATTTAATAATTTATCTCATAATTATTATACTTACTAATTTGACTACATATTATATATAATAAAATACAATATTTTTTTTTGAGAAGTTAATAAATACAACATTTAATGTGATTTGACATTCAATTTTACCTATTATATTTAATGTGATATTTATTAAAATAATATATTTATTATGTTTATTAAATGAAATATTTAATGTTATTTAATGGTCAATTTTATCTAAGAAATGTATTCTTTGGGTTTGGTAAGTATATATTGGCGTGGTCTATAACTCGAAGATTGAAAATTGATGAAAGAAATAAAAGAAAATGGATGGTGATCAATGTCCATGTGGTGATGGTGCTGTAGTTATCCCTGATGAAGTGGTGGTGGAAATACTATCGTGGGTTCCGGTGAAGGCTCTGATGCGATTTAGGTGTGTTTCCAAGTCCTGGAATTCTCTCATTTTCAATCCTACTTTGGTAAAATTGCACCTTCAAAGATCTTCTAGGGACACTCCTGTCCTATTCACCTTATCCAACTTGTTTTGGGACGAACCGTGTTCCCTACACTGCTGCTCCATGGATCGTTTAGTAGAGGACCCATCATCCGCCGTTAATGTTGATGTTGATGATGACAATAGTGGCATCCCATCAAAAATTAAGTATAGCATCGTTGGGGTCTGTAATGGATTGATTTGTTTGAGAGATATGAGTCATGGATTTGAAGTAGGCCAGGTCCAATTTTGGAACCCCGCAACAAGGTTAATATCCATAAACTCGCCACCCATACCGTCAATGTTTGGGCCTGTGAGGATGGGGTTTGGCTATGATGAATCAATTGACACTTACAAGGTGGTGGCGGTAGTTGGGAATAGGAAATCACGAAAAATGGAGTTGAGAGTTCATTGCTTGGGAGAAAATTGTTGGAGAAAGATTGAAAGTGGGACTGATATTCCTGCCGATATATTTCATGGTAAAGGACAATATTTGAGTGGCACTCTTAACTGGGTAGCCGATTTTGGCACATTTGAAACATATATAATTTTTTCCTTTGACATAAGAAGGGAGACACACAGATATTTGTCATTACCCGTTCGCGTCCGGTTTGGTTTGCCAGAAGTTAGAGTTTTGAGGGGTTGCCTATGTTTTTCTCACAATGACAATGGAACACATCTTGCTGTTTGGCAAATGAAGGAGTTTGGAGTTCAAAAGTCTTGGACTCTATTGATTAAAGTTAGTTACGAGCATTTTGAATTTTGTCGCAGTTACTTTCCGCATACCTTGTGCATGTCTACAAATACTAATGTCCTGTTGCTGGGAAACAATTCAAAGTACCAACTTGTTCTGTGTAATATGAAGAATAACACTATAAGCCATATTCAAATTCCCCTCAAAGAAGTTTTTTTCAACTCCTTTGATTATGTTCAAAGCTTGGTTTTGCCTTATCGCAATTGAGTTCCTCTGCAACGGTTGACTTATCTCAATTTCTATTAAATCAAGTAAGTGGTTTTAGAACCTTGTCATTAATTTCAAGCATGGAAAAGACATATATATACTGTGAAATTATTTTGTTCTTGACCAATTTCTTAGTTGATTCTATTAGCTTTTGTTATGATAGTCGCATCAAAATCTTGGGATTAAATGAGTTTTTTTAATATATTTTTATTAGAAATAATTTTAGAAAAAGGATCGGAAATTAATAATTCTCTTCTGAATATTTTATTTTGAATTGTCTTCAAAAGGTTTTAAACTTGTTGAAGATCTTTGAAACTTTGAAACACATCTTTGCAATTATTATACGTACCATAAAATTTTTTTTTTTTTTATCAGCAAAAGAAAGAGTATATAAAACATGGTACCAGGGGTACCATAACCCATGTACAAAGAGATACCTGAACTTGTCAAGGAGTATAAACTCCACCATACACAGTACAAGTAATTAAAGTAAATCAAAATTTATCCCTGCCAATGAACTAAATCCCCCACTAGCATATACAAACCCCAAGAGAACAAAGTTCCAGAGACCAGTATATAAAGACGTGATTGTAACCTTTCACAAAAAAGAGACGCAGGGAAGGTAATACTTGCTCTAAGTTACTTGCCTTCCACTTTGATTTTACCTAACCAACCCCATATAATGCGATATCCGTACTGTTTATATAACCTACTGCATATTTTACTTACTCTGTGACATATGCAAAAGAACCTGTTATGGTAAGACCAAGACAGACAGATCCAACACAATGTAACAGCTGCCAGCAAAATAGATCCCAAAAAGATATGCAGTTCCTGTCCACCTTATAGAGTATTCAAACACAACCATGGTTGTTGTGACCATTCATAAAAAGTACTTTTAAAACCATATAATTTCCCTTTTAACCATTTCCATGATCTGATCTTTATAAGATCCATCATTTGCTCCTCTTCAGCTTCCAAATTCTTGAAAATGACTTCATTTCTTGTTGTCCAGATAGTCCATAGAGTTGCCATCCAAATCACAGCCCCAGCCTTCTTCCTCTTAGTTCCTTTAAATAGACCTGCATGTTGCCATATATGAGAGGATGATTCTTTAGGGAGAACCACGTTGAGACCCAACTAAGAATAGCATTTTGACCAAATAGAGTATGTGAATTTGCATGAGAAGAAAAGGTGGGGTGCTGATTCGTCTTCATCTTCACACATCGGGCACACAATCAGGTCGCCCACTAGTTGAATCCCCCTTTTCTTAAGATCAACTTTAGTTTGCACTCTGTTCAAAGCCACTCTCCAAGCCAGAGCAAGAACCTTAGATGGTGCTGGTACTGACCAGAGAAAAGAAAAGACACCATTTTCTTGATTATCCTGTTGTTGGCCCTGCAAAAAAGAATAAACATGTTTTACAGAAAAGGTTGAATCCTCACTCCCCTCCCACACCCAGTGATCATTTTTGTCTTTCTTTGGAAGACATGAGTTCACAGTGAGTAAGAAATCATCCAGTAGGGATGTTTCCCATGTGAACCATTCTCTCCTCCAACGAAATCTCCAGGACCAATTTTCCCCCGCCCACAAACCCACATCTTTCACCAAAGCATCTTGTTGTAGAGAATTAGAGAAGATCCTCCCAAACTTGGTTTTAAGACTCTCATCTCCCACCCAAACATTTTCCAGAAAAGAGTTTGTCCCCCCTCCCCTATCACTTTTTTCACTCTGCCCTCAAACCAATCCTCTTGGCCATCCACTCTTGTAGCACTAACGATATCCCTCCACCATTTAGACCCACTTTGGGTTTCTCCAGCAGACCTCACGTTAACCGAGTCACCATATATTTGATTTAAGCACCTTGATCCATAATCCTTGTTCTTCAAATATAATCCGCCACCTTCACTTGGCCAAAAGTTTCTTCTTAGCCATCACATAACAACATTATGATTTCTTCTATACGATGCATTTATTCCTGTGTGGGTCTGCTTTTTTTTTTGCCAGCATTCTTTATTATTTGTTCATGTCTTATTCTTATTCCTTGAACTCATCCACATCTCTTGTGATAGTAATCTTATTTTCCATGGAATGTATTATTTTGTTGGCATTATTTTAGGTTTTTTCAGGATCAATAACAACAAATTGCTACTTAGCAACTATAATGTTACTAGAATTAACTCAAGGAGTTACTCAAATATATTATTTGATTAGTAAAGTCTGTGTTTTTCTTTTTACAAATATTCAATTGAAATCAATTTATCCAAATCAAGAACAAAATTCAATAATATATATGGACATATATAAATAGATTTTGTGAATATTTATGGTTGTAGCTTAGTTTGACGATATATTGTCAGATGATGAAGTGTGTGAATTTATGAAGTTTTGATTTTATTTTTGTTATAAGTTAGGAGATAATTCTCAAAATGAATTTGATTATGTCCTAAATATTTTGTTATTGAATTAGTCTTCTGAAAGTCTTAAAATAAATACAGAAAAAACTTGAATAATTTTATTTCTTCATCTATTAATTGAAGTTTATATAACTTGTTTTATGACCAAATTGGTCGTTGTTAATTGGTCACTATGATAGCTTGTTGATTGTCATTTTCTTTTCTGTTACAATTGTGCATATATTTTAATTAATAGTACTCTCAATTTAATTGCAAGCAATTCTGTATAACATGAGAGATAAACTCAATTTAAATTCTCAAAAGCTTATAAACTGATGTCTACAATTATTCAAATTAAGTTGGCTTCACCTGGTTGAAATTAAGTTATATTTTGCAACTTTTTGCTTATCTAAATTTATGTTGAATTATTTGTTATTATCTTTTAACTTTTGGTCTTTTTATGTATGGACAGATAAATAGATTGTGTCAATATTTTTGGTAATGACTTAAATTGACTATTTTGCTAATGGTTGGACAATTGATTCATTGGATGTGAATTAGTTTTGATTTTTGTTTTTATTGAAAGCTAGAAGATTTACTTTTGTGGTTACATAGATGATGATTTTTCGAAACAAGGATTTCATTCTCTCCTGATTATTCCTTATTGGGTTGGTCTTTCGAAGGTTTTAAAAAAAATGTGTGTGTGTGTGTGTGTGTATATATATATATATAATTATTTTCTTCTTGAAACTTACATTAATTTAATTTAAAATTTGATTTAAATATAGAATAATAGAAATGAATGCCTTTTTAATTTCTTTAAAAAAATCTCTTTAATGTGTAATCACATTTTGATTGCAATTGACTTGGTAATAGTCTTAGAATGATATATTTGTTGTCTGAAATACAAGATCTTTTCTCTTGAATATCTCGAAAATGAAATTCCCACATATTCGATTTGGTCATCTCTATTTTACCATTGCATGCTAAAAGCTTCCAAGTTGTTGTTGGCCAAGGTTGCATGCTAGAGTGTTTTTAAAACATTTCAGGTTGAAGCATGTAGTTTTGATGTCTATATTGAAAATTCTATTTTTGTAGACAATATGTTGGTAAATATAAAGTTCAATTAATTGTTAAGATGCATGTAAATGTTGAAAATAAAGTTTATTAACTCAACTTTTTCTCCCTTGGTTATAGTTTAAAACTTAGCTATTTATTTATATATTTACATTAAAAGCTTAAAGATGGTTTTGTAAATTTCAAGTAAGAAATGTTTCACAGTTTTTTCTTACATTTTTAATATATGTCCCAAAATGACATAAAGAAGTTTTTATTTTTTATTTGAGTTTAATTGTTTTGGTCTTTAATTGGAAGTTCAAAATATGTGATGCAATAACACTATTTTTTTTTTTTTCAGTTTTTGGTTCTGGTGGAACTTTTTAGTTTGTTTGCACATGTGCAAGATATTCCATGCAGGAATGGGAAGCAAGGATTGGATGTGTTTTCTATTTCTATACCCAGTAACAATATTATTACTATACATCCCCTCTCTGGCTCTCTTAATAACATGATGCTTGCGTCACCTATGTTATGTGCATCTTTGAGCATGATGTATTTATGTATTTTTTCTTTGTCGTTTTGTTTTATTTTTCTTGTGTTGCAGTTTTTGTTGTTCTTGATTAATACCCCATTCTTTGGTTATAAATTCTACTATTTTTTTCGTAAAATAGAATCTTATATCGTGTTAATTAAATATTTGCTTAGGGTTATTTGATATGTGCCAAAAATAAAATTTTTGAAAAGGCATTTTAGTTGTGTAAATGTTGGATCTTTCCACTACTCTAGCATCTCACTGTTAAAAATTTAATTGATCTGCATTTAATCTTTCCTTTCTAAATTTTACCCACCTAATATAAGTTGCAGGCAAAAAAACAGGGTTCTTTTTTGAATTATAGACATACAACCCTAGCTTCAAGCTCATCATGGATTATGGTAGGAAGAAAGATAGGAAGGAGGAAAGCAAGAAAGGGATTATCAAGGAACATTTTTTCTTTATTTCCAAGTACATTTATGACTTTATTGATGGCTCCTTTTTAGTTTCTTTGGGAAAGAATAGTAGTAGCAACTTATGAAATGATAAGTAAAAGAACCTCTTCGTAAGTAATTAGATGCCTTTTAGCTGTACCATTCGGGTATTTTAACATTGTTGTTGTAGTTGCATCATCATCTTACCTAACAGTATAGTTATATATGGTTGAAAGGATTTCTTTTAATTTTCATCCCTTGTATTTTGGTTTATTTGGCAAAATATTGTGTAGTTTTGTGCTTCTAAGCTACACACAGTTTTCTATTGAGCACAATTATAATTCATTCCATGCCTTTGATTCTAAGTGATTCTTACAATATAGTAGTATAAGAAAATACTAAAAGTTCAAATTCAAGAGTTCTTAAATATTATACAATATTAGTAAATTACTTTCTCTTCATATGTATTTTTTTTTATTAAGGCACAAATAATCCTTTTAAATAAGTGTTAGAGTGCCTGACTTTATGTAGCATGTGAGTTGTCCATGATTGAGATCTATTCTATTCTATTAATCTATTAATTAACTCTATAATAACAATGACCAAAAACAAATCGAAAGCATGCATATAGTCACAAACCTTAAAGTTTATCTGCTGTTATCCACATATATGGCCTTGTTCCATGCCATGAGCCTGTGGTGGGTTTTCATTGATAATGAAGAACGAAATCTTGATACCACAAGAGTAGAGTATGAATAAAATTATTTCATCTTTTTTATCAATTCATATGATCCCAAAATTGCATAGAAAGGACATAAACACGGAAAGTGAATTAATAAATAGGTCATTCCTAAAACTAGGAATCTCAAAATTACAGGAGCAACAATAAAAACATATTAGTTGATTGCGGTAATTCCCATTATGCATGAGATGTCGTGATTCTTCCAATGTCCCTAATCTATCCTTGCAATTTTGAGATGCCATGATTCTCCTAATATTTTAGGATTGAATTCCAACAGTAGCCACAACCTCCATAATCATAATCAAGATTTCCAACAGTAGCAACAATATGAAGATCATAAGAGTTACTTCTATAAAGAAAAGAAAGGAAGAAATTAAGAAGATAACCATACATAGACGAACATTCCTTTCATTATCAAAAAAATTTCTAGCACGTCGTGAGAGGCCTTTGGAGAAAAACTTAACATGGGAGCCAATAGGTATCACACAAAAGAGCAAGAAGAAACATCAATTATTGTTATTAAAGAACTACAATCATATATATGCCAATTAATGTTTTAGGTTTTTGCTTTTTAAAAAAATTCGAGACAACCCCATACTTACATAGTCTGCATATTATTGCTTGCAAGCCTAAAGGAGGATGTGTTTCATTTAATTATGGTCATTTCCCATTGCTTTGTCTTAAAATTGTTGGGCCAACAAAAATCCATAAAGCCAACTTAAAAAGGAAAAGGAAATTAGAAAAAAGCATATAAAGAAGAAAAAATAAAAAAATGTGTGTGCTGTAAAAAAAAAATGGTGTCTATAAAAAGATTAAAAAAAAATCTCTCAAAATTGTTATCTAATTTCATAACCATCATCCCATTACCTGGTTTCCTCACAATCATGCATGCATAGTACCTCATACATATAATTCAAAAATCACATGTATCACCAACGCACTTATTTCTTATGCGCATATCCTCAACCAGAGGAATACTAGAGACACTCTCTCAAAGACTCTCTTTTAAGTACTATATATCCTTCTCATTGGACCAAGTTTTTAAAAGACTCACATGTCCACTGGTTAACTCAAGTGCTAGGAGTGTGGCTACCGCACTATGTGTTGTGAATCGGATTGTGCAACTATTGTGTCCATGTTGAACGAATGCGTAACTATAGTGAACTGTCAAGGAGAATTAAAAAGCTTGTGGGTGGTGTGTCGGTGAGACTCATCTTTCGTGATGTGAATAAGACTATAGATGCATTGGCTGGAGTGGGTGTTCAAAGAAGGTGTGGCTTACAACTTACAACACAATGGCATTAACATAACAATTGAGCTCAATAGCAATTAAATTGTACCGTGTATGATACATGGACAAAATTGTCGCACCTTTTGGCAAATAAGCCTAAAAACAAAGGATTAAAAAGAAATCTTTCAACCATATATTATAAATATACTTATCATTACACAAGTTGCTACTACTACTGTTTCCTAGAAAACCTAAAAAAAAGCCATCAATAAAGCCATAAATGTCTTCTACTAAACAGGTAATTAGAAATAAAGAAAAAAATCCTATAATAATCCATTTCTTCCTCTCCTCCTTCTTATCTTCCTTCCTACCATAATCCATGACGAGCTTCAAGCTAGGGTTGCACATATCTAAAATTTGAAAAAGAACCTTGTTTTTTCTTCTTGCCAACATTTTGAATGGGTAAAATTTAGAAAAGGCAAGATTGAATACAAAGAAATTAATTTTTTAACAATGAGATGCTAGATTGAAAAGATCCAACATTTACACAACTAATATGCCTTTTCAAAATTTATAGTTTTGTCACACATCAAATAATAACTCCTAGAAAATATTTTATTAAAATGGATATAAGATTCTACTTAACAGGAAAAAAAAAGCAATAGAATTTATAACTGGACAATGGGATATTAACCAAGAACAGCAAAAACTTCAACACAGGAAAAATAACACAAAATAGAGCAGACCAAATCAAATATGTGAGAATTTCATTTACGAGATATTCAAGAAAAAGGATCATGTATTTAGACATCAAATATATCCTTACCTAGTCAAATGCAATCAAAATGAGATTACACATTGAAGAGATTTTTTTTTAAAGAAAAAGGCATTCATTTGTAGTATTTTGTATTAAACAAAATTTAAATTAAATTAATGTAAGTTTCAAGAAGAAAATAATTCTATCTTTTTGTACATCTGGTTTAAAACTCAACCCAATAAGGAATATTCAGGAGAGAATGAATTGCTCATTCGAAAAATCATCATTTATATAACCACTAAAAGTAAATCTTTTAGCTTACGATATAAACAATAAGAATAAAAAGAAATTCATCCAATAAACAAATTGTTCAACCATTAGCAAAATAGTCAATTTAAGGCATTGCAAAAAATATTCACACAATCTATTCATCCGTCCATACATGAAAATACCAAAAAATTTCATAGATAAATAACAAATAAATCAACATAAATTTAGATAAGCAAAAAGTTGCAAAATATAACTTACTTGATTTAACAGAAATTGAGATAAGTTAACCGTTGCAGGAGATCAGTCGTGATAAGGCAAAACCAAGCTTTGAACATAATCAAAGGAGTTGAACCAAACCATATCGAAGGGAATTTCAACATGCCTTATAATGTTATTTCTCAAATTACACAGCACAAGTTGGTACTCTAAACTATTTCCCAACAACAGGACATCACTGTTTGAAGACATGCACAACGGATGCGGAGTGCAATGGAACGAAATTCAAAATGTTCGTAACTAACCTTCACCAACAACGTCCATGACTTTTCAACTCCAAACTCCTTCATTTGCCAAATAGCAAGATGTGTATCATTATCATTGTGGGAAAGACATAGGCAACCCCTTAATACTCCAAGTTTTGGCGAACCAGACCAAACATTAACGGGCAGTGACATATTTGTGTGTGTCTCTTTTTTCATGTCAAAGGAAAAAATTACATACGGTTCTAATGTGCAGAGTTTTGCTAACCAGTTAAGAGTGCCATTCAAATATCGTCCCTTATCTTGAATTATATTGGTAGGAAAATCAATCCCACATACAATCTTTCTCCAACGAATCTCTCCCAAGTAGTTAGCCCTCAACACCATTTTTCGTGATTTCCTGTCCACAATTGCCGCTACCACCTTGTAAGTGTCACTCGATTCCTCGTAGCTAAACCCCATCTTCACGCTCCCAAAGGATGACTGTATGTATGGAGAATATGACAGGAGTGTCTCGCGAAGATTGTTGAAGATGCAATTTCACCAAAGTGTGATCGAAAATAAGGGAATTCCAGGACTTGGAAACACACCCAAATCGTATCAGATCCTTCACTAGAAGCCATGACAGTATTTCCACTATCAGTTCTACAGGGATAACTATAGCCATTTTCTTTCTCTCATCAATTTTCCATCTTAGAGTTAGAGACCACGCCAATATATATACTTACCAAATCCTAAGAATAATTTTCTTAAGTAAAGTTGACTATTGAATAACATTAAATGTTGTATTTAACAAATGTAATAGATATATTATATTTAATCAATATCACATTTATTATACTATACATTAAAATTGACTATTTCATAACATTAAATTTTGTATTTATTAAATATAGCATTTAGTCAAATAATTAAGTATCTTCTCAAAAAAAATAATTAAGTATAAAAATTATGAGAAAGACTACTATATTTATTTATCAAGTTGACTATTGGATAACATTAAATACTGTATTTAATAAATGTAATAAATATATTATGATAAATATCATATTTATTATACTATACGTAAAGTTGACTGTTTGTGTGTGATATTGTATTTAACAAATATCATATTTATTCCACTATACATAAAATTGACTATTTAATAACATTAAATATTATATTTATTAAATATAATATGTAGTCAAATAATTATGTATTTTCTCAAAAAATAATTAAGTATAAAAATTATGAGATAAAATATTATATTTGTTTATCAAGTTGACATTGAATAACATTAAATATTGTATTTAATAAATGCAATGAATATATTATAATAAATATTATTATACTATACGTAAAGTTGACTGTTTGTGTGTGATATTGTATTTAATAAATGTAATAAATATATTATATTTAATAAATATTAGATTTATTACATTACACATAAAATTGACTACTGTATTTAATAACATTAAACATTATATTTAATAAATATAATATGTAGTTAAATAATTAAGTATCTTCTAAAAAAATAATTAAGTATAAAAATTATGAGAAAAATTATTATACTTATTTATCAAGTTGACTATTGAATAACATTAAATATTGTATTTAATAAATGTAATGAATATATTATATTTAATAAATATCATATTTATTATACTATACGTAAATTTGATTGTCTATGTGTGTACATAAAGTTGATTGTGTGTGTGTGTATGTTTAGTGTTGACATGACTCTTTGATGCTAACATAATAATACACATGGATCGATGACGTGACTACATATTAATAAGGGATAAAATGTGTAATTATATTTAATAAATACTATAATTAATATATTATAACTATCCAATAACATTAAATACTATATTATTAAATTTATAATATATAGTGAAATTAAATCATTATTAAATATTTAAATATTATATTTATTAAATACAAATTTTTAAAAAGAAATTAAATTACAATAAAACTACTTTGGAAGTTATAGTAACATATATTGACAACACTTTTCTATTAAAATTTTACTTTAAATTCCCTACACAGTTCCTTATAATATATATTTTTTTATCAGCAAATGTTAGTTGTTAATTTGTTAATTTTTGTTAGTGGAAGAGATTTTAACCCACAACCTCTTCATCCCCTCTTCTCCTTTCAACCACCAAGCCAACCTTATAACTCCCAATTTCCTTATAATATATATAGGGTAGTAATTGCTCTCTTGAAATAAAACATAATCAAACTAATTTTTTTTATCCATAGGAAGCAAACACATGTATTAGGGATTTATAATAACTTACACACACTGCTCAACCAACTCAGTTAGATCCCCTTGGTCTAATCAAACTAATTTAATATATATAACTATTAAAAAATTAAATGATAAAATTAAAAGGAGTTGTGCTTTAGTTGATCAAACTTATATAACAAATATATATTACTTATTTAAGTTGAGATTTTTAAATATAAAAAGAAAATAGTGTCAAAAATTTATTGATAAGTACAAAGAATAGAGAAGAATCTTTATAAGGTAAACAACTATTCAAGTTTATTATTTTTATTTGACTTAAATATGTTTTTAATCATTGAAAATATCACATTTTTTTGTTTTTTTTTTGTTTTAATCCTTATTAATATTTTATCAGTAAATGACCAATTTAGTCTCTAAATTTGCATCTTGCTATCATTTTAGTCCTTGAAACTAAGAAAAACTCAAATAAGTCCTTCATTTTTGTTAGGATTTCATTTTAGTTGACCATGAAATTAATCCATTTTTTCTCATTTTAGTCCCTAAATTTGTTACTATTAATTTCAGGGACTAAAATGAAACTGTAAAAAAAAATCAAGAACTTATTTGATTTTTTCTTAATTTCAGGTACTAAAATGATTATAAGATACAAATTCAAGAACTAAATTGGCTAATTACTCATATTTTGTTCACTTAACAGTCCCTAAGTGGTAAAAATATGTGTTTTTGTTAAGTATAAGGACTAAAAGTGAATAAAATTTTAATAAGGACTAAAACAAAAAATAGTGATATTTTCAGGGACTAAAATGTTTTTTAGCCTTTTATTTCATTAATATATTTTATCGTTTAACTAAAAATAATGATAAACTACACATTTTATTACCAAGGGGTCTAGCTTAGTTGATTGAGTAGAATGCTTGAGTATTGTAAACCTCTTGGTACTGTCTTCAATTCCTATGAATAAAAAAAAAACTACACATTTTATTTTTATAAATTGCATGAAAAAAAAATGTTCCTTGAGATACAATTATTACTTGGCTTTTCAATTAAGGAAAATTTAAGGATGACAAAGCAATTAATATGTCAAAAAATTAGTATTATATGTTTCGAGAAGTAAAAATCATGTGTATAAATAAATATGTATTAAGAAAAAATTATTAAACTAAAATTATTATACACGTCAATACATAATAAGACAAAATGTTAAAATATAGGATTAAATATGTTTTGGTCCCTGAAAAATGTACAGATTTTGCATTTGGTCCCTAATAAATTTTTCTTCACTTTTGATTCCTGAAAATTCTTTTATTTTGTATTTGACTTTATATTGGCTCTGTTAACTTGAGACGTCATCGTAAGATGGAAAACATGTTAGTGGTTGTGACAAAAAATTATATAGGGACCAAAAGAAAATCCGAAAATATTTCAAGGACCACTTAACAAAGCCAACATAATGATAGGAAACAAATGCAAAAAGAATTTCAGGGGCCAAATGCAAAATCCACATATATATCAAAGTCATGATACATAGTCTAAAATGGATTGGTCACTAGGACTCATTCCAACAAATTGTGTTACTTAGGGCTCATTC
Organism: Pueraria montana var. lobata; assembly: GCA_026413185.1. Classification (NCBI taxonomy): domain Eukaryota; kingdom Viridiplantae; phylum Streptophyta; class Magnoliopsida; order Fabales; family Fabaceae; genus Pueraria; species Pueraria montana. The sequence goes on along the minus strand of CM048652.1, from coordinate 27,683,065 downwards.
CAACAAATTGTGTTACGAGATTATTGAAATGTCTAATAATAGTTAATTGCTTGTGAAACAAAATTAATAGTATTTATATATGTGATTAACCACATGTAATGGGTGGACAACAAGTGTATATTTTCTAAATGTACAATAATCATTACTCAAAAATTAATATCCTTATCTATGGATTCGTGATACGAAGAAAAATAAAATAGATGAAAGAGTTAGAACCGACATACATAAGTGTTCTATTGGGTTGTTTGGTGTGATGAAAGAGAAAAGAAAAGAAATGGAATAAGATGAAAATGTGTGGAAATGAGTTGAAAGTGGTATGTTTGGTTAGACGAAAAAATGAGAGAAGTTTTTTAAAAAAAATTGTGGGACTCACATTAAAGACTTTTTTCGCATGAGCAAAACGGAGAAGAAATGGCACACGTTTCCAAAACATTGTTCTTCTCTACTCATGCATCTAGTTATGTCCAGCACATAAACGGTTATAGTTTTTACCCTAATCCCCCAATAATAATAATAATAATAATAATATATTTTTATTCCATATTAAATTCACTTTTTTTTTTATCTATCAAATAACTTTAATTTAAATATTTTTCTTCTATTCTACTCTATTTCTATTCAAGCAAACAATTTCTATGTTGACTCTATTTTTACTCCATTTTTTCTTCTTTTCTTTTCTCACCTATTCCCTTTTATTCTCTCTTTTTTTCCTCACAACCTAACGAAAAGTTTGACGCAAGAGATCGAGACTTGCCCAACTGATTCAGTTTATGATTATCCTCTTCTCTCCCGAAGTGCATGAGTTGTGTTGTGATGCTAAATTTTAATTTATGGCATTGCTCTCTTCTTTTAAACCAATGTTACATAAACTATTTTTTTTTTTTTGGAAGTAAGCGATAAATTTGTCTATAAACATTTTTGGAAATTAAAATCAACTTATTGGAAATTAAATTTGTCTATAGAAGTTAAAAATAAAATAAAATAATTTTTTTACAAATTAAAATCAACTTATACACAAGCTTTTGGAAATTAGATAAAAGTTGTACAAGTTGATTTTAACATATAGGAGAAACAATTCATTTTTTCTTCTTATTTTATTCACTTAAAAATATTAATAGAAAAGCTTATTCAAATGTAACCATAATGAAGCAACAGTTTTTAGGAAACAATATTTGATTATAGAATCTTCGGAGAAAAATTTAGAGAAAATCGTTTAAAAAATAATTTTAAATGGGTGAATGTTTTCCATCAAATGGATTACAAACGCATCAATTAATGTCGCGAATGGGTTAGACGATTTAAACAAGTTTTGGAATGATCCTACATGGTGGCATGCATGCATAGACAGATCTAATAGGCCTATTGTATTCTTTGAATAGAACAAAAACAAGCAAATAGTCAGTGTAGATAAAAGAAAATAATGAAGAGACTTAACACTATACATGAATTTTCTTTTACAAAGAATGACAAGTCCCAAAATTGAATACATGGACATTTGTGATTATTGAAGAAACATCCTAAGATGTAATAAAATGTGTTATATAGCAGATCAACATAAGATATAGACAGACAACACTAAGGTACAGGCTGTGATCATAAAGAAGTGCTTGGTAAGGAACCCATCAAAATAATATTTTCGTCTTTATGCTCCCTAGTCTTCTCTGGCTTTTCTTTCGTAAATAATCCAGAGAGGAACCTAGGTGACAACCCGGAACTCAGTCCCCTGCCTAACAAGTCCAAAGCTCCTCTTGTTTCACCACTTCCTCTTTGGCTTGCTCTGTTAGTTAAGCTCCTTGTCTCATTCAATCTGAGTTGATCACCACAGGGACAGTTTGCAAGTTTTTTAAAGCAACGCTTATGGAAAACTAACTGACAAGCTTTGCACCTTTCGATGTCGTCTTCCTGGTGATAATTTAGCTTTAGATTGAGACTTCTACTTTTCATTATATTAGAAGAATTCCAAACTATGAAAATGAAATGGATAGAAAATGAAGATGAATAGGCATTAGAGAATAGCATAAATGGGATTGATTCCTGGTCTTGAAGCAACATAGGGAATGCTTTAAAGTCTTTCATAAGACAAGATAGTCATGCCCCCAACCCCCATTAAAAATCCTAACTCTGGACTACAGTAAATTCTACTGAAAGTAAACTTGTAACTATTTCACCCAAAAAGTTGGACCCTACACAGGGTTCATTTTATTTGTGAAATGTGTCAAATAGAAAGTAGAAACATGATGCAGGGTTAATCAACAGCCGAGAATGGTGTGTTTTCCTTTTTTCTTCTAATTTTTTATTTGTCTTTTTTCTCTACTACAGTTGGCTGTGTCAGCAACAGAAATTTAATGGATTAGCACCCACTCCCTAGACATAGCAGTGTATTTCGTATAAGGTAGTAGCAGTAAAGAGGCATAGAAGTTAAAAGTGGAAAATAAAACACTAGGCAACAATAACCAGAAAATCGAGCCTCATGTAAAACAATTAAAACTAGCCTATAGAATTCAATTTAGATCCTCTAAAGTACATGGTACACCTAAACTGTTCCATGAACCAAATCCATTCTATGTAAGCTGTTTTGGACATCATAAAATAAAAATTCAAACAGTGTTGTTATATGCACAGAGTCACAGACAAGTTTTATACTGATATCTCAGACTCCATTATTACCATAAATTTTTCTCTGCCGTTCTTTCCTCTTTATTTCACAAAAATCAATTGTTCACAAAATGTTTGTGAGGTCCGGTAACCACTTTCTTTGCAAGTATATTTTGCCAAATCTAATTTAATTTATTCATCAACACATCCCCGCTGCACTTTTATTCTCTATTGTGCACCTAGCCCACCTAGGGAGCCTGATTAAAATTCTAAGGAACCATTGCTTTTCTCATTGATATATTATTCTTTCATTAGTTAATTATATACTATAGAATCTTAGCTATTGACGGATACACACCTGAAATGGGAAAATGAGTGAAGATGGGTCACTGCAATCTTGTCGGGCATTGCAGGGGTCTCCCACATCACAGCATATAAGGCATTGGTCAGTAATGTGTTCCAGGATTTTCCTTGACACGGTTTCCACCATCACAGGAAGTGCTGCATAAAAGTTATCCATCATAAACACTAGATACAGGGAATGCAAAAACTTCAAAATTAACCAGTGCTTAGCTCCAAATTGCATAATCAATAGCCTGCAGCTCTATGTTCACATGAAACAAAGAAAGAAATGAGACACACACAATGTGCATGAAGATACTACATAGGCTCATCATGATGCCCACCTCCAAACAAAAATATGTTGATTACAGAGTACGAATTAAATCCCAGTTTTGACACAGACTAACAGCTGGAAATCCCATATTATGGGCTGCAGGTCTATCCACTTAATAAATAGTCATAAACTGACACAGCCACATCCCAGAAGGTCTTATGAACAATAATTTCCTGATGTTTATTATTATTATTGTTGTTACCTCACATGGTTGAGATAACATATGCCATCCATGCTATCTGTTTTAAAGTTAATCAAGAACCAATAATGACTGGGTACCATAGGGCAGAGAGAGATTTATCAGACCAGTTCCAAAAACTGATATTGTGCAACAACATTTATTCCCTATAATATATACAAATCTATATTCAGCCACACCATGAATATATTCAAAGTACATAATGATTAATAAACTCATCCCATTAGGAAAGAAAAACAGAAGAAATCAGTAATAGAATCTGACTGATTAAATGTAAATTTCAGTGTTAGGAGCAAGTCATGCATGTCTGTGTGCATGCGTCAAAACTGGGCTTTCAACATCATTGCATCAAACCAAGATATATCAAAAGAAGTGAAACACATGTAAGTGGAAACTAATTGAAATGAACTTTCATTTAAGGCACAAAGAAACAATAAGCCAAAAATAGAAGCTAACCAGCAAAGACTCCTCTGGAAAGATCAATCAAATCTCTAAGAGCAAAAAAGTCATTGCTTTCAAGAAGATATCTCCTGTTTCCAAGTCCTCTGTTGATAGACCTCCGAAATGGGCAGCGAACATATGGAAGCATTGTACCTATCTTTTTTCTGACACTCATAATATGAAGCAAGGCTGGGACCTTTGACAAAAGGAAGGGATTAACGGCAGTGACACAAAGCATGGGCTGCAGGAGAAATTTCATAAGAAAAAAAATGCAAAGTGAATGGTAAGAATAACTTCAAATATATGAAGAAAGGACAGGAAGGAAAAGAATAACATGCATCTAGTGTATTGATCAACAAACAACCACAACTAAGTAATAACACAACACAAATCCTACATAAACAACACAAATATTTCCATGTCCAATCCAAGAGTTATGCATTATTTTCTTCCTAGAACACTTCCTGGGGACTCTTGGAAGGAAATTGGATCCAAATCCAAGTCAATGACAGCTAAACACTTAAGAGAAAATATAAAAAGGCCAATTGAGCTACAACATTAACCAAGAAGATCCAAGAAAGTTTGATATGAACATGTAATGATCCAATAAGATCTTAACACACATCAGTATGCACAAGTGTAGTTATTTTGCATCACTTCACCATCTATGTGCCCAATGCTAATTGTAATTACAAACAAACTAGCAAATAGCAATCAGAGGGTGTTTTACCAGTCTTCTTCATAGGGTGTTAAACTAAGTTGATGACCTCTCCATAATTCATAAACAGTCTTCTTATGAGCAATTGCAGTTTTCTAATTTTTGTTGGGTTCCACAAATTTTGTAATTGTATTTTGTGGTTTGTTGTCCCACAAATATAACTGTATGGAGTAGGGAGTGGGGTCCATTTAAGAAACCTTTTTGAGCTGATGAATTGGAGTAAAAATTTAGTAAAGTTACTTAAGGGCCTGTTTGAGTAAGCTTATCCAGAAATACTTCTAGGAGAAGAAAATAAGAAGAAAAAAAATGAAATGAACTTCTCCATAAGCTCAAATTAACTTATACGTAAGTTAATTTGTAAAATCCCTCGCATCTTTTAGAGAAGCTATATGAGAGAGCTTCTACAAATTAACTTATGAATTGGGAAAAACCCAAGTCCCACATCGGCTAGAGATAGTGCCAAGATATATATAAGTGGGAGGCAACCCTCATCTTATAAGCCAGTTTTGTAAGGTTGAGTCAGGCCCATAACCCACAATTCTAAGACTCCAAAACTGAGTTTCAGGCAAAATTTTACTCTCAAATATATTTTTGGAACACTCCTACCGGAAATCCAAACATACCGTAAAATAGTAAAAATGATGTGGCAATGCATTATGGAAAAGTGTGTGAAATTCTATAAAATTATTTTAGCAACTCATAAGAGTTTCTCCATTAGAGTTGTCCTAACAGATCTTTAGCTACATATACAACTATAAATATACAGTCATGTAATTAGATCCATCATTCAATTCTGAGATACTCTAGATTCTCTTTCAGAGCTTTCTCTCACTTTCTGTTGTTTTCCTTTACTTTCTCAACTACACATGTTTTCTAATATTATACATAGAAACTTTGGACATAAGCATTCATATGAAAGATCATAATGTGAAAACAATATTATAAAAGACAAACATTAGTATTAAATTTACCTGTTCATATATAGAATCCAGATAGGATTTTGCCATCTGAGAAACAGGATAGTGAGTGAAATCCCAATGATGTAAAACCCTGGCTGGCAAGACTGCAGTCTCATTTGTGTGGCAAGAAGAGCAAAACAACTGCCCCGTGTATTCACAAAGTCGAGGCTTCCCCCATCCAAATGTCTGTACAAAATCCCAAATCAAAGTTTTTCCATCATCAAAATGCTTATGGCATCCAGCACAGGTGTGATGTTGTGCTTCTAACAACTGTTTCACAGATTTGTTTGGTGGAATTTCAACTATAAGTGAAATTGTCTTTCCTAAATTGGAAATGTTTCGGATATTTTCCCCTCTTGTAAAAGAAGACTGAGACACTGGTGCATCATTTGACACAGGTGAAATAGGATATGAATCTTGATTGGATAAAAACCAAATCAATGCTCTAGGAGGACTTAAAGAAAACCTGGAACGGATAATAGACTGTAAACACTCTTGAATGAGAACACTTCTCTTCACAATAATATCAGGAGATGCACTTCTAAATATCTGGGTTTCCTTTTCCACAGAAGACCATGGCAAAGGTAATTTCCAGCCTTGCTCATCGAATAAGGTTTTCATGCACCGATAGAGAGTGTGGAAATCACGATATCGCCTTTCAACCTCCCACTGATCCTTGCCATTCCACACTTTTATTTTATACACAGTGTATTCCTTCACTCCAACCAATCTTTCACTGAAAGAAACATCCCCTTTCTTCTGCCTTGCACCTACCACTTCAATCCTATCTATTTTTCTTGGGCGCTGAACTAGCAGGTAAGCATCATCTGTACTAGAAGTAGAAGCAGTCAACCCACCGTCTCTTGAAGGCATAGAAAATTGAGGCTCAGCCAATCTATTACGCATGGAAAGCCTAGCCCCAGGAGAATCCACAGATTCCAGTAAAATTTCTTCCATTTCCTGAACAACCTCGTCATAGAACTCATTTAGCTCAAAGTCTTCTGTCTGCAATATTTAGTGAAATATTAAAACCATACCACAATGTCAATTCAAGTAAATGTGCAGCCAAAATGAGTTGCTTCAACAATAAGTCTATAACAGCATTTCTCACCATCTTTTATTATGGGACGTGGTATAAAAGCAACCTTTCTCGACAGTAAAAATAAGAAAATGACAAGGCTAGTTGAGTCGTACATCCAACCTTTCAAAATTCAAAAAATATTTACTAATTTAGATGCCAGGCTCTAGTTTCAATTGAATACATCTTATAGAATTAGTAATAAATAATTTCATTACTCAGTAAAAATAATCTTCCTGAGAATTATGCATAATTAGTTACTATGGAGTAAGAAATGCCAACCCAATGGGTTTACTATCCATTCTAAATCACAGACTGCACCACTTGATGCAGCCACTACTACATCACATTGTGATCATGCTCCATATTGGCCCACAACACAACTACAACCACAATTTAAAATATGCGTTTACATATTAACTAAAATTTTACAAAAATTGTAGCAGCAAATATTAACTGAAGATGGTTTAATCAAAAATGAAACTTGAAGAAAGACAATGGGATGCACTGCTCACCTTAGATACCACAGGACTGTTTTCTAAGAGATTTGTAGAAGTGGAAGTCTTCTCTAATGTTTTCCTCATTCCATTGTCTGTCAATGGCACAATTTGCTCAAGACTCTCAAATGATTTTGCATTAACATTCCCAAGGTGGTTGGATGGATTGGAAGAACTTTTATCAAATCGGCTATCACTAAGGCGGTCAAGATTGAACTTAGAATCATCCAGCTCCGACTTTACACGATGAGCATCGCTAGTGGCAATAGCTTCTTCACTGTTGACATTCCCTTTTCCCATGCTATCACCATCATTAACATCCAAACCCATATTCCCAGGAGCTTCTTTCGCCAGCAGATCCAAATCAACTTCATCCACCTTGCCAACAGAAGAAGTTTCAGGACAACTAACCAAATCATCAGAACCTTGGACCTGCGGTTCAACACGGTTCCGACTATCAATTGAGGGGGAACTTTCCACTGTGTTAGCAAGCACATCAGAATCTCGAACATGACCACCATCTGCAGAAATTTCCCTATCCCTAACCTCTTCTACAGCATCAGAATAACCAACATCTTTAGTTTCTTCAACTTCATTGCCACTGACCATGTCCTTTTCATCTTTCCCTTCCTCCTTTTGACCGGAACCCATATCCACTCCATCGTTCTTTTTTCGCTGATTATGAAACAGATCAGACGTGACAGTAATGTCACCACTTTGCAACAAAAAATCATCCAGGTCTCGCGATCCAAATGCCACGGTAGAGTTCATAAACAAAGAGTTCTCGTTTCTCACTTCCGGTTCCTCACAATAATGAATAATATTCGACAAATACGTTTCATTTCCACCATCACCATCACTACCATAGTCATACATAGAATCATCACCCTCCGACAACTCTTCTTCTTCTTCTTCCACTTCTTCTCTTTTCTCAATTTCCAATCCAAAACCATTTCCACTACCTTCTCCAACACTAACTTCACCGTTCCCTTTCGACTCTTCGATCCGGTTAAACCCGATCACCTCCGACGAATCAAGCGCAGTCATAGCGAGCTCCTCACCGCAATCACCGTACAGCTCCAATCCACTCGAACCGTACCGCAAGCTCCTCCTCCGGTCGCCGCCGCCGTTCAATTCCGCAATTCCTTTTCCCAAACTGAAATTCTCGAAACCCTCACCTGAAGCGAAATCGCAATCGGAGAAATCGTGGAAGAGCGTAACGGCGCTGCAGAGACTCATGCTGGTGCTGGGCGTCCCCATCATCGAGTTTGCGCTGCAGTACCGCTCGAACTCGGAATCGTCCGAGGCACCGTCCGATCCCCGGACCCGTAACGGAGGAAACGAATCCAACGGATCCGGAGAACCGACCTCGCCTCGCGCATTCATCGTTTCAAAAAAAAAAAGAAGAAGAAGAAAGAGGTTAGGGTGCGATAGTGCGATTGATCGAAGATGCGAAGCTTTGGTTTGGAAGGTTCTCCACGGAACCGTACCGTACGGTTCGATCGAGGTGAATGGAGCACAGTGGAGAGAAGAGAGACCCTTCCCGCAGATACAACAAGGGAAGGCGATGGTGATGCAGGGAAAATAATAAAAATAAAAATAAAAAATGATGAAAGAAGAAAATAAAAATGAGGATCGGGCCTTTGTTCTTTTGTTTGTTCTTAAAAAATAAAGAATTAAAGAAATTGTGAGAAAAATGGATTCAAAACTACCTACCAGTATAATATAAATATTAAATATGACCATTTATTTATGTGCATCTTGTTTTTACCCACCTACCATTCTACCAATCAATCAACTCTGTTTTGTACGTGTTTGAAAACTCGGCATGCAGATGGAGATGGGACGTACGACCATTTTTATTTTTGGTTTTACTTGGATTGGATCCTTGATTTTGACCAACTTAATTTGTAATTTTTTTAAGAAAATACACCTATTGGCACATTCTCTTTAATGCAAATTTTTTTATTACTTGAAATGGGGTTTTTTTTTTTTGCTGAATTACTTGAAATGGGTTGAAAATCACACAATTTTGTGAACGTCTGTTTTACTTAATGAAAATATTTTTTAATTTTGATAAATTTTAATTAATAAAAAATATTAAAAAAAGTGTTAGACAATGTGTTTTTAATACTCTCTTTTTTGCTTTGTTATTTCGTTTACTTTCTTTCTTAAATTTTATATGATTATATTATGAGTTTAACATGTATTATTAGTTTGTTAACTAGTTAGAAATTATTTTTTATATGATTTTTAAAACAGTTATTATAAAAGTTAACAAATTTTTTATACATAATGATTTGTAATTAGATAATAATATAAAAGTCTTTATACAATTGATACATATATTATTATATTATTTATTCTTATATTTTTATATTCATGAAAAACTGTTTAATATAATTATTTTTTAAAATTATATAACTACAGCTGTATAATATAGAGAAAGTATTTTTTTTGTTAGTTTAGTAAATAGATAGTAATAATGATTTAAAAATTTATTAACGGTAGAAAAATAGATTTTATTTTAGGTGATATTTGGTTCTTTTGGTCGAGTCTTCTCTCATTTCTAAATTTTCATCGTCTCATTGTCTCAGTTCGGGCTTCTATGTGTCCTTTTATTTTTTTGGGTAAATTTTATTGTACAGTTTTGTACAACCTTGCCTCGATAAGTTGCTATTCACACTCTTCTTCTTCTTCTTTTTCTCTTGGCACCTATGCTAGTTTTCTTTTTATAATTTTTTAAAGGGCAAAACTTACATACAGTACCTATGGTACTAATAGGTACTGTTTTTACTGTTGCCCTGTTATATCTTAACACTTGTATTAATTTTTCACGTCATCAAACTAACCCTTGACACCGTGAATCCCTTCTCCTTTGATCTCCTTTGCCACAAAACCTCTGCATCCCCTTCGCCTGCAACCATGGCAATGCCCTCTTCCACATGCACACCGACGCCATCATGATCTGCATCATGGGCGAGTCCAACACTGGAAACATCATCGAAGTCGTTCGCAGCGTCCACGAAAGCAACTTGGCACAGGTCGTCCACTTCGGTGGCGGCGTTGCCACCTCCGCCGGCGCCACCCTCATTATGCAGAGTAGTTACAACAAAAGTCTTCATTGGCTCCAATGTTTTCAACAGCGGCGACCCAGAGTTAATGTGCAATTGAGACGTTGGTGAATGATTATTCTTGGATTTGTTGCTTCACATGCTCTCCCATTGTTGAATCTGGATAAAGGGTTCCCAGTAAAGAATTTCCTAAAATGAAATTTGGGAAAGTGGTATAGTCATTGGATTCAAAGATTTGGACGGATAGAAGATGAACAAAATTGATGGTGTTAATGATTAGTTTGATGACATGAAAAAATAATACACGTGTCACAATATAACTGGATAAAAACAGTACCTATGGTACTGTAGGTAAGTTTTGCCCTTTTTTAAATACCATTTGTGGAAACTAGTTTTTTTATAATTTTTTTTAAATACCATCTGCAAAAACTAGTTTTCTGAACATGCTTTTGAAAACAGTGTGACTTAACATTGTTAAATGTATTAAGAAAACTAGTTCCATGATATAAAATTTACATTATAAAAACTAATTTTTGTAATGTAATTTTGTTATACATTACAGAAACTAATTTTCAAAATATAAGGGCCCGTTCGGGGTGATTGCGAGTTTTAAGTTTTTAAATGCAATTTTCAAAACAAAACACGTTCTGCAAAAATGGAGCTGAAATTGTTTTTAACTTAATTTTAAAACACTTTTACATTCATTTTGAAAACCAAGAAAAAAGGTTTTGTAAATTTGGTTTTTAGTTTTAATAAACTTTCTCACTACCACCACCACTACCATTCGACCACCACAGCTACCACCACCACCATTGGCGCAGCCTCCACCATAACCACCATCACTGCCTCCGCCTCCGCCGCCGCCGCCGCCACCACCATCGCCACCACCACTGTCGCTGCCACCATTCCGCCACTACCATCACCATTCCACCACCACTATTGTTGCCGCCGTCGCCACTGTCGTCACCGCCACCACCACCATCATTCCACCACTATTGCCACCTCCGCCACCGCTACCACCACATCGCTACTGCCGCCGCTGCCACCACCGTTACCGCCACATGTTTAATTATTTTTTATTTTTAATTATTTTTATGTGTCAATATTTTTTTTATATTGCATTATTTCATACTGGAGTAAGATAAGATAAGATAAAATAGTTGACTCATTTATCCATCTTCAATTTGCCACAATTTTTTAAAAACTAAAATTAAAAAAGAACTAAAACTAAAAACTCAAAACTAAAACTGGTTTTGGTTTTTAAAAATTTTAAAACCAAAAACGGAAAACCACCCCGAACGGGCCTAAATTTTTACATTAAAAAAGCTAGTTTTCATAATGTATAAAAAATATATTAATTTTTTTTTTGTAAAATTGGTGAAAAACGAAAAAAAAAAATGATTAAAATGATCTTAGAAAAAGAAAAAGGAATGTGTGAATTGAGGGGAATGCCATAGGGATAGGATGAAAGTGAGAGAAAGAAGGGGATACAGGGAAGCAAGGAAAGTGAATGTGAGAGAGGATAGAGGTGTTTTGGAAATATCAAGGAAAAAAACACTAAAAGGAAGTGGGCCATGGGCCAACGGGAGAGTGTTAATAGTAACTTCCCTTGGGAATTACTTCCTGCACTCTTTTTTTGCTTCCTGCACCTCCAAAAATCCCTAAACAGACAAAACTATCCCTCCACCTAACCACCCAACACCATCGTGCCCCACCTCCGCCCAACCACTCAACACCACCACTACACACAAGCACCGCCACCCAACACCGCTGTCGACGACTATGGCACAAGGAAGAAGACGCGAATGGAGTCAAGGATGAAGAAAGGTATAAAATGTGACCTCATTCCGGAAAGGCTTTTCTGGAAGTCAAATTTTTTTTAATACTTCCAGAACCCCCTTTCCAAAAAAAAAAAACTCATTCTGGAATCCCCTTTCTGGAAAAAAAAATTCATTCCAGAACCCCCTTTTTGAAAAAAAATCATTTCGGGATATCTTTTCCGAAAAAAAAAACCATTATGGAACTCCTTTCTGAAAAAAGGGTGCAAAAAGAGGTGTGCAGGAAGTAAAAGACAAAATAATTTTATGTTGTTTTCCATAAACTTCTTTCCGGAATGAATTTTTTTTCTAGAAAGGGAGTTCCATAATGATTTTTTTTTCCGGAAAGGGTGTTCTAGAATTTTTTTTCCAGAAAGGGAGTTCCATAATGAATTTTCTTCCTCGAAATGGGTGTTCCAGAATGAAATTTTTTTTCCAGAAAGGGGGTTCCGGAAAACAAAATTCATTTTGGAGAAGCCTTTCCAGAATTACATAACGTTTTCTTCGATTATTCGATTATACGGTGTTTTGCGGTTGCTTCCATGGTGTTGGGTGGTTGCGACAGTGGTGTTAGGTGGCTGCGGTGGTGGTGTTTGGATCGGCGATGGTATTGGGTGGAGGTGGACTTGGGAGAGACAAAGGGTATATTGGTCTCTTTGGGGTTTTAGGGGGTGCAGGAAGTAATAGCCCTTCCCTTGCCTCGAGTTTAATTTTTCCATGGGCCAGAGGCCCGACTAACAGATTAAGACTACCATTTATATTAAAAAAAAAATGAAAAAGTCAACACCAAACAAAATGAAAATGATGCCCTACCCAAAAAGCACATTCCAGATAAATTATAATTTTTAGGTCAACATGATATTAGTGTAGAGTAGATGACTAATCTCTACGAAAAAATCTGACTGGCCACCTATAATAGAATCTTTTCTCCCAATCACATTTTTTCCATCCACAAAGAATGGCTCGAACATGAAACCTTGCTTAAGAGGATCAAACCAAGTATCACTCGGACCAATGACTTATTAGTAGATAAAATTATATTTAGTTAGCTATAAAATACACTCTTACATCCTAAACACTAATCATGCTGCATCTGGTACCTTTTCCTTTTCTAATCTTATACAAACATCTTTTAATTTATATAACAACGTTACAAATAAAAGTGTGGTTAATAGAAAGAGCTTACTAAATGTTATTATATAAATTGAGGAATGTTTGTATAAGTAAAAAATGAGAAAGTATTGGATAGAATGTGACTAATGTTTAAGAGGTAAGAGTGTATATCATATATATGAGTGTAAGATTTTTTTAGTCACTATGACATTGGTGTGAAATATACATAGTCTCTTCTTCCAACTATGTTTTTTTCATCCACGCTTAAGACAATACTAAGACTAAACATAGTTTCACTCGGACCAACGACATGTTAGTATATATGAATGTAAGTTTAAATTTTTTTATAAATATTTCGATAAAATAATGTGTGAAATAAAGATCATATAAAAATATTAGTATATCAATGTGTCAAATATATTATAACTAAAAAGTAACCACTAATTTGTTCTATGATTTATATGCAAAAATACTTTTTGGGTTAAATTAACATGTTGGTTCCAATAATTTTCTTAAAGTTTTAACTAACTCCTTATAGATTAATTAATTTACTTTTTTACAATAGTTGTACTCAGATTCGAAGTTATGACCTCATGTATACTATTCAAACTTCCACCACTAATATTGGTAAACCATTTTTTGGCATACTTGATGTGCTCTTATACCTTGCATTTCTGAAAATAATAAATTTGTCCTATATAGTTGAATTTGCTTTCTTTTATTTATTAAGTTGTAATAAAATACCTTGAGTAAAAAAATACCTTTTGTATTTTTTATAGCTTTTAGTACAAGATTATGACAAAGGGATTGAAGAGATTTATTGTATTAACAAGATTATTTATTTTTTCCACGTTTTATTTTTGTGTCTTTGTCAATGAGGACATTTCCTTGGAGTTAACCTTCTTTGTAACCCTCATTTACTCTTTCTGTGAAAAATTATCATTTTTCTCTTAAAAATTAATGATGAATATAAAATAAAAAGAAAAGGAAAATGAATAGTTCTATTTAACTCATGCCACTTAATTGTTTTCCCCAACAATGACAACTAGATCTAGTAACCTGCTTAACTTTCACAAACCAAAGCATCTCTTTTAGTTGATTGTTTTTCTATTGAAAATGCTTAGGTTAATATGAGGAATTTAACACATGAAATGAATTAGCATAGTGAAGTGAGTAAATAATTTTATTCAATATTTGCAATTTTATAATTGGGATAAATATACCTTTGTTCTTGATATTGTGTGGCTTAGCTTCCTTACTTTTCAGTAGAATTTACAGTTTGACAGGCTCTGCATGCATGTCTGATGAGATTGAAGGAAAATGAAAACAACAATTGACAGGCTTGATAAAATTATTAAAGCAGTGACATCAAAATTATTGTACCTTCACGCTTGATATTATTAAGAATTAATTGTAATTTTTACCTCCAATTTTTTTATTTTATCGCAAATTTTATCTTCAACAAATTAATTTAACGTATTTTATTCCTAATTTTTTTTAAAAATTACAAATTTTATCTTCTACAGTTTTACTGATGTGTCATGCTAAAATAATTGTATCAAATATCATATAAACAACCTAAACTTATTATAAAGTAACTAAGTTTTTAGTCCCTAAACTTTTTCAAAATTTGGTTTTTACTTCCTAAACTTTAGTTTGACTGGTCAATATTCCTAAACTTTTTAAAAATTTTATTTTTAGTCCTTAAACTTTAGTTTGACCGGTCAAGGTCCCTAAACTTTTTAAAAATTCGGTTTTTAGTCCCTAAATTTTTTTAAAATTCAATTTTTAGTCCCTGAAATCTCATTAATTCAGGGACTAAAAACTGAATTTTTAAAAAGTTTAGGGACTAAAAACCGAATTTTTAAAAAATTTAGGGACTTTAACCGGTCAAAATTTTGTTCGGGGACTAAAAACCAAATTTTAAAAAAATTTAGGAACCTTAACCAGTCAAATTAAAGTTTAGGAACTAAAAATCAAATTTTAAAAAAGTTTAGAGACTAAAAACTCAATTAACCCAATTTTTTTTTTTTTCATACGATGGAAATAAAAGTCAGATAATGGAGATTGGAGGGAGGTGCAATGCCTTGTCTTCGACATCTGCTCATTGGCAAATGTCATGACTTGGATGAGCTTTCTGAACAACTCTGGTCAGTGACTACCTTACGACTAGTGCATAATAAGTTGCTCTCCCCATACTTGGCTTACAGACTCGAAAATGTGAAGTTGAGGAATGGTTGTAAGATCATAATCTCTTATGGTTGATACAAGCCATGACATCTGCTTTTGAAAGTGGGTTCGTCCTGTCTGACATTGCTTACTAAAGTTGCAGCCTTTCTATATCCTTCATGATAATTTTTGCTTTCAAGGCAATGGTAACGTGCAGCACTGCAGTGTGCAGTGGTTCTTATCATTCTGTATTTTTCTAATATTAATGTCACTCGCGTCGTGACTGCTACATTTTCATCTTAATCTCAGGTTTTGTCTAATTTCTTTTTCTTTCTTGGTCCTTTGTTCTGATGTTGTAACTTCATTTACATGATGATTGTAAAAGGCTCTCTGGCAGTGTTTGATTAAATTATTTACATGGTGTTAAGGAGAGGTTGACACATGTCCAAATAATAATAATAATTTATTGATAGTTGATAATTGATTTGTCCATGAAATCTAACATCAAATCTCAAAGCTCGTTTTTTCAGATAGAAAAAATCCATTTCCTGTCATTTTTACATGACATAATAAATGAAAAAAAATTTCTAATCCTTCTTTCCTATTCTAAAACCTTTTTGCACAGTACTGAAGGGTAAATACTTTTACAACTGATATTAAATTAAATTATTTTTGTACATCCCTTCAGTAATACATGTACTGTATGAAGCCTTCCAAGCTCCTCCTGTTTGAATCAAGTTTACAAAACTCCGACCCTGAGTCACAAACGATTCAGGCATCCATGCCCAAATCATCTTTGATTTTCTGCAACAACAAAAGAGGCAAAAGAAAGTTAGCCAACACAAGATTAGAATAGAAGGAGTAGGTGAAGTATCCAACTTAACTCACATTTGAGATATCCTTAAACAGGTTGAGAGTTTTCAGAGCCTTTCCTGATTGTTGTGTTTCACGTGCCACAGACACCCCTTCAGCTAGGTTCCTTACACGGCCACTGACCAAGAGAGCCGCTGCTGCATTGAGAATCTGAGAATTTTTTTGGAACAGAACAATCAAAATGTCTTAATTAAAAGACAAGCACATTCATAAGAAGAGTCAAAGTTTTAAAATAGATCTTAGGAGACAAGCACATTCATAAAGAGTGAGACACGTATCAAAATATTTTGTAGAACATAATATGAATTTCGATATTTCACTGTGACAAATTGATATGAAAAGAACTATAGAGACTGTGCCCCTAAATGGATTTTCAGTAAAATAGTACTCTAAAGCAGCAAGTGAACTTTCTACTTAGGGGTAACGGAAAAGTATAGACACAAACAGCTACTGTTCGTATTTCATCAACAGGACAACTTTCATCTGGCTAGCTAAGATGCAAAATGATCTATTCTGAAAAAAGAAA
The DNA here is from genome assembly GCA_026413185.1 of Pueraria montana var. lobata. Classification (NCBI taxonomy): domain Eukaryota; kingdom Viridiplantae; phylum Streptophyta; class Magnoliopsida; order Fabales; family Fabaceae; genus Pueraria; species Pueraria montana. The sequence goes on along the minus strand of CM048652.1, from coordinate 27,666,330 downwards.
AGAAAAAAGAAGCTTTCAAGGTTTATTGACATGATTCCATGGTTAGAATCAGATCTATAAGGCCATAACAAAATATGAAGGTTAGAAACAAAATAATTTGCACAGAAATTGAAGTTAACAAGGCTAGACTAAGAAGGGAACAAGTTCCATCTCAACCAAAATTTCATAAACTCCTAGTTGAAGTTTGCATTAAAAGCATCATTTATTATTTTTCATTCCAAGGCCAGCACCTTCCCATGACTTACGCAAAGATATCATATCCTCTCAGCTCCTAGAAATATTTAAAACAAAAAAGAAAAGATACTCACCAAAGCATCTGCAATAGGCCCTCTCTCCCCACCCAGAACACGCTTCAGAACCTCTGCATTGTATTCTGGGCCACCACCTTTTAAGCTTTCAATATTACACCGAGGAATGCCAAACTCCACTGTTTCAATAAACAATCTGATATAAAGAGTGCATTCAAGTATGCATATCCAATAATAAGATCTATTATAGCACCCAATTAGTAGCATGTGAGCTATATTAATTTACTCCACAACAGAAACAGATGAAACCATAAATTATCATATGCTTACAGGGATCAAATGAAAACTTGTCAACCCCGTCAGCAGTAACATCAAGCACTATACCGGGTCCTGCATGACATGCAAACAAGAGGTCAGAAATGATCACTCCAATCAGATTTAGATCTAATTTGGATAAACTTATCAACCTTTTCTCATAACTTCAAAAGTTAAAATTAAATTATTCACCTTAACTTTTTTAGAAGTTCTCTTATCTAACTTTTCCAAAAGTTGAAGTACATAAATTCATTTTAAATTATAAAATAGGAGAAGTTTGATTCATTTTACCTCCCTATTTCTTCTCCTACAAGCTCTTGTGGAGAAGTTTATCCAAACTAGGCTTGAGATACCTATATCTTAAAAAAATGATTTCCAGATGCAAAAACAAGCTAGAGATCTTACCAAGAGGACTCATTTCATCCAAACCTTCAGAGTGGACAACTAAAGCTCTTTTCATGCCAAATCTATTGAGTGCTTTAGCCATTTTGAAGACCTATTCAGAAGACCATGAAAAATAGCTTATTAGGGATGTGACATAGAAGGAGAAAGGCAGAAACAATTAGTCCTCAATCATTCATCCTCTATCTTTTTTTTCTTCAAGGAAAAGATACAAAAGTAAGAAACAAAAACAAATGTTTGTGGAATAAGTGTATGAAAACTGCATAATCCATAATGTTTATTTGTCAAATACAGTTCCCCATTAAAACGTGTCAAATTTAATTTGTGGTACAATCTCTTCGCTTCAACAGAATTAGTCTAGGCAATTTAAAAGTTTTAATTTGAGTAGGAACAATCTCTAGGGATGAATTATTCAACCAATTGGTTATAGAGATCTTTAGAAGGATACAAACAAAGGATGTGAAGGAAAAAACCAGGAGCCAGAGTTAAGTTGCTTCACACACCAAATGTTTATGGAATAAAGCAGAAAAAAACCTAAAACAAGCTGATACTACAGAAAAGGGTTGAACTTGTACATAAAATTTCAATGTAAACAATTACTTCAAAATCCAACCTGCTTTCAAAATTATCAATCTTCACACTACAGATGTTAGAGCAGATAGAAGTTTTATATTGTATCTGTTCTTGATTAGATGTTCTATCCTTAACCCGAAATTTTTGCTTTCAAAAAACTTGCAAAGATCACACTGCATGTAAATGATATAGAGTGAAAGGAAAGTCACTTCCACTAAGATTATTTTAATACATAACCGATCAAATCTGTATGGCAGAACTTACCAAGTCCTCTGTGTATACTCCAACAACTGCAAAAGGTGCCTGTGCTGGATTCAACATTGGACCCAATATATTGAATATAGTTTTTATCTTTAGCTTCTTTCTTACAGGCCTTACGATCTTCATTGACGGGTGATACTTTGGAGACATCATAAACCCAATCCCAGCTTCATCCACACATCTCTTTACCCCCTAGTTTGCAAAAACAGGAAAACAAATTACCAAACGCATCGATCAATAACAATTTCTGTTCAACAAATCCTATCAGTGGAAGACACACACATACACATACAAATTTAAAACATACAGTCAACATACATAAAAATGCTTATTAATGAACACTGTTTACATTAGAGATTAACTAGCCTCCTGTATATATTAAGGCAAAATAACCAACAAGCTCACCACTATTATTTTCTACAGTTAACCAGAAACACACTACAGTAATTAGAAAATATCAATTTCATTAGATAAAGACAAAATTAACAGAGGGATTAGCATTGTTAAATGTAATTTGCAATGTTTTAAACTGCAGTGGTGGTAACAGTTGTGGTTTTGTCACAATCTTTGATAGATGCATTTCCTCAAGTGCTTTCCAATCAGAATTATTGTATCACCTCAAGACAAGAATATGCATAGTAAAGGTTTGCATTAAAGATGAACATAGATTACTCCCAGAACAACACCCTAAAATAATTGTGGACAAATGGGTCCCAACCCCCAATGTGGTAAGTGTGACTCCAAAACCAAAACCCCTACATTGCCCACACAATTGTGGTTGTGAACAAATAAATGGGTCCCAATGTGGTCATTGAGACACACCAATTGGTAATTTGCACTAACCTGTGGACCTAGGTCAATCACCACTCCCAAAGCTTCTAACACGTCGGCACTCCCACACGCGGAAGAACTGGAACGGTTCCCTTGCTGCAATAGATCACAATTCACCACCGTTTTTTTTTTTTTTTTTTTTTTTTCAATTCATCACAAACTTGTACGGCACAGTGCAAATAACAACACACACCTTTGCAACTCTGGCGCCGCAAGCCGCGGCGAGAATCGAAGCCCCCGTTGAAATGTTCACCGTGTCGGCACCGTCGCCTCCGGTTCCCACGATGTCGACAACATCGTCCAAACCCTCGACCTTCGTCGCATGTTTCAACATTGCCCTCGCCAATCCCACAACCTATAGAATTATTATCCACAAATTAAAAAAAAAAAAAAAACATTTTAATCAATTTGAGAAGTGAAACTTAGCAGCACAACCAGAGTTACTACTTACTTCTTCATAGGTCTCTCCTTTGGCTCTGAGAAGCACGAGAACGGCGCTGATTAAGGCCTCGTTTGGCTCGTGCAGCAGCAGGTCGAGACACGCCTCGGCTTCGTCCTCGGATAAATCCACCCTGGAAATCAGCGTTTCAATCACCTGCTACCGCGGTTTTCAATTTCAATTAAGCGAAGAATGAAAAAAAAAATATATATATATATATATATAAATTATAGATAAGGAATTGAATTGACCTGGGTGAGAGAGTGAGTGGACGCGGCGGCATTGGGCGAAACGGCGACGTTCGCGGAGGCAATCACGGTCCTCTGAGTTAACGGAGGAACTGGAAGGGAAAAGAAACGGCGTCGTTGGAGATTGAGGTTGGGAGAGGGAAAGCGAGGAGTGAAGGGAGAGAATAGAGCTTGTGCTTGTAACATGATGAGGGTTTGGGTTTGGGTTTTGGTTAACGGAGGTGTTAGTTGGCGTTGGGAGTGAATTTTTTTTTTTTTTTTTGGGGGAATGGAGTTGGGAGTGAATAAGTAAGCGGCAGAGAAATTAACACTGAATGGAGGGGATTTGGTCGGTCATGTGTTGCTGTCTCAAAATGGCAAAATCAGGAAGTGACGTTTGAGGGAAACGTTGATTCCACACCTTCCACACCTTGTTTTTAAGAGGAAATTACACAGATATTTTTTAAGATTTATTTTTATTATATTCTATACTTTTTAATTTTTTAATTTTGAGACTTTTGTTACATTGATCTTTTTTCATAAACATAAATTTTTACATTGATCTTTTCTCAGATTTTTAAAATATTATACTTACCTTCTTTTAGGGATGTTCAAAATAATATAAAAAAAATAAAAAAATATTAAATATAATAAGAGCAAATCTCATTAGGATAATTTATTCTATTTTTAATGACATATGGACGAAAAGAAGATAGAAAGTAAAGATAGAGATACACAGATAGGGGTGTTTTTGGAACTGGACGGATTTATTTATGTCTTTATTTGGTCCAATTTTTTTATAAGATTACTTTTGTGAACTCAATTTTGATTTCAGTGAGATCCATAAGTAATGAAAAGTATTATATTATTAAAAGTTTTTTAACAAGCGGTTCGTCTCTTAGATCTTTTGATTAAAGTCTAAATTTCATTTTTAACCTGAGTATGAAGCCGTAATTGAAAATATTATTTTATCTTAAAATAGACTGATTCAGTTAAAAAAAAATTAATTGAGTGTCAAATAAAAAGTATCAGATACTTCATAGTTATAAAAAAAATTATTATATTCAATGTCCCTTATGTACCAAATATATACAAGGTAAATTTTGAAACCGTAACTAAAAGTACTATTTTATCTTAAAATGGACTGATTCAAAGAAAAAAAATTAATTGGTGTCAAATAAAAAATGTCATATACTTTGTAGTTATAAAAAAATATTATATTCAATGTCCCTTAACATATGTACCAAATATATACAAGGTAAATTTTGTAGTCGTAAATAGAAGTACTATTTTATCTTAAAATGGACTGATTCAATGAGAAAAAATTAATTAGGTGTCAAATAAAAAGTGTCAAAATACTTCGTAGTTATAAAAAAAAATATTGTATTCAATGTCCCTTAACATATGTACCAAATATACAAGGTAAATTTTTTTCTCATTTTAAAATTATTATTAAAGTCAATGCACATATTAAAAAATTTAATTAATGTAATATATTCATATACCTTGACTAAAATGCATTATTAATTAATTAAGAGTATAATTTATATGTATTATCTATCTAAAAAATTATTTTCATGATTTGAACATTCAAATTGATATATATTTATAAAAAAATTAGCATATAAAATTAAAATATATTATTAATTAAACACTTAAAATTTAAATTAAACAAACACTATTATTTTTTTTATTAAAATTTAAGAATATGATTAAAGATAATAAAAATTATAAATATAAGGTTTTAATAAAAGTGTATAAAAACTATTTAAAAATATTATGACTTGATATTATTTAAATTATTTATCGCATATGCATATTCTTTTATTGTTATGTAATCTAACTTGAGATTTTTTTTAAAACAAATATCTTTTAATTTAAAAATATTGTAGTTAAATCCATGCATATTGATACGATTATAATTCCATTGATTTATATTTAAATAAAAATGGGTTCAACTTACTTAAAACCTCTGTTATTAATAAAAATTTTAAACTGTTAATTAATTAAAGACTATTAGTATAATTTTAAAATTAATTACGTGTGTATTTGGATTGTCTTTAAAATCATTGTAGAGCATGGTGGGTGGGTCAATCTTGATTTTGACCAAAATGTTGTATGTTTGATTATTTTAGTAGAATCAATTTTGATGGAAAAAAATCATGGTAAAGTTGAAGCAAGTAGGAGTAGCTTCTACTTTTATCAAAACCAATTTGTCTAATTTACCCTCACATCAAATTGATTCTAAAAGTGTACATAGATATTAAAACTCATTTTGGTCATTACACATTTAAAATCAATTTTGATTCAAAGTATTCAAACAACATTATCTTAAAAAATCACTTCATATCTGTTATCCAAACAAAAATCATGTTACTTCATAATCAATTATAATCATAATCAATTCTGTAAAATCAATTTTATTCAAAATCAATTTTGTCACCGCCAATCCAAAGACAAGTGTACTCCGAGTTGTCCATTACATGCATAACATTTTTTTTATGCACGATACTCAGATTTTTCTTAACTTGTTTTGGTGTTAGTTATTTAATTAAAAATAGAGTTTATTTTAGTAATTTATAATTATTACATTCCATATATTCTATTTTAGTGTATATTTTTTTATTGGACACTTTTATTTTTAATTTTTATTAAATAATTACTATGGAGTTAATTGTCCAGCCTCATATTTTATTTAAACTTTTTTCTCTTCTTTTTTATATTTTATTTTTAAAAAAAATATAAAGAATCACAAAGTGTCTCTCTCTCTTTTAGATTGCACTTAATGTATATTTTTATGTTAAAGAAAAAAAGGAAAATATTCATTATATTTCAAATGAATTTTTTTTTACCAAATGAAAAATTATTTAATATTTAACTTTTAAGTAATGAAAAGTATTTCTCTTTCTCTTAGATTGCATTTAATGTATATTTTTTTAAAGAAAAAATATATTTATAACTAATATGTTTAGCTAGAATGTCTAGCTTATACATAGTTGCTTAAAACTTAGGCTTAAATATGTTTTAGGTTCATGATAAATGACCGATTTTTATTTTTGGTCCATAATAAATTTTTTCGTTGCATTGGATCCTTGATATATCAAAACTTTTTGTTTTGAGTCTCTGCCGTCAATTAATTGATGACGTGACATCATTTCAACAAATCTTCCCAATATATATTAATCGTTGAGATGGTGCCACGTTATCATTTAACTAACGGTAGGGACTCAAAACAAAAGTTTTGATATATCAGGGATCCAATGCAACGAAAAAATTTATTAGGGACCCCAAACAAAAATCGGTCATTTATCAGGGACCTAAAACATATTTAAGCCTAAAAGTTATATAAAAGCTAGAATGTCTAGCTTATACATAGCTTACACGGAGCTTCTTTTCAAAGGCCTTTCGTTCGATCCTTGCATGAGGCCCGTTCGGGGTGGTTACGAGTTTTCGATTTTTAGTTTTCAAATATAATTTTCGAAACAAAACGCGTTCGACAAAAATGAAGATGAAATGGTTTTTAACTCAATTTCGGAACACTTTTACATTCATTTTCAAAACCAAGAAAAAAGGTTTTGTAAATTTGATTTTAGTTTTAAAAAATACTCTCACCACAACCACCACCACCACTACCTCTATTCCACCATTACCACCTTTGTCACTGCCACTGCCACTACCACCACCACCATTCCACCACCACCTCCACCACCATTCCACCACCACCGCCGCCACAACCACCACGCCACCATTCCATCCCCACCACTGCCCCCACCGCCAATGTCACCACTGTCGCCACCGCCACTATTCCACCACCACCACATTCGCCACTGCACCCCACCACTACCACCATCGTCGTCGCTTCCACCACCGCCACTACTACCCTTGACCCCGCCGCCGCTGCCACCACTGCCACCATAGGGGAGCAAGATAAGATAGAACGATTGACTCATTCTATCCATTACAATTTGCAACAACTTTTTAAAAACTAAAAACAAAAAAAAAATCTAAAACTCAAAACTCATGACTAAAAATGGTTTTGATTTTTAAAAATTTCAAAACTAAAAACAGAAAACCACCCTGAACAGGGCCTTAATTTTTTTTCTAAAGGCTGTGGTTACGTTTTCCTATTTCTACATTTTTTTTTGTATAAAAAAGGAGCCAAAAGCCCCACCTAAAAACCTCTGAAAAACTATTTTTTATCACTATTTAGAGCTTATAAATGTAGCAATTAAAGTAATTAACATAAATATATATTTTGATTTTGAATAATTAAATTAATTATGATCGACACGTATATGTTTTCATTGAGGAAATTAGACAATCATCAATAATATCAATAATCAATAATATATTATTAAAAAAAAGTTTTATCACAAAGACAGATGCCACATGACAACACCACGTTATTCTTTTCCCTCCAAACCACTAAATTATTTTTATTCTTTAATTCATAAAAAAAAAATATTTGTGGTAATTAAGGTGATTATTTAACTATGAAATACTTAAGAAGTTAGTATGACCCTTTTGCCACAATCCATTACAAACAGTTCACATTAAGAACTTTAGTCTAGAAGTTATAAGCACCATCTGTTACAAACATTTCCTATATGTTATAATCATACTTCACTCCCGTCGTTACGAACACTAAGCCTGAAGTTGTAAGTATTAGGATTTTTGTGCTTGTTTGTCGCAAATATGAAAATTTCCTATAGAAATGTTTTGATGGATTGTGAATTTGTGATGGAAAAAACAGAGAAGCAAGTCATTCATATCATTAAGTTGAGATGGAATGATTTTCCAAACACATGCTAAATCTAGGGCTAACCACAAGAATTAAATTGTATTGAATTGTGGCATATTCAAAGGTGCATAAAAACTAAACTAGATATTAAGATCCATATCGTTGAGTTGAGGAGGAATGATTTTCCAAACACATGCTAAATCTAGGGTTGACCAAAAGAATCAAACTAAATTGAATTGTGACATATTCAAATGTGCATATCCAAAGGTGCATAGAAACTAAACCATATATTGAGAGTCTGCCTTAACAAATAGACACCAATATCGGACAACATATTTATTATATAGGTCCACAAGAAAAACAATGGCACCACATGTGATATATTACTCCCTAGAGATCAGATCAAATATACAAATCTGAGTTAATAGGAAAAGATCATACTACCAAAGTCATACAGGAATCTAAGTTAATATAAGATAACGACACAACAACCAGCCACTAGAGGTAATAGCAGTAAGCACCAATAAATGAGCAACTATCCTATGCAAATATACAAGATATCCAAAGGTGCATAGAAACAAAATAAGATATTGAGTGTCTACTTTAATAGTCTTAATATGGAAACATATTCAATACAATTTGCAAAGGAACCATTATAAGGAACTAACTATAAAAGAGAACAACTATTGTATTAGGCAATTAATTAAAAAAAAAAATACATGATCTAGCATGAAAGCATATCAACATAACAAATGTAATATCAGTGCAATCCAATTAAAATATGTTGAACATAGATGAATGTCAAATTTTATATTTCTCAATTTCGATTCATATTCATTCACGTGAAAACTATCAGTCAAGTTCTTATTTTTCTTCTAGGAGACTTAAATATCAATGTAATCCAATTAAAATATGCTGATAATATAAATAAGCAAGGACAAATTTACTGAGCGTGAGACTGAGAGAGAGAGAGAGAGAGAGGAGCAAAAGACTAAACGTGCATTGTGCCACAAATTTACTAAAACTAACATAAATTTAAGTTAGAGACAGAAACGATCATAAATTTACACAAGCCAAGATTGAAGAAATAAAAACCTAAAGGAATGAAGAATAAGAGAAAAGAAAGAGAGAGATCCTTACCGCAATGACGGGGTGGAGGGCTAGAGCGAAGACATGGTTTTGGTGACGAAAGTTATGGCTGCCAAGGGTTTATGTTAGATATCCGAGAAGTAATGATATTCGTACTCTCTGTCATTGCTTAAAGGAACGATACAAAGGGCGACAACACAGAAAAGTAATGTCTGTTTTATATTATTTATTCATATTAGCCATTTTTTCTCTATAATGAAAATATTTTTTAAAAAAACTAATAATTGTAAAATATAATATATTTTTATTATTAATATTTATTTTTAAAATTTTGTATATATCTAAATCTAAATCTAAATTATATACAAATGCAAATATATTTATAAAGATAATATTTTTGAAAACAAATATTTATATAAATCAAAATAATATAAGATATATATTAATATTTTTAACTATGTTAATAGTTTTTAAATATTTATATGTATATATACCAACATATACTTATATATAAAATTTAAAAATGATTGAAAAATACATTAAAAATATAAATTTTAAACTTAACACTTGTGCAATGAATGGGTTATTACACTAATTTGTCTTAAAAGCAACGACTCCATGAAGTCTATCACCATATCAAGTGAACCTAGAAGCCACCTAACTATGCACTAACACTTCTTTGAGCTTCCAATTTTCCTTGCTTTCTTCTTTTTTGTATCAAGAGGACCTTTTTAGTCAATGAATTTATTGCTCACCATCATTAAAAAAATACAAGTCTTTGTTCAATTCATATTCACTTAAGATCTAAAACACTATCACACACCCCAAAAGCTTATTTGTTGACAACCTCAATTGCAATGTTCATGTTTATAGCCAAAAGGACAAGAGAAGTGGTCAATATTAAAGCATTTTTGCTTACTACCTTATTTCACTCATAGGACTTATGGACTCAACATTATCTGTAGTTATGAACTAACAAGTAGCAGAAAGTGTTTGTGTGCCAACAAGACAAAATATAGCTTCGAACAGTTAGGTGTAGTGGAATTTTATGGATAGGTCTGAGTTATCTTTTTCAAATTTCACCTATAAACAATGTGAGGATTTATGCTTGGAATTGTCCAAGTGCATGTACTTATGGTACAACTTTGTAATGGATGATGGTCAGTTTTGGTGTTATCCAAAGACGTAAATGTTGGTTTATGCACTAGATATTTAATATTGAGGCCCATTATTATGAGAACCTATAGGGATCACATGCATAGGGCAGATTGGAGGAGAAAAGAAACATTAAGTATGATTAATGTTTCTTATGGATTGGGCTCATAATGTATAAGGCCCATTTAAAGGCAGATCATAACAACGAGGAAAGGATTAGTTTCTCATGGGCCAGACTCTTAGCGTAAGGGCCTAGCGCCTCTAGGTTAAAAGCGCTAAGGAGTTTCTATATAAAGGAAGCGCCTAAGACCTTAAGTTGCATGAAATTCAGTAGTCGCACGATGCACTCACCGTGTGAGAAAGAAACCCTAATTGTTACGACATTCCTTGGCATGGTAGCTAGCACTGCCATCTCCTTTCCTGGTCGTGAAGAGATGAGAAGTCTGTTCGCGTGGACTTCCTAGAGGTCCTGCTTATGTTTGTTGAACTAAGTGATTTAACACGGTATCATGCTCCAAGAGATAAATTCTAAACACAACTTTATGCTCTTTTGCATGAATCTTATGATGGGTAAATTTCGGCTAAAAGACAAAACATGATTAAAAAAAAACTATTTACATAATAAGTGTGGAAAAAAAACTATTTACCAGCAAGGATTGTTTTTGCCACGTAGGTAAGATGAGACGCTAACTGAGTTGGCGCCTCCTGATTTTCTTTTGTCTCCATGCAGGAGACGCCAACTTAATTTACTCCTCCAACACCTGTAATCCATCAGCTGTGTCAGGTGGTTTTGCAGGTTGGAAGGCGCCAGGTGAAAAGCCACCACATGTTGGAGGCGCCATGTGGGTATGCTTCTCCATGTTGGGAGGCGCCATTCAATATGGCTCCTCGTGCACTCAAATCAAAGAAGGAAAGGAGAAGCAATGAGGGTAGATGAAGGTCATCAAAACAAAGGTGCAGAAAGATAAACAAACAAAAAAAGTGAACCCCGTAATTCTGCAATAGTTATTACTTACTTCACTAGTGAACGTTGTTTTGTGTGTTGGCTTCGGTTTTTAACTTTTTCATTTGTTGCATTGAAAAACAATATATAGTAGTTCATAAAATTAATTTAATTTCTAAAATTAAAGTACTACAAATGAATTTACTGTAGTTTTTTAAATTGTGAAAATATCTTTTTATTTATTTATATACACTTTGGTAGTTTCATTTTTCTTATTTTTTTAATTAGACATTTGTAATAAATTATTTTCTAATTAGAAATAATTTTATATCACATATATAATTTATATATATCAAAATATTTATATAAATTTAAAATGTAATTTATATAAAAATAAACATTTATTGTACATGTTAGAATATTAATTAAAAGAGTAAATTACACTCAACAGTAGTGATTATCATTTATTCCGTTAATTTTTTTTAAAAATAAAATATTTTTATAATTTTAAAAATAAAATAATTGATACTCATAATTTATTATATATATATATATATATATATATATATATATATATATATTACTAAAAATTACGTAATATTATTATTTAAAAAGTTGCGTAAAGATAAGTTTGAGATGAATTTATCAAATAATTATTTGACTCAAATTTTTAATAGGTCAGGTATTTTATAAAATTGACTTGATTAAGATTCAACAGTTGAGATTAGATTGATTCAATTTATAAACATAATACATTAATTTTAATGTTATATATAATTAAAATATAAAATTAAAGAAGCTTTGAACTAAAATAAAATTGACTTGATTAAGATTCAACAATAAAAAACTAATCCAAATAAAAAGTGACAAAGTTCAAGCATGAAGCATCACTCTCCATCCCGAGTCTAGGATTGGTTGCACAATCGTGTGCATACGGAATGGATTGCAGGTGTGTTTTGATGACCTTGATGGCTTTGTTTTAATGACCTTCACCTACCCTCATTGCTTCTCCTTTCCTTCTTTGATCTGAGTGCACGACATGGAGAAGCAGATCCACATGGCGCCTCCAACATGTGGTGGCTTTTCACCTGGCGCCTTCCAACCTGCAAAACCACCTGACACACCTGACGAATTGCAGGTGTTGGAGGAGTAAATTAAGTTGACGTCTCTTGCATGGAGACAAAAGAAAATCAGGAGGCGCCAACTCAGTTGGCGTCTCATCTTATCTACGTGACAAAAACAACTCCTGCAGGTAAATAATTTTTTTTTCACACTTATTATGTAAATATATTTTTTTTTAACCTTATTTTGTCTTTTAACCGGTAAATTTCTGTTGCGATTGTTTTTGGTCTGCATTACTCAACAATAAATAGTTGTTAAATGGGCATCGTTCATCCAAGGCAAAGAAAATGACGATAAGCTTATGTGAGAGTTTCTATGAGAAAGAGAAAAGGAGAAGGTGAAAGAGAGAGAGAGAGATGAGAAGGGGCAACAACAAGAAGATATTAACAAAGTTACCATTACCAAACAATTATCAAATTAGTCACTTTGAGATCTTGAAAATAAAGTAGTACAATTACAAAAATTATTGTGACAAACGTCTATAAATTCTTCATTTTAGCCACAATTGACGTATCCATGACTGACCAATCACATGTCTAACTCATGTTATTGCCAAAATAACACATAACCTGCCATATTATACATTTGCTAATGAAATTAATAGATGACTAACAACAAAAATTAACTTAACTAACAAAATTCATTTTCAGAGATTTATTTGTCCTTTTTTTTTCTAATTTTAGAGACTACTAAGACAACATCTCACAGTTTCAAGATCCAAAATGAGGATTTACTCCCAAATAGAAGTGTGTCGTAATTACCTAATAACATAAATGTAAAATGGTTAGGTAGAAAAGTCACGTAACGTAACCACTTAAATAAACCACACATAATGTTTTAACATTGATAATTCATTCATGATGATAACAGGATCCTCTTTCACATAATTCAAGCACATTACACATGCTTGTTGCGCTTTATATTCATACAAAATAGTGCTGGAAATTGTAGCATATATACTTTCTCCTTATTTAATCTTTAAGAAACTATTTTGTGGCTATTCAGAGTTGAGCAGAGTTATTGGCTATCGCCCCAGCATCATTGAGAAGTGGAACCAGTTTATCTGCTCTGTGTTTCTCCAAAACAGCTGCAAAACACAATAGATAAAATGTTAAATGCAAATAAAGAAAAGTAAAACAATAAAAAAAAAAAAATCAGTATGGTCTTCCCCTCGTGAAAAAAGAAACACAGGAACGTGGCCTTACTGTCACAACCACCAATGTGTTTTCCTCCAATAAACACGTTAGGCACGGTCCTAAGCCCTGTCCACTCAGCTAAAGCTGATTGAATATCACCCCCATCACCTTCAATTAAGCAAAAGGAAAAGTAAACTAACCAATAAAGGCACCATAGAATTGATAGCAAATTAGTTTCTTGAAAATAATGTGCAACAGCCACTGGGGTAGAGGTGGCAAAATAGGTCAGACTAGCCGAACCGACCCAAACCCGCCCGATAAATTGTAGAACTTCGGCTTGAAATTTTGAGCCCGAATTAAATGCAGGCCTTTTAGTCCGATCCGATCATGACCAAATGAGGGCTTAGCCCGCAAAAAAATGCCAAAAGCCCAAAAAAAGACTTTTATAGGGCTTGAGCTTCATTTTAGAAGTCTGAATTGAATCCGGGCTTTTTTGACCCAGCCCATCACCCACATCGAGCTGGCCCACATTGGGCCAGGTAGCCTGCCAGCTCTACACTGGGGCAGAGGAAGATAAGACTCCAATTGTGGATATAATGAGCGTTCTTTGGACTTCTCATTTTTGCATATTCCACATTCACAATGTAAGATTTACCTCTTTTAAAACGAGAGATTCATTTTAAAAACTAGAGTGAAAAGTCACAGCCAATGATTAAAAAATTGACAATTAAGTTTTAAACAACTGTATAATTCATTATACATGTGCATGCATACAATTACAACTCCAACAGTTAATTTTTGAATCAATAACTAAAAACATAATAATCTCTCACTTTCAAGAAATCAAATCTCACAATGCAAGTAGCAAAGCTCAAAGGAAAGTAATTCTCAACTCAAGACAACTTTGTAACATTAATTTGCTATATAGTGCATAAAACATCATAGATGTGTTCAGAACCAATCAAGTTACTGCCACAATTACGCTAATCTAGAACTAACTTGAAAACTCGAGAAATGCAAACAACCCACACTTTATCACACTTTTTTAAATACATTCTCTACTGTAATATTAATTAAAATTTATTAGAAATAAAAAAAAATTGGTGGGTCTTATTAAATAAGCCATTCTCATGATTTTATAATTTTAAATAAATTTTAATCAATAGTAGTTAATATGTTAAAGAATATGTTACTACCTCTCCTCAAAACATAATGGGTCAAAAAGGGTAATAAACTAATAATGTGGATTAAGGAGGGCTAGCAACAAACTTTTATTATTGATTAAATTTGATTGAAAACTACAAAATCATGAGTAAAAACTCATTAAATAAGAAGTAAGATCCATAAGTTTTTGTGATTTCTAATAAATTTCAGTTAATAGTTGAGAGTGTGTTACTAGCATTTCACAACTAATAATACTCGACATCATATGAAGGAGGACAACAAAAGAAGGACCTCACATCAACTTGAAAGAAAACACTTAAAGCAAGAATCACTAAAGTCAACAAACATGATAACGAAAATTGATATAACAAGCAAAGAAAACGAAATTGAAATCACTCGAGAGAGCATTCATAGCAGCCTTACTTTCTGTGTCCAATTCAACAACCTTGTAGGCTGCTCCTAGCTGTTTGAAGAGTTCTTTGACTCGCTTGCAGTAACCACAGTAAGTCTTACTGCCACCACACAAATTACATGATGGAATTACTTGCATGAAAAAGAAAAAAAGAAAGCCACTTTTTCTAGTGTGCACCAAACTATTCCCGAGCCCACAACCGAAAACTAATTTCTTGAAGGGTTAGTAAACTTTGTATCTCTCAACAAATCTTTTTCTATATACAATATCAGCTATCAAACTCGATCAATATGTTTCACACCTGTTAACTAACTATTCTGGACTTTAATAGTAAAAGACACATTTAATTGAGCTTCCTATTTTACCCAATAAAAGCTTATCATATCACATTAAATTTGTGCGATAAGTACTTAATTTAACAAGTTTAACTAATAAAAAATATGCCGTTAGTATAATTTTTAAAATAATTATTATAAAAACCAACGTAATGTTAACAGTGCAAAATACTTCCATACTTGTTGGAAATCTCCCATGGATTAGTGATATTATAATTAAAACAGTGTATACAAGTAAAGGACAATCCTCGTAAGCTAACTTTTGAGATTGAATTAGGCTCAAATTCAATTTTAAGATGATATCAATACTTATCCTAACGATCATATCAATATCGTTATCCGTAGATGTCCGTAGATGTCAAATCCAACAAACTTAACCTAAAGATGTTCAGTCCTCAGCACGAGGAGTGTTGGAAATCCTACATGGATTATTAGTGATACGACTAAAAAATACTGTATGTAAATGAAAGACAACATTCACCTCATGAACTAGCTTTTAGAGTTGAGTTGGTACAAAATCCAAATTCTAAGAATACTCTCAATACATTTTAATTAAATTATTAAAATTTTATCGATGAAACGTGTAACTTGCAAAATATAAAGCAACAGGTAGGTTAGATTTTGAAATAAAATACCTGAAGACAACGACAGGGGCGGAGGATACAATCTCCTTAGCCTTATTCAACGCTGCTTCCATCTCTTCTTTGCTTTTCGGTGAACTCATCAAAGACCCCATTTCTTTATCTGTGTTTATATATGAAATAATAATAGGAATTGAACAGAATACAGAGAAAGCTTAAAGCTTTGGCTTTGGACAAGTGTAGGAAGTAAAGAGAACTAAGCCAAAAACAGAGCACAGGTGTTGAATTTCGCTGCTGCTTGCTGGCACGGGGTTTAGGAGAAAAAAAACAAAACCTGAAATTGTAATTTAGCGGGAAAAAGCAAGAAAAGGTTAAATTTTGAGTAGTAAGACTTTGGGTGTAAATTACGACTTACGAAACAGGGGAATCGGAAAATTAGGGTTCGGTTCAATTTCGGTTGTGAATGAAAATTGGTGATCGGGGGTCGCTGTGGTGTCTGTCGTTTTGGCTCTTGGTGGAGACGGCAGCGTCGTTTAGCACGATGAGGTGATATAGAATTTTGAGGTTGATGGGAAGTATGATAAGGAAATTTCGGAGAGAAATGGAGTATGTTTTGGTAAATTACAAGAAAAATTTATACTATTAATACAAGAAATATATGACGATGATATGTGATTCAACGATAATGTAAAAAATATTTATACTATTAATACATATTTTATTTATTTGAATTAAAACAAGTATGTTCATTATAAATAATATATATTTATTTTTATATAATTAAAATTTATAAGAAATATTTTTTAATATATAAATTATAATATGTATTACTCGGATTCGGCACTCCACCAAGTAGTCGAGCTGACCGAGTAGTAACTCACTCGGACTCGGAGAATAATAACGTAAAGAATAGTTTTTATTATATGATAAGATAGATCAGGTCATAAGATAAGGATAAAAAATAGAATTATCTCTATCTTCATCACGAGATTTGAGGAGATTTGATAGGAAAATAACCCTATCAAATCTATCCCTTTACACTTTATAAAAACATAGCAACCCATCCCAATCGAGGTACGAAACTCTAATCCCAATTGTGATACCTGTCTCCTACCTCTGCGCCTCTAACTTGAGCGTCAGAGTGTCTTTGCAGGTACACCCCCCACCGTCCATCGAGGAGATTCTGGCGAAGCCACCGCACCGGAGGACTTACCAATTTTGGTAAGAACATTTGGCGCCCACCGTGGGGCTCGGTGAAACTATTCCCAGCCACACCAATCTAGACGACATTATTCCAATGGCGACAACCCAGAGCAAAACAGCGAACCACGAAAAGTGGCCACAGGGGGTGGAAACCCAAATCCTGGGTGTACCGCCTCCAGGGGATACCCAGGGAGGTAACCCCAACAACGTGGCGCCCTTCCCACGTCAGACGCTCGAGAATCACCCGTTGATCCAAGCCCTGCAAAGGGAAGTCAACATGTTGAAGCAGAACAACGCTAAGGAGATAGAAGACCTCCGCAAGGAGAACGCTACCCTCCGAGAGCAGTATCAAAAACTGCAAGAGGACCGGAACGGACTCTCGGCAGCTCACGCCGCTACCAACGGACTATCGGCGGCTCACGCAACCGCCAATAGACATCCTGACCGAACAGAGTAGGAAGATACCACCTGGAGCGAGGCAGGCCGAACAACAACCCATCTAGAGTCTAGACCCGCCTCAGGATCGCGGGCACCCCCAAGACGAAGCGCAATACCTGAAACAACGAGGCGTCACCTGTTCGTAGATGGAATCATGGAGACTCCACTACCGACCGGGTGGAAGCCCTTGTCCATGGACCGATACGACGGGCTGACCGACCCTAATGAGCACATCGACGCATTCGTCACGCAGGTGAACCTGTACACAAATGACGACGCCATCATGTGCCGTGTGTTCCCAACAACCTTGAAGGGGGCAGCGTTGAACTGGTACACACGACTTCCCCGTCACTCGATCGACTCTTTTGCCACATTAGTCGCTCGTTTCGGCGCTCAATACGCTACGAGTCGACCCCACCACCTGACGGCAGTAGCACTAGCCAACATCCGGCAGTAGCACTAGCCAACATCCGGCAAGAGGACAACGAGTCTCTCAGGGACTTCATGGAGAGATTCACCGAGATCTTCGTCAAGATCCGAGACTTGAATCCACAGGTAGCACTGACCACCATGCTTATGGCACTAAAGTCCGGACCTTTCTCGGATAGCCTCTGCAAGAAGCCACCACATGACATGGACGAGCTCAGAGCTAGAGCAGCAGGATACATTCAGATGGAAGAAATGACCAAGTTCAGGGAACGAGTCAGGGGCGAGTCCTATAAAAAACAGGAAGAACGAGAGAAACCAGGAACAAGCCGAGAGCGGAGTAGCAAACCTAGAAGCGACAGACCGCCCCGTGCAAGGTTTACCCATTATACCCCTCTAACAGATAGCAGAGCACGAGTTCTGGAAGAAGCCTGCAGCGCCGAGCTGATAAGCCTGCCTACTCAGAACCGCTCCCTAGAGAAAGCAGATAGGTCTAAGTTTTGCAGATACCATCGAGTGCACGGACACGCCACAGAGGATTGCACCACCCTGAAAGATAAGATTGAAAAACTTATCCAACAGGACAAATTACGACGCTTCGTCCGAGACGACAGCCGAAAGTCCGAGCGAGAACGAACCCGGGACAGGGAAGACGATCGCGATAGAAAAACCAGACGCATGGAAGAACCCCGCCAGGAGCAACAGACTAAACCTCCCGGAGCTCGACTCCGAGGTGTTATCAACACAATAGCAGGAGGATTCGCTGGAGGAGGAAGCTCGAGCTCGGCAAGGAAGAGACTCCTACGCAGCCTCCGATCAATCAACTCGGCTTCAACAGGCCCTAGAATACACAGGAAAATGCCCCCTATAACTTTCACAGACGCAGATTTCGAAGGCATAGAACCCAATCATGATGACCGGTGGTGGTCAAAATTGAGGTCGCAAATTGGTTGGTGTGCAAAGTCTTAGTCGACCAAGGCAGCTCGGTGGATATCCTGTACTGGTCCACTTTCCAACAGCTAGACATCCCCGAAAGTAAGATACAATCGTACACCGAGCAGTTAGTCGATTTTGCAGGCGAAAAGGTCGATACCAGAGGCTACATTGACCTCCTCACTACCTTTGGAGATGAGATGGGGTCCAAAACTATCACGGTCAGGTACCTCTTAGTCAACGCCCTCACTTCATACAACATTCTCATAGGTAGGCCGGCACTTAACAAACTAGGGGCAATAATCTCAACTCCATATTTGGCAATGAAATTCCCAAATTCATAAGGGAAGATAGTGACAGTCAAAGCTGATCAGGAGGCATCCCGCGAATGCTACTTAGAAAGTCTAAAGATAGCCAGCGGCAAAAAGGTCCCAGAACTGACAGTAAAACACGTAGCATGCGCCTCACTCGTAACACCAATAGAGGAGGCCGATCTCGACCCCAGGGAGGCTGAGTCGAGAGTAGAGCCTACAGAGGAGGTAAAATCCTTCCAAATAGGAAGAGAACCAAGGCAATGCACAAAACTCGGGACTCAGCTAGCAAATGAGACCGAAAAAGCAATCGCCAGAGTCCTGTTAAACAACGCCGACTTGTTTGCATGGTCAGCCGCCGACATGCCCGGAATCGACCCGAGCTTCCATTGCCACAAGCTTGCCATCTGTCCAGAGGCTAAGCCAATCTCCCAAAAGAAAAGAAAGCTCGGGGCCGAAAGAGGAAAAGCGGTCAAAGAAGAAACTGAAAAGCTACTCAGCGCCGGCTTCATAAGAGAAGTACAATACACCACATGGCTTGCAAATGTGGTGATGGTAAAGAAGGCAAACGGAAAATGGAGGATGTGTACTGACTACACAGACCTTAACAAAGCATGTCCAAAAGACTCATACCCGTTGCCAAGCATAGACAAGTTAGTAGATGGAGCAGCAGGCTATCCGATCCTGAATTTTTTGGATGCATACTCCGGGTACAACCAGATACCAATGTACCCACCGGATGAGGAAAAGACGGCGTTCATAATTGACACGGCCAATTACTGTTACACGGTAATGCCATTCGGGCTGAAGAATGCAGGAGCAACATACCAGCGTCTGATGGACAAGATTTTCGCAGACCAACTTGGCCAAAACTTGGAAGTCTACGTCGACGATATGGTGGTTAAAAGCAGAGAACCAAAATCACACTCAGGAGACTTGGCCGAAATTTTTGGCGAGATCAGAAAACATAATATGAGGCTAAATCCTAAGAAATGTGTGTTCGAAGTGCATGGCGGAAAATTCTTAGGATTCATGCTCAACCACAAGGGCATAGAAGCCAATCCGGAGAAATGTGCAGCTATCATAAGCATGAGAAGTCCGAGTAACATAAAGGAAGTACAACGACTAACTGGAAGACTGACATCCCTGTCCCGTTTCTTGCCGAAAGCAGCAGAAGTAGCCAGACCCTTTTTTCAACTGCTCAAGAAACAACAGGTTTTCGGATGGAATAAAGAGTGTGAAGCAAACTTTCTAAAGATAAAAACACTACTCTCATCACCACCAATTCTAACGCGACCTGAACCCGGCAAGGACTTAGTATTATACCTAGCCGTCTCGGGAGACGCAATCAGTTCGGTCATCATTCAAGAAGAAAATCAGACGCAAAAGCCAGTCTACTACATAGGCCGAGTGTTGAAAGATGCAGAAACCAGATACCAAATGATAGAAAAGTTAGCATTAGCCCTGGTCACCTCAGCACGACGGCTACGACCATACTTTCAAAGCCACCAAATAGTAGTACGAACAGACCACCCAATACGACAAATACTGAGGAAACCAGAACTAGCCGGAAGAATGATCGCATGGTCAGTTGAATTATCCGAGTTCGACATCAAGTATGAACCGAGAGGACCTATCAAAGCACAGTGTCTAGCCGACTTTATTGCGGAGCTAGCATCAGTAGAAGAGGCACCCTTCCCATGGTGGACCCTTTACGTGGATGGTTCCTCGAACGAAAAAGGCAGTGGAGCAGGAGTCATAATTGAAAGCCCTGAAAGGATTATCCTAGAACAATTACTCATATTTGACTTCGACGCATCCAACAACCAAGCAGAGTATGAAGCCCTACTAGCAGGACTGAAACTCGCTAAGGAAGTGGGGGCGAAACACCTTAGATGCTGGAGCAATTCAAAATTAGTCACTGGGCAAACGGATGGATCCTATCAAACAAAGGACCCCCAGATGACAAGATATTACCACCTGACCTCCCAGTTGAAGGACGAGTTCATTAATTTCGAACTCAACCACATTTTGAGAGAACAGAATGAAAGGGCCGACCTGTTATCAAAGTTGGCAAGTACAAAGAAGAAAGGCCAACACCGAACTGTCATACAGGAAACAATATCCGCTCCGAGTATTGACAAAATTGTCTCTAGTATCAACCCGACAGACAGAGAATGGATGACCGAGATATGGAACTTTCTGAAGAAAGGAACCCTCCCAGAAAATCGAGAAGAAGCTAGAAAAATCAGAAGAAGGGCCAGTTACTATGTCATAGAGGGAGAAGACCTTTATAGGAAAGGCTTCACTGCACCACTGCTGAAATGTGTCATGAAGATTCAAGCCGAGTACGTGGTAAACTAGATGCATAAAGGAATATGCGGAATGCACTCAGGAGGAAAGGCCATGGTTGCCCGAATCTTAAGAGCCAGATACTACTGGCCAACAATGCGTCGCGACTGCGCCGAATACGTGAAAAAATGTCAAGAATGCCAAAAATATGGCAACATATCCCACCTACCAGCAGAAGAGTTGCACAATATCACAGCATCATGGCCCTTCGCCATGTGGGGAGTAGACATATTAGGCCCTTTTCCACTTGCTAAAGGACAAGTGAAGTTCCTCCTCGTCGGAATCGACTACTTCACAAAGTGGATCGAAGCCGAACCCTTGGCAACCATTACCGCCCACAATGTGCAAAAATTCATATGGAAAAATATCATATGCCGATTTGGCATCCCTCACTCAGTAATATCCGACAACGGAAGACAGTTCATCGAAAAGAACCTGGAGGAGTTTTTCAAAAACCTAGAGATTCGGCACCGAGTGACCTCAGTGGAACATCCGCAGACCAACGGACAAACTGAAGCCGCAAATAAAGTGATACTCGGAGAATTGAAGAAGTGAGTAGGCGACGCTAAAGGAAGTTGGACCGAAGAACTTTCCGCAATCCTTTGGGCATATCGCTGCACACCGCAATCAACAACGGGGGAAACCCCTTTCAGACTCTCATATGGATCAGACGCCATGATACCAGTAGAAGTCGGGGAACCCTCCCTACGAAGAGCAAATTTCGTACAGGTAAACAACGATCAATTACTAAGGCATGCACTGGACATGACCGAAGAGACCCTCAACGAGGTCCGAATCAGAATAGAGGCCTGTAAAAGAAGAGTCGAGAAGAGGTATAACACCAAGGTCAGACCAAGAAACTTCGAAGTTGGAGATCTGGTTTGGAGAAAGTGCGGGGAAGCTAGAAAAGCTATAGGAGAGGGTAAATTGGCAGCCAACTGGGAAGGCCCCTTCAGAGTAATCGAGTCGCTAGGAAATGGAGCCTACCGATTAGAACATCCATCCGGCAAAACCATCCCCCGAACTTGGAATGCGACACACCTAAAGTTTTACTACAGTTAGAAAAATTGTAAGTGGTGATGTACTCTTTTTCCTACTTTGACATTTTTTTCCAAGAGGTTTTTTGTCAAAGAGGTTTTAATGAGGCACACCCAATTTCTCTTATTAATAAAACTCCTTTCTTCAAATTATCTATTTATATTTATATTTGACCGAGTAGACCAATCGGATACCGGCATTAAATACCAGAGCAATACTCGGCATTCCGAAAGGAGAATGACCAAACTACAAACTAACCGCGTAGACCTTTATAAGGATACAAAAAGCGAGTTAGACTTAACCGCGTAGACCTTTATAAGGATACAAAAAACGAGTTAGACTTAACCGCGTTGACCTTTATAAGGATACAAAAAGCGAGTTAGACTTAACCGAGTAGACATTTATAAGGATACGAAAAGCAAGTTAGCAAAAAAACCGCGTAGACCTTCACAAGAATACGAAAAGCAAGGATACAAAAACAAATAACGAAGAAAATTCATTAAACACCCTGTTCGGTAGGCTGGGTACGAGCCTTATAAGAAAAGAGAAAATCTATTAAGACTAAGTAGCAGGCTGAATAAGGCCGCCTGAAGCATTTTCCCCCTCCTGAGTAGAACAGCCGGGAGCATCCTCACCCTCAAGAGCAGACTCCTCCACCAACCGCCCCTCTTTATTGATATCCTTATCAACATCAAAAAGAGAAGTGTCGGCATCCTTGAAGAAATAACGAACCTGGCGAAGTGCCTTGCTGAACCCGGCCTCATGGGTCGTAACGATTTCATCTAAGGCCTCGCCTAAATCGGCTTTAAACTTAGCCTCAGATTCGGCGGCCTCAGTCTTTGCCTGAGCAAGCTCGAGAATAAGCCTATCCACCTCACCCTGCAACTCCCGGGTCGAGTTCTCGGACGCAGCTAAGGAAAGCTTTAAATCTTCCTCACGACCCTCAGCTTCCTTTAACTTAGCCTCCACCCCCTCCTGGGACCTTCGAGACTCTTCAGCAGATTGAAGAAGAGTCTCGTTGGCCCGGGTAGTCTCCACCAGGGCCTGCTCGGCTTTAGCGGCAGCCTCTTTCACCATGGCCAGCTCCCGGTGGCCGCGTTCGAACTCCTCGGCCCAATACTGAGTAATGGCCCATGAACGAGCCTAGAAGCGACAAACAACCTCCATAGAGAGCAGCGGCCCAGCATCCCTCAACATATCCCGATCGGCTTGACCGAGATTGTCGGCACAGATGAGAGTCCCGGGGTTGAAATCCTTCCCCCAAAGCGAAGTCCGCCCATCTTTCATAGAAAGAAAGGCCGGATGTCCCTTAACAACAGAACCCGCAGCTTGAGCACCAGGTGGACTCGGCTTCGATTTCTTGGAAGGGTCATCCCCCATAACAACCTCTCGTTGATCTCTCTTCGGAGAAGGAGGAGGAGGAGGAGGAGAAGGAACGGATGGAGCAACTCGGATAGCCTCAGCGGCAGGCTCCTTGCTCTTCAGCTTCTCTAGCCTCTGCTTCTTGGTCGTCTTATAGTCGAATTTCCCCAGCACAGCTGCAAAAGAAGCAAACATCAGTAAAAACAAAGTAAAAGAAGGAAGACCAAATAAAAAGAAGATACTCGTCGTCCTAGTCCTCTCTCGGAGTCCGAGAAGTAGGAATCCCCACAACCGTCTTACAAGATAGGGAACGCAGCAGCTTGCACAGTGTAACCATGTCATCCTGATCTTCAGGAGACATGTCCACGACCTGCCAAGACAACCGTTTGTTTGGGGAACGGGTCCAATAAAGAGGGAACATCGGCCTCCCACGACTATCAAAAAACTCGACCTCCTCTTCCGGACCCGGTCGGACACAAAAGAAACACTCTTGAAATTTTTCCAAGAGGAGGTATATGGACTAAGGATGGACCGACCAGGAATCCCGGTCAGGGAGACCCAGCCGCCCTTCTGACTCTCTTTAACTTTGTAATGATACAAGAATTTGGGAGCAGTAGGAGTAATAAAAAATTTACTGCAGAGCACCCGGAAAGCCTGTAGCGAAGCCCAGGAATTCGGATGCAACTGCGTAGGAGCGACATTCAATGCCCGAAGAACGTCAGCTTCGAACTGATCAAACGACATTGTGATGCCGAGAACCGAGAATAAAGCTTCATACACAAGTAAAATGAGGTTGGTGCGGGATAACCGACATGAAGACTCGATCATCAGGCCCACAGGGCTCGGCATGGATCATACCCGGCCTTTTCGAATGACACAAATCAATAGTTTCAAGAAGGGTAGACAAAGCCTCCTCGGTCTGATACCGAGAGGCATACGCACCCACCTCCCCGGCTACCCAGGAATAACCGGAAGCAGTAACAGGAGGATAAACCCTTTTGTTACCCCTAGGCTCTATAGGATGGGGGTGAGTGGGAGGAAAAGGAAGTCGACCACGCGGAGACTCAAGAGGACGATCCTCAGTAGCCTCAGAATCATCTAGAACCACCACCCCCCTTACAGGAGCAACCAAAGGTACCTGTGCAGGGTCGACGGATGGACGAACCACCCCGACACCTGCGACAACAACATTTGCCGCCGACGCACCATCACTAATTCCACCAGAATTAGAGCGGTGCAAAGGAGAACTGCCATCGGAACCCTCTCCGATGAGGCGAACCTCCGGCACAAGCATACGACCTCCACCAGAATGCCCCGAATCCCCGGAAAAAGAAGACATTCTAGAATAACAAAGAAGAGAAATGGAGAGGAGAAGGGCGTACCTGAACAAGGAAAAAGAAAAACCTAGAAGAAGGAGGACAAAATGGCAGAAGGAAGAGAAATCTCGCCAGAAAAATAAAACACGTAGAAGAAAGTGAACATCGGTGTCAACAGTGCCCTTTATATAGGGCCCCAAGCGTTTCGAATGCGAAAAGGCGAAATGGTTCGAACCGTTGGATCAAGACCCCTCACCAGACCAATCAACGGCTAGGAAGGCTTGAGACCTTTGGGAATCCCTAGATCTTTTCAAAATTCAAAAACAATCATTGTCGCCGCCCTTGGGAATCGTTACGACTTCTATAAGTCTGAAACGACACCATCACCAAATAACCCGACGCTTCGAGAACCAAACTCGGACCCGTCCAAATGGAACGAGTAAACTCGCCTCGGCCAAGCAAAATCCGAAATTGGTACAACCCTACTTAAGCTCCTACATTACTTCAGAGCTTGGGGGGCATGTGTACTACTCGGACTCGGCACTCCACCGAGTAGTCGAGCTGGCCGAGTAGTAACTCACTCGGACTCGGAGAATAATAACGGAAAGAACAGTTTTTATTATATGATTAGATAAATCAGGTCATAAGAAAAGGATAGAAAATAGAATTATCTCTATCTTCATCACGAGATTTGAGGAGATTTGATAGGAAAATAACCCTATCAAATCTATCCCTTTTACACTCTATAAAAACAGAGCAACCCATTCCAATCGAGGTACGAAACTCTAATCCCAATTGTGATACCTGTCTCCTACCTCTGTGCCTCTAACTTGGGCGTCGGAGTGTCTTTACAGGTACACCCCCCCCACTGTCCATCGAGGAGATTCTGGCGAAGCCACCGCACCGGAGGACTTACCAATTTTGGTAAGAACAAAAATCCTTAAAAAAAAAAATGTATGCAGAATAATCAATAAAAAAATAGAACAAAAAAGGAGAAGGAAAAAAGGAAAGAAAAATCGGCTCCTTTGTGCTTTTCGTCACTTGTAATAATCTATCGTGCTACATGACCCCTTGTAATGTTATCATAAAACAGCTATAATCATAGCATAGCAACTTATACTTAAGGCTCTTAGTGGACTTTTGAACAATAAAATTCATGTCTTTTTCTCTCTAACATAATCATATCCTGTATTCCTGCTACTAAAAAATAAGAAGATCGAAATCCAATTAGTAACATGTGATAAAACTTTTTGGTATGGTTTGGAGCATTAGCAACCTTCATAATATGCAAAACACAATTAACAGAAAAAAATTGTACACCATCTAGACACGATAAACAAGTTGACAGGAATGGATGGCAAATCCACGTAGAATTATTACAGCAAGCTGCAGATTGTTTTAAATTATTACATACAAATCTAACTATTTTCTGTATGACTTAATTAATTTCACTTGGAAGCAAAAATGGCTTCCAAATCTTTGTACAATGAACTTGATTTTGTCTTGACCTCAGAAGATGAGCTCCCACTCCTTTTATTTCCCCAGAACCCACTCCATCTAGTAGTGCCACTAGTAGAAGGATCATTTACACCTCCACTTCTTTCCCTACCAAAGCTAGACTTAGCAAAATCCCTTAGCTGCTTCAACCATGCTCTATCAGGTGTACCTGAGCTCCTGCTACTCGATCGCACCGACCTGTCAGCGCCCGAAGCAGCGTCTCTAGGCTCTTCATTCCCATTGCCATTTTGTGGTAACCTCTTTTCCAAGTCTTTGATGCACTTTTGAGGGACGAAATACAAGAGAAACCCAATGGAAGCATTTTTCAAACCTGTTAGGAGTGATTTTTCCTCAGGGTCCAGCATCTTTGCTTGGATATATAAAGCATACCATTCATTAGTTATCTGTGCACAATACCCTACTAGGAACAGCACAAGCATAAAAATCCCATACTTAGTCTCAGCACTCACAGAAATGTCCTTCTTCAAGAGGACTAAACAGGTAGCAAATAAAGTAACTTCACAGGCGAGTGAGATAATCTCCACTAACTGAACCCTTTTCTTTATAAAAGGCTTCTTTAGCAGCATGAAGAATAGCTGAAAAGAGGTCATGGACAGCATAATAATCACCGGACTCTTAGACGACCGAGTTGGAACAAAGAGACCCGCCAAAATTCCCAGTGAGATGCGCCTTATGGATTCGAGGAACACATAGTATATCCTAAGAATCCCAAACAACTTTTGGATGAAAGGTGCTTCTGCATCTTCTGTTTCATCATCAGAGGCAATGATGCGGTCTCTTTGACTCGAAGGATTGCTGCTGCTGCCACCGGCTATCTGTGAAAGCATGTACTTTGGAGGGCCTCTTAAGTCTTCAAACAGTGGGCCAAAGATGGTTAGATAAACAGATTTAGGTTGTTCTTTCCATGTCCACTGGCCTCTTTTACCTGGCCCCAGAGTTACTCTCACAAGCTCTTGGTACCAGTGAAATGTCTCACCTTCTTGATGAACTTCCTTGTATTGAAGTAGTTTTCCAAATGTGATTCCAATAGAGAGGAACATGAACAAAGCTAGAAGAACAGTGCCCACAAAAACCAACAGTAGAATGCCAACTGCCAATCCAGAAGGAGATCCCCCTAAGGCCATACATGCAAAAGAGAAAAATTAAACCCTATAATTTTGTAATAAAAAGGTTTTGAACTTCTGAAGATGAACAAGTAACCTTGCAATAAAGACTGAAAGCATATTCATCTTAATGCAATTTGGTTTTTCTAATTTTTCTATTATCCCTTCCATAACTGGAAAATAAAGACCTATCTTTTCCTGTGAGGAGAACTTTCTATAAAACAAATGAATACATTGTCAAGAACTATATATTTAGACCAGGATAAATCAAATTAGAAGGGATTAAATAAATAATAGGAATATCTTTGGGTTCAACTCATAAGAGGGAAGATATCTTGTATAGGTAGCATGCAACCAAAGGAAAACAGGAATCATTAACTCTTCAGTTATTATCAGTTTAATTTTTTCAAAAGGAAGAAAGGCACCTTCTTTCTTTGCATCTTGAAGACAACTAACATACTTTTTTCATCAAGAACCCTGTAATTTTCTCAAGTTTGCACCACACATTTCCTTCTTAAAAGCTATTAACTATGAACTTTGACCCAAGCATCCATAGGAAGGCTTGTCAAACCTAACTCTTCTACAGTGCTGTTCTATAATCAAATAGACGATGTATGTAATACTGATAACACTAATTACTGGTTACATGTTGGAATAATAGGATGATAATAAAAGAAATGAATGCCCAGCAGAGTTTTTCCTGAATAAGCACCACTATCAGGTGGTTTGGATAAGGACCAGATACTTATGACTATATCCATTTGAAGAAAAAGAAGGCACAGTATCCCCCAGGGACACCACTAACAGCATGCTTAATTTATAGCATAAGAGGAAAACTATTAAACTAGAAAAAATTAGAAGTAAGGACAACCAACCCAAGCTTCATAAAGCACTCCATAATGTGGTTGACCACAATAATGGTTTGAAGGAACTAGTATATAGTTCATATGTCTAATAACTTTATCTGTCACGGCTTTATTTTTGGTTTCATATATTATTCATCACAAGAAATGGTTAGGTGACAAATGATAACATTATGATTATGGATTACCTTGAATAAGGACTGATGAGGACTTGCAAATATTAGGTAGTGCAAGAACTATAAGAAATATCTCAAATCTTGGGAATGTGAGTGCTCCATGTGTTCTACTTCTATGCTTCTCAGAACTTCTCTTCCCAAATTTCAGGACAATGAGGAGAAAAGCATGCAGAACCACTAAACCACCACAGATCACAGCTAACCAAAACATGCTTCTATAAAATTCTGTCCATCTAAAAGAAAAATAGAAATTAATCTGATAGTCAATTATAAGTAAGCAAATATTGTAGATGCACATGAACTTCGAATACTTGGACCAATAAATTAATTATAATCACAAAACAGAGGATGCTTCTTGATTTATCTCATCGAATGCCTCTTATTGTTATAGATGAAAAAAATAAAAAAATGTATCAAGTTCACACCATTACAAATCAGTATGATAAAATTTTATTTACCATGTGTTAAATGATACTGAATGCACCATATTTTTTTCCTCAATTTTGCATTTCATTTTACTTAAAATTTTGTACTATCTGATTTACTCTTACTCTAATTAAACATACTGTCAGTCAATTTTTGAAGCAATACTTATTTTGCAAACCTTTTCTTACACCTCTCTTTGAAAGTTAGTAAAACATGTGTTGACAAGTAAAATGCAATATACTAAGTTGAAAATTTTCAGTTAACATTACAGATTAAAAATATTAGCAAACCTGTTGAAGCACACAAAAGGTGGTAAAATATTGGTGTTCTAGTATTCATATCCTAACAAAAATGCTCGCAATAAATAATTTGATGCACTTTTCTCAAAACACTACTAATTTATGTGAGTCCCACTAAATAATCTTGGGTTACTCTGTATGTGTGTTGAAAAGAGTGAGTTAAAGAGTGTTTTGCTGGTATCCCTTGTATCCTAATTATAACCTTTTCTCTATAGAAATGAAAACACTAATTTCCTAAGTACGATATTATAATATATTGACACATATAACTTACCCAGCGGAATGTTGTGAATCCAAAATATATTCAGCTTCCGGTTTCACATTTTCGCTCTGCAAGTATGCATTATAAATTAAGAATTTTGACTATTATTTTCATTAATATAGATAAGAAACTAACTTGCTCTGCACTATTGATAAAGATGTCAACTTTGTTCTAACCTCAAAATATTGCTGGTACTCTGAAGAAGTAAGTGGTGATCCATACACTGAAGCAGCCAAATTCAAACTTTTGTCTAACAACTTGTTTGGGATTGTTGCTGAGGCTTTGTGGATGAAGTTAGAGCTCCAAAAAGGATTAGAGCCTACCAT
Organism: Pueraria montana var. lobata; assembly: GCA_026413185.1. NCBI lineage: Eukaryota > Viridiplantae > Streptophyta > Magnoliopsida > Fabales > Fabaceae > Pueraria > Pueraria montana. Next base: position 27,636,004 of record CM048652.1, on the reverse strand, counting down.
GAACAGGTTCATGGGTTCAGCTTCCCATGGAACAGGAAAATAGGGTATGGTCCATTGTAAATGTCTGGCAAATTCATAAAACTCTACCGGCAACTTAACTGTTAACCATCTAGATAGTGCAAACACCTGAATATGGCTCAAAATTCTCTGCATGATTGACAAAGTTGGACTATCAATGTGGTATTCTCTCCATAATCACTATAAAAATATAAGGAATTTTTGCAATTTGCATAAAACTTTACAAGGTTGAAAGAAAACTAAAAGTTCAAGATGTTAACAAAAAAGAATTTCATGTTAGTTGTGATATGTACATTTTTTTATGTAGGAAGAAGAAACACAGGTCTCTACCCTTGAATGTAAAAAACACTACTATAATCTACAATCTATGTTTTGTTTGTGACAAGGAAGAAAGTGAACGAGAGCATCTGAGCATTGAAATAGAGCAATAATCTATCTCCCCCCCCCCCCCCACTTTGTTTTATTTTTATTTTTTATAAATTCTATCTGCCTCCCTTTGATACTTTATCAAGCATGATGTCTGAGACTTTCGCTGCCAAAACATTCTATTATGTTACTGCTTTTCTCCATTTAAACAACAACTCAATACATAAACATGTGTAGGATTTAAGTTAGGTGTCTCACAAGAAGATTCCTTGCTGGATCAAAGACCAAGAAAGATGATCTCGTAAAGGTACCAACAGATTGAAGGCTTGCAGTTGAGATAGTAAGAAAACCCGCAGCAATTGATGTCAGCACAAAAGAAGCAGTTGCAAATGCGGAAACCACAGAAGAAATGAGAGGCATAGAGTCTGCATGATTGTGAAAATATGTTAACAATTATGGATGAAATAATTGCAAAGGAAAAACAATATTACGATATACAAGAATAGGAATGTTCACCAGACAGACAAAATATAATATCGCCCTAATAACAACACAATCACCAAAAAATAAATAAATAAGCAAAACTAAAAAAACTTACAGTGCCTCACTTGTAGAAAATTGGAAGCTAGATTTTTGTTTCCAGCAACATCTTGTGTTACATTCTCTGGAACACTAACAAATACTAGATCATCATCTGCTTGTAACTCAACAATGTATGTGCTCCGTCTTATTTCGTGGAAACTAGACAGAAAACAAAAGTTGCAAGAGAAAAGATCGTCTGTCAATTTGCATTTGGCTTTCTCGTAATTCAATTTCAGGGAACTATTCATTTTTAAATGACACGTGTGGAGAAAGATAGATATTTACAAACAGACATTGTATCACTATTGTGGTTTCATACTATACAATATCTAAGAAAATGAACATCTACAAAATACTAACCTTTTTAATAGACCCCCAGAAATAGATACGCAAGAGGAGTTGAAGCCAAAAACAGGCTTCACGAATTTAACTAATATCTGGAGATTGTGTTTTCTCGTCCTCATGCTATATGTACTCAACATCACAGCAGGCCTCTTAGTATCTGAATTCCATACATGGCTATGTTAGCAAGGAGCATTGGAATCTCAAGATTCCCAAGACAAAGGTGTATGAAAGCAATATATATTAATATTATCATATAAATCTAAATAGTGTTTTCTTGGTGGTTGGTGGATAACATGTACCATAAAGGAAAGTAACTGGTGCAATTGGAGAAACTTGAGTCCCTTGTCTGGATATTATAGACTCCGAATTGAAGTCAACTGATATTATAGCAGTAGAGGTGATATTAGCAATCTGAAATAAGAATTGGCCAAAAGAAAGTGTAAGCAGAGGAGATGCACTTAGAATAAGCATAAGATATACACATTTAAAACTTATCATATCCACGAATCAACTGACCGTGAATCCAAATCTACGATTTCCAAGACTTTTTGCATTATTTGGAAGAAGTGAACCCTGACTAATGTTGAGAGAATTCAAAATTTCTGTAGATGAATTCAGAACTGGAGCTGAGAAGTACAAATATATCTTTAGCCTGTCATAGTCATTAGTTGCCTGTACTGTTCTAGTTTCACTGTTAAGTTGAAGTAGCTCTTCTGGTACACGAGTCCTGATGTTGACATAAACCTTTCTTCTGTCTGTGGATCATGGTCCCAATAGAGGAAATCAAGTTTGAACATAAAAAACTGATATAGAATTTGTTCTTTAGTAAAGTTTACTTGTATTTAGGATGCATAAAAATATCTTCTGAGCTCTAAGCCGCTAACAACAGTACAATCTAAAATACTAATACATGATAACATTATGCTAATTCCTATTGGATTTAAAAACCAAGCACCTGTATAAAAGACAGTACAACATACTTGACCACAAACACCACATGCACATGGACTTTTATCCATAAAGTAATCACACAAATATCTACCAATAATAAAAGATACACTCACCAAAATGTATATAAACACTTGAATTTGGCATTCTCATAAAGCTGTTGCCAGCAAGGTCAGTGCAGAAGTTCCTATCCATTACAAGGATTGCCCGGCCATATTGAACTGTAGGTGACAGACTAACGAGAAGAGAATACGTGAGGTTTGGCTGTATAATTCTAAAGGAAGATGGTATGACCTGGCCAGCACCATAGACAAGAAGCTGTAGAGAAATATTAAGCAATATGTTAAAAATTGATTCAGTATTGTATTAACATGTCACTATTTTTTCCAGAACCCTCTCCCCTTATTGTTGTTGTTCCTGGCTAAGTAATATGGATTTTGCATTTTCCATAACCACAACAGAGAAAAGCTTGGAAGAAATTCTTATTGATTAAACAGGTATGCATAATCCCGTATTTTTTGGCCTGTCTGAACTCCTAATTAATTTCTTTGGAAAAATATGACATTTAATGGAAACAAGATACAGAAGTGAATAGGTAATGAGGGAGAGGGATAAATTGCATGGCAGGTTTTGGGGGACCTTAACACATCCCCAATCTGCATAGTCTAAGTTGACCATGCAATAGATACATAGTAAAAAAGAGATCATAATTTGAGAAATCTAAGCAATCTTGGTTGGTCACCTACTTACATTGCAGGCATTCACAGAGTTGCATCCAAAACCTCCTCCACCAATACAGGGTTCCGTGAAAGATATGTTTACGGACACATTTAAAGAACTTGTAAAAGATGCTGAGGCTGTAACGTTTGCTGTTGGGGGAGTTGTATCTGAAAAAAATAATACTGTTATATTAATATGGTATTCAATTACGAACAAATTTATATGAATCTCAATTCAGTCAGATAGAAAGTTCAAGCAATAAATCTACTTTCCCTTATTTCCATGACTTTGTAAACTTGTTTTTCCATGTGACAAGGATGTAAGCAAAAGCTAGTGAAGCATTGAGATGCATTAATTATCCAACTCAAAATGGGAAAAGAGATTTTGCTAGTCACATTTGTAGCATAAACTGTTAAGCTTGAAACATTATTGTTCTTCTATTTTACGCTACATTATATAGTCAAAAGACTCTGGATGGACTTAACTTTTTTCATTCCAAAGACACATGGCATGATTCATTACCAACACATCATCAATTAAAAGGGGCCAAATCCCATAAGTGATAATTAACTGATAACAAGCATAAGGAATTAAGTAGGGTTTCTTAACCAACAGTCCAGTTATAGGTGGCACAGCCAAGTCCTTGATGTCTGGTGCAGACTTCAAAAGTATGATTTCCATCCCTCAAGCTTCTGTATGTAACTTTTCCATTTGTACACACTGATGTGATCGCATCATCCAGCTGCATACATGGTATTTTTAGAATGATCAGAATAGCTTCTAACACCCCCTCCCTCCCAAAAAAACGAAAATGAAAAAGCATATAAAACAAAATTAACACCATGAACCAACATTTTAGTTCTAGTGCTACATACAAACAAAACAGAGTAGTCAACTACAACATGATAATCTGTCAAGTAAATCTACCCCCTCAACCCAAGAAATTCTTGTATGGTCTAGAAACCCTGTGTCTATGATCCCGTCAAATCTCCACATCACACATAGCCTAGTTTTTCAATTTATGAGAAATAATTAATAAAACTAGGCTACATGTAGAGATTAGTCAGGACCATGGACACATGGTAGTTTAGGATCATACAATAATTGCTCCCTTACACCCCCCCAATCCAATTTCCAAAAAAGATATAAAAAATTAAATGCACACACACAAGCTGTACTATGTTTCCTATAAGAAAGCTCTCCTAATCAGGAAATTGATAAATTTGGTGATAACATGTGCAGGTTCTTTGACATTAATAAAGAACAACAATAAATAATATATTAACATTTCACAAACAAAAAATGATAAATTAAGTGACCCTTAGAAGTTAATAACTTGCCAAATTATCACATACACACAAACCTTGCAACTGAGGGTGCAGTTTGAGCAAGGGCCCCCACCACCAGAGCTAAGAACTTCAAAAGCAAATGTTGCTGACTTAGAGTGAGAGAATGCATGGGGGGCCTTCAAGAATTTCACATGAACATCAGAACCACCACATTTGGTAATGGAACACAGCAATGATAAAACCCAACAGAGTATACAAAGAAGAGGAACTCTAACTCTAAGCAGACTCATTTTAGGACACAGTAGTAGTAGTAGTAGTAGTTGATGTCACTTATGTGTGGAAAAAGAGTGACATCTTCTTCTTGTCACTGTGGAGAAAGTGTTTGAAGAGAGTGAAGAAGAGGGCCTTTGCATGCAAGAGAGTAGTACATAGAGATAGAGTAAGAGAGATATGCGGAAGTTGTTGTTTTAAGAAAGTGCATTGAACCATGGCCATTGATAAATTGCATTAAGGATAAGCGTACATGAGCTTGGGAGCAGTACAATTCTCTATTTCGTTACCTTGGACGTTGTAATTGATGAATGAGGTGCACGTGTAACAGTCAAGATAGAGAACAGTCACGGGTAATTATGAATTATGGCAATGATAGAGAAAGGAGAGTGAAAAAAAAAAAGGTATAGAAAAGTACTTGCCTTTGTTTGTTACTCAAAATATTCATCATTTTGTTTCCATGTTTCAACTTTACATGTACCAATATTTGCGTATAACAAACATTAGATGAAAATCAAGATTAAATTTTAGAGTCGTTGTTCGTTAATTGGATTATATAGTACAATTTTGTTACTCAAAATATTCATCATTTTGTTTCCATGTTTCAACTTTACATGTACCAATATTTGCGTATAAAAAACATTAGAAGAAAATCAAGATTAAATTTTAGAGTCGTTGTTCGTTAATTGGTATTAAATTTGTAAAATTGCAAAGAGTACTAATTAACCACATATACAATTATATTCATTTATTATTCTTAACAACTTATAGTACAAAACTAACCACACTTAGCGTGAATGTCCAATGACGAATGTACAAATTTTGAATGAACGTTACTCTCGTTCCTATTTTTGGTCTTTCTCGTTCCTATTACAAATGAGGGAAGAACTTCAGAAAAAATTCAAAAAAAAAAAAAAACATGGAAACAAGAACAAGCACCATAAATGCAAATCAATTAAACCTTGTACAAATTTCAATTAATGAACACATAAAATAAAAGAAAAAAGAAAATTGTTGGTCCAATTATGTGATGGACCCCATGACATGATACAAGAAGTAAAGACAAAAGAGGTGTGGAGACCAGAGACATCATTCTCTCATTAACGTAAGTGACAAATACACTTTGGGTGAGATAATAAAATGCGTGTTAATCTCAACCTTAGAAACGTTATCTCCGATCACTTCCTACTACATTACATTTTAAATCTTATCATAAAGTTATACACTTCCCTCCTGTATTATATAAACACAATCGATCACGTTTGGACACGTAATTGATAGTCTCAAATATTTGAGCTAGAGAATGGGGTTACCCTATGGTTCACCCGAAGAAAATGGGGTTACGGAATTAAGAAAGAAAACGAATTCACACCACGGATTGCTGCAGCTGTACATCAATATTAACTTCATTCTACACATTTTGAGGGTTGAGAAACATAGTTTTTTTTTTTTTAATTACATATTCACAATTACTTCATTTTCATATATAGCTAGTCAGCCTAGCCTGTGGGTTTCTAAAACCAAAAAAGAAATTCTATTTATGTGATTTTTTTTATATATTTCCTTTTAAACTAAGAGTTTTATTTGATCAGTATTTAAAAATAATTTTAGCATCCTCATTTTATAGTAAAATCATTTTAAAATACATACTTTTTTTTTATAAACTAGAGATTTCATTAATGATAAAAATACTTTAAGTGTTGAAGGCGGAGTTTGAACCTATAAATAATTGACAAATTTAATGTAATTAATTAAATTAACCAATTTTTTTAAAGGATGTGAATTAGCTGAAATGATCTATATATAGGGACAAAAGTAGTAATATTTTTTTTGTCAAGGATGCTCATGCATTGAGATAATTGCAAAGCAAGCAAATTCATGACACGTACCCTCCATTTGGTTGCACCGAAAGAGAACTAAAAAATAGTGAAATGAGCAGTAAAAAGAGATGGGACCCACACTTTTACACTATACTTTAATTCAAAACTTTCGTTTTAATTCACTTTTATTTCATTTCATTCCACTCTACAAAACACTATAATAATAATAGGTTTTGAAGTTAACGAACATCTGATGATTAACCATACATGTAATTGATCAATTAATTTGTTAGGTATAAAGATGATTAGTTCATAATTAGTTGTTATTCTTTTTTTTTTTTTTGCTGAATTAGTTGTTATTCTTTAGTTCATCGACTTTCTATCAAACACCTTTAGGAAATGAGCATATGATTTTTTTTTTTTACATTATTTAATTTTACCAGTTAAGTCAATCCTTATTAATTATATTCTTCAAGCTAACATATTTGTAAAGTTATGTTTTAACTATGTGAAACTTAATGGCAATTAAAACTTTGAAATTTTCATAATTAATATAAGAACAATTATTATATCAATATATTAGTGTGTGTGTGTGTGTTTATGTCATTTTAGTAGCTAGTTTTTTAGCTAATTCACTTAACACTTTCAATTTAATCATCTAATAATTAAAAAGTTTTCAATTTTTCAGCTCCTAACTTCTAACTTATAAGCTTTCAACTAGATGATACTTATCAATTAGTTTTGTCAAAATTGCCCTTAATCTCATCATCATCATCATCATCATCATCATCTTTCAACTAGCTTATAAGTTTTAAACTAATTTATAAGTTAATTTTGTTAAAAACACCCTTAATCTCATCATCATCATCATCATCATCATCATCATCTTTCAACTATCTTAAAAGTCTTAAACTACCTTATAAGCTAATTTTATCAAAAATGCCCTTAATCTCAACATCATAATTATCATAGTCATTACACACATAATCTATTATATTTATTATTTTCCTTTAAAGATTTTTTTAGTTTTAGTCTATGCTGTCAAGTAACAACATTAAATAATGACATAACAGTGACATTGACAATCCATTGATTTGCCACGTTGGCAAATAGTTTAATAGAACAGTTATGTGGTTTTTTTTATAAACTGTATTTTTAAATCCTCATATATTTAAAAAGTTGATGATGTCATACTAGTTAATGAGAAATTTAAAAATATAGTTTACTAAAAAAAATTACAAGTGATTGTCTTGTCAAACTCTTTGATGATGTGGCAAGTTAATGAACTTTACATCATCAGTTAACACAGTTAATTGATAACAGGAACTAAAATAAAATAATTTAAATCTTTAAAGGATTAAAACTAAAAAAAATAAAGAATTAAAATAAAAACCCTATTTTATAGAGACAAAATGATTATTTAAGGCTATATTTATTCTCTTCTTTCACCTAATACCCCTCGTATTATCCGAGAGAATTTTGTATTTGATGTGACTCTAGATCACGAGGTGGCAATGCGAAAGGCCCTCTTGTGTGGCCCAGTCCATTTATACTCCTGCTTTAGTCGTGGGTCTATATTAGAAATTAGAATAGCATTGTGAGCACAAACTACAATACTTGGTTGTTGTCTTTGCTAGTCTCACCTATAATGAAGTAGCGAAGTGCAGCTAAAAGATTAATTGATCAATGAAAAGAAGTCAAAATATGATATATTACCACAAAAGAAAACAAAAGATGATTATTATTCTTTGCTAAATTAATGCCACCTTTCGAGGACATGAATGAACATACATGATTTCTACAGCAAGAGACATAAATTCGTGGAGCATCTGTTTTTATTCTTAAAAAGTACCTAGTCTATGTTTTAATCACATTTCGGAACAACGATTCGGCGGTATGATTAATTTATTAAAATACTCTTCTCCAACATCGCTAGTGTATAATAATATATTGACAACGGTAGATGTTATTCTTATGCTCTAATAAATCTTTAGAACTTCCTGATATCATATTCCATAATTTTATATAGGAAGATCACAAATAACATATTTGAACACTAACAAGCATTGGCCTCTTTCAATGATCATTATTTTCCATTTCTTGCTCCACTCTATTAATTATTATTATATCTACAAAGTGCTTACAAAAGAGGATATAACGGCGGAGGAAGCAGATATTCTGGTCCGAAGTAAAAAAAAAAAAAAAGAAACTAGAAAAGGAAAAGAGCGTTTCGTTCTTAGGAAGATATTGATTTTGAACCCACCAACACATTATCCATGGACGTATGTATAATATATTATGAGTATAAATTCATAATATTTATATTAATTTAATTTTTGTTAGTCAAATTATTTACAAGACAATCCTAATAATTAATATGTTAGTTTTCATTTGTATATAGGCGTTAAAAAAAAAAAAACAAGCTTCCAATTGTATATGACATTAATTTTATATCAAAGAAGCCAGACGGATTTTTTTTTTTTTTAATGTTCTTCAGTATCCTTTTTCTTTTTATTATTTATTACAATTACAATCGTTGTTCTCTTCTGCCGGTAAGTCACTTTTCAAGTTAAGTTTTGAAAAGGGAAAGGTTACTCGTGATGCGATGTCAATTGAAGATGAAATGAGGATAAAAGAGAGATTTAAAAACTCAAAAGAATAATGCAGAGACGCTGCCTAAGGGGGGGAAAAGGACGACATCGTCATGCATTAAAAGGAAGGAGGAGCAGATAAGAATATATAGAAATTTTGGCAAAATCGAATAGACTATAAATGTGATTCCTACGTATGCCTTTCCTTTAAAATCCATGCACCGGATTTCCTACACGTTCTCATCAGCATGGTTTAATTTTGAAAAAAAAAAAAGAAAAAGAATTGTTTGAACTTTGAAGTCTTAGATCAATACATGAAGGATTTAATTTTAATTTGGGGGTCACCTCCGATAATTTTTTTTTTTGGAAAATAGGTCTTGTATTATCTAATCACAACTCACCGTGTATGATAAATTTATTGATTTTTGTAATAATTACTTTAAAAAACATATCAACAGTGATTTGTGATTGGTTGGCAATGTAAAATTATTTTACATTGTCAGTTCGCAACTATTAAATTCTATTTTTTTATGGTTTATAATTTTAATATAAATCTTGTAACTTTTTCTTTCTATAAATTCGTAACTTTTAATCAAACTTTTATAACTTCTTTTATAATATATTTTAAACTTTAGTTTTTCATATATAGACAATGAATAAAATTTTGACATCATCAACTAATTCGAAAAATCATCTTAAATATGACTTTTAAAATAATTATCACAAAAGTTAGTAATTTTATTATACATAACAATATATGATTGGATTATAGTATAACAATATGAGTTTAATGGTACATTGATAGTTTAAAATAGTTTTACATTGTCATCAAATCACAAACTTATAATAAATGATAATGTGATTGGATGACATTGTAAAATAGTTTTACACTGTCAGTACATAGTTCTTTTTCTCTAAAAATATATTGTTTGTGCACTTTAATTAAATTCAAGTTTTTAAGTAATTTTTTTGCATGATAGAGAAATATTATAAAATTTATATTAAAAGTTACAAACTGATTAAGAAAAATTACAAGATTAATAATAAAAATTATAAACCCAGAAGGTAATAAAAAAAAGTTATCTAGTACACTCTAGTGAACACCACCTCTAATTAGTTAATAAAATAAATAAATAAATAAAAAACACCACCTCTAATTTGTTGTGCCATGCATGTTAAAGCATTGAAGAAGTTTTTTTTTTAATAAAAGCATTAAAGAAGTTTAACTGATCTTTTAATGATGTGCAACACATCACTGTTCAGTTATATAGTTTAAAAACTTTATATACTAACAGAAAATTTGTTAAACCTGTATATTATTTCATTAAATATATAATGCAAGTTAAAAAGATAAGAGAAAAATGACTATACACTAACAGTGTAAAATAATTTTACATTGTTATCCAATAACAACTCACTATGTATGGTAAGTTTGTTGACTTTTAAAAAATTATTTTAAAAATCATACAAACGGTGATTTGTGATTGGATGATCGTGTAAAACTGTTTTACACCGTCAGTGCATCACCATTAAACTCAAAAGATAAATTTATAATTTAATTTTAATGCACTATTACTATACAAAAAATTTGGTTCAATCATATGTCAATGGATTAGCAAGTTTCTATGACCGTCATCGTGAGAAGAAACTCGGCGTGATAAATTTGTGATTAATTAAGCCTGCATATATCATGAGGAATAGTTAAAATACTGGATCTAGTATTTTAAACCTGTATGAAGATATACAGGACTAAAATACTAGAAAGTTGTCTTCTTACAATGAGCCACATAACACTCTTCATTGCCAATCTTATCAACTTTTGTGAAGGACAAAACTTAAAATATATTTTTCGGGTTTAAATAACTTTTTAATACCTATAAAATTAGAATATTTTGATTTTAGTACTTAACTTTTTTTATTTTATTTTGGTATCTGACAAATTTTTACTTTTAGAAAGGTACCTGCCGCTAGGGAATTTCTGTTAACTGATAACGTGACTAACGGAGCGCAACGTCATCAAGTTCAGGTCATTTAAGAATTGTTGACTCAGCAGCCAAGTCATTTCTATGATAGTTCACGCATGGTTTGATTGATTTAAAACTCTCTTCAACAATCATTAACGACTACTTCAAAGTTTGTAAAAGGACTCTTACTCAAAAGAATCTTTTTTTTGGTCCTAAGTTGGAGACCACGGGTGTCCCCCAACCCACTGGTTCAGAGACTAATCCTACTCGCGGTGCGTGGCTGCCGCTGGCCCAAGGAAATTTTGCACACGGAGGGAATCTAACACGGGTTCTCCCGCTAAATAGATCGTTCCCCCTCATGTGAATGCAGCTAAATCTTACACCACTGCGTCAACCCTTACTCAAAGGAATCTATTGCAAGGAAGGAAAATAGAAAAAAAAAAAAAAAAAAAAAAGGGGGGGGGGTAAGGTAAAAAATTTGAGTTGATCAGAGAGAAATTCCAACTTTGGATATAGAGTTAGCTAAAACACTCTAGAATTATAGCTAACCTTATGTCAATCTCAAAGAGTGTATGTAAGCCTCTAAACTCTGTGTAATCTCATTGAAGTAGGCATCAAGAGGGAAAGCATTTGAGTCTATCCAAACAAACCCCAAGTGAGTGGGAAACTCAAAAGAACAATAATGGATTGTTGCTTCTAGAGTGATTTTTTGTACACAATAAGGTTTGTTGTGTTAGTCTACAACAAGGTTGTTATTGGGGTTAAGCCTGGAGAGGCTTGTGAAAGAATACTTGGATTAAGTATAACTTGTAGATGTTGGAATACTAAGTGAAATTTGAAGAGGTTTAAAATACTAAGGTGAAGAAAGGCTGAGAATACTATACTAGTTGTGTAACCTGCAGAGTTGAGAATATTGTATTGGAAATGAGAGAATATTCAGTACTAACTTGAAGAAGTAAGAATACTTGGAGGAGACCTGGAGAGGTGAGAACACTCAGTGCAAACCTATAGAGCTAAGAATACTGAGTTGGGAAGCAAACTGAGGAGGCTAGGAAAGAATACTGTCAAAGCTTGAGGAGGTTTGAGAAGAAAGTATACTCTTGTTATTGGTGCTTGTTTTAGTGAAAAATCCTATATAGGTGTAGGGACTAGATGTAACTCAAGATTTTATAAGTGAACCAATATAAATTTTGTGTGTAAATAAGTGAGTAGAATGAAAGTAACTTTGGTTCGTGATTCAAAGGAAAATGAAGTGACCCATGAAACAGATCGACCCATTGAGGGTTTCAAAACCCTAAATGTTGAATAAAACGACCCAAAAACATGTGTTTTGGGTTAAAATTTTGGCTACAAGAAACTCGCCGACTAGGTTGCAAACTCACGAGTCAACACGAGTATGACCAAGTCTACTCCAAATCTGCAAAAAAAAACAAGTTTACCAACAAGTTAACATGCACCGTGCATGTGGACTCATAAACTTGGACGAGTTAGCGAGTTAACTTGCAAGTTTGATTACCATGATTAGTATATAACCATGGACAAATTTCCTTTCTTTACTCTGCCTAAAAAATTAGTGGATATTAATATGTTAGAATATGTTTTTGGCCTTTATAATATATAAAAAGTTTGATTTTAGTCTCTTTTAAACGTATTTATGCCATGTGGAAGGGAAATGACATGTGGTTGGCGATGAGTTACCAATCCATGAGCCAGATCAGCATTTAACCTAATCAAATTAGTTTGAAGGATTGAAACCGATGCATTTTAATCGAGTTAGCTTAAAAGGATTGGAAACTGGTGTATTTCTCAAAACAGGGACGAAATATTACATTATATATATAAGAATTAAAAGTGAATATCTCCCTATTTTGAGTGAATAAAAACGTATTAATCCCACTTAGTTTGTTAGCATACGTTCTTAGAAAAAAAAAATACTAGTTATACGAAAATAATAATATGCAACCATCATTTTTAGAATATTATTTTCATAAAAAAATATTTATATTTATTTCTCGCGCTCCTCCCCTCTCTCTTTACCTCTGAATATATATGACTTTGGCGCATGGCACTACTGCATCCAAATCTTTATGAACATTGGTTTTCTTTTTGAGAAATACTAAAAGAAATGGAGAACAACCTCTACTACTTTTACTGTTCAGCCACTTGCTCAGACCAGTCAACAATGGCTCCACCTGCGCCGTCTAAGTCTGTCTTTGGGAAGGATCAAGAGGATGTTTCAAAAGTGCTTCGTGCTAAAGTTGCTTCTCATCCTCTATTTCCTCACCTTCTCCATGCCTACATCGATTGCCACGAGGTTATATATATTTATTAAATGTGAATGATATATATATGTTTCCAATTTCAAGTGTCATATATATATAGATTTTAATTAGAGTGCTTTAGGGACCAAACCCTCTTTAAAATAATTAATCATCACTAATAATTAAGATGTAGAATTGTACTTGGTGAAGTTAATTATGTTGTGTTTTTTTTTTTTTTTTTTTTTTATGACTAGTTAATTTTGTGTTTTAATTTTCAGATGGGAGCGCCGCAAGATGTGGCACACCTATTAGAAGGAATCAAAGGAGAGCATACTACCGGGGTGTGTCAGATATCTGAATCTGAAGGCTTCTTGGGTGCTGATCCCGAGCTTGATGATTTCATGGTCTCTTAATTTTCTTCTTAATTAAAAAAAAATTCAATAACTAAATCACAAACCCTAATTAAGTTTCTCTCACCTTATTATGAAGGGAACGTTTTGCGATTTATTGGTGAAGTACAAATCGGATCTTTCAAGGCAATTTAACGAGGCAACCATGTTCCTCAGCCACATGGAAACTCAGCTTCACTCCATCTGCAAAACTCCTCCTCAACCTGGTCTCTCTCTCTCTCTCTCTCTCTCTCTCTCTTGATGGCTATTAATTTGTTTTACATAAATTCAATGGTTCACTGGATTAGTATGTTCTTGTTTTCTGATTTTAGAAATCGAGACATATATGGCTGATGATGATTAAGTTGAGTTCACAATGTTAAATTAATAAAATAATATGGGAAACTAATTAAGATTCATAAAATAATATATAGGAGATTAAGGTTTGCATCGCAGGTTAGGGAAAAGGTCCCTAAAGCACGTTTGAGGAACTGGCTGGCTCACATGGAGGCACTGTAGTCAGTCACGTGGTTTGTGTTTTTGCTTTGCTTTGGTAGCCATGTTATGTTATACGTACTCCTTGCTTCCTTCATGATAAGATTTATCAGGACATTTTATATGTACTCTCTGCTGAGCAAAGAGTATATATGTGTTGAGGGCTACTTGACTGAGAAAGTTGTTTCGCTATGAGTCCTGATTTTTAAACACCCAAAAAATAAAAACTCCTATTGACATCTCTTATTTCTCTTATTGCTATATCACAATATCAATTATATCAATCACTTATCTCTTCTCTCTTCTTATTTCTCTCTAGATGTAGATACCCTTGAGTGTCCAAAATGATTATACCTACAATAATTTTTGTTAGAATTAAGAGTATTTTTTTAATGCGATTGTAGTGCAGTAAAAAAAATGAGATTGTAGTCAATTTTCCCATGGCTTAGTTAATTATACTAACAGGGTATATAGTTTAAAACAACCAATATTGATAATTAGTGATATATGTTACGGGGTCTAGTACGTAGCAACAATCATAAATTAACTACAAATAGGTGAAGTCCTACCTATATTCATTCCTTCATTCAACCAAGGGATGTCCATCAACTAGAGTCTTCATAGAACACGAAACCATTGTGTAATGATATATTTTTAAAAGAGTGATGTTCTTTGTACAAGAAAATTTTATAATAATTTCTTTACACTCATTTTTATTTTTATTTTATAATAATCATAATATATCACCTTTTTTTTTACAGCAATATATCACCTATTTTATTCCCTATTTCTTTCTCTTTTTTCAATCTCTCATCACCCTTGTGTATAAATTGTTGTAAAATTTTATTGTATAAATAACAGTACTTATTTTAAAATTGCGATTTGCATTTTTTTATGAAGAAGTTACCTTGATCAATACAGAGAGGGAAGAGAAAACGTTATATGTTCATGTTTTTTTACATACTTTCGCTGAAACTTTGTTGGTTTTATTGTTGCATTTCTTAATAATTATTTTCTATTGGTATACTTTTTTCATATATATTCGTTGACTTTAATTTGTTTCTGTTGCTGTTGCATTCAGTAGGTTGAAGATGATATTTCATGTCAGTCTGTTTGGTCATGATATTCTTGTTACAGATGTTTAGCTCATCTCTTTATTGATAATAAATATTTCAATTGTTAAAATTTTGCACACTTTTCTGTTGGATGAACTTATATGATGACACTCTGTGTTTAGATTTTGAAAATGCTATATAGCTAGAAAAAAAAAAAATTGACTGGTTTTATTTTTGAATTTACTGAGATTAATTTGAGGCAATGGGTCAAATTAGTCAAAATGACAAACACCATTCATCTATTCAAGAGTCAACAGTAATTTCAACTCATTTGACAAAAAAATACACTGCAAAAAATCAATAAATTAGTTACTAAATTTAGTGATGTAACTTACATTTTTTTTCTCACTAATTCTGAGGTCACAAATTTTAGTGACAAATTTTTTAAAAATTACATGTAAATCATTTCATTAAAAATTTTAATTTTTCTTTTAATGATATGTTATCTAATGTGTTTCTTAGAATTTCATAATAGAGCTTTATGTCTTAAGCATGGTGCTTGTTTATTTTCTTTTATGAATTACTCTTTATCTTTTTATATATCACACTTTTTAAACTTATTTATCGTATATTGTTTTAACTTATTTTTCCTATGCATGTATTTTGATATTCATATAGTATTTTTCCTATGCAAGAGTTACATTTTTTTTTCATAAGCAAAAGTGAATATCATTGAAATAAAGTAACCAAAGTCAACACAAGTGTATCGAACTCTTCACAGAAAAACAGAAGCAAGCAAATCGCAGAGCAGCTTAGATAGCTACAAAGTACGTGCATACATTAGAAAAATGCCTTATACAATGAAGTCGAGAGTTACATTGTTTCAAATATGTCCATTGTACCAAAAAATGCCTTATACATTATTTACTAATCTAGTTACAATGAAGTCAAGAAATCCAAAATCAAGAGAATTTCTTAGATTGTTTAAGCTAGTGTTCTCCCTCCTCTTTATATATCTTCCTTTTTTCCTTCATTCATTATACAAAAGAAGTACGGGGAAATTGACAAAGTGTATAATAAAAGGGTAAAATGTAATTTATCCTTCCAATCATTCAACGATCAATATTAAACAATAGATTTTTATTAACCTAAATAAGTATAAAAAATGGATAAAGGGTGAATAAAATAAGTGTATAATTCATAATCAACATGATGTTATATCAACGATATTTTATAAGAAAGAAGCTTGCACTATTTAATAATTAAGAATACAGAATACTGATAGCGTAACTTTGATTTGTTGAAAAGAAAATGGCAAATTTTGTATCCTTTAACTGCATTACATATTTTATATATGCTAGTATACTAGTGTATAACAAATCCATTATGCTGGCCTAGACGGCATATTCATTTGAGAAACTTCTATGCGAACTAATCACTGCATGTCATTCGAACAGTTTCTGAGTGCTATAATTGCAAAATGAAAAGAAAAATGCTAATTAGAGAAGAAAATGTTACGGTGAAACCGTGAAAATGGATTATATGTTTTGATGAAGAGTGTAAAAGTAGACAGAGAAGAGAGAACAATCAGAACATTTACAAACTTTTGAAATATTAGACAGAGAAGAGAGAACAATCATGTAACATTTACAATAAATTTATGGATTAATATTGGAGCTTTAACTTCTTAAAACTATAACTCCAAACAACTGTAAGTTTTTAGAATGAGAAATGCATGTGTTGGAGTACAAGTGTGATGATGAAGTCCCACATTGGGTAGAAATGAGAAAGTTGAGTAACATATAAGTGAGGAAGACCCACAAACCTAATGCCTTAAGGTTTTGGGTTGAAAGTGGTATCAGGTTCACTTGTGTGGTTTGCTCGTAGTCCATTGGTGAAGTTCTCCCCGATGTTTAACTTCCCTCGGTGCACAACAACATGCATATAAAAATTCTACAAACCTAAAGATTTATGAACATGAGAAAATGAGATAATTAAATACATCAAGTTTAATTGGTTTTCCCATTTCCAAGGCAGTTGTTGGTAAACAAATTTACTTCGATACAATATGATTGATTGGTATTCAGATCAAATCGTTTCATTTCGTGTTAAATGTGTGGCATATATATGTAAACTGTTATAGTGCAGTGGATTTTCATGCAGTTTTACTGTTATAGTTTTAATTCATCATTATATGTAAACTGCAATTTATAATATGGTTGGATAGGTGTTTTAAATGTAGTGGATTGGCTTTTTCTTTGGGTAGACAACAGACATCGTGGTTACCCCTTTTAATTCTAAACCTCTGCACATCTTGTGCTCTGGTAATTTCTTTTGAATAAAATCTTTTGCTTATAAAAAAAATGTGTGGCATATATATTTCTCTGCTAGCCCTAGTGTGCTGTTTCCATTTTGTTATGAGCAACGGCAAATTCATCTCATTTGTACCTCAGATGAGTTAGATTCTTTAATAGAGTTTTATTTGAAACTCTATGTTATGATACTCAATTTATAATGATGTCTACTAGACATTGTGGATGTGGATATAATGAAGTGCATGAATCACTGTTTAAATAAAAAGCAGTGATATAAAGACACTTCTCCCTCACATATATAGCTCATTCCAGGCATCACCATTGATTACTTTATTCATTTCTCTCTCTGTCTTTTGCCTATGCAAATCGATGACCCGCTCCTCCTAGGATGATCTGCATCAAACTTTTCTCTTAAATATTTTGTAAATCCTTCATAGTGTTTAAACAAGAATGAAAGGATGGGAGAGGTCAACCCCTTAAATATATTTCCGTATTAGTCCTTGACTTTCGGCCAAGGGATACTCCGGATTCATCCAAAAAAAGAAAAGAAAATGAGGAAGCCAAACTGTATTCTCATTTTTGTCTCTACTTTAATTTTTTTTAGGATACTTTAATATTATTAGATTATAACTTTTGAGAAAGGAAAAAGTGATTTATAATATTTAGACTTCTGACTTTTCCTAAAAATTTTCTCTTTCCTTACATTAAATTTAATTATAAGAGAAATCTGTGATACTATCAGAAATTTAAGGAATGTTACTCACAAATTTAAGAGATTCATGGGTTTTGTGGATAGAAAAATGTTATTGGAGAAAGTGATTCTATTAAAGTTGATTACTCAGGTTTTTCGTTAGAGGTTAATCATCGATAAAATTAGTAGATATTTTGCGCCAATAACATAGGGACCTAAAGAAACTCTTTCTTCTTCTCTTTTTCTCCATTTCTCTCCCTCTTTTAATGTGTTTAAACTCATTTAATTATTGATCATAGCAACTCTAATTATAAAGATATATTTGATCTTATTTTTTTCCTTTTCCTCCCTTCCATTAACCAAACAATATATTTAAGGGAATAAAAAGTTTTAAAGTACTCAACTGGAACAGTTTGGAGCCAACTTCAAAGAGCTATAATTATGGGTATGGCCAGGTGTGTCTTCTCTTTGATCTTTATCATTAAGATTCTGTTCCAAGTAGTGGTGTGGTTGCACGTGTTATATACTGATCTCATTGTTTCCTCCCTTTTCTTTAGTTTAATCGCCTCTGCTTTTGAGGCTATCCATTAACCCTATTTCAAATTATTGTAAATGGAGGCTTTTGTACTTGAACCCTTAGGGTTGTCGCAAATTTTATTTTAATTAGTAATATCTTCATACAATCGAGGATAGACAGTATTTTATACGATACGTACGTTCATTCATTGGCTATTTTGAGTAATCCAGTTCCAGTTCCGGATAAAGCTGTGCTTTTATTTAATTTGTGCATTGCGCTGGATCTGAAGATTATGGATTTGGTGGGAAATAAGAGTGATCATAAACGTGGAAAGAGTTAGTTACTCTGGATTATCCACTTAAAATGCCCACACATGAGGCTTATATATATATATATATATATATATATATATATATATATATATATATATATACATATAAAGCCTTTATATATATGCTTTATCAGTTTATGTCTATTGGTTATTAAAATATTCTTCTATTGCATAGCAGCCAGCAGGACACATGATCGAAAAACTTCTAAAGGAACTGCATATATAAGTGTTAATAACTACTACCACATCTGTTATTTAGGGTCAATGTTCTAGCATATGCATATTGCATGGTGCCTTTAGGGAAAGGGAAAAAAAAGAAAAGCTCAAGGCACCATTAATATATATCTTTGGATGCATATGTTATTATGAGAGAATGGCAATTTAGCCATTAATTGTTAATTCAAATTTCAAATTTTGTTATGCTTGCTTAGAGAAGTAGTGAAGTTAATTTATTTAATTTCTGTTGCATAGTTTATAATTTGAAATAAGTGAAGGAATAAGGAAAGGTAGATAAATGGAAAGAGAACAAAGAGAAGGAAAACAAGTTTCCTATTTTAGGATTTTGAAATAAATAGGAAGGAAAAGAAACAAAAAGGATTAATTTCCTCTCTTTTATCCTCAAATGTCTGGTTTTTGTTCTTACAAAAATTAGGATGGAGTATATGGGAGAACTACTAAATTAAATTAAATGAAATTAAAAAGTATAATATTATTCTTTTATAATCTAACTGTCAAATAAAGGTAATAGAATTCCATTCTGATCGTTTATTAATATCTTCCAAACAAAGAAAATATAACTTAGTTCTATTCTCTGATCCTTTTTCTTTCTGGCCCATCTCCATTTTGTTCCGGTTCATTTGACTAATGAAAGTATTCACACAAAATGTCCACTTGAAGAAGCTGTTTTCTTTTTCAGCAAAAGAAAAATATAAATTTTAGCTTATAAAATTAAGAAAACACAAAATAAGTTTTTAATCTTTCTAAAAGTTTATATTTTCTATAAAATATTAATTTCTTAGGCTGGCTTTCGAAAAAGAAAAGAAAAGAAAGAATCTCATCATCAAAAGTACTAGGTATTGCGCATCTAGCTTGCTTACCAAGTGTCAATATTCTATGGATGTTTAAAATTAACATTATTTATTCTATATTACGTAGTATTTGTAACATTATGCTTTGCGATAGTTTAATTTCATATGTATTTACTATGTCATGCACGTATCACATAGAGATGCATAAAAAAGCTACTAGGGTTGGGTTAACAGTAAAGAGTTTGTGTAGTTTACATAAGTCATAAGTTCAAACTTCATTACCACATTGTTACAAGAGAGAGATGCATAAAAATTTGGTAGCTTGTTGTTGAGGTTGCTCTTTGCTTCACCTGCATTACTGCCTTTTGGGTCTTTGACATATTAGCACATACAATCTGATCTGATTAGTTAGTTAGTAGGTGATTATTACAGCAGTTAATTCAAACACTTTGTATAAATACCATTCTGTTATGCATAATAAAGCTTAATTAAGCTCATTTTTCACATTTCTCCAATTGTGTTATACCATTGGTAATATATTATCAAGTCCTTTATTTTCTGACTGTTTGTATTATAATGGTGCACATAATTCATATTGTTTATAGCCCAAATCAAACCAGAAACCCAAAGGATTGGCGCAGTGGTGTAAGGCTACGCTGCGTTCACATGGAGGAACGATCTATTTAGCGGGAGGCAAAATTTTCTTGGACCAGCGGCAGTCACACACCGTGAGCGGGATTAGTTTCTAACCTAGTGGGTTGAGGAACACTCGTGGTCTCTAACCTAGGACAAAAAAAATCAAACCAGAAAAACCTACATACATAATTTTTCTTCACTGTTTATAGCCCACTTTTTTTTTTTTATTCCTTCTCCGGCTTGAAATAAGTTTATTTCCTTTTTTTTTTCCATGGGGATAATAAGCTGGGGAAGCATGATAATTGACTACACAATGAGTGTAAAATGAATTACAATAAAAAATAAGTTTCAAAATTAGGACTCTCCAAAAGTTGGACCCTCCCCCTTGTGTGCACAATTTTTCTATGATTGATTAATAATTAATTGATTCCTAGTTTGTACAATTAATCCGTAAAGGTGCAATGTTTTTCATGCTGGGACCATGGTTGAATGGGCATGTGTCACTAAACAGCCAAACGCATATTGATTCGTGATGGCCTAATGAACTTTGAATTGGGTTTATAATTAATAATTTGTGTTTTCATGTGATAGATGAAGTTACTGTATCACCTGGAAAAGATGTTAGTAGCAGGGTGGAGAAAAAGGCAATTGAGGGCAAGAGGATGAATGAAGTTCAAGAGCTGAAGGATAACCTTCTACGTAGATATAGCGGTTATATTACTAATCTGAAGCATGAATTTTCCAAAAAGAAGAAGAAAGAAAAGCTACCAAAAGAAGCAAAGCAGATCTTACTTGCATGGTGGAATATTCACTTTAAATGGCCATACCCAACGGTAAATATCTCTTCTCTTCCAAGAATCGTGTAACAAAAATTGGTTTGGAATTATGTTTTGTCCATGTACTTGCCTTGCTTGGTTTGATCTAGAATGAGGCATTTAAAACAAAGAGGAGTGCTAGTAAGTAATAATACACTCTTTATTCATTCTAACATACATTCTTCCATTGAAAATTATAAAATCAAGAGAAATTAATTAAACAAGAAATGAGACTTGCAAAGTATCCTTCATGAGAGTCAATTTTGCTAGAGTCAAATAAGACCGAAATAACCTTGTGTCAATTAATCCAAGCGTTTGCTGTTAGAAAATATATTATTAATATTTCTCGTATAATTACAAAGAGCTTATGAAATTAGTTTGTAACATTTATAATATTTTTAGATTATTTCAAAAGGCTTTTTGATGAAACTTATCAAAATAAATTCTTTTTTACTTACTCTAAATAAGTTTCATGATTAAATTTACAGTAAAAACTCTTATTAATAAAAAAATAATTTATGAGTCTTTGATTAAAGTTGTTCACTTAAATACACTCTTAAGATCCATATCAATTTAGCACTTGTCTATGTTTTGACCAATTAGCACTATGTTCTCATTTGCCCAGGACGCGGATAAGGTTGCCTTAGCTGAATGGACTGGTTTAGACCAGAAACAAGTAAATAATTGGTTTATAAACCAAAGGAAGCGCCATTGGAAACCAACAGAGGAAATGCACGCTGCAATTTTGGATGGTCTCTATGGATCCCTGCACGAGTGAGAGTGACAAGGGTGGCATCTCCTGCTTCATTAATTTTGCTTTGTTCAACATAAAATTATTAGCAATGATTGATCACAATAAGTTAAGAGTTTTATGCTAATCATGAATGAACCACTTCTGCGTTATTTTGCTATGTGAAATTGGATCGGATCTTGTAATGAGAACTAGCAATTGTCCTGTGGATTGCAGGATACTTGTAAATAATGGTAGTATATAAAAATAAATTAAAAATATTTAAGGAGAGATCAATTTAATTGATAAATTTTATTTTATTGATAGTAAAAAATAAAATATGCTAACTTTATTGCACTTTCAGTTTTCTTTGTTTTATAAGCAAAAATGATTTATTAAGAGTAGCAGTAGTACTCAAAATCACACAGTTTCAGAAATAACAAACCCCTGTGTGTAGTCATGTCATAAAAATGTAAAATACCAAACAATGCAATAAACACATTTTAAATCCACTTTGCAAAACCAAACAGCAAGACCGTTGCCTGTGAAGGTCGTCCTAAATCATTGCCTCCAATATAATGTATGACAACAAGAAACCAAAAACTTGTGCCATCCGATTCTGTCATATTCCACTTTCATATGTTCATTACCTTTCTGAAATCTGAATTGCAAAGAAGTTCAGGCATACCGTTAGGTTATAAAACCAACAATAAAAAGGATATTTAAAACTCTTTTACATGTGAGCTTAGTCATAACCAAGAATGGAGCTTCACTGCCTCAACAACTTCCTCAATCTCTTTTGTCTTTCCTAGAACGATAGACTAATTCCTCACTAACCAAATAGACCACATCACAGCAAATAAAATGATACACCACAAGTTTCTGGTTTTGCAATTGCAGCTTGGTACACCCTAAAATTGGAAGAAAAAAAAAATGTACCTTACAATCATTATGCATTGCTGAAGAAATACCAAACCACTTTAAGCATTCCATCCACACCCCTGAAAATTTTCTGTACTCAAAGAAAATGTGAGAAGTGCTTTTCCTACATCACCAGAACCTGCATAAACAGAATTATGTGATAGTAGTATCCCCTCAAATTCTCAAATGAGAGAATTCTATTGAGTGCCACCCTCCACACAAATGCAGGTTTTGTTACCCCACAAAGACAATAGCGAACCATCGTAGGGTGCTATAGCTGGATATTTACCCCTCTAAATCTAAACTCTCTCCAACCTCTATTCCTCCTACTCAGTAAACACTATTCAAATGCATACTTAAGAAAAATCCATAAGATTATCACATTTTTATGTTATTCTCTAATATAGACCATTCCACTTTTTCTAAGGCTTGAGGTAATCAACCTCCATATGTCATCACATGGGAATGCATAATTGTTCTACTCTTTACCGATTATTGGTCCTCATACATATCTGATAGGCCTTCATCTCTAAAGTACTCTCTTTGGGGATACCCCAAACCTTTCTTTATACTCACTATACTTTCAAATTCAAAATTCATATGTAGATATTTAAAATTTATTAATGTAATATCATAATCATAATAATTATAATTATGATTCGTAATCGAACCATATATTTACGAAGCATCATATAATGACATGTGTCACCCGAAGCTCCGTATAATTGACACGTGTAATCCAAACATTGAAAGTTTCTCTTAATTTGCCATGTGGACTTCAAACATGTGAATGGATTTGTAAATTCGTAAAATTATTTATAATAATAATGATTCTTATGCTAAGAAATACTTTTAATTATATATTGATATTTTATAAAATCAGGTAACAATCTTAAATCATAGTTCCTCAATTAAATGTAGACAATTGTTGCTTAAATCTTATACTAATGTCAATCAATAATTCAATTGAAATGCAAAGAGTATGAAGAAGATGACACGTAGGATTCTTAGGTTGAAATATGCTAAGAAGTTGATATGTGGCACATGGAGATTCTAAGCAGGGATTGTTTTGTATATAGTATAGATTTTAGGTAAAAACGTAAGATCTTATGATCTGAGTTACGATTCGAGTTACGATCCCCGAATTATGAGTTTTTATCTCTCCCGATCCTAATTCTAGATAAGAACTTGATTTTAACTATAACACCCCGAAAATTTCAACCCAATAAGTATGAACGTAATAGATTTAATTAGAAAATTTTCTTGTTGGGGAGAATTGTAACGTTGTGATTTTCTTAATTGTATGATTAAGTGTTTGATTAATAATGAAAGAGCAAACTAAATTTAAATTATGTTGATTGATATAATAATTAACTTAAGTTCTATGTTTTGTTATGTGCCATAGTGTTATTGTGTATTTTTTTGGGACTTTTACGTGAGTTCTGTAAGTTGTAGAAAAAAAAAAGACAAGGGGGTGTTCTTAGAGGAAGTATAGGTGCGAAAAATAAAAATCTTAATTAAAATCCCAATTTGTAGGTGAAACGTGAACCTTCCCATTTTCTTCATTCTTCTTTTTCCTTCCAAAGCTCTCTTCTCTCTCTCCTTTTTCTGCTGCTAGCCGAGAGCTATCAAGGGAGAAGGGAAGCCATTTTTTGTTGCTTGGTTGGTTGCATACAAGGCTTGGTGGTCCACTCTCAATTACTAACAGCTCATCTTCTCTTCCTCTCTCTCAGCTGAAACTCAACAAAGGTGAGGATAACTCTTTGTGGATTCTATTTTTAGTCTAAGGGTGGTTGAGAGTTAGGGGCTCAACCACCTACAACATGCATGTCCCTCTTTGGCTGTTATGTGTGCTTTGTTTAAATGCTTGAACATGAAAAGTTAATGAAATGGGTTGGAAACCCTTTGACAGTGGCTGTGTGAGTGCATGTCCTGGCCTTAATGTTATTTTTGTTCTTATGAAACTGAGTGGGAAGGCCCCTGGAACAAGGGAATCCATGCCCAATTTTCGTAAAATTAATTAATGAAGGTTGCATGTTGAAAACAAACCCCCAAAACAATGTAACAATGTCTGTTAAGTTCGAGTGTCCCTGGGCAGCTCCCACGATTTTTTGATTTTTGGAAGATCTAACCGTTGGTTTTTCACGAAATTTGTTTTGAATGAAAATAGATACAAAAAGGAACAACTTTTATTTTGACACCATATAGAGAAAACCTCGTCTTAAAGTTAATCCGTGGCTTTCAAAATGGCTGTTCTGTTTTCAAGTTTCCCTGGAACATGTCTCGATTTTTCTCAAATTCCCACTTGTGTGCTTAATGTTTCTTTTTCGTTTTTGAACCATTAAATAGAAAACAAGATTTTTAAACATACAAATTAAAAAAATTATCATGTCCAATTTCTAAATTAACTTTTTAAAAAGAAACAGGGCAAGGGTTTTTGAGCTCTGTTTTGAGTATGAAACTTAGGCTGTTAGAAACAAATTTATTGGGAACAATAGGGAAATAATTTGGGGGCAAGTGTACCTTTTTAGAAAGATAAAGATGTTACCTTTCTACTGTAAAAATTTAAGCTCAAAACAAGTTTGGAAAGTGGGAGAAATTTACATTTCTTTGAGCTATGTTCAGTGAGCACTCAAAATTCAGGGCTGCTGACTTAGAAAATTTTTATAAAATTTTCTAGATGTTGATTTTATAAGTGGGATACCTTTATATAAAATAGATTTCAAGAGCTTCGATTTGATATAAAAAATTTTAAATTCCGAGGTCATTTGCTTGTATCAGTGAAAGCTCACATTCAGTACTGTCAAAGAGAAATCTGCCTTTTTAGTCAATTTTGTTACTATATGTGTGTTATTTTGAATTGTGGCAATTATAATTATTAATTGTGATTTTGTAAGGTAGTGGATATGTATTATCCATGGACCTATTCTATTTTGGGTTTAAGTCCTAGAGATGTGAATCTTGGGTACTTAATCTTTGAAAGTGTGATTTTGTGTGCTTTTGTGATACAGTCTTTTGGACTGTAGGTTGAACTTTGTGATAAAGTTGTTTGTCTGTATGATGTGTTGTTCACAAAACTCGGTTGCGAGTACTTGTGAGGACTAGAACTATGTTCAAGTGTTTGTGGCTAGATTGTCATGTAACAGATAGATGAAACTTAAACAGTAAGCACAATTAATTAGGGTAAAATATTTATTTTATTTTTATTAAATAGAAATTAATTAACGAACTCTTTATTTTATGCATTGGACATAAAAAGAATTTAGCACCTTTGCGTGGAGGAATAAATGGTAAGTTAACATTTATAAAATTGTAAAGTTTTGAGAGAGCAAGGAAATACATAAAACATAATAAAATTTTCTACGCGTGGTGTATCATGTTGAGTTGAGAGCATAGTTTTAAAAATCGAACCGGTGACCGACCCGGTCCAGTCAAGGTGCTGGGTCACTGGGTCAGTGATCGAACCAGTGGGTCACTAATTGACCCGCATGACTCGGTCTGTATTAAAAATTTTGAAAAATTTATACCTGCCTTAAAAAAGTAAAAAAAAAATCACATAACAAATTAATATAATTCCACAAGCTCATTTTTCAAGTTTAAATCCATTGATATTCACAGTAACAAAATCACATTATAAATTACTTATTACACTTTTTTAAAGTTTAAATAGAATTCAAAATAATAGAATCACACTATCAACTATACCATCACTTCTTCAAACAAAATTCACAGTGACAGAATCACAGTATCAATTACCTAAGAATCATTACTCATAAATAATAAAACAGAATCAACTAAAAATAACATTCAAGTTAAATTAAATAGAATATGTGGTGTGGATCAATGTGGTTGAGAAGAGGGCCTTAGGGTTTATCTGTGTGCACTTTGAAGTTTGAAGAAAAAAAGTCACAGACTCACAAACACGACACAGCAAGCAATGTTTTGGCAAACACTCACAGCCACAAAACCTTTCTTTCTTTTGATTTTTTATCCAAACAACGTCGTTTCAAGCAATTAAAAAAAAAAGTGTGTGACCCGGGTCGGGTCGCCGGGTCATCGGGTCACCTGTTTAACCCCGGGTCACACCGGGTTTGACAGGGTCGAAAGCATGGCCGGTCCGATAGCCTACTCGACCCGGTCTAACCTCAGGGTCAGGATCCGACCGGTCCGACCGGCCGGGTCAATTCGATTTTTAAAACATGGGTTGAGAGTCGTACAAGGATGATACAGGTGTTCGGCGGATTGCTGGAATTGCAAGATGGCAAGAGAGTCGTGTTGGGTGTTCCAGCTGTGAGAATACCAAAGAGAGGGGGTGGAGTTCGAAAGGCGTGTCACAACGTAATGTGACGGTCACCCATAGAAAGGTGATGGAGGCAATGTCCTCGTATATATATATATATATATATATATATATATATATATATATATATATATATATATATATAATTTTGAGCAGAGACAGGGTCTCAGGCTCGGCGTCTATTCAACTGTCCAGTACCATGTGTAGCGGAACCCCACTGTGACGAGAAAGAATAATCCCGGTGAGGAGGGTTGTTGAGGAGTTAGTCCTCGGAGTAATGGATTACCACATTTGGTACTTGGGAGATGATCGTAAGGCAGGTTGTTCTTGGAGGGTAAGGCGCTGAGTTGTGACGATAGATCACGTAGCTGACTCGGCCACCCTGACAAAAATACGAGACATCGTCGGTTGGTGAGAGCCCGTCATAGTACCATGGTGAGAGGAATACTCCCAACAGTCATCCAACTCAAAAATGTGTAAGACCACTGAGTTCTGGGAGTTCCAGTGGCAGCTGGCCAGTGTGAAATAATTTACAAGAATAGTTGTGGAAACGAATAGGTTTCGGGTGTGACCGTTAGAGAATCACATCGTGGTAGCTAGTAGGATTGTGTATGTGACTGTCAAGTCATTTTGTGTGTACTGCTTGATGAAGCAGAGAGTTCACCCTCTATTTATTTTTCTTTTAGGAAGCGGTGGCAGTACCTGTAGATGTCATAAAGACGTTATCTTCATCAGCTTCGTCACTTTTCGTTTGGAGGTTGGTCTAACATGTAGGATTGGGTATTAGTATGTCTGCTCTGAGTCCTAGGACCCTTTTTCCTTTTCATGTATCTTGGCATGAGTAGACCTAGGTTTCAGATTGTTGGCATGTATATTCAGTTTTCGTACTCTATTATGCTATGTATTTGGTATACTTAAGGGACTCAAACTTAGTATCACTTGGACCAAATTTAATATAAAATAGAAAATGTTAACATGGAAAAAAAAACAAACTAAATAGGTTAAATTTTACTTTTTTCCCTTTAATTTATTTATTAGGTTCAATTTGATCTCTTTATTTTTAAAAGTTTCAATTAGATATCAAGAGTGTCTAGTTCAGTTGATTGAGGAGAGTGTGTGAGTTATTGTAAACTCTTGGTATCTGTTTTTGATCGGATTAAAAAAAAGTTTCAATTAGATCTCTTATTTTTTTAAAATGGGTTCAATTTGGTCTCATTTTTTAAAATGTTTATAAGTGACGGAAGGAAAATGAGACCAAATCGAATCTATTTTCAAAAATAAAGGACCTAATTAAATTTTTAAAAAATAAAAAGACCAAATTAAACCTAGTAAATAAATTAAGAAAAATAATAATTTAACCATCTAATAATAATAATAATAATAATAAGAGATGCCCGTGATGGTATTGTCAAGTCCACAACATGGTCCGTTTTAGCTATGCTATCTTATGTGGACCGGGGCATATCCTCTGGCGCGAGCCCACCGAATGCCGTTGTGTGGCGCGCGCATTTCCTCCTCCAACGAACGAACTTGCAATTGCAAGTGGATGAATGACCAGTCACGACGACAACGACACCACACACCCAAAACACAATTTTTGTTTTCTTCTGTGAAGTTTCCAAAACCAAGTAGAGTCTCCAATTCAGCGAGACGAGAATGAGATTGCGTGCGACGTCGTCGTTTTAGCGCCACCAGCCATGACTGACTCCGATTCTGGTTCTGCTTCTGCTCCTCTCCACTGGAAGTTCTCTCAAGTACTCGGCCAGCGACTTCCCAACGAGCATCTCCAAAACGGTTAGTCGTTACTCGCAACTCATACATAACCCTGCGTTTTGGTGCGTTCTATTGCCGTTCACCATCCAATTCGTTTCGTTTCAATGATCCTGTTTAGACGACATCATAACCACCGTTGCGTTCGAGAAGCGCGGCGATTATCTCGCCGTCGGCGATCGAGGAGGACGCGTTATAATATTCGAACGAGATGATCGGAAAAAGAATGTGAGTAGCACGCTGTCACACACACACACCGTTATTCGAAACGCCGTTTATCTGAACTCTGTTATGTTTTTCGTTGTTGTTAGGCTTCGAATAACCGAAGAGATTTGGAGCAGCTGGATTTCGCGACTTCGCGGCATCCCGAATTTCGTTACAGGACAGAATTTCAGAGCCACGAGCCCGAGGCATGTTCATAATTAGTCGTTAGTTCAATTTCTGTGCACTGTTCTTAAAAAAATTTACATTCTAAACCAATTAGAAATTATCTTTAGCATGGTTAGATGACAATGTAAATGTTAGAATTCATGATTCAGGCTTAAGAGAGAAAAGAGGATTTGAAAAAATGTAATACACTGAACTGGAAATGTATTGATAATGAGAGAAGAGTTAAGTACAAAGTAACTACACAAGCCTTTATATAGGCTACTAAACTAATTCAAACAAACTATATCTCTAATAGTAAAAATTTTGTACAACATAAACTATTTACTCTTGTATTATTCATTGGATACTTTTGTTGAAGATATTTTGTATAATATCATTTTGAGTTTATTATAAGATTTTAATTTCTATCTATTTTCACCATAAAAAAATATAATTTTGGACGATCAATCAATCAGAATTATGATAAGTATGACTTTCAAAGTAGTTATTGTAAAAGTCAATAAACACATCATATATAGCAATATATGATTGGATGGCAGTGCAAAAATATTTTATACTATCAGTACATAGACTATTAATTTTTATTATATAAAAGTCAACATAATTTTTATATATGTTTGTAATTAAATGACATTATAAAAAGTGTTTAAACTGTCATTGCATATATTATTTATTCTTATTCTTTTTTTTCTATATTTTTCTTTCACATTAACCATCTTATTGTACCTTTTTCTCTCTTTTCTTCCTATCTTTAAGTTTATTAAATAAAAAATTATACAAAACTGATATACAAATAAATTTTCTCTAATCATTATAGTTCAATTCTTTCACTATTATTATTATTATTGGTTTATGTAGTTTGATTACCTAAAGAGTGTGGAAATTGAAGAAAAGATTAACAAAGTAAGGTGGTGGATGTCCCACGACAGTTTGCAATTTATTCTTTCAACCAACGACAAAACAATTAAATTGTGGAAGGTTTGGACATGCCTTGTCATTTCTAATTCTAATACTATTTCTCTACAATTTGCCAATTTGAATAAGGTGATTCTAACCTGTTTCACCTTATGTTCCAAATTTGAATAATATCTTATTGCTTTCTTTTTGTGTTCTGTGGTGCTCCTGGGGTAGGTTAAGGAACATAAGGTGAAACAAGTTAAAGAAATGGCCCCTCCTTTGTGCTCAGAAAATATGCTTTTGGCTGAAAGAAGTTTCGTACCAGGGCTGGAAACCAAGTCTGCTGCTAATGGCTATCGTTTGGAATGGATAGAGAAGACACCTCAGAATCATTTGCCGCCTCAAGACATTGATGGCAAGGTTGGTTCTTGTGGAAATAGATAGCAGTGCTTGAGTTTTGTCACTGTCTCCTGTTGGAAAGAAAGATTGTGTATAAATACATGATTGTTGGTTGATATTTTTTTGTTATCAGATTGATGGAATGGAAGACCCTGTTCGTGCAAAGTGCCAAAAGGTGTATGCTTATGCTCACAGTTTCAATATTAACTCCATCTCAAATAATAGGTGCATTCTGCTTCCCTTTTACCATGGATGCTTAATATCCTCTTTTCTGTCATAGTGAACACATAATAGGTGGATGCCTTCATTTTATTGGCGTTGTTAGTTACAAAATTAAATAACAATGGCGTCATGATACCTCCACAGTGATTATGAGACCTTTGTCTCAGCAGACGATCTTAGAATCAATTTGTGGAATCTTGAGGTCAGTGATCAGTGTTTCAATATTATTGACATGAAGCCGTCAAACATGGAGGATCTTACTGGTAACTTTGTTTATCCATAACTCCTTGCGCATTCTAATTCTTGCATGCTCTCTTTCGTATTTACATCACTATGCATCCTAATTCTATCTAATTATTCCAACCAAAACAATTAAATATTTTAGATGCTGTAAAGTAACAAATTGAGGATATTCTATCCTAGGAAGCAAGCTTTCATAATGTGAGTATTGTATCCCTTCTCTTAAAGAAGTGTTTATACTTGGAATTCTTTATCCACCCAGGTTTTACACAACCCTTGAAAACCAAGATCCTGATCAAATGGTTTTCAAGTGTAAATTGATTTCAATTAAGGAAATTATAGTTTAGGAGAAGAAATGATATAAATAGGCAGACTTGGTTAGAGAATCTCTAACCAATCCGATTACAATTCAAACTAGTAGATAAGGGAAATATAAAACATAAGACGAGGCTTAGATCAGAAGAATCTGATGATAGTCTAAGTTTCTGGAAGAATTATTTAAAAGAAAAAATCCTAACAACTATGACAGAAATATCATTTACCAAATCAGTATGAAAATGCAAATAATTCAACCAGATAGTTGATACCATGGACTTATTAGATCAAAAACCCTTCCCAAGATAGGCCCTTATTGTTTTTTTTAATCTAAACTTGTTATATTCTAAATCAGTTGTACACCTTTAAGTTCTTGCCTCTCATTTTTTTTAACACTTAGTAAAATTGTTATATATTGTTTAGTCACCTGTTACTGTTCCTTTACCCCTTCTAGTTTGGCACATCTTCAATAAGTCTTTACTCGTTTCATTTTCCAAAACTGAATATAATATTCACTCACAAGGACATTATTCGCTTCTCTGTACTTTTTTGTCCATCAAAGCGACAATGACTGTTGACAGTTTGCTGCAATTCTTCATGTTTGCCTTTCTGGTTATTTGCATTGCTAAATTACATTTATGTTCTTCCTTGTTTCTCAATTTTGGAGGATCTCTTGTTCTCCCCTAGGGATACTCCTGTTAAGTCATCATTATATGTGATCTATGTCATATGCATCATATGTGCATGCCATGTTATTTCTGTTCTCGTTTTGGTCTTTTAACTGATTTATTCTATTTTGTTTAGAGGTTATAACATCAGCTGAATTCCATCCTTTACATTGTAACCTCCTGGCATATAGCAGCTCACAAGGTTTTATTCGTCTATCTGATTTGCGACATGCAGCAATATGTGACCATGCTTCTAGAATGTAAAATACAAGTCAATTCCCTCGAGTTTAGGCATAATTCACTTTCTTGGATTTTACTGTTTGCTTAGCTATTCCTATATTCTGATACTTCTCATTCAGCTTGATTATACAGATTTCAACATGGAGAGAGTTATGGATCAAAGTCATTTTTTACAGAAATCACTTCTTCCATCTCAGACATAAAGTTTTTAAATGATGGCCAGCATCTTATAAGTCGCAATTACATGAATATGAAGGTTTTCCTATTATTACTATAGTCATGTAAATTTTGATTTCAAAATTGTATTCCAGAGCCTATCTTGTGTTAGAGTTTTTTTTCTTCAAACACTGGTGGTTTGGCAGGGTTCTCAGTTTCTTTCTTTTCCAAGTTCTTGCTTGTCTTATAATTTTTTTTTTTTCTATAAATCTAGTTAGACTTGCTGTTTCCTTGGCCCTTGGAATTTGGATGTTCTTTGGTTAAGTACCACCTTAGAAGTTTGGAAAATTAGAAAATGTTTCCTTTTGAAGCCAACATTGTTTTTTAACTGTTCTTTGAACACACACACAAAACATAGAAAGCATATTGCAGGTACCATACCAACTAACAAATGCCATTTACATTTCTCTTGCATGTTACACTTATTATTGTGATTTTGTGGTCTAAATTGGCTTGGATATGTTAAGTTTTTCCATTGACTGCAATGAACAGACAGATGAGACAATCAATTTTAGTTACACAATTACTCAAAATGCAAAACTGTAAATACAAAAACTGTACAAGATGCCTTGATTTCTCATAGCATTAAAATTATGCCTCTTTATTTACTTAAGGAATTTATATAATTTCATTTCTTATTTTAGCTTTGGGACATGCGTATGGAGTCATCTCCAGTTGCGATATTCAAAATTCACGAGCATCTGCGTCCTAAGGTTTGTTGAGAAATTTGTATTTTAAGGATTTTGTTTACTGTATAATGAAGCATAATTGTGGGTCATTTTCTGATTTTATCATTTTTCATTTATCAATTCCAATCTTGGCTAAAGTGGCAATAGAATTTTGAGGCATTTGTTGTCCTCATTCATAAAATGCTGTCATTCAACAATCAACAGTCATCCCTCTGTGGTGAATGAGAGAGTAAATTCTCTAGGCTTTGTGCCTTGGTATTGTAGAATACCTGCACAGTTCTGAAGTAGAATGGATTTGAAACATCCTATGCTCCCTCTCCTTTTCTGTTTTTCTCCTGAATTTATATAATAATTTTTCCTAATGGGAAAAGGCTTCATTATTGTGAAATTATTTTTTCCGAGAGCTTTACTACATATGTAACAAACCTATGGATTATGTTTCCTCGTAATTGTGTATCCAGTTTTACTTCAAAACTTTAGAGAAACTATGGAACTTTTGGTTGTGCTGCCCATATTTCTAGAATTTAATTAGTTGAATTAAGAGGGCAATATGTCAAACAGTGCTTTAATAGTTATTTATATTACAAGCATCAACAACAGAAGCCTTTTCCAACTAGGTGGGATTGTCTACCTGAATCAAACGGAACCACTATGTTCTGTCATAAACCAAACTTTCAGAATGGCCAGTTAGATCTTTAGTCCTTTTTAATGGTTTAATAGAGTTTTTCTTGGTTTCGCTCTCTCTCTAACTCTTTCCTCCATATGATCAACTTTTTTTATTGAGGCTTCTATCCTTCTCACATGAGACATGACCAAACCACCTTAGGCAAGACTCAACCGTCTGTCCCTCAGTAGTGTCTCTTCTTTCTATCTCTCTAATGCATTTATTCTTGATCTTATGTTGTCTTGTATGTTCACTCATCCAGGTTCCCATTGTTGTATGCAGTTGCCAGAGTTATATAATAATGACTGCATATTTGATAAATTCGAGTGCTGCTTTAGTGGTGATGGACTCCATTTTGCAACTGGTTCTTATAGGTTTGTCCTTTTTAAACCAACTGCAAATATATCTTATGGATGATGTTACTGTGGATCAGTTGTTTGTGTTGGTCTAACCTCTGCATCTGCAAACCATGATTACTAAAACGGTAACTATTTTGTCTCAGCAATCTCTTGCGGATATTCTCCCCGGGTTCTGGAAAGGAGGAAGGGGTCAAACTAGAAATTAGAGGAAATTCTGACAGGTAAATCCCTGAGACGAACTTGGACAACCCTCCACATTAAGGAAAAAACCTCGTTGACTCTTTTTTTTCTGTTTTTTTGGAGTAGTTATTAACTTTTTCAATCTATTGTCATGTGTCACGGATTTTTGCTTGATATTTGAGATACCCCCATTCATTAAATTTCAGCACCATTTGCCTACAACTGCACCAGA
This sequence comes from Pueraria montana var. lobata, assembly GCA_026413185.1. Taxonomy (NCBI): domain Eukaryota; kingdom Viridiplantae; phylum Streptophyta; class Magnoliopsida; order Fabales; family Fabaceae; genus Pueraria; species Pueraria montana. Next base: position 27,601,126 of record CM048652.1, on the reverse strand, counting down.
GTATCACTGCTATTGTTTCCATATTATTTGTCTTTTAATTTTGAGGTTGCGAAGTGCTAACATTCTTCCCCCTAAAACCTGTAAAATAAAAAGTTCTGCTCCCTTTGACATGATGTTACAAACATACAATAATTCAGTCCTATGTTTTGTCAAATCATGTCTCTATAACTTGATGAACGCCAAACTAAATCAGCATCGCATGCTTTGGAAATATATATCCATTCCATTAAGTACAGTCATTCTTTATTCTTATTTTACCACTGTCACTCTCAGGAAGGTTATTCACCAAGCTAAGTCAAGAGTTAGAAGGGCTTCTCTAAGCAACCTAATACCCCGTGAAATTTACCAGCATGGTTGGCGTTTCCTATGAATACACTTTTCACCCTATTCTCTCTTTTTATCTGTTTTTTTTACCTTTATCTTCCGTTTCATTTTTATTTCAACCAGACGCCCCTTTCTGTTTTGCAGTTCACACCGATTCAGAGTCTAGTAGAGCTGACTTTTCTTGTAACTTAAGCTCCAAGCTGCTTCATGTAGCATGGCATCCTACATGCAATCTAGTTGCATGTGCTGCTGAAAGTAGCCTAGTCTTGTATTATGCCTAGTTTCTACGTACCTTGTACTGTCTACTCTAGATGTGCCACATAATAGAGAAATATTTTAAAGCAATCTCATGTGCCAATTAACACTCTTTCCAATAAATTTAAGGCTTAAATAACCTTTTGGTCCCTATAAAATAGGGCTAATTTTAGTCCTTTCAAAGATTTTTTTATTTTTATTTTAGTCTCTGCTGTCAAGTAACCGCGTTAAATAATGACGGAATAATTATGCTGGCAGCTCATTGACTTATCACATCATCAAGGAGTCTAATAGGACAGTCACATGTAATTATTATTATTTTTTTTGGTAAATTGTGTTTTTAAAATTTTCATATGTCCAAAACAGTTTATAACGTCAGAGTAGTTAATAAGGGATTTAAAAGCACAGTTTACCAAAAATAATTACACGTGACTACCTTGTCAGACTCTTAGATGACGTGGCAAGTTAATTGACTATCAATGTAGTTGTTACGTCATCAATTAACACTATTACTTAACAGTAGGGACTAAAACCAAAAATTTTAAGAATAAAGATACTAGTCCATCCCATTTTCTCCACCCAGCTTCCACCTGAAAAATGTGGTTAACTATGTATGTAAATATGGTTAATTTTATTTCATAAGTGCTTAACTACTATTAGATATTTCAATTATTAACCCCCCCCCCCCCCCCCCCCCCCACACACACACACACATATAATCACTTGTGATGATCAATATTCTAGTAACACTATTAACCACTTGTAAAGCAAAGTTAACCATATTCGTGCTTGTAGTTAACCACATGTGTGACATAGTTAACCACAATTAGACATTTCAATGACCCCATGACACTACTAATCATATATCAATAATTGTATATAATTATGTTCATTTATCCTTAACAACTTGTGAGACAAAATTAACCATTTTTACATATATAATTAACCGTGTGTGACAATCAATAATCTCATGACATTATTGACTACTTATGAAACAAAGTAAGGACATGGAACTAGGATCTCAGAGGGAAGAATGATGATAGGTATTTGCCTAAGTAAGATTTACTTGAAGGATAGTTACCGACTGGCTTAAGCATGAGTTAGAAAATCCCTTTGTAAAGAGTAAGGGTTTTTCGAGTATGGTTAAGGGAGAATTATTGCAACTATAAAGGAGTTAAGACTTTAAGTTGAAGTGCTACCTTAGATAAACTAGTATGGTCAAGAGAGACCATGAACAAGTTCCAGATAACGAAGTTTGGGGTAGACTAGTAGATAAGTTACGTATAACACCAAACTACCTTTAGATAAGCAACTACAAGAAGGAAGATTGTTGAAGATTAGAGTAAGTGCTTAGAGTTATAACCACTATAGATAAGGGAGAGTTGTGATAGATGCCTAACGAGTAGAAGACCTAGTCGTGATAGTCATCAACTTAATTTGAGCATTGAATCTTCAAAGAACCCCCTTTTGACCATAGGATTCTTATCCCTTAAGAAAAGTGAGAAGAATGAAAAACTAGTTGGACATTCGATTTGGTACAATAATCTTGTTGAGACAATATCTTAAAAGCAGAGTAGATAGGTGTGAGTAGTAGGAAGGTGTGGTTTGGTCTTGATTTTCGAGGACGAGAATCTTTTAAGGATGGTAGATTTGTAACACCCCAAGTTCCGAGTACTAGGAATATATCTTAAGGAAAACCTTATTAAGACCTTGTTATATTGTTCGTAATATATTTGTTATTTGTTATTTGTTATTATTATTATAATCATTATACTATATTATTAGTTATGTTTATGTGTGTGCACGTGTTCTAGTACGTGTGTGCTTCCTGTGCATTATATTTAGTGTTATTGATACTATTATTATTAATATTGTTATGACTGTTGATGTTGTTGTTGTTATTGTTATTGTTGTTGTTGAGGTGATCTAGTGTTAGGAATTAGTGAGAATAGGATGATGGGCCTAAGAGAGTTTCTAAGGCCCAATAAGGGGCTAAGCCCACCTAAGTATTATGAGAAGGGGGGGTAAGGCATTAGGTTTAGTTTTGGAGAAAAGGGGAAAAAAGATAGAGAAGATGTAAGAAGAAGGAACTTAGAGGCACAAGCCGGAGCTCTCCTTCGTGCCTTGTCTAGGTGAGTGTTCTTCCCCTTGTCTTCCCCAACCCTCTTGGTTGTTGAGTTCATCTCTTTCCCTCTTTCTTTATTTTCCCCCTTTTGTTGCCCTAAGTTAAGGTTTGTTGGTTTTGAATTGTTTGCGAGCAATTAAGGCTTGGTTGTATTAAGTAATTGATTGAGTTATGATATTGAATCATTTGAATAGTTTTACCCACTTCGTGTTCTTGAGAATTAGGGATTTAGGATTGAATGGGAAATTAATGTTTCTCTGTTTGGATATGTAATTTCATGTTTGAAATCGATTAGGAATGTGCGAGGATGAATCTTAGACCCTTAGTTTGTGAATTTTGAAGTTTGGGTCGCATAGAGGGTAGTGGAAACCCTGTTTATGTAGAAAAACACAAAATTGCGATTTTCTGTCAGACCTCCTGGTATAAATACCATCGTTGATTTGCTGTCAAAAAAAATCTAAACAATCTTTCTAGTTTTAATCATGATTAGGGGTGGAAACAGGCCAGGCTTTGGCGGGCCTAAGCTTAGCCTATATCATAATTACTAAGCTTAGGTCTGGTCTATTTACCTGTTACAGGCCTTTTTTTTAAGCCTTAGCCTGGCCTATTTAAAAGTCTGGCCTGACCTGAAAGCCTGTTTACGTGGCCTGTTCTATAGAAAAGCCTATAAACAAGCCAGTAGGACTACAGGCCTAACTAGGCCAATGAGCCTAAATAGGCCAACAAGCCTTGTTCATCACGTAAAATATTCAATGTTTTTTAAAGACTAATATTAAATATAAATATTATATATTATATTCATTTAATATATATAAATATATAATATTATATATATTATTATACTATATATTAATATGTAAACAGGCCAGCCTGTCAAGTTGGATAGGCTTTTTTTTAAAGCCTAAAGTCTGGCCTTTTTAATTAAAAAGACTTTTTAAAAAGCCTAAGTCTGACTTTTTTAATAAATAGGTCAGGCCTTTGGTGGGCCAGGCCGCAAGCCTCCGATGGGCCGCTTGGCCTATTTCTACCCCTAATCATGATTTGTTGTCAGACCCCCTTAGGTTTCTGTTGGAATTTATACACCAAAATTCCTACTTTTATATACAAAAAATATTGTTTAGGTTTTTCTTGCATTTATACACCAACAAATCAAAACTAATCAATGTAATATAGTACATAAATAAAATTAGTCAAACAATATTTAAATTCTTATCTTTTCAATCATTATTGCATCAATCTCATACACCAACCAATAAAAAACAATTAATGTAATTACTGTTGAATTAAACAAGAAATAATACATAAATCTGGGAAGTAACATTTTAAATTCTTATCTTTTCAATATTATTACATTAACTTCAATGAACTTATGTGAGATTCAAACTATTTGAGATTCTTTGTACTTTTATATAAAAAAATCATTTGGGATTCTTTTTAATTAATTAACATTTTAATTGATTTTATTAACAATTGATTGATGATAATTGGAACACCCTAAATTCGGGTTTACATATATTCTCATTTTAAACTTATTTTAATTCAATAGACGTGTTACTTTATTCGATCTTCCGAAAATGTAAGGAAAAGATCATTTAATTATTTGGAAACGTGTTAACAAATTTTTATTTTTCCAAAAACTGTGAAGTTAATAAAACATAGATCGAAATTTTACTAAGTTTTTAAAACTTTTGATTAATTAATTTTGAAAGTTGCGTATTGCCACCTCAAATTGTAAATATACATTTAAAAGTGAGTAAAACAGAATAAATAAAGTAAATAGCTTTGACTATAAAATATACATATATACATGAAATAGAGATTTTCATAACCCAAACATTTTCCTGAGTAATAGTAATATGTACATTCCCAAAGTGTATACCAAATACATAGGGTAATAGAGTACGAAAGCTTAATGTACTTACCAAAAATCTGAAACCTAGGTCTACCCGTATCTAAATACATAAAAAGAGAAAAACCTAGTCTCAGAGCAGTCATCTCTAAACCTAACCCTGCATGTTAGACTAATCCCAAAAAATAGGATAGCGAAGGATCTTTGACAAGATTCCTGAGAAGAAATCTAGTGGTCATTGTCCACAGGATCCTTCACGGAATCTTCCTCAAAGTTCTCCAAACCCTTCTTAAAAAATCTTGACTCACTGTTCCCTAAGTTCACAACTAGCGGCGGATTCCCCTGATGGGCACTCACCCAATTATGCCTCCAATTCTTGACATAACAGGGTTCGACGAAAGGTGGGAAGCGTCGGACCAAACATGAACTCCTCTGATGGTGTGGCATCAGAAACAGTAACAGGTACAGATGACCCCTTAAAGACTCTCCGAAAGATAGAGACGATGGCGATAGCCTTTTTGCAATCTCCACAAGTACTGCCACCGATTCCTAAAAGAAAAATAAACATAGGGTAAACTTCCTACTTCATCAAGCAGTACACACATAAAGACTTTAAAAGTCATAGTACAATCCTACTAACTACCACGATGGGGTTTTCTAACGATCACACTCGGATCCTACTCATTCCCAGAACTAATCTCTGTAAACTGTAACTCACTGGCCAGCTGCCACTGGAACTCCGAGAACTCAGTGGTCTTACTCACATATTTGAGTTGGATGACTGTTGGGAGTACACCCTTCACCATGGTACAATGGCGGGCTCTCACCAACTGATGATGTCTCGTATTTTTGTCATAGTGGCCGAGTCAGTTATGTGATCTATCGTCACAACTCAGTGCCTTACCCTCAAAGAACAACATGCCTTACGATCATCTTTCAGGTACCAACTGTGGTCATACATTACTCTGAGGATTGACTCCTCAACACTCTCCTCACAGATTTTATTTTCTTTCTTCGTCGTCTGTGGGTTTCCTGCTGCACTTGGTACAGGTGTGAACGAATTGACGCCGAGCTAAAGGTACCACCTCTACGCTCGCATATGCATATATAAATAAGGACTTTGCCTTTATCGCTACATCATAACGATCTCATCACCCCAGGTGATGCGTCATTCGCAATCTGACCTTGGTTCACAGATAACTCGCAGCTGAAATATCCCACGCGACCTTCTCACCATCTTGCAATTTCAGCAATCAGTCGTACACTCGTACCATCCTTGTACGACTCTCAACTTAACATGATTCACCACGTGTAGACAATTTTATTATGTTTTATGTATTTCCTTGCTCTCTTAAAACTTTACGATTGTATAAAATGTTAACTTACCATTTATTCCTCCACACAAAGGTCCGAAGATTATTTCTATGTCCAACGCATAAAAATAAAGAGTTAATTAAATTAATTCTTATATAATAAAATAACAATTACATCTTGTAGCATAATTAATTTTGCTATCTGTTAAGGTTGCATTTATCTTTAAATGGTAAACTTGCCATAAACACTAGAACAAAGTTCTAGTCTTCACAAGTACTCACGCCCGAGTCTTGTGAGCACCTCACAGAGATAAACAACATTATCACAAGATCCATCCTACAGTCAAAAGACTGTATCACACAGATATTTACAAAACATATTTCAATATTAAATACCCAAGATTCACATCCTTTGGACTTAAAATGAAATAGAACAGGTCAATGCATATTACATATCCACTGCCTTACAAAATTCACACCTCAATAAACAAACATCACAATTCAAATAATTATATCACATTAACAAAATTGACTAAATGAGATCGATTTCTCTTTGGCAGTACTGAATATGAGCTCTCACTGATTGTATCAAATGACCTCGAAATTAAAAACTTTTTATATATAATTAAAGTTCTTGAATCCTATTTTTCAAAATGGTATCCCTATTGTAAAATAGACATCTAGAGAATTTTCTAAAATTCCTACAAGTTTGGCAGTACCGAATTTGACTTTTCAGTGAACATGGTTCAAAGAAATTAAATTTTCTAATACTTCCCAAACTTGTTTTGAGCTGAACTTTTTACAGTAGAAAGGTAACATATTTATCTTTCTAAAAAGGTGACCCTTGCCCCCAAATTCTTTCCCTAGTGTTCCCAGTAAATTTATTTCTAACAGCCTAAGTTTCAGACTCAAAACAGACCTCAAAAACCCTTTTCCTTTTTCTTTTTAAAAAGTTAATTTAGAAATTGGACATTATAATTTTTGTAATTTATATGGTCAAAAAGCTTGTTTTGTCTAGTTTTTAATGGTACAAACACGAAAGAAGAAAAGATAAGTACACAAGTATAAAATTGGGAAAAATCGAGACATGTACCTAGTGGAACTCGAAAACAGAACAACCACTTTGTGGGTCACGGATGAACCTTGAAACGAAGTAACCTCACCAAAGTGTCAAAATGAAAGTTTCTCCATTTTGCGTCTATTTTCATTCAAAACAAATTTCATGAAATACCAACAGTTAGATCTTCCAAAATTCACAAAACCGTGGGGGCTGTCCAAGGGTACTCGAACCTAACAGCCACTACCACTTCATTTTGGGGTTTGATTTCCACATGCAAAGCTTACCAATTAATTTTGGGGAAATTTGGGCATAGTCTCCTCTGTCCTAGGAGCCATTCCCACTCAATTTCAAAAATCAAAAACAAGTTTAGGCAACACATGCATCTCACACAGTCACTGTTACAGAGTTTCTCCACCCATTTCATCAATTTTTCCACATGCAAACATCAAACAAAGTACAACACAAACAGCCAAAGGGGCATTCATGTTGTGTGTGGTTGAGTCCCCTAACTCTCAAGCACACTTAGACTGAAAATAGAATCCACAAAGAAGTTTCCTTCACCTTGGTTGAGGTTCAGCCGAGAGAGAGGAAGAGGAAGGAGACGAGAAGAGAAGGTTTGAGTGTGAGGGTGGAAAGGTGTTGTCTTGGTGCACATGCAGTTCAAAGTTGGCACAAAAATGGCTTCCCCTCTAGCTATGTGTGTCTCAGCCAGAACAGGGAAAAAGGAAAGATAAGAGAGAAAAACAAATTCTAATTTGAGTGTTGTTGTTGTTGTGTCCGTGAGGGAGAGGAAGAGATGTTTTGGGATTACTTAATTGCTAAGTTAGTTTGTGAGTGAAGTGGTGAGAGGGAGAGAGAAGGGACCGTGAGTGTTAGTTAGTAGGAGGAAAATTTTCATGAAATCTGATTGGTTGGGGATTTGAGGTGATAGTTTTAGGTACTGAGTTTAATTTACACAGTGTAGGAATGCACTGTGTAATTGAAATGAAACGCGATTTTAATTTTAAAACCAAACTTTTAAACATCTAATAATAATAAATTTTATTTATTATTATTATTATCTTTTTTTTACATCATTTTTTTATTTACTCGGTTAATCACTAACTATATTTAATTACTCAAAATATATCATTTTCTTCTTTTAAATCAAACAAATTAATTTTTAATTAAATCTCTCACGTTCCTACTTACTGGGTTGTAATTTTTTGGGTGTTACAATAATGTCTCAATTATTACTAATAAAGAATATTATTTGTCATATTGTTTTTGGTAACATTTTAATTATTTTTGGCAATAATTAATTGTGTAACTAATATATTTGGCAACCATATGCCTAAATTAAAAGCATTTTAATGTGTCAATGTTTTGACTGGTTTTGTCAATAATTATTTTATTGAAATGTTTGAATTTAACATTGAGCTAATTTTATAATTTTTAGGCTTAAATATAACTTTGGTTTTCTTATTTTACCAAATTCGCAATTTTAGTCTCATCTTCAATTTTACCTACATTTATTTCTTATATTGTAATTGTATAAAATATATTTTTGGTCCCTCATTTTATCTTGATTTCTGTTTTTAGTCCCTCATAATTTTTTTCACTTTTTTAGTTCCTAAAAAATTGTTTCATTTTGTTTTTAGTCCCTGACATTAATTTCAATTGTTAAGTGATGTCGTGACGAACAAAAATTGCGCTTGAAAAAATTCAGTTTAAATTTCTAGTAGTTTTTAACTGCTGCAAACTTTCTGACAGACTAAAATTGTCATAAATGTTAAAAAAAAAAAAAAAAAAATCAAAATCTCAAATACCAAGTTGAAATTAATTAACCTTTATGACATATCTCCTAACCAAGGATCTTGCCAAAAAGCAGAATTCATTCCATTCCCAATACTCTTCACAATGGAACCTGGTAACCAAGCTAAAGATAAATTCGCATTACCCATTACTAAAGATTGTAAATCTTTCCACCAAATTGAGCAATAACCTTGTACTCCACCCCTTAACCACCCCTTCACTTCCATACTTATTTCACAAAACTTTAACCCATAGGGCTTGTGAATCAACCTTCAACCTCCACCACTACTTCCCCAATAGTGTTAAGTTAAAAGCCCTAAAATTCTTCACCCCCTAATTCTCCCACCTCCTTCTCCATACATGACAGAGTCTAGCGTGCAATAGCAAGACAGGTCTTGCACCGTGCAAGAGGATTTTTATACTGTTGGATCTTTATCTTTTTAATTGATGGTCCAGATTTTTTCTTTTTCATTCTTTCCTTCCTTTCCCATTTTACTCCCTTTCTTCTCTCTCCTCACTCTCCCCATCACACCCTTCATCTTCCTCTTTCTTATCCCACCACTGTGGACAACCGTGTGCCACCACCTTCGGCAATGTTTCATTTTTTCCGGTGACTGGACAAAATTAGAAGAACAAAACATGGATAAAATGCATAAAATTCAATCGCATCATAATCAGATCTGAAAAATAAAAATGATGCGCACAGAATCTGAAATTGAAAAACAATTGAATCCTTCATCTTCCTCCTCCCTTTCTTTCTTCTTCCTTATTTTTTTTTCTTTCTTCTCCAGACAACACATGTATCCACCACCACGCCATCTTTTACGATTTCCAACATTTTCGTCAGCAAGAAGGACTGGATCTCCTCTATTCTCAACCAAAAAACCAACCCCCCCAAAAAATAAATCGCTGAATAACAACATATCTGGATCTAAAAAATGCAACAAAAAGCAAAATCGAAATGCTTGCTCCGGATCTGAATCTCGTGATGATGTTCCGTGGTGGCGCAGTCTAGATCTCGTGATGATGTTCCACGGTGGCGCGAATGAGGGGATGCCTTGGCTGCCGACGCACCAGATTTCCAGGTAGTTGATTTCGATTTGGTGGCACAAAAACTGAATCTCAAATCCTCCAGATCTATATCTTAAAAACGCATGTCTTACGACGAAGCTACATGATGGCGCAGATAGGGATGCCTTGGCTGGTGGGCGGTGGTGCACTGCATTGGCGGGGTTCAATTAGCGGCGACGAAGCCTGCCGGCGAGGGATAGAAGAGAGGGAGGGATAGCCGCGTTGGAGAGAAGAAGAATGAAGGGTGAATCAGGAAAGAGAAGGAAAAAAAGAAAAGAAAAAAAAAGTTTTAGTCATTGATATAAATCTAAATAGATCGAACGATATAAAAATTGTCTTGCACCGTGCAAGACCTACCTTGCTATTGCACGTTAGACTCCGTCCTCCATACATACCTTCTTCCAAGCAACCTAAGATATGTTCTTGCCCCCTTCCCCACCCCCTACCCCACAAAAAACATCCAAAAAGATATTCAAGGTGAGAAATGATACATGTTGAAGCCTTAAAGAAAGAAAGATAGTAGATAGGAAGAAATACCAAGACTGAATTAATTAAGACCACACAACATCCTAGAGAAATATGCTTACTACTCCAAGATGAGAGTCTTTGACATATCTTATCCACCATGCCTTTCCATGTGGATTTCTTCCTAGGGTCTGATGGGTAATCCTAGATACTTGAAAGGAAAGGACCTAATACGAAAATTCAATACATATGCAGCAGATTGAACCCACTCATCCTCAAAAGAAATACCTACAACTTGGCTTTTATAGAAATTCACCTTTAAACCAAAGGCTAACTCCAATAGCTGAAGAAATAGACTTTATTGCTAAAACATTGCTGCAACTCTTCTTCCCTACAATCAAAGTATCATCTGCAAACTGTAAATATGATATAGTTACTCCCTTCCCTTCCAATTCATACCCTTCAAACAACCTTTTTTTTTTTCTACTGCCTCATTAAACATCATGCTTAACCCTTCTACTGCTATAAAAAACAGAAACAGAGAGAGTGGATCCCCTTTCCTGAGCTCATTTCCTACACTAAACTCCTCCGTAGGGCTGCCATTTACCAGGACAAAAATTCTTGCATTAGAAACACACTCCTTAATCCATTTCCTCCATGTCTCATTGAAGCCCATTTTAGACATCATAAAATCCAGATACTCCTAACTCACCAAGTCATATGCCTTCTCAAAATCAACTTTAAAATAAAAGGTCTCTTTCTTCTTCCTTTTAGCATCATGCACAAGCCCATTTGCAATGAGAACTCCATCCAACTACCTTTAATAAAAGCAAATTGAGTCCTTGGGATAATTGAATTCATTACCTTCCTTAATCTGTCTGCCAGAATTTTGGACAACACCTTATACATCCATCCAATCAAGGAGATTGGTCTATAACCCCCACCACCACATAATTGTCTTTTTTTTTTTTTGCACCAAAACAATGAATGAGCTATTTGATCCTTTTACTAGCTTTCCATTTGCATGAAACTCCTCCATAAACATGACAAAACCTCATTAATAATATCCCAAAAATCCTTCAAAAACATAAAGTTCACACCATTTGGTCCAGGACTCTTTTAACTCTCACACTCCCACACCACCAACCTAACTTCCTCTTTTGTGAAAGATTTAGTCAATTATTGACTCTCCAGGCTAGTGATTTGATTATATTTCATATTTTCCAGCATCGGTCTATTCCACTCCATACTTGCAAGATACTCTTGAAAGTGCCTTTTAATTTCTAATTTCAAAGGTAATACTCCTTCCACTTGGCACCTTTTGAAATTATTGATGAAAGAGATAAATCTTCGAAGTTAAAAAAATAGTTACAAAACCTGATAAAAGAAATATTTGAAAAAAAAAGATAGCATTAGATAAAGAAGTGAACGGAGGTAGTTATAGAAATATTAGAGGAAAAAGTTAGTGTAGTTATAGAAACTCATAAGAGAAATTTTAGGAAAAGTTGCAAACATAGATGCATGTTAGGAGAGTGAAGTACACCACTTCATGAGATAAGAGTATTCAAATGATAGTGAATGTGATAGAGTGGAGTAATAAGAGAACAGATAAACTTATACGTTTATATATATATATATATATAAGGAGATATCGTGTGTTTGAATTTTGAAGATAAAATATATATTTAAAATGAGTTCTGACATTCAGTTACAACTTTTAAAATAGTTTAATTGATATTAAAAGTATAAGGAAAAATATCAAATACATATTAAGGGCATATTTGAATTTTGAAGATAAAATATATATTTAAAATTAGTTTCTGATATTCAGTTACATTTAAACTCAGTTGATATTAAAAGTAGAAGAAGACATACCAAATGCATGTTAGGAGAGTGGAGTACAGTACCTCATGAGAGGAGATTATTCAAATGAGAGTGAATATGAGGGGGAGTTGGGAGCGTGGAACAATGAGAGCACATATACCTCATACATTTATATACATAAGGAGATAGGTCTTGTGTTATTCAATCGAAAGACTATCATAATTTTTTTTAAGAAGGGCAACAAAATATATTAGTATTCAATTAAGGAAGGTGTATTCAATTAGGATTTCAAAGGATTTTTAAAAGACTTATTTTTTTTATAAAAAGTCTTGTGCATTCAATGAAGATTTTTAAATGATAAAAATAAGTCTTGTGGTATTCAATTAAGACTATTAGGATTTTTTAAGGAGTCCAATAAAATCCATTGGTATTCAATTAAGACTATTAGGATTTTTTAAGGAGTCCAATAAAATCCATTGGTATTCAATTAAGATTTTTTACAACTTATAAAAAGTTCGTTGGTATTCAAAAGTATACAACTTTCGATGGACCTTTTTAGGATGGATTTCAATGGATTTCATGGAATTTTTTATCCCATCCAAACCCTTGAGATTTTTTCAGACTTTCTTTCTTTTCTTTTTTGTCGGTTGTCAGACTTTTGTTTCTCCCATCACACATAATCCCTTCTCTTTTCGTTGAAGGCGATGTAGATATTCATAACTTTCTTCACAAAGAATGTCGTTATGATGAATTTCCAATTGAATTAATAGACGAATCTTCATCTTCAGAATAGACGAATCTTCATCTTCAGGATTACCAATTAACGAAGACCAAAATTTTGAACCTACTGTTCAAAACAAATAGAGTAGGAACAAGAATATGCTAATGCATGGAGGACTAATATAGATATGCGGAGAAACGCTGTATAGGAGGACATGGAATTAAAAACAATTAGCTATTAAAATATTGGAATTTTTTTTATTAGTTCTACTTTTCTTTATCCAATTCTTATCATTTATTTGTTATCTTTTTCATCGAGTCCTTTCAAAGATCGGAAAAAATTGTATTGGTTTTACTTTTCTTTATTCAAACTTATCATTTATTTGTTAAAATTTGAATATTTTCTAAAAATTCATAGAGTCCTTTAAAACCATGTAAATTCATAAAATCCTTTCAAATCTTATGAATTCATATGTTATAAATCCATTAAAATTCAAACTACAAAATCCTAATCATAAAAGTCTTTTAAAAAAATCTTAAAAGTCATTACATTCCTATGAAATCTTTTAAGGGGGAGTGTATTCAATTAGGATTCTAAGGGATTTTAAAAGACTTTTTTTTTTATAAAAAATCAAGTGGTATTCAATCAAGATTTTTAAATGACAAAAATAAATCTTGTGGTATTCGATCAAGATTATTTGGATTTTTTAAGGAGTGCAATAAAATTCGTTGATATTCAATTAAGATTTTTTTCAACTTATAAAAAGTCTTCTAGTATTCAAAAGTATACAAATTTCGATGGATTTTCTTTTATGATGGATTTCGATGGATTTCATGAGACTTTTTAGTAGAAAATATAAATACCACATCCACCAAACAATCCCACCCAAACCCTTGAGATTTTGCCAGACTTTCTTTCTTTCTTTTTTTCTCTGCCGGTTGCGAGTCTTTTCTTTCTCCCATCACACATAATCCCTTATCTCTTTGTTGAAGACGGTGTAAACATTCATAACTTTCTTCACAAAGAATGTCGTTACGATAAATTTCCAATTGAATCAATAGACGAATCTAATGGTTAACAAAAACCATAATTTTGAACCTATTGTTCAGATACAAGAACATGAACGAGAAGATGCTAATGCATGGAGGGCTAGAAAACTGAATAGGAGGACATGGAGGAGAGTTAGAATCAATTAGGATTTAAAAGATTGAAAAAAATTGTATCAATTTTACTTTTCTTTATCCAAACCTTATCATTTATTTGTTATCTTTTCATCGACTCTTTATAATTTTGAATGTTTTATAAAAATTCATGAAGTCCTTTAAAATCTTGTAAATCCATAAAGTCCTTTCAGATCTTATGAATTCATATGTTATAAATCCATTAAAATCCAAACTACAAAATCGTAATCATAAAAATCTTTTAAAAAATCTTAAAAGCCATTACATTCCTACAAAGTCTTTTAAAATCCACATGATTTTTTATGCCACAATAATCTTTTAAAATCCTAATCCAATACACTGCCCTAAATCCACAATTTTTTTAATATTAAAATAGTCTTTTAAAATCCTAATCCAATACACCCCCTAAGATTTTTTACAATTTATAAAAAGTTTTCTAGTATTCTAAAGCATACAAGTCTCGATGGATTATTATTTTTTTAGGATAGATTTTGATGGATTTTATGTGACCTTTTAGTATGATATATAAATATCACACCTATCCAACAAAAAAAAATGTAACTTATTTTTAGAATGATTATAGTTAGTTATTTAATTGATATTCTTTCTTTTATATAAAAAATAATTTTAAGATTTTTTTGCAAATATATTTATCTCTTAATTTAAAGATGTATTGGATTGCGATTTTAAAATATTTTAAAAGATTTTTTTTATAATAGAAATCTTGTGGCATTCAACCAAGATTTTAAAATAATATAAATACATCTTGTGGTATTCAATCAAAAGACTATCATAATTTTTTTAAAAAGAGCAACAAAATCTGGTGGTATTAAATTAAGATTTTTTACAACTTATAAAAAGATTTTTGGTATTCAAAAGCATACAAATCTCAATGGATTATTTTTTAGATTTTGGTGGATTTTATGTGACCTTTTAGTAAGATCTATAAATATTTGGTCTCACCCAATCCCATGTGACTTTGGTAGACTCTCATTCTTTCTTTTTGTGTCACTTGCCAAACTTTTTTTTTTCTTTCGTCACACATAATTCATTTTCTCTTCGTTGAAAGCGGTACATACGTTGGTATAATATTTGGTCATCTCTCTCTTTCAATTCAACACACTTTCTCTGCAATCAAGTAAAGTATCTTTCCACCTTTCTTTACTTTTCTTTTGCCTTTATCAATTTATTTGGAAGAATTCATCATGTACATCACAAAAATTTTGAACTTGTTCAAACTCAATAGCTAAAATGAGAAGATGTTAATGCATAGAAGCTTAGTGTATATATATATATATATATATATATATATATATATATATATATATATATATATATATATATATATTTTTTTTTTTTTTTTTTTTTTTTTGTCTTGGGTCATAGATTACGGATGTTCCCAACCCACTGGGTGGCAAAGACTAATTCGCTCACTGTGCATTATCCCAAGAAAATTTTGCATATAGGAATTGAACGAGTTTTCCCGTTAAATAGATAGTTCTCCCCATAGGTTAACACAACGGGACCTTACACACCACTATGCTAACCCTATAGGTTGACTTTAGTATAGTTTTAGATACGTGGAGAAATTTTATCTAGGAAGACATAAAATTAGAATCAATTAGCTATTAAAAATTTGAAGAAAAAAAACTTATTGATTTTACTTTTCTTTATCTTAAACTTATCATTTGTTATCTATTTCATTCATTAATTCTTGTAATTTTAAATGTTTTCTAAAAATTCATTAAAATTCAAATTACAAAATCTTGATTATAGAAGTTTTTTTTTAAAAAATCTTATAAATCTTTATGCATATATTACTTTCCAATCTTTTAAAATATAAATTCATTAAAATTTCAATTACAAAATCTTATAAAAATATTTTGAAAACAATCTTATAAATCATTATATTCTTACATAATATTTCAAAATACACTAAACTTTTTTAATCCAAAATAATCTTTTAAAATTTCAAGCTAATACACCTCCGTAATTTCTACATATTGTAACGCCATGTTAATGTTAATTTTTGGATTGTCTTGAGTGAGAAATAAAAAAACAAAAAGGAAAGTGACGTATGTGGTTAGTTTATGAACAGCTGTACAGTAGACTCTAGGGTCTAAGCTGCACCTATGTATGCCTGAGAGAAGGAAGAGAAAAACAAAAATAGAAAACAACATCGGAATTAGAACAAGGAGAGGAGAGGTTGCTTTCATTTCTCTTCTCTGCATCCATCTCGCCCCGCTCAACTCACACGCACGCACGCGCCTACTTCGTTTTCGCGACCCCAACCTCCTCTCTAATCGTTGCGCATTTCCCTTTTCTATTTTTCTGGTAAGCTACATATGCTGCTTTGCGTTTTGTTCAAAACGACAAAACCCTAACCCTCAACCCTAGCGCCTTTCGTTTCCATCATGCACTCTATGCTCTTTGCCTTTTACGATTCCTTAACCCTGTAATCACCGTAGTTCGTGTTTTTATTTCTTAGTTGTCGCTGCCATTCTGTGTTGCTGTTCCCTTTCCCCATTTCGTTCTATATTGCGATGCTGTGTTTGCCAATTTGTTATGAGAGTGTCAGAATGTCACTGTTGCCTACTCTTTTTCCTTTGAGAAATAGGGATTTTTTTTTTTAAAAAAATTCTTTTTCATTTGGGTGTGGCATTTTCAGTGTAAATTACTGTTTCAGTTTGAAGAACTAAAGTAAATTAGCTTGATTTGCTTGACTAGGCTCTCTTCTTAAAGTTCAAATGTTACTGTTATTATTACAGCTGAACCAAATCTCGAATTAAATGTTATGCCTAAAGATTTCAGATTGCCATGATTTTAAGGAAAAAAGGAATGATATTAATTTTTTTATTGCAAATAAAAATGACACAGGTTCGCCATTCAATTTCTTGCTTTTAGTAACCATGCATGATTACTGAATATGTTCAATATTTTAGGTCTTGTCTACTGATGTGAATTCCATTCCTATATCAAATTTTGATGAATGCAAGCATTGTAATTTGATTTCTATGGATACTTATTCCCTCATGTTTGTTTTAAGATACATGTCAGTTGGAAGCTGCCTTAATTGCGGTCACCCCTAGCCCACCTTTGTTGCGGCAGGTAGCTGTAGACAAAGAGGGGTGTGTTGAAGTCCCACATTGGTTGTGACGGGTAACTGTGGGCAAAGAGTGGTGTGTTGAAGTCATTTGCTAGAGATAGTGTCGAGATAGAATATATAAGTGGAGAGCAATCCTCAATTGGTTTTGTAAGGTTGAGTTAGGCCTAAACCCACATTTTAACATGATATCAGAGCCTATCCTAGATCCACGCTCTAGGCAGGTAGCCTTGAGTTGAGTGTGAGGGGGAGTGTTTGTAACACCCCGAGCGAATCACATCGGAATGAGAAGGAGGGATCCATAAGCTGTACAATACAGTTGAGGATGGCTAAAGGAATTAATTACTACTACCTATACCAACAAGATTTATCTACTTTTCGGTAGCTCGTTACTTACAAGGATGTTGAGTTAAGTGTCACTATGTGGAGTGTCGTAGAGTATGAACCGTCAAGACGTCGACTCTCAGGGGCGTTACAGTGTTGGAAGCCACCTTAATTGCGGTCACCCCTAGCCCACCTTAGTTGTGGCGGGTAGCCGTGAGCAAAGAGAGGTGTGTCGAAGTCCCATGTTGGTTGTGGTGGGTAGTTGTGGGCAAAAGGCGGTGTGTTGAAGTCCCACATTAGCTAGAGATAGTGCTGAGATAGAATATATAAGTGGGAAGCAATTCTCACCTTACAGATTGATTTTATAGGGTTGAGTTAGGCCCAAACCCACATTCTAACAATGTCTATTTATGGATCATGTCTTAGTTTCAAAATGTTGCTGTGACATGAATTCCTTTTCAGCCTCAAGCTGTGCCTAAAGTTGTTTCGAATGTATACTAAACATTTTAGCAGTTTGTGTTATAGGTTGAATCTGCATGCTCTTTTTAGTTACTTTAATTACATTAATTGTTTCATCATGTTAACTCATTTTGTTTTATAATTTGCTCTGGTTATAGGGATAAATATGGGCCCTACAGAAATTGTGGATTTATCTAGTGATGATGAAAGTGACAAGGTTTGTTTCAAAGCGGTTAAGTTGGAGGAAGATTTTGTTATGGATGCAAAGCAATATAATGAGACTGACAAAGGTCGACTAGCCAAGCATAAGAGATCTCGAAGTCATACTACTGGACAAGATTCTGAAGAAAATTTAAGTTCTAATGGTCCAAGTACAGGTCATAGTAACTCTAGTGTATTGGAGCAGGGACCATCGCCAGTTGATGACACGGGCATTTCTTATGCATCATCCATTGGTGCAGCACCCCTGTGTAGGCAGTTTTGGAAAGCTGGAAACTATGATGACGGGCTTGGTTCTAAAGTCACAGTCCAAAGTAATCCAATATAACTTTTTAGTCAGATTGATATAGGTTTCTAAACTGGTTCCATGGCTGTAACTCCCCTACACAATGTTCTGTCAACAAGTTTATATAAATACATCTTGAATTGTTAACATATTTTTCTTCCTGCCTGACTTTCATGGGGATTATAGTTTTCAGATCTCACATGCTAGATGCTAAGCTTGTAGCCTGTAGGTACAAAGACTTTTGTCCATTCTGGACTTCTTATCTCTTTGTTATTCTTTTTGGGTTGCAGATGCTAAAAATTATCTACATGTGCACCCCATGTTCCTTCACTCAAATGCAACTTCGCATAAGTGGGCATTTGGTGGTATGTTCTTACCATCTGTATAAACTTGCGTCTTATTTATGACTACTTTAATTGATCACCTTTGTGATATTTTTTCATGAGCTGATCTTTTTCTTTGTTTCTGTTTGCAGCCATAGCAGAGCTTCTTGATAATGCAGTTGATGAGGTGATTATTCCTGATGTTTGAACTATTGAACTGCATGATATTTTAAACATTATATTAGCTGTCATTTTCTTTTGTCATCTGCAGCATACTAAGCTATTGCCAATGCCTGCTAATAGTACATTGCATGGATTATTGTAAAACATAAATGTCTATTGCCACTATTGTTTTATGCTTTTTCCATCTTTTAAGCCATCAATTCATATTTTACATTTGATTTTTGCTCCTATTTTGTGTTGCATTGTTAACATTTGTTCTTAGGATAGATCCAAAATGGGGCTACCTTTGTCATTGTAGATAAAACTTCAAATCCAAGGGATGGAAGTCCAGCATTGTTGATTCAAGGTATATTGCTTCTGGAACTCATTAATATAGGAACATATTTGCACTGAATCTTTATCATGGTTTTAAATTCGTGGCCTGAATCTTTCATATTTGCACTGGATACAATGATTCTAATTGTTTTGATTTGATGCTGACACTTGGCAATTAGATGATGGTGGTGGAATGGATCCAGAAGCAATGCGTCGTTGCATGAGTTTTGGATTTTCAGATAAGAAGTCACAGTTTGCTATTGGACGATGTATGAATTGTGACTTATTTTTCTGCTATCATTTTGGTATTCCCATTCATATTTATTTTTCAATTTGGTATTCTAGATGGAAATGGCTTCAAGACCAGTAGCATGAGGCTTGGTGCAGATGTCATAGTCTTCAGTTGCCATCTAAATAATAGGTATGGGTCAACTAATGAACATAATATTACACAAAAAGTTGGTTAAGGCAATGTGTCTCCTGCTCGGAAGTATGATTATTATTGATTAATTAGATTTTGATGACCATATCCGCTCAGAAGTATTTATTCAGCTATTTTTAATTTTTTACATTGATTTTTTATAGCAAAAACTGAATAACTTTGCCATCTTTTTTCTTTTTCTTTTTCTTTTTATAACCTTGGAGAAATGTAAAGATATAATACGGTGTTTTAAGAAATGAAAGTAATCTGCTCTCTAATGTTGGGAACCAATCCATTCTATGTACGTTGTTTATTATTATTATTATTATTATTATTACCTTTTAGCCGATTCCTTTTGGCCTCTTTTGACTATTGCTTCACTTATTTACATGACTGCAAGGGTTTTTTGCAACAAGCCAACAATATGTGAAGTTATTAGGGGGGGGGGGGGGGGATGAAATTATTGTTATTTTCTTACTGTTTCTATCTTGATCAGGATTTTGACTCAAAGCATTGGACTTCTGTCATATACGTATTTGATACAAACACAGCTTGACAGAATAGTAGTGCCCATGGTAAGCGGCATTTCTCATTTTTAACTAGTTGTAGGTTTTGGTTTAAATGCTACTTCTCATATATCATTACCCAATATAGCGCATTGACTTTTCTTCTGTATGCTGATTTGATTCTTAAAAAATTGAAATTGTTACTATATGGTGGTTCTTGAGATTCTATAGTGGACAACTTTAGTTTTCCTTCTCTTTTGATTGCCAGTACATTTGTGTGTTTCTTTTGGGTAATTTTATGTATTTAATTTAGTAATGTTATGCTAGATATCTTAGCATATCTTCATGACATGGTATTATGACCAAGTGGTCAAGAATTTGATCCTTGCTGTCCTCATTCTTCTAAATGAAGTTGAATTTTAGCACGGGATAAGATTGTGTGACTGCTCCATAGTTCATGCTTCAAGCCCAAATGTGAGGGGACATGTTAGATATATAATCCGTTATGATCCTTCGCCTATCATATTATGTTTTTGGGATAGTTGGTCCTTGATTGTTGACAATGATGATTGAGGCACTGTTTATACACTCCATCTCCTGATAAATTTTCTACAGTGAAGGTTCTAATAGGTTCAACTTACACCACTAACTTTTCAATTTCAGGTGAATTATGAGTTTAATACATCAACTGGATCATTGAAAATATTAAATGGCAATGAGCATTTTGTGTCTAATTTATCCTTGCTGTTGCGTTGGTCACCATATTCATCAGAAGCCGATCTTCTGCAACAAGTCAGTTTCTACATTTTCTCTTTCATCCATGATAATTGGCTGAGTTACATAGAATATACTAAGTGATTGGCATATTTATTGTCTTTTCCCCCATTGTAGACAATACAACCTAGCGTCATGAATAGATAGTTTGGTTTGAGACTTCTTTTCTGACCTTTTTCCTGTCCCTTCAAATTAGGCTTTTCTTGGGACTGCAGTGTTTTGGCTGTAGAATGCCAAATCATAATTGTTCATTTGTTATATGTAAATTTATTTGTTGTGATATTGAGATTTGGCATCAAATGACATTTATTGTCTCATTCTCTCTGTGTGTATATACACATATATGTTAAGTGTGTCCTGTATCAGTATGTATGAAGTTTTTTTGGTCTTTATGGTAACCTCCTTTGATGACTCCTCAAGTTGAGACTTCTAGTTCTAGTGCTTAACCACATATTCTAGTTATGTCTATTTTATTTGCTAGCTAAAGTTGTCATTTTGGCCCTAGGCCATGGGGCCAGCCCCACTTGGCCCACCATAATGGCCCTAGGGGCTTTTAGCCCACCTATTGAGGGGCCTAAAAGGCCTTAACTCACAGAGTCCCACTTAATATGGGGCTAGGGCCAGGGCTAAGGGGGCCAGCCCACAAGTCATGCTAATTGTTTGCCCTCGAGTAAAGCATTTTTGGTCAGCCTCGGTTGAGGCTATTTTTGACCAACTTCAACAAATGCATTTTTGGTCGACTTTTGTCAGAGCATTTTCGGCAGACATCAACTAGGACATTTTAGGTTGATCTCAATCAGGACATTTTTGGCCACCTCAATCTGGGCATTTTCGGCTGACCTTAGCCAGGGGCATTTTTTGCCAACCTCGGCTAGAGCCGTTTTTGGCCGACCTTGGCCGAAACTTTTTTAGCTGGCCTTGGCCAAGGTTGTTTTCAGCCGACCTCCTGTTGCGTTGTTTCGGCCAACCTCGGCTAGGGTTAATTTTGGTCGACTTCAATTAGGGTTATTTTCTGCCGATCTCAGCAAGGTATTTTCGGTTGACCTTTGTCGGGACAGTTTTCAGTTGACTCGACCGGAAATGTTTTCAGCCGACCTCAATCGGGGTTGTTTTTGGCTGATTTCGACTTAAGTATTAAAAAAGTATGTCATGGTATTAAAACTTAAGGCTCATGGGCCGGCCTTAGCCCACAGGACTTTGTGGGCATTTTGGCCATGTGGGCTTTGTAATGCGGACTATTTGGCCCCTTGGGCTTTTTTAGCCATGGCCCACGTGGGCCAGGGTTGGGCCGGGCGGGCCATTTTGATGGCTCTACTGCTAGCTAACCTTATATTCTTATCATTTTTGCTGAGAGGGGATAGCTACTGTTGTACTAGTCAAAGATGGGGGGCAATTTGAAGGATATGAATTGTGGCCAAATAAATCCTTGTGAAGTAATTAGTATAACATACTAATTTGTTTCATAATTTTTGTTGCTATCTTGATGTTTAAGTAGCTTATTCTGACCTGAAAATATTCATCTCTCTTGCAGTTTGATGACATTGGATCTCATGGTACTAAAGTTATTATCTATAATTTGTGGTGCAATGATGATGGGAATTTGGAGCTAGACTTTGATACAGATCCTACGGTTGTATTTATTATTTTATTTTATTGGTTTTTTTTTTTCTTGCTTTATTATGTTTTGAAATCTTGCTTTGTTGCTAATGAGGGGTACTTCTTATATGCAGGATATTCGTATTGCTGGGGATGTCAAGCAGATTGATACACTTAAAGCCTGGAAAAGTGTAAATGAGGAGCACATTGCTAATCGGTTTCGTTACTCTTTACATGTATGCTTGATTTAGAAAATTATGGTTAAGTGGCTGTGTAAGGTTGAATTTTCTTGAGTCTAATATTCTCATGTTACCAGGTATATATGTCCATATTGTACTTGAAGATACCAGAAAGTTTTCAAATTATATTGCGGGGGCAAGTTGTGAAGCCACACAACATTGCTGATGATCTTAAATATCCTCAATTTGTTAAATATGCACCACTAATTGGTGGGTCCGTAAAGGTTATTGTCTAACTTTTGGAATATTTTTAATTATATATCAATTGAGAGGAAAAAATTTCTTGGGCAGTAAAGAAAAAATTATGTTCTGCTAGCTTAGTTCATGCACTTTTTTTTTTTAATTATTATTATTATTTGGATTATCTTTATAGGGAACAGCTTTGACAGTCACAACAATTGGATTTCTTAAGGAAGCTCCTCAAGTCAATATCCATGGTTTCAATATATATCACAAAAATCGGCTTATACTGGTAATTATTACCCAAAATCTTCTAATATTCCTAGTTGGAGGCAGTTTTTTTCCTAAATGTTTGTGATTGATTAATTGGTAAATTCTGCTGAAAATTTAATATAGTATTTGGCTGGGTAAAATTTTATGTTATGCCATTTACCTTGCTCATCGTGTAGTGTATGATTGTCAAACTCGAGTTAAACTGTAACGATTTTGTGATTCTAGCTAGATAAAACGAGTTAACTCTCTATCAAACTCTTTTCTGGGTAAACTTGTTAAACTCATGTAAACCCGCATAAACTCTCAAGTCAATGAGTTAGCGAGTTTGAAATCAAATGTAATTTTTGTCCCCACCGATTCCACAATGACAATGTTTTACAAGAACTCAAATGATTTGAAAAAATTAACTCCTTTTTAAAAAGTTTTCACTTTAATAACTTTTATATATGATTTGGTATGTAGTTTACTATTACACTCTATTGTTGTGATTTGTTATTTTGCTTTATTACGAAGTTGATATATTGAATTATTGTTGTGTTAAGAGTATTTTGTTAAGTGTATATGTAGGTCTTTTAATATTATTTTTTATATTATTAAACTCTCACAAGTCTACGAGGCGAGTTTACGGAAGCTCCACGAGTTTACAAATACTCTCAAGTTTGACAACCTTGGTGTGGTGTGTTTGGGGGAGCATTGGAGTTCCCCAAACACACTTGAAAATGACAGCTGTGATTTTGAGCTTCTTTAATGTTTGGTTTTATAAAAGATAAATCAAGGGACAACCAACGGGAGACTTCCCTAGCGGGAGGGAAATAAGGTCCCAAGTGCCACTGCCCTAAAGGGCACACATTTCATTAAGCATAGCTTGTCACCGTCTAGGATGAGATTTGGCATCACCTACAGTTTACTTTTAGGCATGGTCACAAAAGACAATGAAGAAACACAAGTGTAATACAAAGGAGAAAAATGATGACAACTCAAAGTGACAATCAATATTGTCAAGATTAAGATCCTACTTAGGATCGGGAGGGTTGCAACTTGCAAGATCGTAAAACGGATCATAAGATCCTACCAAAAATATAAAAATATATTTTAATACCAAAGGATGTTAGCTCAGTGGCTACAATGAACCTTTGCCTTCAATTTTTTGTTACATGTCTGTTGGATGTTAGCTTGCCTTAGTTTCTCCTTCTTCATCTTCCCACTTACAGTCTTTGAATTTTTACAAGACATCCATTGGCCTTTTTTTTAGCAATATTCTTTCTCCCCTTAGCATTACTAACTGATGTGGAAATTAGACCCTCCTCTTCACTCATTATAGGCCACACTTGGAATTTTAGAGTTGTCTTCATTCTCTTTCTCTCTAATATTTGCCCAAAGCTCTTATCTGAATTCCTTTGGACACTTGGTGCAAGGTGTAACATGCCCCTTCTTCCCCATTAGATGATGTTTGGCCCTGGTGATTCCTCCTTTTGTAATTTTTCCACAAAATTATAGACAATAGCATTAGTGTCTAAATTCATTAGGGTTGCTTAACCTTGAAGAGCCTTGTTCAGTTGCCATGGTAGGGTGAATCAATCAGAGGTTGAGGTGCGGTCTGGTCTGGTCAAGCCTTGTTCAATGCAGGTGAGATGCGGTTTGGTCTAGTCAAGTTGTTAAGGTTCGTTGAAGATGAAGACTTCACATTTTGGTAGCTGCAGTCACATTGAGGGGTGTTGTGCGTCGAGGTTTAGGTTCAAAGAGATTTTGTCCTAAAGTTTTAGAATTTGGTTGGGGCTTGGGTGATTGGGTAGCCTTTTTTTGTTGTTTTAATTAGTTTTTTTTGGGTTAACCTAACCCATTTTTTTTAAATGGTCTTCATAAGGGCAATGGGCATCTTATGGACCATTTCAAACAACCTAACTACTTTCTTTTGATAACTGTAGGGTTTGATACCCTTTTTTTGCTAGGCTTGGATCGGGTCACATGACCCAACAACCTCGTTTTCCCTTACAGATCTCAAAGGTTTTCTGCCATGGTTGTTTGCAAGGCTTGGTTCGGGTGCATGTGTTGTGCGATGCAGTGTGTCGAGGAGTGTTGTGTGTTGAGGTTTGGGTGCGAAGAGTTTCTGCCCTAAAGTTTTAGAATTGGACTAGGGTTTGGGTGATTGGTTAGCCTTTTTTTGTTGTTGTTTTAATTAGTGTTTTTTGGGTTCGGGTCAGGTATACGACTCAAGCCATTTTTTAAAATGGTTTTCATAAGGGCAATGGGCCACTTATGGACCAGGTCAAATACAACAACAACAAAGCCTTATCCCACTAGGTGAGGTCGGCTACATGGATTACATGACGCTATTCGGCACAGTTAAAAACCAAAGTTTCAGAAATATTACTAAGCTTGAGATCTCCCTTGATGATTTCAGAAATATTCAGGACCAGGTTATATAACCTTGATAAGACCCTTTTTTCGCTAGGCTTGGATTAGGTCACATGACCCGACGACTTCATCTTCCCTTCGACAAATCTGTGAATGTTTTCCGCCATGGTTGTTTTTGACGCCATAACCGCGTCATGTTTTGCAGCCGCCATGGCCTGCCATAAAAAATCCACCTCACCACCACCATTCTATGGCAGCCGGAGGGATTTCTGCCATTGCCTTCCTCCATGATGCCGCCATGGCTGCTTTTCAACCACACTGCACACTGAAATATATTATTTAGAATCTTAATTACAAGGATTTACAAATGTCCTTAATTACTATAATTACATAATTCTAATTTGTGATTGGCTGATCACATAGTACCCACCAAGCTCAAAGGGAAGTTTTATCATATTGTTAGTGAATGTTTAGTTTAGCTTTAAAGGGACAAGAGAAAAAAGTAGGATTAGCCAAAATAAATAGGTTAAGAGAGATGTGTGACTACACAAGAAAGGATAAGATACGGAATGATCATATATGAGGAGATATTGGTCTGATATCTATCAAAGGAAAATATGTCAAAATCGATTAAAGTGGTTTCAACACATGCAAAAAAGGTCAATAGAGTCTAGAGGCACCAACGAGGAGAGTAGATTGCATGATTTTTAGTCTTGTAAAAAAGGGTAGAGGGAGACCATGAAGGACATTAGAGGGAATTATTAAAAGGAATTTTTTTCTGAATAATATCCTTGAGAATTGTTGTTTTTTAACCAAGCCTAACCTAATGACATCGTGTGACCCCATGTAGCCAGCCTCATCTATTGCGAGAAGGCTATTTTTGTCATCGTCATATTATTTACTTCTCTGAAGGATTCCTTATCCTCTTCATAGTTGCCTTATCTCTCCTTTTGAATAAAATCTTCTAAAAATATTCTAAAATTACAAAATTAGACATTTAAGTCATTTTGTTTATTCTCAGTTGCTTTAACATGGATTTACCGTGTAGTTCATTTTTATTTTTCTTCTTTTTACTTTCTCACTCTCTCTAATACTGTTGCTACCTTTTCAATATGCCAGCCATTTTGGCAGGTTGTAAGCTATTTGGACAGTAGGGGTAGAGGAGTTGTTGGTGAGTAATGTTACTATGCAATTCCTAGTTTTGTCTGATTATGTTTAGAGATATACTGGACCTGCAGTGTGTGGGTGCCTAACTATGTTAATTTTTATGGTAATCTTAGGTATCCTGCAAGCAGATTTTATTGAGCCAACTCATAACAAACAAGATTTTGAGAGAACTAACCTGTTTCAAAAGCTTGAAGGGCGATTGAAGGAGATGACATGGGAATACTGGTATAGTGTTTTGTAGTGATCTCTATTCTTGCTTGTCCTACTCTATTTTTTGAAACCTGCCGAGTATTTGGTTTTCATAATTTAAGTAGTTGTATGCTGAGCAATACTATGTAATTTATTTTATTTTTAAGTATTAATATCTGACATGTCCAGGATTCTATTTAAATTTTGTCAGGGATACTCATTGTACATTGTTCGGGTATAAGGATAAGGATAAGAAGAAGCTTCCACCTGGGGCTACATCAATGCAGAAACCACTTGCTATAGAAAAACCTGTCTTCTTGAACAGAAGTTCCTCCCCTGTTGTCAATACAAAAGCAGTATGTGGGAATTCTGAACAGTGTTCCACAAAACTGCTAATAAGATCAGAGCAAGGTAACTGCTTTTGTGAGAAACAAGATCTTATATCATTAGCTTAACCAATTTTATCTATCTAATGTTTCTTCATTCAGGTTCTCATAATAAGAGGAAGACACATGAACTGGTAGACCTTCAGAATATGGAAAAGCAAGCAAGGAAAGAGAATGTAACCTGTGTTGGTTTCAGTCAGAATAAACAGGTCTGCATTGGCTTATTCATCATTATGTTAAAATTTGTTCATACACATCATTTTAAGGCATATTTTCCAATCGTACCGTTGTTAATTTACATAGCAAAGATATAGTCTAAATTTATCTTACCACTCAAACAATGGTCACTATCAAATTTGTTTCCATTATTGATACACCTTAGTTCCGTTGTTTCCTGTTGCTATCATTGGTATAGAGATTTATTGTATCTAGTGTTCAGGAGTAACTACCCATTTATCGATTCTATTAATTTACTTGATTTCTTTGGAGTTCATACTCTGCCATTATCAATCTTTGAAAAGTTTTTTAACGCGAACTTCATCCTTGCATTTTATGTAGACCATTGCAACTCCAGCAGACCAGGTGGTAGACCGTAAGACTATGCACTTGATGCAACAAAACAAGAGACTGCGTGCAAAGTGAGTAAATTTCTAATTGCAGTGACTGTGATGAGTTTTATAATTGTATGAAATACTGTTCAGCAAGTTGGATTGGCTGCAAATTTTGGCCTACTCTTGCAAGTTTTATTATTTTCATTTTCTCGTTCTGATTTTACCAATATCTACCATACTTTAGTTATGGCCGCCAATTTTGCATTACAAATGGTAGTTGTAAACCTTATTTATACTCTTTTCCCTGCAGATGTTTAGATTTTGAAAAGAAAGGAGAAGAACTTAATCTCAAGGTAATTTTTACGAAGTAATAAAGCTTGGTTAGTTGCTTTGCATATTCCTGTTGCCTAATTCATAGAGAACAGTTTTTGTACATTATACGGTTGGTGGAATTGCATTTGGATAATTATAGAGCACTGGGATTCTTGGGTGCTGCTTTAAAAGTTAATCTCTTTTTTTTCTCCCCGTTTTTTTGAATCTTTAAAAGCCAGACCTACAAAAGTATTTTACTTACACCCTCCTCAACCAAAAATAAAAGAAAAGAACATATAAACAAAAACCTTTATTAGAAAACTGTATGGTTAAAGATTTGTATCTCAAAAGTTAGATACCTTTGATGGATTTTTCCCAAGTTTGTTAAAATAGATTATCTGCTGAGAATGAAAATCTGTTTTATTGCTTTTGGTGACCCATTTAAAAGAAATGGTTATGATTGTACAGGTGACGACGCTTAAAAGTAAAATACAAGAAGCCCAAGATGAGTATAAACGGCTTTTGGCTGAAGTGAAGTCCCTAGACCTGAAAGAAGAGTAGTAGTTGTGTAGCTGTAACTCTTTTCTTCAATTCTTTCGTTTGTAGAAGTGATGTTGTATGTATTAGCCTAATCCTTTTTTTCAGTCTGCGGCTCACTAGGTTTGATTAGAGGGTCTGAGTCGTAAGTTTTTCAGGCATCTTGTATCCATGTATATGGAGCTGAGCCACAGCTATGGGAACTTCCTTCCGTTCATGTAAAATACTATGAAACATCAGCTATAAGCAATTAATCTCTTGTTTGTCTCTTTGGTTCTTTCATTGGATTGATTTGGGTGTGCACGGGCACGTTTGTGTGTGTTTGTGTTCAAACTATGGCGAAATCCAGTATAAAAATTTTCCAGGATATTATTTAAACTTTATCAGGAGTCCCTCCAAGAAAAAGAAGTGGATATATTTCTATTATGTATATAACTTTGATCCTCCTATTTTTTTCAATCCGCAACTTTGGTTCCCTCATTTTAAAATAGAGATATTTAATTTTGTCCAATATTCAATTTTGCATATGTTTTATTTAGTTCTAACATATTCATTTAAGGTATTATCAAAAAATAGTTTAATTAAAATGTAAGAAAAAAGAAATAAATGTAAGCAAAATTGAGGATTTTTGAAAATTAATGGATTCAATATTTCTATTTTAAAACGGAGGGACTAAAATTGCGGTTTGATTTGTTTAGATTAGTTCAAAATTGATTAAATAATATCTTACTAGATTAGATTAGTTCAAAAAAGACATTTTTAGTTTTCAAATTGATTAGATAATATCTTATTTTTAATTAGATTAGTTTAAAAAGGACAAATTGAAATTTTATTAGTACTCGTTTCTTAGATATGAAGTGCAAAAATTTGAAAATATTAGTTTTTTTTTTTTTAACCTGGGGTATCCCTCGGTCGGTAGTCAAGACTAATCTTTCGAAGTACTGAGATCCATTTGAGGGGCTGACTTCTTCTAACAAATGATTTTTCATACTCACGGACCAGTGATCGAACCCCTAACTATATATTTAAGTGACAAGGTTATTTATCAATCATGACACACCATGTTGATATTTGAATATATTAGTTATAAACTTGGTTTGTGTAATAGGGTTTATATATAAAAATTCACTAAGATTATTTTTTTTATACCCCTTTTTTTTTCAAAACTATCTCTTAAATTTAGACCATAAATATATTTTGTGAGAGACAATATTGTTAGAGTAAGGAACTTAGTATAATGGGGCTAACTTTTTTAATATGGATTTTTTCAAGATATAAGATTTGAACTCAAAACATTACTTAACAAGTATGTACCACTTGAATCAAGTGGATGTTGGTATTCTTTGAGACATCTTGATATGTAAAAAAATAAGAATTGCAAAATAATATGAAAAATAAACTTTAACTACAAATTATAAAAAAAAAAAAGAATTAAAAATAGTCAAAGAAAATAAAAATGATAGGAGCTAACCTTAGAAAAAGAAGATAAAAAAATAATAATAATGGTGAATAAGTGAAACTTAAAAGGAAAATAGATGAGTTAAAACAATAATAAAGAGATACCTCTAAGAAAGGAAAAAAAAATATAAAAATGAATTTTTTAAACAAAAAATAATAATGATCAATTCTTGCTTTTCTAGTATAGTAATACTCCTTTTTTTTTTCCTTTGTGAAACTTCTATTTTAAATCTTTTATGTCATTTCAGTAGTTACGTTAAAATATGAAGTTGCAATAAATTCTAGCAAACAAACGTTAGATGTGAAAATATATTAAAAAAATTAATAAAAA
The DNA here is from genome assembly GCA_026413185.1 of Pueraria montana var. lobata. Taxonomy (NCBI): domain Eukaryota; kingdom Viridiplantae; phylum Streptophyta; class Magnoliopsida; order Fabales; family Fabaceae; genus Pueraria; species Pueraria montana. Next base: position 27,570,657 of record CM048652.1, on the reverse strand, counting down.
AATCAAAGAGAATGAAAAGAAAGGAAGTTTCCCTTAGAAAAAAGATAAAAAAAAAATGAAACCTTAAAACAAATAAAAAAAATTAACTAAGGAGTCTAGTTTAGTTGGTTGAGCAAGATGCGTGAGTTGTTGTAAATCTTCTGGTACCTCTTGTCTTTGATTCTTACGAATAAAAAAAGAAGAAAAAAATCAAATAACAATAGAAGAAATACAAATAGTAGTTAAAAGAAATTCAACTTCAACACATGAAGCTGAAAGATTGAGTGTTATTTGAAGAACTGAAGGACTAAGTTGAATATATTTAATGCAAGTGTTAACCAGTGCCATAGGACACTGGTTAATGAAGTAAAATGGGAAAAAATTTATTGGGATGCGGAAAAATATGTTCTCCTATGATATGATATCCGATAAAACCCTTTCTTTTTTATTTCCTTATCCAGTGGGCATTGGTTAACAAGACCCTATATTTAAATAGTTGAAGGACCATTTTGAATCCATTTTAAAAGTTGAATGACCAATCTGAACCTAATTAACGTTGTTTCGTGTCACATCACCCAATTTTGTTTTCTCCATTAACAGACGTCACACTTCTGATAAGGACAATCTTTTAAATAAAATAAATGAGCAAAGTGAATTTTTAAAAAAATGAGATACCAAACTGAACAAAATAAATAAGATAAAAGACCAAAAGTGACACTTAGCCTTTGAATTTTCATGTCTTTAGAAATATAAGCGTAATAATAGTAATACCCTCTAAAGTGCTACACATTGTCTATGATAACATCACATACTTTGCCTTGTGTAGAGCAACATGTGTGGAAAATATTGTGTCTTAGCCAATGTTCTTTTTTTTTTTTTGCTAGCATTGTGTGTAGGCTATGTTTGATCACCAATGTTCACCATAGTCAATAAGGGTGAACTCTTCATTATACACCAGCTTTTCATCAAAACTTGGCTCCTCTTCTTCTTCAGATGTCTCATAAACATGTCCTTTAATGATAGTGATAGCTTTCCAGTTTGGACAACTATAAGCTACATGGCAAAATCCTTAGCACCTAAAACACTTGGGGTACTTTAGGATTGGTTCTTTAGTTGGCTTAGGTGGGGTTGTGTTTGATGGGCTAAATTCTTGGGCTTGCACTTTGTGATTATTTGTAGGGTTTCTATAAGGGCTATTACTTCCTGCACCCTCAATTTTTTTAATATCCCTAAAATACCCTTATTATTATAACCTCCTTGTTTCTCCTAAATCCTAATTCCTCACACCCCATGTACCCTACCTAAGTCTCGTTCCGCCGCTTCCACCCCTTGCATCCATTTCATTTGTGTTGCCTCCGGTTGAGCTCATTGGAGAGTGTCGCCACAACAACGTTGGTGGTAGAAGGTGAACAAATTAGGTTCAGTGTTGTGTGCCTCCTTGTACTGGGTAGTTTTGGTGATCTCGCTTCGAGGAGGAAGATCCTATACCGCTCCGAGGAGGAAGTTACTGTACCAGGTTAGTTTCTGGTATTTTTTTTTTGCGAGAAGCATTTTGGGATACCATTCCAGAACGAGTACTTCGAAACTAGGTGAATTTTTTGGTACTTCGAAATGCACGTTCCGGAATAGGTTATTGTTGCCGGAACACCTATTCCTGAATAAAGAATGTTTGTTTCCGGAAAAGCCAATCCGGAAGATAAGTGTCACCATTCTGGAAAGGTTAATCCAGAATTTAACAATCATTCGGGATAGCCCTTTTCGAAATAGTCTTACAATGATTCTGAAGTGACCTTTCCAGAAACAAGTTTAGAAAAAAATGCATTCCAGAATAGTCTATCCGGAATGTATTTTAACTGTTTCGGATTCCTTTTTCCGAAAAAATTACATTCCGAACAACCTTTCCAGAATAGTGTTAATTAGCTTCCGGATTGACCTTTCCGGAAAGAATGGGCCAAAAAAAGTGTGTTCTGGAAAAGTGTTTCCGGAATGTATTTTTATTGTTTCGAAATGATTTTTTTTATTTAAATTTTAGATGACTAATTGCGGGTTCCTTTAGCCTGAATAAGTGTTAGTAGTTTAAGTTTCTAATTGTTCAAGTTAGTTTGTGTGACAACAATGAATCATACATATTTGACATTGTTTTATTTATGTTAATGAATTGAATGTTCTTGGTTGGTTTGAAATGTGAATTAGTTTGTATGGACGACGGGTATCTAAGCAAGATGTCAGATGAAGTTGATATGTATGAGAACATGAGCATTAACGTGACAATTGATGAAGAGACAAGAATGCAATCTGGGTTAGTTAGTAAAAAAAAAGTGGACTGTAGCGATGTATTTACCAATACGGAGGTAATTATGATAAGTTATTTTTATGTAATTTATGTAATACCTAAAAAGGTGAACAAATCATCTTAGTTTGTATATTGTTTATGTAGGTATTTGGTACTTACGATGAATTATTGAAATGGGCATGGGCTGTTGCATTTGAGTTGGGTTTTGTCATTGTCATTTTGAGGTCTGACACAGCTAATGGCCAAGCAGGAAGGAAGACATTTGTTCTGTTGGGTTGTGAGAGGGGTGGCAAATATAGGCAATACAAAAAGAATTTAGTTGGGATGACAACTGGGACCAGAAAATGTGACTGTCCCTTCAGGTTGAGAGGAACACTGGTGAAGGATGGACATTGAAGGTACTTTGTGGTTCTCATAATCATGATGTTGCTAAAACATTGGTTGGTCATCCATATGCTGGCCGACTAAGTAGTAAAGAGAAGACAATGCTTGTTGATATGACAAAGAGCATGGTAAAGCCAAGAAATATTCTTCTCACATTTAAAGAGCACAATGAAAAAAATGTGACTACCATAAAACAAGTTTATAATGCTAGAAGTGCATATCAGTCATCTGAAAGAGGGTGTAGAACGGAAATGCAACATTTAATTAATTTACTAGAACGTGATATGTATATTCATTGGCATAGATTGCATGATACATCGAAAATTGTGCGTGACAGTTTTTGGACACACCCTGATGCGGTAAAATTGTTGAATGCATTTAACATAGTGTTGTTGATGGATAGTACATACAAAACTAACAGATATAGATTTACATTGCTTGAGATTGTTGGTGTCACGCCCACTGGCTTAACCTTCTCTACAGCTTTTGTATATTTCGCAGCTGAACGACAAAATAACTTTGTTTGGGCACTTGAGAAATTGAGAGGTATTTTTTTTAGAACTGATGGATTGCCTCAAGTGTTTGTGACTGACAGAGATATAGCCTTAATGAATGCAGTCAAAATTGTGTTTCCTGAGTCACATAATTTATTGTGCCAATTTCACATTGACAAGAATGTGAAAACCAAGTGCAAGATGTACGTGAGTCCAAAGGAGGCTTGGGACCAAGTGATGGATGCATGGGGTAGTGTTATGGATTGTCCTACACAGTCTGATTACGAAGACCGTTTGACGAAGTTTGAAGTTGTTTGCTCACCATGGAATTTATTTGTGGACTATGTGAAAGATACTTGGTTGATCCCTCACAAGGAAAGATTTGTAAAGGCATGGAAAGATAAATGGATGCACTTGGGGAACACAACAAGCAACAGGTATTGAACTTACAACTTACAAACTTATTTGTAAACAATTATCTTTATTTGTGGACTAATGTCGACTTTGTTCATTGGTAGGGTGGAGTCTGCGCATTGGAGCTTGAAGAGGTTGCTCCAGACTAGTATGGGGGACTTGTGTAGTTGTTGGGATGCAATGAACAACCTGATCACATTACAGTATAATGAAATCAAAGCCTCATTTGAGAAGAGCATTCATGTTGTTGGTCACAGTTTTAATTTAACATTGTATAAAAGACTACGTGGATTTGTTTCAAGGTATGCATTGAATCATATTGCAGATGAGTTTGAGCGAGTGAGGTTTGTTGGTGTTGATAGTGATCATTGTGGATGCATATTGAGGTCTACACATGATCTACCATGTGCATGTGAGCTAGCTAGATATGTCTTAGGTAGCATACCACTTGATGCAGTTCAGTTTATTGGACTAGACTAAGCTTTAATGACATGGGGTCTAATGACCAGTATCAAGAGTTGTCTGTGCAGTAAGAAGTTGATGTTATTATGAAACGTTTTAAAGAGGTTGACATAGCTGGCAAAGTTACAATCAAAAGTAAACTTCGTGAAATTGCATACCCTGATATGACTTTACTATGTCCCCCTGTTGAGAAAGTCAAAACTAAGGGTTCACAAAAGGGTTGTGCAGCTAAGTTAGAAAGGTCAACCAAATGTGATCCTTCTTACTTTAAGCATGTGGATGCATTACATTCAGTGCATGACAGCTCATCCACTTGGAGGGCAACCAGAACATCATCTCAACAATCAACGCGCAAGAGAAAGGTTCCAATGTTAGATCAATTTAATGTAAAGCTTCATCCATATATTTTGGACATTGTTGATGTAAAAGCATATGGACATTGTGGTTATCGGGCAATTGCGGGCTTACTGGGTATGGGTGAAGATTCTTGACCTCTTATGCATAACAACTTGCATAAAGAGCTGGGACAATGGCGTGATGAGTATGCCATTATATTTGGAGGTTATGATCGCTTTGATCAGATAAAGCGGTCTTTGCTAGTTGATGTTGTTTCAATGGTATGATGTTCTCTCTTTCATTTTGCTTTTTATTACGTAAGTATGTTGAGTTGACCAACTTCATTTTAAACAAGCATCTGTGGATAAATGGATGACTTTACCAGACATGGGATATGTTATTGCATCTAGGTATAATGTCATACTTGTTTTGTTATCGCTAAAACAAAACATTACCTTCTTCCCTCTTAGAAGTCAACCTCCCAGAGATACCTCAGTTCATCATATCTTATGCCTAGGCCATGTTAATGGCAATCATTTTGTACAGGTATATTATCTGTTATATTTTAAGTCACGGTAAATTACATTGTGTTTATGTAGCTGAAATTGTCATACTGGTTTTTTATATTGCATGTCCATTTGCAGGATCGTTGTCCGATACCTGAACCTGATGTGTTATGGTCAAGACATTGCCATCCTCTAGCGAAAGAATGGCTCGCCTCTTACATTGGTCAAATACAACAATTCTCCCAGTTAATTGGGGTTACACGTGATTATGTAAACCTTGCAGACGATTGATTATTTATTTAATAGTTGCCATATGACGTTTGTAACGAGTATGATTTTATTTTCTTCCATAAAAAGATACAACTATTGGTGATGCACAATTTGTTAATTTCTAACGACTACCATTATATTTACTAACAAAATTTTGCCAGAACCTCCCCTAAAATATGGATATCGAAAAAAAAACTGTACATGCCTGTTTAATCATCATAACACAAAACTATGATCAAATAATGTCAAACTATCCATGGTAATTACAAAACATATAGTAGTAAGTACCAAGTTCTTGTTGTCTCATAGTAATTATGACATCAAAACAACTACTTAGCCAAATAAGTCAACAAGTCAACACAATAACCATAAAAGCATCAGTGCCATGCGTCAATACAAAAAGTCAACAGCAGTGTCCCCTTCGCTATCCTGCTCGGCCACCCTGACCTCTCATACCACCCCGCCCTCTCCTTGCATAAACATTTCCATGATCAGTTGCTCCACGCGCTAACAATTATGCCTGTTCAGTCTCAAAAAATTCATCAGTGCCATCCGTAACCATCCTTAAATCAATCATGCGCTGTAGGTGTGTAGCAATCCTACCACAAATGGCCTATCAAGGTTTCAAAATAAAAACAAATTAGAATTCATTTAAATTGTACCTTTCACTACGATATATATGTGTATCCTTTTACCACAGCAGGATGAATTTCATGTGTATTGTCATCGGGCTCATCTACCATAGCATCAGCCTGATGTGCCATCTCCGCCATCACTGGTGGGACTATAGGAGGAGGACCCCTATGAGATGGTTCTATAAATGGGTGGGATATCCTGTAGTACCACTCCATGTACCCTGGAGCACAGTCTGAGGGATCCACCGCTTCCACTGTTGGTTGAATCAAGTGATTTGCAAAATGCAACCACCTCTCATCAATCTGCTGGGGGGAAAAAGGTTCAACCGTAAAGATAGAAGGATGTCGAGGAATAGTTTGACAATACCCATACTGATGCAAGACCCTCTCTAGCAAATGGAGGTGCATATATGGGCCTTACCTAATGAATCCAGAAAATAGTGATATAATCTCAAATGGACGAGCTATCTTATGCTCCTCATATGGCCTCCAAACCACTCCATGCATGGTCAGCTCATCTATTTGTCTACGGTATTGACTTACCGATAAAAGTGTTGTAAGTACCCAACAAGTGGCTCGTGGTAATAACTCGGTGTATCTTGGGGCCGGTTCCCTCACCCCCAATATTAGGAAAATGCTCATAGATCCATCCCTGTGTCACCCAAGAACAAAGAAAAGGTTATGCTACATACCTTTGCAAATGACTATAAAAGCAAATTTTATTTTAATTATAGTTAATTACCTATAAAAGAGTGACATATCCGGCAAGTTGCTTCGTAGTGGCAAAACTAGCATCAGCCAGATGCTCATACATATGTGTCAACGCAACTGCGCCCCATGCATAACCCCCACACCCCTCAAGGTCGCGAAAAAGGCCTAAGAATGTCACATCCACATAGGTTGAACTTTTGTCAGCAAATATAGTACAACCTACTATATGCAACAAATACGCCCTAGCAGCCTGCGTCCACTACTGCTTCATCTTTCGCTCGTGTGATACTATCTTCAGGTCACCCCGGTCCTACAAGTATTTACAATACAGGTCAGATAATTACATTAACCTATCAATACTTGAATAAATATTCACTTAGACTTAGTAGTATACCTGTCCAACCCACAACCATTGAGCTACATGATCAGTATATGATGTCAGCAATGATGTGTCCTCAGGGCCACCACCAAACACAACAGCTTCAGGTGCTTCTGGTTGTTGCTACTCCACATGATCATCACCTTCATCTACTCTTTTAGTTCTTCCACGCCTACGTGCAAATGTCTTAGGTCTTGCATGTTTGGACCGATGAACACTAGAACCACCTCTTGTTTTTGGCATCTCTAAAAAAATATAGAATAAAAAACAAATGCAACCAAATGTCAAATACAAATAAAGCATCCCATAAAATTAATATAGTAATTATTTAACTAAAAACTATATAACTGAAAAATACTACCATAATGAAAAAAAATATTAATAGTAAAAACTAAAATCAACATATCATTCCGGAACAGCCATTCCAGAATGAAATATTGATTCCGGAATTGCCTTTCCGGAATAAGCATTTGCATTTCGGAACAGCCATTCCAAAATGATGGGTTGGTTCCGAAAAGCCATTCTAGAATGGCTATTCCAGAATGCAAATGCACATTCAGGAATGGCCATTCCGGAATGGCTTTCTAGAATCATCCCATCATTCCGGAACGGCTGTTCCGCAATGAACATTTGCATTCCAGAACAGCTATTCCGGAATGATAGGCTGGTTCCGGAATTTCGGAATGCAAATGCTTATTCCGGAATGGCATTCCGAAACCAGCCCATCATTCCAGAATGGTTGTTCCGGAATGCAAATGCTTATTCCAGAAAGGCCATTCCGGAATGATGGGTTGGTTCCGGAATAAGCATTTACATTCCGGAATAGCCATTCTGGAATGGCTTTCTGGAACAATCCATCATTCTGAAATGGCTGTTCCGGAAACCAAATGCATCCCAACACCCTTCGCCCAACCCGAAATCAACCCCAAGTCCCCATTAAAATCACGACAACATCAACATCAAAAAGGAGAAGGGAGGAAAGGGAGAACAAAGGAACCTTACCTCCAAGGGGGTGCGCCGACGTGAGGAAAGGGAAGGACCTGCGCCATGTGAGGAAAGGGCTGCGTGAGGAAAAGGAATGGAGGGGGTGTGCCGGCGTGGTGAGGAAAAGGAGGCAAGGAAGGGGGTTCGGCGCTGAGGAAAGGGAAATGGGGAAGGGGTGGGTTAGGGTTAGGGGTGCTAGGATATAAACAAGGCTATTTTGGGGCATTTATTATTTTTTGGGGTGTAAGAAGTAAAAATGGGGGTGTAGGAAGTAAAGGCCTTCTATAAGAAAAAGAAAATTGGCACGGGGGCTTCTTGGGCAATTGCTTCGGAACTTGGATGGTTAGATGAGTAAGTGTGTGTTTGGATTGTAGTTGAAAAAGTATAGTTGAGTTCAACTTAACTTTGTAAACTTAAGTTCAGTTAAAAGTAAGTTTAATATAACTTGGTTTATGTTTGGATACTTCTATTTTAAAAGTACTTTTATCATAATAGAAACTTGTTTAGATGATATCAATGAAAAACACTTTTAAATGTATAATTACTAAAATGGGTATGAATTTTATACTATTATTTTTTATTAATTTTTTTAACTTGTTAAACTTTAAAATTGATTTCTTATATTTTTAACTTTTACCTATAATCTATTGTCGGTGATACACAAGACCAATATTCCCGATGTTCCTATCTCAAATGTCAATTAGCACTTCAAAATATATATATATATATATATATATATATATATATATATATATATATATATATATATAATTGTGAGATAAAAATAATCTTAATGGCTGAGGTCGGGTCCTAGCCCAATTGTTTCCTAATATGTGAAATTACTTCAAGCAACTCCCAATGGTTGATCCCTGCTCATAATTTTTTCCCTCTTTCGATCTTTCCTCATCCTCCCCTCATTTTTCTTCTTCTCCTCCCATCTCACCACTGCCATGAGTTAATTACCTGCGGCGCGATGGTGATGATGGACAACATGCCAATGGAGCAACCAAAGGCGGCATTGAAGGTGGTGGGGAGGGCACACGCGTCGGCGTCGCAGAGGGGCTGAGGTTCTTGATGGTGCTCAACTTGGCCTTCATCCAAGGGGTAATGTTGCCTGTGATTGTTTATTGAAATTTAAAATATGCATAAATGTTTTTAGCTTACAGCATTGAATGGAAAAGCAAGGCACTAGTTACTTTGAGTTCAACGGAGGTTTTGATGAAAATCGCATTCAGTTCAACGGAGAATGGAAGTTGCCAAACGAGCAGGTGTGGCGTTCAATGATACATTGTCTAAAGTTCAATATTGTTGAAGTTGGACAAGGTGGAGCATTGTCTATGTTCTATCCTCCAAGGTAGTGAGCTATTATTGGTTGCTCATCATTTTCTTAGGCAACTACTTTTCAACTTGGAAATGTGTCCTCTCTTTACATTTGGGTGTGCAAGTAGAAGGAGATAAAACATGAATAAAATGACATAATATAACATCAGGGCATTCTCAAGCCTTTATCTCTAAATTTTCACTCTTTCTCATGAAAGTATGACCTTTCACTTGTATAGCATAACAAAACTATGTCTAGATTCTGGATCAGTTTTATAACAATCAATGTAGATAATGTGACAATGACATTTTTAAAAATAAGAGCAAGAATTTCTCGATCAGTTCTTTCACCAATCGGTCTAGATTGTTAAGTTAAAATAACACTTATATTCTATTGAATATTAAATATTTGAAGTTGCATTATTTGATTTAAATCAATCCTTATCTTTTTAGTTTTACAAAAAGGTTTTTAAAAAATATATAATTATTTTCTAAAAATAATTATACACCAAACATCCACTTAAAATAGAATTTGATCTTTATATTTTTGTTCATTTAGTCTCAGATTAGTTTTTTATATAAATCTTTATACTTTTATGTCACTAAGATTTTAGTTTTTGAACTAATTAATATTTTACTAAATTCAATTATAAAACCAATCATACATAAAAGACCACTTATTTATGATAAATAAAAAACATAAACATAAAACCTAAGTTAGTAAAAAAAATATGACTCAATAATAGTGACCTTATTTTTTTTTTACAGAAATAATGACCTAAAGTTAAACAAGTGAAAATAAACAATTAAACAAAACAAAAAAACGGTGTATTAAGTATTAACCGAACTCCAAATTAATAAAACTATAGAACTTTATTCTAATAAGCGTGATAATAATATAACATCATGAAATCCATTTCACTCAACCCAAGCACCAACTTGCACATTTTTTTTTCTTTTATTTTTCCGGGCAGCTCGACCTACGATTCCCTGAACCTACCCTTCTGCACACCACCCTGCCCGTTGCCCGTAGCCCTACCCTACCAAGTTGCGAGTGGTGTGTAAGAGCCTCATTAATGATTTGCCCTAGAAACCCCCCTTGGTGCCTCTATAAAAGCCCTCATTCTCTAAACATCTTCTGCTTCCGTTTTCCGTTTGTAGATAGATCTAGTTTTCATTTCATGACATAGAGTGCTTCTATGATATCTTGGTCTATAACACATTTATTTATTTTATTTTAGCTTCTATGGGTCAATTAACTTCATATATATGTTGAAAATATATATCAATTTATCATCATTTCTTCTATTTTTGTTCTTCCTTTAATTATCTTCATATTATTTTCTTCTAATGGTGCAAAAAACTTCCATCCGCATGTGACAACATAGTGGGCATGACGGCCATATTTTGCACAGATCGAGTATTTAGAGCTTGAAGCACCGATTTGTGTGTTTTAAGCTGCTTCTATTAAGAGGTTCATGTGGTTATTTCCAAGTTTGCATAAACCTCTTTGAAATAAGAAGCATACAACTTTTTTTTTTCTTATACCACCAAACTCTTTGTTCAGCTACCTTCTCTTCGATGATTATAAGGTTTTTCTCATATATGGAAACTTTCTGTCTAACCAAGTTTGACGTAGAAGGGGGAAAAATGGAAAATACATAAAAAGTTTAATTCCTTTGGCCGGCAACTTTTCTTACGATGCAAAAGGGCCTAGATTTGACAACTGAAAAAGACCCAGAAAAGGAATAAAACGCATATTCCATTATCATAGCACTTTTTATTTTCTATAAATAACACTATTTTTATTTTCTTATATGTAAAAATCAAAGATAAGTAGGTATTAGGAGTTTATAACCATTCATGTACTGCACTCAATAAACTAAGCTAGATCCCTCTTCAAATATCATTACTCTAACTATTCTAATTGGTGAAATGTTTTATCAATCTCTATCGGGATTTTTTTTAAATAATTATTATTACATTTTATTTTCTAGAGTGTATATATTCTTGCAGTTTAATAATTTGGTAAACCTAATTTTGGGTTTTGTAAAAGTAAAACCGAGGTAGGGTCCAGCGGATCTACAAGTTGGCTTATGGGTAATGGATTTGAGATTGGCAAGTTTTAAAGCCCTAATTAACTGGACTCCTTAGGTGAGCATTGAAGAGTTGTTTGTCTTCCATCGAGAAATGAAAGCCCATTTATCATAACCATGGGATTTAGCTTTGCAACAGCTTGTGTAGAAGAAGAAAAAAAGAAAGCAAATTAAAAAACTGGACTAAGTATAGAATAATGTTAGTTTTAAATTTTTTAAAACTAAATTATTTCTTTTTAGTTTCTCGTGTATGAAATTGTGTTAGATGTGGTTTTTGTTCTTCAACAAAAAATGTTTCCTTTTGATCTTTCATTTATGCAAATAAGAATCACATATAGCATATTTCCATAAATAAGAGACAAAATATAAATTATTTATTGTTTTAGAAACTAAAAGAAAATATTATCTTATTTAATTGCATGGACTAAAGATATATTTAATTCTTGAAAAGCCTTACACCAACTTAGAGATTATAATGAGAGAGTGCTAGAGTCGAGTATACGGATTTTGGTTCGGGAGTTGGCCCGCAAAGGCCCGCGATTAGACAATACAAAAGCCATTCACTATGAACAAAACTCTACTGTAAAAGAAAATGAAAAAAAAAATGAACAAACTTTAATGTGTATGACTAAAGAAAGATTTTGAAAAAAAAAAAAAACTAAAATCAAACTTAACAATATATGTGCTTGCTTGATAGAGGTAAAAACTTTTTGTTTTTGCACAAAGTGCTACAATATACTTTTTTTTTTATTAGACAGATTGCATGAAATCTATATACTTAGTAAGATTTATATATAATTTACCCAATAAAAGAGTATTGAAAAGAGTATTAAAAAAATGTGTAACTAACATTTTTCTTACAATAAAAAGAAGTGTTAAAAGTCCTTTCCTTTTAATATATTTTTATTACTATTTAATTTTTTCATAAATCCTATCAAATAACTTTTTTTTTTGTTCACACGTCATGTCAAATAACTTGAATATACACTTTATTTAATAGGCTAAATGTTACTTTTGGTCTTTTATATTTTAGTATTTTTTTCGTTTTGGTACATTAAGTTTTAAAAGTCTCATTCTGGTATTTTATGTTTTCGTATGGTCACATTTTGGTTCTTTTCATGGTTTCAAGGATGTTATTGACTACTTACATGTCCGTTGAGTTGTCTGACCCTTTTCATCTTCATCTTCATCAACCTTCTTCCACCATCACTCAAACCTCCATAGCCACCACACCTCTGCACCTCTACCCAAACCACCACCAACACCCATCAATACCACCACCACAACCCCGTGTGACCAAGCCCACAAAACTACCCACCGCAAATCTGCATTTGGATTGGCTTTGGGTGAGGAGCAGATCTAGATGTTGATTTGCGACGTTCACAAATCTAGATCTAAATTGATATTGAGGAGTGTGCTTTCGGTCATTGTTGAAGGAGATGAGCATTCGTAGATCTGGATCGGTGTGGATGAGTGTGCTTCCTGTCATTGTTGGAAATGAGCATTCGTGGTGTTCGCAGATCTAGATAGCAAGGGTCTTGATTGTTTTTATTGATTCATGATCCATTGTTATAAATTTGAAAATGAATCTATAAAGATGAAGATCTGGAGTTTATATTTTTAAAAAAAATTGATAGAAAAAGATTGTCGCGGTTAAAAATCGTCATAATGTTTAAATTAATTATATTTATAATAACATAATTAATTTAAACATTGTGGTAGTTTTTAACCGCCACTATGTTAAATTAATTATTTTAAAATTTAAAATACTAACGTTGTTAAGGGTATGTTGACGGCAGGACCAAAACGGAACTAATCGAAAACATAAACGATCAAAATAAGACTTTTAAAACTTAATATATCAAAACGAAAAAATACTAAAACATGACTAAAAATAACATTTAGCCTATTTAATAGGATGCTGTACAATTTAACATATTGACCCAGCCGAGGTAGTCTATTGGGCCAAGAGGATCTGCCCAATCATATCTTCTTATTAGTACTCTTTTTTTTTTTATCTGTATATTTTGAAATAAAACACATAATTTAAGAACTGTAAATAATATATTTATTTGAATTAAATGGTTTTTAATTCTTAACATGATTTTTTTTTATCCGTACGAATCGAAGTCAGTATCAGAGAGTTTATAATACTCACGCATCCTGTTCAACCAACTGATTTATACCCTCTTGGTAAAAATAATTTTTCTTAAAAATGGATAAATAAAAATAAATAGATAGAATATAATATTTGTGTTTTATTTAAATAAAAAAGTGAACAAAAAATCATTTTAGTCCATGATCAAGAGTTTTTGTTACTGTAACTTTAAAAGCATCAAGTATCAGCTCGCGCCGGCCATACTTTTGTGTTGATTGATTTGTTATTGCTGTCAGGTTATTTATTAGTAGTTTCATATTTCATTTTAAAAGTTAATTTGTATTTTTTTTAGTAAGAAGAATGCTAACAACACTCTATTTTTAACACTATGTCGTCGCTAACATTCCTCTTAATCTAATGTGTTTAATCTAACCATTTAGTTAACATAGTGTGTCTTTACTGTTATAAGCCAGAGGTCACACAAACATGTTACCGTGGACAGCATTAAAATCTTTAAGAAGCTCATTCAGTCTCTTATCCTAAGGACACGACTTTGGGTTGCTTTGAGAAACAAAGGTTTAGAAGTCTATCCTAATGACCATAATGGTTTCTCAGATCACGTGAAGACAATGAATGATAAGTGCATTAAAACTTATGAGCTGATGTGAAGGTAATAGCACGAAATCCCTACAAATCATGGAATGACAATTTATCCGAAAGATAACAGAGGAAGATTAAGCCATAGCAGCAGCAGCCATAAAAGCTAGAAAATTTCGTGTCACCTGTATTTAAAAAATGTTTAACGGTGTTAGTGTTTTAGAATTTAATTACTAAATTTATAAAATTATAAAAGGCTTTGTTATAAGTTTTGAAACTACAGGGATTTAACCAAAAGTTTGGTTTAATTATGGGAGCTATTGATTTTTTATATGTGCAAAGTATTTATGGATTTTATCGATTTACAGATTAATTTAATCAAAAAAAGAAAGGAGTGGCAACCAAATTATTAAAAGATTGGCTCCAATAAGAGAATATACCTTATAAAGATTTTCAATATAAAAAAAAAAAGTTATAAAGATCTTGGAGTTCGACCAATTCGTTGATGATTTGGAATTGCATGACTCGACATTGATTATGAAATGGTATACATGGGACAAGATGAATGGCCTGGAGATGAGTAGGATTCCTCTTATCTGAAGAGTGGCTACAACAATGGCAAACATATTCCACCATGCTCTAAAGTGGGGTGTTTCATATGACACAATTTTTTTTTTTTAAATATGCTATGTATTATAGAGTGAAATATTTGTGAGATGTACGAAATCAAGAGTATGAAGAAGCAATTTTGGAATGTGAAGGACAAATGGAATGGTTAAGAATTCCATGATGAATGGATTTTGGCTCTAAGTGGAGAAGTTGGATAAAAAAACATGTTACTTTTAGTCCTTGTTAGTGAAAGTCCAACGGAAGAATTTTCTAGTTATCAGAGAATGATAACCTTATGTTATGGCTCCTTTCTTTTGCTTGAGAAAAATTAATCCAGACAACTTCCAAATATGATCAATTCAATGCCAATAAAGCAGAACCTGATATTAGAAATAGGACTCCTCAAGAGCATCCACTGTGGCTCAGCTTAATATAACTCTTGCTGAATGAAAACACAACAATTAATTAATAGATCTTTCTTAATCAAGTTTTGTGTCAAGCTAATTCCCTTAAGTTTGAATATGGTAGCTATTGCATTGAAGGCTTTATTGGTCTGCATAACTATAGGGTTCTTTTTTTTTTATTTATAGGAATCGAACTCAGGTATCAGAGTTTGCAGCAATTCACGCACACTACTCAACTATCTGAACTAGTTTTTGTGTGTGTTTGACTTCTTAGGTAAATCCTTCTTGGTGACGACTTCAAGATTTGAACACTTAAGAATGTTGTAGGAGAAGCATGTAAATTTCTTAGTTGTAAACTTGACCAGATTTCATTTGGTACTGATCGGAGAGAAGTGTCTGTCTAGCTGTATTCCAATAACTGAAATGGTGCATGAAACGTTACCTCACTAGAAAAGAAAGCACCTCTCATTCTTATCAATTCGGTACTTTCTTTTTTCCCGGTTAATTTCCTCTCTTGTTTGATAGGCAAAGTGAGGGATTTCAGGAACGAAAAATCTTGAATTGTCTCTGATTGGTAAGTGGAAATGGCGTGATAAATGAACCTAAGGCATTGTGGAATGAGATCTTAAAATCTATACATGGGAGATATATAGGAGGAAGAGAGGGATGAGGAGATGGAAGGGTCTTTATATTGAAAAAACTCAAGTTCTACGTTGACCAAAGATAGTGTCGAATAATGTATATAAGCGATGGACAATTCTTATCTTATAAATTAACTTTTTTGGGTTGAGTTACAAATTCTTAGACTTTATAAAAATGTCTGTATGGTGGATACAGTTGCTCATATCAAGCAACAAGCATGCTTAACTGCAGAATTTTGATAGGATCTAGTATACTAGGATTAGTAAAAATTAGGCTCAAACCCAAATTCTATCACTTTATAAAAATGTCTATATGGTGAAAGAATTCATAGAGGGAGGCTTATGATAGAAATGGATTTAAAATGAAGCTTAGGAAACAAGAAGAAAATTCCCTTTGAGTTATATTATAAATAAAACTTAGATACAGTTGTTCATATGACTTTAGTGTTATTTTTCAATCAGAATTGAAATTTCATTTTTATGCCAACTTTTAATGAAAATCTTTATTACACACGGATTATCAAGAATTGATTCTAATTATGAATAAATAAAAAATGAATAAAAAAAAAAAGACTTCGATTCTAATTGAAGAATAGCACTAAAAGCATGTAAAGAATTATAGCTAAATTTTATCCATGCATTATTTCTATACGAACATTTTTATTTAATTTTTCACACACATCTAACTATATAAAAAAATGTACAAAAATGCTGTACTAATAGAATTTTCTCATTTCATTTTGGCATGACGTGTGAATAGGAAACGAGTATCTATCTCACTATTACTGTAGAATCTATGCAATTTCAAAGGATAATGAAGGAGGCTTGGGTTAGGTGGCTGAGCGAAGAAAATAGAGAAGAAACAATTTTAGAGTGAGAAAAATTTATCTCGGACAACTCAAACTTGATCAATTCAATGTCAAATTGATTGACAAGTGGTGGTGGAAACAAGAATGAGATCATCCTACCAAGTCTTGCTGAATGAGAACACAACAATGAATGGACAAAGTTTTTTGTTCAACAAGTTTTAGGCCAAGCTAGTTCCTTTGAAGTTGACAGATGGAAAGCTCAATTGAAGGACAACATAACGACAAGATCACAAGAGCTAACATATGGTCAAGTGCGTTTAATTTTATTCAATTCTTTGAAGAGACATCACATGTATTTTTTTCTTGTTGGTTCTCAATTTCTCATATTTTGTAGGTAAGAGATGCTATGAAGTAAGGTTTTAAATTGTGATCTTAGTTACAATTTCGTCGCGATTCTTGATATTATGAAAAATTATACACAAATGCGGTTGATATGGTTGCAATTGTAGTTACAATAAGGTCGTACAAACTACAAAAACTGTTGGTTGTCTTGATGGTTCTGCAACAAAGAAGAGAGAAGGCACAAATCTCCAAGGCGTGTGTAAACACTAACCTTTAGGTTCGATTCGCCCCCACCAACCTCTATAGAAATTGGATGCAATAGGGTGTCTTGGCGAATCCCCTTCAGGATACAATGGAGTCCTTGATATGGTTTGCACACCCACAAATCAAGCGTATCGTCAATGGCAGTTTACAGAATAATAGTTTCCTTAATTCTCTCTGCGCACAAGGGAAGAAAGGAAATGATTTGGATACAGAGAATCTGGTGATTTCTATGTTTGTTGTTATATTTTTCTGCATGTAGATTGGTTCTATTTATAGACCATCTCATGTCTTTTGGTGAAGAGATTTGACCTTTCAAAGAGACACATCTCATGACTCTTGGTGAAGAGTCACATCTTATGACCGTTGGTGAAGAGTCACATCTCATGACTCTTGACAAAGAGTCTCATCTCATGTCTCTTGAAGAAGAGTCGTATCTATTCATATTTACACATTTATATGAATAGACACATAACTTCATGAAAGAATACAACCTTTCATTAATTTTGAAAATCTCTCACAAAAACCTTGACATTAGGACCACAATCTCGGTTGCAGACAGTTTTCTAAACCTTGCTATGAAGTGGTGTATCCATGAATACATGGACTTGTTTATCAGTGCATTACATTTATTGTTGTAACCTATAACTTATGTCACACTTCTAATATATGCATGACTGGGTGGTGTACATTCCAAAAGCAGCAGTATATACTATATAGCCATAAATTACATCGGTCCAATGAAAAAAGAGAAAGCTATACGAGAACTAAGAAAAGCAAAATTACAAACAGAAGTAGGTTTTATCTGACCAAGGTATTTTCTCTAGCTTCTGCATCAATTTTGAGACTGCAAATGCAAGTTGTTGGTGAAATTTGTTTATCTGGTGAAGGAAACAACTCAGGGGAATTCATATTCCAGTACTCTCCATTTCTTGTCTTCTGCTCAACCATGCCACCATCTTCACTTGAAACAGCTACCTTTATCCAGTTGCACCAGATTCTCAACATTATATACAACATTACTAAGCATATCAGGGTGGAAGTAAGGACAATGGCTACTATGATTGCTGCTACTTGTGAGTTTGACAGCTGCATTCGCTCCTTCCCCGTAGCTTCCGAGCACAATGCTAGTGGAGGGCCACACAAGTAGTCATTGTTCAGAAAGGAACTTAATGGGAACCCTGAAAAGGTTGAGGGAATGAGGCCATGAAGATGGTTATTTGAGAGATTTAGCACAAGCAGGCTGGTAAGTTGACCAAGTGAAGGAGGAACTTGTCCTTGAAGATGGTTAAAAGAAAGATCAAGTCTTTCTAGTTTCATGAGATTTCCAAGAGATGATGGAATCTCACCAGAAAAGAGGTTTCTACTCAAGTCCAATATGACTTGCAACTCAGTGACCCCTCCTAGTTCAACTGGTATAGTACCTGAGAGGAAGTTCTCTGAGAGCCTTAGCTCATACAGCTTAGTGCATTGCTGAATTGTTGATGGAATGAGGCCAGAGAGACTATTCCTTTGCAAGTTGAAGACATTGAGTGAAGTAAGATTTCCAATCTCTTGAGGTATTTCACCTGAGAGATTGTTGTGATGGAGAGAAAGCTTAAGCAACTTTGAGCAGCCACCAAGCTCAGCAGGAAACCTTCCATGAAAGTTGTTGAATGAGAGATCTAGCTCACCAAGTTCTTGTAAGCTTCCCAACCATGGCGACATTTCGCCACTCAATCTGTTGTTGTTCAGTAGAAGGTGTTCAATTTTCTTGCAGTTTGAGAGTTGAGGTGGCACATGTCCTGTCAAGTTGTTGAATGATAAATCAAGGAAGTTTAGCTCAGTGAGGCGGCCAAGTTCAGAAGGAATGGTTCCTGTGAGATAATTGTTTGCAAGTCTGAGACGGGTGAGATCTCTGGAGTTGGCTAGAATAGAAGGGATGGAACCCGAGAAGCTGTTGTTTGTCAAGTCCAAAACAGTGAGAGAAGTTGAACCAGTCAGAGGAAAGATACTTCCACTGAACTTGTTATTGGAAAAATTTATGATTTTAAGGTTTCTGAGGAGAGAGAGGGAATCAGGTAGTGGTCCTTCAAAGGAGTTGTTGTAAAGGGTAATGGTGCTAATTTGTGCAAGGTAACTGAATGTGGGGGGTATGGAACCTGACAACTTGTTATCTGCTAATGCCAATAACTGAAGCCTTTTACAGTACCCCATGCTTGGTGGGATTGGCCCTGACAGGTCATTTTGCCTTAAATGGAGAACAGTTAAGTCCTTTAGCTTACCTATAGTCTCTGGAATGGGGCCAGAAAAATGGTTTCCAAAGAAGTCAATTCCAGTTAAGCTTGTGCAGTTTGTTAACTCTCTTGGTATAGGGCCAGACATCTGGTTATCATAGAGGTAAATGGTGTTCAGCCTCTTAAGCCTTCCAATCTCCACTGGGATTTTTCCTGTGAAACAGTTGCCAAACAAGAAAAGGCTTTTCAAGCTACTGATATTTCCAATTCCTGGAGGTAGAGATCCACTGAAGCTGTTGTTGTTGAGCACAAGATCTGTGAGTTTCTGTAGTTTGTCCAGGCTTGATGGAAGTTCACCTTCAAAACTGTTGTCAGAAAGGTCCACCTGTTGGATTGAGGAGCAGTTGAGTAGCTCCAAGGGAAATCTTCCAGATAGCTTATTCCTAGCCAAGAACAGTTGTTGAAGTTTAGAACCTCTGAGGCAGAAGTTATATGGAATATTACCTGTTAAAGCATTATCAGACAGAACCAAAGTTTCAAGATTCTGTAATTTGACATTAAGGAGGGTTAGTGATCCAGAAAGGTTATTTTTGGATAAGTCAAGCTTCTGTAGCTGGCTCAAACTGTTAAGCTCTGAAGGAATTTCACCATTTAACTTGTTTCCAAGCAAATTCAGGTATGTCAAATTAGAGAGAAGACTCAAAGAGGTAGGAATTGGTCCAGATAGAGTGTTATTGGCCAGGTTCAGAATTCTCAATGATTTGAGAGACCCCAAAGAGGAGGGTATTTCTCCTTCAAACCTGTTGTTTGATGCTGCAAAAATTTGGAGCTCTTCACAGCCTTGAATCTCTTCAGGTATGAGGCCACTAAGACTGTTCACTTGTAAATCAAGAAACACAAGATGCTTCAACTTACCAACCTCAACAGGTATGCTTCCATTTAAGTTGCAGTTGGCTACACCTAGCACTGTCAACTCACTCAAGTTGCCAATACTAGGTGTGATTTCACCTTCCAACGTGTTATCTCCTAGTCTAAGAACTTGCAACTTGCTCAAATTACCTATCTCTCTAGGAATGACACCAGAGAGATAATTTGAGTAAAGCAACAGTATTCTTAGATTTTGAAGCTGCCCAAGTTCAGAAGGGATTGAGCCTGTGAGGGAATTTGAAGACAAATCAAGTGCTTGAAGAGAAATTAGGTGACTGAACTCACCTGAAATGGAACCTGATATTCCTGAGCCAGACAAATTAAGGCCTACAACATGTGTCTGATCCTCAACTGCACATGTTAGTCCATTCCAGCTACAAATATGTGTTGTTGGAGACCAGTTGCTCAGGGCTCCTAATGGATCAACCAGTTCTGATTTAATTCTTAGAAGCCAGTAGGAATCTGTTGTGTTGTCTCCTAGAGTTGCAACAACAACAGTGCACACTATGGTCAGTAGTAGTAGAATGAAATGGCACATGTAAATGGAATCCATAGCTGAATGTTTGATCAATATGAGCTTCATGATAAATAATCTGAGACAAGATAAAATGGTCCAAAGGGTATGCTTTGGGAGGCTAATATAGGGAAGGATCAAGTTTTGCAGGGTGTTAATATAGGAATTAGAAAGTGATGGAAGAAATGATGAACAACAATTATACAGGTTCAAGTGCTAAGAAGATGTAAAATCCGACTATAAATAGTTTCAATGAAGCTACTGTGTACACGTGGCAAATGAAGAATTTCACATCAGAATAAAAAAAATACTCGACATTTACTTTTCAGATTACAAGAAAACATATACTCTTATATATTAATATTTTTCTCAAACATGGAAAGTGTGATGATAATGGAATGCTTTGGGGATTAAAATATCATCTTTATAAAAAAAAATAAAAAAAATTGGGTAAGAATGCCTTTCTACTTTTTTCAGTTTTACCAGAGGTTTGGTAATTGGTGATTCTTCACCTACTCTCGGCAATAATTAGAGTATTTTAGGATTTTTTTTTTTTAAATAATTAGTAAGTTGAGTTATATCACTTAAGGTCAAAGTAGACTTCAAGACTCAAAAAATATTTTTTTTTACTTAAGTATTTAAAAAATATTTATAAAAGTACTTATAGATTATTTATGAACATAGATTTTCATGTTAACAACAAAATTAAAATTTTTTTTTTTTGAGATATGAGTCTTATCCTTATCATCTGTATCAACTTTTTGGGTTTGGCTAAAGTGAAGTTTAGATAGGTGAGGCACCGGTAAGAAAGTATTATTTTACCTACTGCAGCAGGTTATCCACCAATAAAAAAGTGGATTTTTACCTGCTACCACTGGAAGAAGAAAAAATTAAAAAAAAAATATTTTGATAGCAGGTGAAAAACCTACTACAGCAGGTCAAATCCACTTTTTCATTGGTGGATAACCTGCTGCAGCAGGTAAAACAATACTTTCTCATCGGTGTCTCACCTATCTAAACTTCACCTTAGCCTAACCCCAACTTTTTCTAATAATTTAGCATTCTTTTGTAGATTGTATAATTGGGAACTAATTATGCAGAGATAAGGCTCATGATGTTTTTTTTTTTTTTCCCTCGAAGAGTTAAAGGACAAGAAGCTAATAAAGAGATCCACTCATGCCTTGGATAAAAGGTGACATACTAAGTGGGTCAGTTTCTGTTGCCTTTTGTTGATCCTGAATTTTTATTCACACTGCCACAATACAAATTCATCGTATATTCACTGGGATTACATTACAGAAGAAAAAGAGAGAGAAAAAGAAACATAGTACGATTTGACTTTGCAAGAGTTGTGACTAATTCAACTTCAAAAATTGTCAACCAAATGGGTATAAACCCAATTTCCCGCAAGATCTTCAAGCTTGACACACGCGCACTGGCCTGGCTGGCCATTACTGTCTGCTAAGAGTGACAAATTCAAGTTATCTAAGGAAAGGACAAACGCAACCTTAAGGTTTCAAGCGTGCATGATGATATCTCAGAAAGTGAGCCAGTTTCATCATGATACGTGCGAAAGTTGAAGAGCAATGATATTGATACTTATAAGAGTTATAATATACAATTTGATTTTTAAAATATGTTAGTTACTAAAAGTGTACAATTATACAAATTAATTCTTAAAAGTATCATGTCGTTAACAAGTATACCTTTATCAAATTTTAAATAATTTCATCCAAGACTAATTTATATAGAAACAAAAGTTTCAAATTAAAATAATACATGATTTAACTATCTTGGCATGCAAATAACCTTTCTCAATATTCAATTGGCAAAACTTTTACATTCGTTGTTTTTCACTTTTCCTTTTATTATAATAAGGAAATCTCACATATAACAAACAAAAATAAGAAAGTTGGGTCTCGGGACCATAAAGATCAGAACATGCCTCAGGTTTATAAAGTTACTTACAAATTATTCATCAACAAAATCTTTTGAATACAACAAGATTTGAACCCACATTTTTTAGAATATGAGATCAATCCTTTTTAACTAAGAGTTTAATGGTCATACATTGACAATGTAAAACAATTTTATACTATCATTCAATCACAAATCATTTTTGATACGACTTTTAAAGTAACTATCATAAAAGTCAACAAATTTACCATATATGATGGGTTGTGATTGGACGACGGTGTAAAACTTTTTAAGTATAATTAAACTGTCAGTGCATAGCCTTTTTTCTAAACCAAATCTTTATTGACAAAAATTAATCTTTTTTTTAAGTATAGATACTACTGAAATAAATTTTATTTTTTCAATAAAGTCTTTTTTTATACACATGATCAAAAATAAAACTTCAATCAAACTCTTATCATTATAAGAAATTTTAAAAAAATATATATTAATAAAGAAAAATGAATAAAAAATAGGATGATAAATTAATGTTTAATTAATTTCTTTCTAGTAGTGAATTATATGTCTAGTTTTACACATAAAATTAATAATAAATATTTTTGTGAAACTAATCATTTATTAAAAATTAAATATTTAAATAATTATGTAAAAAAAAATTTGGCCCTCCCTTTGATACATCTCTGGATCCGTCCCTGCCTCTATCCCTAATTTGTTCAGTTTTATTTCGTTTGTCCACGTGTGAAGCACATTACAACCATGTGTACCCAACATTATCGCATTCGTATTCTGAGATCAAGTTGACTACAGGGTGCAGGTGTGTTTCTTTTCTCAACCCTACCTAATTTCATTTTTAAAATAATGAGAAAATGAAAGGGGAAAGCAACCTCCAAGCTTTGGTCAATTCCAGAATAGAGACCAGCTTCAATCTTGAAGTTAGAAGTCCAAAATAGAGCCAATGGCATGTGGAATTTGGTGTATCAGCAAAGGTAGATCCAATAAAAATAAATTGAGGGAATATTGCTCAAGTTTATTACCAAGATTCCTAATATATGTAAGCCCAAACACTGAAGAAAAAGTACCTCATGTAGTTATTTTTCATTTTCCAACTTCGCTTTCAGTGCTATCTTTATAACTCTCCACCTTTGCTCGGTTTCTCAGGATTCAAGCACTAGCAAGTAGCAAGCCATATATGTGAATGTGATTGAATGTCAAGCAGGATTTTCCCATGCCCCATTCATAGCCACACATATTTAAGTAATATTTGTTAGAATTTTCTAATTAATAATTATTTTAAATTGTGTTGCAATTAATTGCTGTTTTTAATTCATTAATTTAGTATGTTTGTAATGGACTCAGGATATCTAATATTTGATTGGAGTGGTTTAATAATATTAGGGTAGACCTTAATCTTAAAGACTTTTAATAAGAAAGTCATTAAGTTATGTTTATAAATACATTTTTTTGGATCATATTAGTATGGAGTATTCACCATGCTGATGACTAATCTCCACCGAAAAATTTGATTGACCATCTTTAGTAAAGTTTTCCCTCTTAAATATATTTTTTCAATTCACAAAACTCAAACCTAAAATCTTACTTAAAGAGATAAAGCCCAATTCCACAAGAATCAAATTCAGGTATCATGAGATTTATAACAATTCAAGTATATTACTTTATCAACTGAGTTACATCTCCTTAATAAATGCACCTTTTAAATTTTACCGACTTTTCTACTTGATTCATTACCATTGGCTATCCATGTAAGGGAAAGTGAGACTTGTATCTTTTAGTTTTTTTTTTTTTTCAACTCATGCTCAATTGGTAGATATTTTTTACAAACTTAAGGAAAGAAATAATTTGATTATTTTCTTGACAAGTTGGACATTCAAAATCCGTATGCTCTGGATTATGATATTCAAACTATATATAAGCGAATTTGGATCCTCTAC
Source organism: Pueraria montana var. lobata (assembly GCA_026413185.1). Taxonomy (NCBI): domain Eukaryota; kingdom Viridiplantae; phylum Streptophyta; class Magnoliopsida; order Fabales; family Fabaceae; genus Pueraria; species Pueraria montana. The sequence goes on along the minus strand of CM048652.1, from coordinate 27,546,110 downwards.
AGTTTCAAAAGAAACTGCAGGGTGTGAAGTTATAAATCCAACCCTTAAAATTAATAAAATTTAATTTTAAAATGTTAATTTATTATGTAATAAAATAAATTCAAGGGACGAGATCTGTGCAGTTCTACTAGTAACTCTAGAGGATCGTAATCCGTATATAAGCAGTTGAAATTAGAGAATATTAAGAAAAATATATTTAGAAGTAATGAGAGATTTGTAGAAGATATTGTAATTGTATAATTAGCCGTAATTATGCAAATTAGCTTAAATTAGGTAGCTATAATTATGCTCTAACCTTGCATATATTTATCTCCTTGAAAATCAATGGACACACAAGTATTTTTCATTGTAAATTACTTTCTATCAGTTTATACAATAATTTACTCAAATTCTTCACCATTAACTCAACCCTCTGCTGGTTTTAAAAAGCAAGCAGCCATGCAGGTTACTTGGATTTTGATATTTCCCCTGCAGGGGTGGACCCAGACTTTGATGAAGAACTTTCATTAATTTATAATAAATATTAGGATCTATGCACGTTAATCATAATTTTTAGGAAACTGTTTCATTATGTTATAAAAATGGATTTTGTTACTCACTAGACAATAGTAGTTGAGAGCCATTTAAAAAAAAATATGTTTTCATTGTATGTCATGACACTAGCTACGCACTAAAAGCAAATTTTAATAAGTTTTTGGTGCAACTCAATATTCAATCACCACAAAAAGAATAAAGGAAACTAAGAAAAAATAGTTGTTAGTCTATCTCAAATATCAAAATATCAAACCCTTATGTAATGTTTATAATTTAGCTTACCACATTCGCAAAGGTTAATAAATTATATTTAATTCTCAAATCATTTATAACAAATCAATATAAAAGGAAGGCTAATAAAGTTTTGTAAATGTATTTATAGTCTTTAAAATAACAAATTGGATGATAAATAAATACTATAAAAAAGAAATAAATCATATTCGAATATTTTATCTAAAAATAGAAAGAATATAATCATTTCCATAGTATAAAGACTATAAAATAGAAATAAAATATCTATCTAAAAAATAAAGAATGTCATTATCTTTATAATAGAAATTATAAAAAGAAAAAAAAATATTTTATCAAAAAATAAGAAAGAGATAAATAATATTTAAATATTATTATCTAATTCTAAAATAGAAATAGTTATTCGAATTAATATTTTTTTAATAAGTTATCCTAATACTAATTAGAATTAATATATATATATATATATAACTTTGAAAGCAAGAAAAAATCAGGGGGGCCTTAATCCTAACGTACGTCCGCCCCTGCTTCCCTGTTCTGCAGCCCTCTTTTCTTTTATTCCCCACCTCTTTTCTACTGCAGCCCACTTTTTTTTAAGACTTTTACAGCTTTAAGTTTAGGAAAAGTTGTCAAGAAGTATGTATAATCCACATTTTCTTTACAAAATAGAATATACTACTTGACACATTTTAAGAGGCCAAAAACAAAATAAGTTATGCAGACGTGTTTTTATTTTTCTAGTTGGTGTTTGCAGGGAGTATATTTTCAAATATTATATTATATTATTCTTCTTATATTAAAATGGGAAAAGAGTATTAAACCCCTTTAAACTTTACTTCTTTTACAAATAGACACCCTAAACTTTAATTTTGTCTCAATTAATCCTTAAACTTTGTCTCTTTTGCAAATAGACACCTGAACTTTAAATTTATTATGATTGATACTTTAATTTTAACTTTTTTGTAAATAGACACCTTAAACTTTAATTGCATTTTAATTTATCTTTAACATTTATCTTTTTTACAAATAGTTTTTTTCAAGTTATTTATCTTAAATGTTAATCATTTATTATTTTTTTTTATTACAACTAATTTTTTAATATTTAAAATATAATAAAGAATATGAATTTAGAAGATATATAAAAAGGAGAAATAATAACATTAATCAAAAAAGTTTTTATTTGATTTTTAATTTTTAATTTTATTATGTTTTAATGTTTGGAAAAGTAATAAGAGAAAGGTCCTAGGCACATGTTTGCGGTTTGGTGAGGATTTAATAGCTATACAATGAGTATAGAAATTTAGGACTGAAATTGTATTGTAATACGTAAATGTTAGCTTCAGTTTATTGTATGTTTTTTATGTAGTAACTTGCTCTTGTAATGAGTCTTATTTTGGGCACCTCTTATGCTCATAACAAGCAATCTTATATTAATGAATTATTTAGCTTATAAAACAAATGTTTGGAAAAGTGATTTAAAAAAATAAAACTAATAAATAGTTAAGATTAAACAAATAATCAGTTGAGATTTTTTTATTAGTAATTTAACTCTAATTTAATATAAAAATTATTTATGAAGTTAGTAAATTTTAAGAATTAATTGAGATGAAATTGAAATTTAGGTGTCTATATGTAAAAGAGGTAAAGTTTAAGGATTGATTGAAACAAAATTAAAGTTTATGGTATTTATTTGTAAAAGAAATAAAGTTTAAGGATCAATTTGGACAAAATTAAAGTTTAGGGTGTCTATTTGTAAAAGGAGTAAAGTTTAAGAGGACTGAATGCTCTTTTTCCTATTAAAATTTAGTTTTGCTTTTATTTTATTTTATAAATTTTATTTATAACAATAGTTATTAATAAAAAGAATTGAAAAATGTATTATTCAATGCTTTTTATTTCATTTTAAGATTTAATATTTTTAGCTATAATAAACTAACTTACAATGTAGTTGAAATATGACAATTCAAATAACTCTTTCTTTATTCTTCAAGAAGAAAGGAATCAATGATTTTAATTTAACTCATCCTATTCTTATGTCACAAACTTTAAAATTTTCACCACATACTTGTAAATTTGATGAATGACCTTTTAAGAAGAAAGAAAATAATGATTACATTCATAAAATATCATATATCACAATTTTTTATTAAACTAAATTTACATAATTATTATTAGTAAAAAATGGTCATTGTTGATTTGTTTTATCATATATTAAATTTTCGCCCCCCTAAGAAAATTTCCTGGTTCCGCCCCTGCTCTCACATGCCTTCGACAAACAAGGTCTAGCCATATTGTAAAAATATCATATGAAAGTCACACTTGAGTAGTGACCCAGTGCCTTTTTGGATAGGCACCCGAGTGCCCACTATCAATCTACCACCTTAATCTTTATCTACAATTCTACATGTTAGCCGCAAAATGCTTTTATTCACCGAGAAAGAACATCATGCACCCAAGAGTTCTACACCCAGTGTCCACCCAGATTTATAATTAACTATATGTATAAATATAATTAATTTTAACTTATAAATAATTAAAAGTATATAAACGTAATAGTATATAATTATTGATTATTGATATGATTAAAAATACTATAAGGTTATTGAAATATCTAATAGTAATTAACTTTACTTCACAAGTTACTGATATACTGTCGTGAGGTTATTGACCATACAGACCAAAAAAATACTGTACATGCTATTTTATGCTTTATTAGATTGATTACCTCTATCAGGTCAAATGCATACTTATTTGTATATATTAATATATAACTTAGTGGTCTAATTGCCACTTTTTTCTTCATTTTGTGCAAATAGCATTTTTCGACTCTAAAAAACACGAGTACTTGTACTTCATTCAAAACAAATGCCTTACAAGTAGAAGTGTAGAACTATAAGTATTCCTTTGCTTAATCGGTATCCAAAGTCCTCAATTACAAATTCTTGAAACCACCATTTTTTATTCTAGATGAGTCAGAGGATTAGTGTCCAAATTTCCAATTAGATTTAACAGTTTTACTCCAACAAAAAATAAACCCATGTACATCTACATATTCTGCACGAAGATGAACTGGGGGTGTTTTGATGTGTGAGATGACATTGTAAACAAACTTTGCAAGAAATTCTTTACTGCTTAGTTGTGGAAGCATAAGGGATAAATCTCATGAGGAAGCTAGATAGGGACCAAATGCAAATCACACCAAGGAATTGTAGGACATTTAGAAGGGTACCCAAAGAACTGTTTATAGCCATGTTGTGTGAGGTCATCTCAGCTCCTCTAACTGTAAATGATAAAGCTGTCACCAGTTGTGCTGCTCTATTTAGTTGGTGCAGCCTATACACCTGTTAATAACGCTTCATTAGTTCATTATGAATAACAAAATCAATTGAGAAAGGTGATCATAAGCATATTAGAATATTTTAGTTGATTCAATCCAATAAGAGAGAGAGCAAACCTAAGATAATCAAAATGTAAATTTAGACTATCAACTAGGCAAAACCAAATAAATTCACTTTACACTTTCTACCAAGAAGGAAAAATACAGAAAGTTAATCAACAGGGTTGTCCTTACTTGAAAGATTAATGGAATAGCAGACCATGAAGGTGACTTTCGATATCTGGCATACTGCTCAAATGCAAATTGGACAACTATACCAACAAGGTATGGAGCAAGCGTTGCGGAGGCTGCAGGGCCAGTCCACGGCCAGACCAAACCCATAGTTACCATTGGAATTACAAGACTAAGCACCAGGGTAGCAACAGAAGAGACTCTTTGTCCCAATTGAGGGGGCAGAGTATCACTACTGTCAGCAGCAGTATCCAGTAGGATGGGTCTTCTTAAACGGTCTAGTAGAAAAAGGAATACGGCAACACCACAATAGAAAATCGCTTCTGTGAAGAATAATATGAGGAAATCTGGAGATAAAGAAAGAAGATATTTCGGAATTTAGAATGCAGAGTAGAAAGCTCAATTCAGAGCTAAGAAAGCAAAAAAAAAAAAAGATAATAGAAAAGAAGAATTAAGCAAGCAATTAAACAGTATAAAGTTTGAGGATCATCTCACAACTACCATAGTTGCAGCACATAATTAACAAGAATTACACTAACTACCACTCTAATTTTCCCTGTCACCCCCACAAACATCTTGAATTTCTAAACCAATTTCAAGTTTTGAAATGTTTTGTTGATCATTGATATTTAAGCTGCAAAAATTTTCATCCATTATGTCTCTTTATAGTTTAGTCCCCATTTCTGTCCAATCATCCAATGAATGATGTCATTCATTTTGTCTAGTAGAAACAAATAATTCCAAGCCAAGCAATGAGCATCATATCCAATTTCTGAACATCCAAATGTTTTCCCTAGCATCACCAATTATCAACAAACCCAAACACAATTAATTACCCGTTTCTCCACAGTTTTCATTAGCAGATGCTTTTCCATATTGATTCAAGGAGATATTACTAACCTACTAAGAACTACAACCAAATTATAGAAAACACTCCACATAAAAATAGTAAGTTACGCAAATTGCTCCAGATAAAGCAATATAGCACAAAATACATAAAACATTCAAACACAACAGAGTCTTTCTTCCAAGGAAAAGTTACCAGTTAACAAAGAGTCCTCAAAAATGATGGAAAGCACTTTGCGTAAATAGAGTGAAGGAAAAATGAAGGAAGCAACGAGGACTGCAGGACCCAAAAACCACAATATGCTGTTTTGACTTCTCTCTGAATTTGGTAAAAGGATCTTACTATCTCTTCTGTATGGACGGTTATAAAATGATATTAAACCTGGTTTTCCATCACTCCCTGATAAATGAAAATATGAGTTGCTTGCAGAAGAGATGTCTTCTGCAACAGTATCGTTGTTTTCTGGCACTAGAGCAGTTGTTTCGAGCTCACAGTATTGTGACTGATCCTCAGAGACAACAAAAAGAGCATTATGCTGTTTCTGTAACCTTCCTTTTAAGTTCGGCATTCCATGTATAAACTTAAGCTGGCATGATTTGTCTGACCGTGATACAAATGCAAAAACAAAAGAATATTAACAAAGACATATTCAAAGGTGGTTATACAAAATATATCGCAAATTGCAGCTCACACCCTTTAACTTTGGTCCACATGCAGATTAGATCTGAAGGCGTGAAGTGTGCAAATGACCCCTGGGAACATAATACTTTGTGCAAAACACCCTCCATTAAGCCAACTGTTAACCAACTGATGGAACTGTCACATGGCAACAACCACCAAACAAGAAAAGTGGGGAAATTGCAAATGTGATCCTAGTCTAAAATGCAGTATTCTTTCAGTTTTTAATCTTCAATATACCATAGTTAACGGGTTTCTTAATAGAGGGGTTTTCACACAGTGTGAAGTTCAGCAATCATCTGCACCTTTCTGGACCCCTAAGGTCTAATCCACACATGGGCAATAGTTCAAGGGAGAGCTGCAATTTACACAAAAATTCAAATTTCTACAACAAATTTATTCAAGAAATATGCTTGGAACCGTTCGTTTCAAAATTGTTATATCTTTAAAGGATGAATAGGCAATTGAGTTGGATGCTTAATGCTGAATGTAGAAATTGAGAAATCAACCAATAAATAAGCAAGCTACCTTTAGTGTACATTTGCAATTGAGCACCAGTTAGCTGGTTGACAAACAACCCTTGTGATAAGCTCAACTAAATATTAAATGAAAAGAAATGATGTAAGAGTAAATAAAGCAATACTCAAAGATACAGCAGTTAACAATTTGAAAAGCAGCATAATGAAATAGATTTAATCCAAAAGAGAGCATTACTCAAATAGCAAATCATGTAAATTGCTCGATAGGTAGTTTAAATATCTAGCAGAAAATGGAAAGAGCAATAATACATGTCATGCTCAATACCTCATGAGTCATGACATGGCCCCGTCATCATCAATTTTCACAAAAGAATTATGTATATAATCATTTATGTATAGCATGAATTATTTATATGTGAAAATTAATTGACTGATAAAAATTAAATAGTATAAACCATACATTAAATTTTCATAGAACTGATTGTCAGAATAACCACATGCAGTTCATATATCACATGTAAAATGCATTTAGTGTTCATAGGAATTCGTGTCTAGGAAATAGCACCCAGTTATCCTTAGCCTTGTAAACTGTATCATGAAGCACACACACACACACACACACACACACACACATATAAGAAATTCCATCATATCTCCTTCTCATTTTAACACTGGTGAATACCAAATAGAATATAGTTTGCAATATTCTAGCAGCCAGCCACTCATGGCTTTGAGCAAGTGACTATAAAATGAATTCCCAATTTTTTTCACTCACCATTCACATTAAACATTATTCATTGATCAAATTAATGCACAGAAAATCTATCAGAATGCGCACATCCATTTGATCATTTGTCAGGAAAATGCATATACCCATTTGACACATGTAGCAATTTACTATGCAACTTGTATCTAACATAAACCAAAAAAATTAACCACCTTAAGAAAGTTGAAAGGAAGAGTGAAGGAGACAGAGAGAAAGAGAAGACACAGAAATTCAGTACTTGTAAAAACCAATTACAGCTAGGAAAATCATCAAACTGATTACTAAATTAGCTATGATTTATCTGACTACTGAACTTGCAGCCCAAACCAAAACAATACCATTTAGGTTTACTTTCTTTAACCACCTTATAACTAATGCATCACATATCTTTTTCTAGCAGAGCATGCCATTGCACCATTGGTTTTTGATAGTTTTCAGGTAATTACACAACTATTGTTGGAGTAAATAACAAAAAACCAAGTTCCTCATTTTGTACATCCTTCATATATAGTATGAATATCATTATGTCAATTTATCTTGTTTGAGAAAAAATCCAATTATCAAATGTATATTCAACAGTCTCTCCTTAACTTTCCTTCTTTCTTTCCGAATGCCATTGAAATATACAGTTTGTGCAACTGTTCAAATAAAATTGACAAGGCTGTAAAAGAATGAAGTATTTAGCATCAACCTTTGCAGTGCCAAAGGGTGAATTTTCTTCACATGCCTTCTTCATTAAGCTACTTTTTTCCAAATAACACATTGAATGAATCCATTTTCTGCATTTCCACTAATGGTTATTTTCAGTCAAACCCTACTGATGAAGCAAAACTCGACACCAACACCAACCCTATCCTATCTATAAGTCCAATAGCAGCAGGGACTTAAAAAGATGTAACAAAATTAACTTTAAATTCTACTATTCTAGTTCCACAAAATTTAAAAACACAAGCCTAACACCACCGATGAAACACACAACATTAAAAAATGCACACATAACAATCGGTCACTCTTAGTCAACCCATGTAGACAAGTACTACTATACATTAATTATTATTGCCAATGAAAACTGAGAATTAAAACCATTATTCAAAAATTGGGGAACAAAGTAAATTGAGAAACAATTCCATAAATTCATTAGCGTGAGTACCTGGGCACTTCTCGTGCGTTGGAAAGGAGAAGAAGAAAGAGAAGCCGCGGAACATGAAAAGGAGGAACCGAACTTAGCATTTGCCATAACAATATGCGAACGAAGGAAGCAGCAAAGAGCGTGGTGGCGTCGAAGGATAGAAGGGTCACGTAACGTTGAATCACCGAAGCATCGTTAACTTAAATAAATAAATAAATAAAAAGATTTAGCGAATATTAAGAAGCCATAGTGGAACAGTGAACAGAGTCTGAGTCTGAGTCTTACAACGTGTGACACTGCCCTCAGCCGTAGGTTTCTGAGTGTAGGATTTTGGTTTGTGTTGCGGAGTTGCCACTGGCGAACATTTTAACCCTTTACTTAACAATTTTGACAAATTACATTTTATCCTATTTTTTGTCTAAATTATATTTTTTTCTCTTCTAGTTTTAAAATTTGTGTTTTCCTTCCAAAAAATATGAATGTGTATTATATGGACAATTTTTTTTTATCTTTTCCTGAGGTTCTTATTGTATTGAACAATAATATTTTTAGAGATTATTCTTTAATGACAGTCTTTTTAAGTGTTTTTCTTAAACAAGAACTATTTTAGGAAATTTTCTTAATTTTTTATATCTTTCAATCTATCACTTTTATCATTATTACTAAAATAAATTTAAATGTTTTTTAAAAGAATATATCAATAATTAAGATTATATAACTTTGTTTCGCAATATAAATTATTTACATAATTTATATATTTAAAATTGTCTAAATCACTATAAGTTTTAGTTATATAAAATAAATATTTATCTTGTACACTGGGTATAAAATACTACTTTAAAATTAACTTTCAATAACACTAAAATTTATAGATAAATAAAATATAATCTTATAAATCTTATTTATAAAAGAAATTGGTTATTAATTATATTCAATTATCTATCTATCTTCTATCTATATTATATTATATAAAACATAGTTGCTGACTAGGAATGGTAGTTCACATGTCGCATTCTGGTTAACTATGTTTTATATAATATATAGATAAATAGATAGATATATAATCAATCAATTAATTATTGATTAGCACAATCACAATCTTAATATTTGTAAGACATTTAATACATTATTAATTTTCTTTCCAGATTTAATATTTTAATATATATTATAATCAATTAATTAATTATTAATTAGCACAATCACAATCTTAATATTATAAAGTAATTTTAAAATTTTACTGAAAGTAATTTTAAAGTAATTAAGGTAATATTGATTTTCACTAACTATTATTATTGGATGTGATTTGCAAAAACGGATTTAAATATTTTGATTGGTTTGATTTTAAAACCCAACAAAATCTATTTTATTGGTTGCCTTTTTTACTTCTTTTAAGGTTATATCTTTCTCATTCCTTCACACTCTATATATAGATATTGTGTGTTTAGCATACAATCTGATATAAGACGCATTTATTTTTCTTTTGTTGAAGGGCGATATGAATCCCGAAGAAAGGAAGGCGTTGATGTAAACAAAGAACACATTGTGTTGACAATTTTTTGCCAGTGACATGATCTTTCACAGCCGTTGTTGGTAAAATTCTTTAGGTTACTATTTTTATAACTTTTCATTTAAGATATTTACTCAGAATTATTATACTAATTTGTTTCCTTCTTGCCACATAATTCCTACTATACCAGTTAGGTATTCGGCAGGGTGCATAGCCGAATACCCTTTAGTCTATTGTACAACACAGACATGTGTGAAAGCAGGTTCGGCCAGCCGAATAGCCGAACATTGTCTAGTTAATAAACTCTTAAACTTTTGGATGGTGTTAGGCTATTGGATTAGGCCCAATAGCCGAATACTATACAAAGTATCAAGCTGTTATAACCTAACACTATATAAAGTGTCAGACTATTAGGTCGGCCTAATAGTCTAATACTTTGCAACGTATTAAAGGATAAATCCAACAAAATAATTAGGGCATAAAAAGGTAACTAATAATCCTGATTAATGAATAATTAACATATCATTAAGAGAAATGAACAAGGGAAAAAGTCCATGGATCCAAGGCCCAATAAAGTAAGTATAAATATGGTACAATCCTCGAGGTACGACAACTAGATTTTCTCATTTATTACTCTCATTAAATGCTTTGAGTCGAAAGCTGACTTGAGCGTTGAAGTGTCTTTTGCAGGTACCCACCCCCTCTTCTCATTTTGGGAGATTCGGACATTTTGAGGAGATCTCGGACCAAAAGCATCTTAAGGAGGAAGTTACCCTGTTACCCTCAGGCAGGAACACCTACAAAATTTGTTCGAGAATGAGAATGACACGTAAATGCTTATAAATTATGTTACTTAGTAGATGAAGACAATAACAATTTGTTGTACGGGTGTGAAATACTGTAGAAGGTGGACATAGATGGACTGAGTATTCTCTTGGGAGTGGTTGGATGTATTCCATGAAAAAAAAATCCACAAAGGATAAAAGCTGCAATTCAAAAATCTTCAGCATATAAACTTTCTTTTGATTGAAGTGCCCTAGGTTGAATCATAAGTTTATCTTTGTATGCTTATATAAAACATGTAATATGATTTTTTTATTATCTATATCCAAAAAGTATAAATAAATGCTTCTAAATTTTGTTTTTGTTATATTTAATTTTTGCTTTGTATTATTTCTTGAATTTATTCATGAAAAATATAAGTGAATTATTCAAGAATATTAATAAATGCTTTTAAGTAGGGTTGATTACATTAATAATTGAGTTAAATCATATATCGAGTTATTTTAATAGAAATTAATTGTGTGTCTATTAACCAAATTTGACTAATCAAACCATTAATATTATAACCATTAAATCAATATCAATACAATATATGCTTCCTCTTATAACTCTTTTAATTTCAAATTTATTTATTTATTCATTTAATTTTATTTCTTAACTTATCTCATACATTTTTTTATTATGATTTTTATACAAATCGATTAATGAATAATTATTTGCACACAAATCAGTTATGGACAATTATGGCACACAAATATAGAAATCTTTTTTTACTTTATCTTCTGATTGATGAATCAAAATTAGAAATAGATGATTAATTTAAAATGGACCTCTAATTTTGCCATAAATATGGAGTGCTCGATTAATTTATTATCATATTAAATTATTTTTTATTATTGTATTGTTTATTTAATTATTACACTTATTATCAATTTCAAATAATTTAATAGCATTTTATTGGACCAAATTTAAAATTAACTATTAATTTGACCTAAATATGGAATCGTCATTTATTAGAATTGAATTTGACCAAAAAGTTTCATTGAATTTTCTTATAATTTTCATCTTATTATTGTTATATAGTTTTATTTGCTTGTATATAGAGATTTTTTTACTTCAAGAAAATAACAATGTGAAATTTAAAATTATAGTTGTATTATAATTTTTTTAAATGATTTGTATAATAAAATAAACACATCTAATTATCTTTTATTAATTTTATTAATGAATAAGTTCCTTATTGCTGAAATTTAAATTAGTTTTAGATCATTTTTAAGTAATATAACAAATGAACAACATTGTCAACATATTTTATACATAAAAAAAAAATCATTCCCTCCTCGATAAATTCGTGCATCGCACAAAACACAGTTGCTGACTAGGACTGGTTATCCACGTGTCATATTCTGGTGAAATTTTATATAATATATTGATTGATTGATTAATTAATTAATTGATATTTCATTCTTAATTTTATTTTCATTAATCAATTAATTAATTATTGATTAGCACAATCACAATCTTAATATTTGTAAGACATTTGATATCTATATATTATATAAAACAGAGTTGTTGATTATGACTGGTTGTCCACGTGTCACATTTTGGTGATATTTCTAATTTTAGTATCAATCAAATATAATCAATTAATTAATTATTGATTAGCACAATCAGAATCTTAATATTTGTAATACATTTAATATATTATTAATTTTCTTTCCAGATTTAAAAATAAATTATAAAATAATATATTTTTTAATATTTTAATTAAAGTAATAATAATAACAATAATAATAATAATAATAACAATAATAATAATAATAATAATAATTATTATTATTATTATTATTATTATTTGATATTTGATTCGATTTTATATTATATATTCAATTATATGTACGATATATGATAGTCGTGAATTATTTTCCTGACATATAAGCAATAATTTTTTTAGTGTCTATGTAGTATTAAATAAAGAAATTTTTAAAGGAGTGTCAAAATTTTTGAGTAATTTTAAAATAATATCTGGAACATGATAATTTTATATTGTAAATAATATTAAAAATTAAGATCATGATAATTTAAAAGAAATTTTTAAAGGAGCATCAGAATTTTTGAGTAATTTTAAATAATATCTAAAACATTATAATTTTATACTGTAAATAATATTATAAATTAAGATCATGATAATTTATTATAAAAAAATAAATGCTAAATCAATTAGCAATTATTTGTAGGCAGGACAAATAAGACAAAATCAATTAGGATAATGCTCCAATTTTAAATATTCAACATATTACTTGCCAAATTTAATTGCAAAACGCTTCAGTTTAAATACCCATACTTCTTCTTATTTTTTTTAACGTTTTGACATCCTCTGCAAATTCTTCCTGTTGAAGGTATGAATTATTTTGATAGTGTCTTTTTGCATCCTGACATCAGTTTAAATACCCATACTTCTTCAAATCAGAGTTTTTTAACGTTTTGGCATCTTTTGCAAATTCTTCATATTGAAGGTATGAATTATTTTGATAGTGTCTTTTTACATCCTATCATCTTTATTTTCTACATTTTTTTTTTTCTATTTGAAAACACTCTGATGTATGATTTCCCCCCTATTTGAACACATTATACTAGAGTGTTTTTTTTTTTAATATTCCTTCATGAATATACACGATATTGGTAACGAATATGAGGACATGAATGTATTCGTCTTAACTTTGAGACAATATGAAGGTCATGATTTGTCTATATATCATTAGTCACACTAAAGATTTTGAAGAATCTCACAAAGTTATTGACCTCTTGGTAATTGCTGTAAAAACTTGACATTGTGATTTGGTTAGTGGATGTTTTACTAAATCATGAATTATATGATTTGATCTATAACTATTAGTCCAATTTGTATTTATTTTATCAGGTTGATGCTAATGAAAATACTCAATGCACTAAAAAGTAGAAGAAGAATCTTGAAGATGTAGATTCTATAAGCCTCGTTGAAGCCTATGGGAATCAGACATCAACCCCAAAAATGGCAAAATTATTAGACATTAAGAACAAGTCATATGAATGAATAGTAAAAAAATTATAGCTTTGATTTATGCAATTTTTTGTACTTTGTGGGTTGCAATCAGACATATATTGACTTTTGTTTTTAATTTAATGATTGTTCATTTTTTTTAATGATGTTATAACTATGATAAAGACTAAATAGTCAATTGGATTGTCAATTTTAATGATGTTATATTGATATCACGAAATCTATTTTGTTTTATAATTAAGTAAATTTTACTCAATTCTACTTTTTTTATCTCGAGAAGGAAATAATCAAATTTTAAAAATTATTATTTTTATTTTCATTTTTTTTATTAATTTTTATATAAACTATTGAAAAAAATAAAGTAGAAATAGAAAATATTTTCTCAAAACCAAGTGGTCCTTATTTCTTAAGATTTTAAAAACCTTATGAATTAAAGTAATATTTTAATACTTTTTTTATATAAAATAAATATTAAAAAATAAAGAAGGTGATGACTTTTCAAAAAATCATAGATTAATTGAGAATTTTTAAAATCTCAAAATTAAAAATATATATTAATCATTTTAAATTACTCCATAATAGAATTACTTTAAAAGATATATATTAATGATATCACTCCGTAATGATATACCAAGTAGTATTTTTAAAAAAAAAGTTTACATTTTGAAATAATTTTGTATCTTCATAAAACTTGAGATTTCTACCATTTGATATTTTATTGCAAGCATCAAGTAAAAAGGGCAAGCTTGATTATCTAATATACCAAGTAATGATAGATGATTTCCTATATTATAAATAAAAAAATCATTATCATTAGTATTTAAATAAGAAAAACATAAAATTAAAGTAAATATGCTCAATTCTTATTTTAATTCAATATCAATTTTTTTATTTGACTTATTAATTTGTATTACTTTGTATTCATTTCCTAAAATAAAAGAAGTAAGAATGCTAAAAATATATACTTATTAATTTCATGAATGGCTAAATATAAATTAGTGAATTGTAAATTTAAAACTAAATAATATATTCTATCATTTATTTATTGAGTTTAAAAAATATTAAATTGGAAAAATAAATGTAAATTTAATCAATGAAAGATAAAAAGAAGTAAGAATGCTAAAAATATGTATGGATTAATTGCATTAATGGTTCAATATAAATTAGTGATTTGTAAATTTGTAAATTCTATTATTTATTATTTGTTGCAAGCACCAGGTAAGAAGAGCAAGCTTGACTATCTAATATACCATAAGTCAATTTTTCTTATATTATAAATAAAAAAAAGTCACAATTATTTAAATAATAAAAATGTGAAATAAAAGTAAAGATGTTTAATTCTTATTTTAGTTGAATATCATATTAAAATAAGAATTTGGTAGTCAACTCTAATTTTACTAAAAGAATATAAATAATTCTTTTTGACAACATAAATAATTTATTGTAATTCATATTAATTTTTTATATCAATTTTTTAATATTATAAATAAGTTTTTAGGTTCACCAATTGCCAGGATTGAATTAATAGTTAGTACTAATTCTTCGTCTGCTATCAACTTTTAAATTAAACATATATTTAAGTAAATTACATTCCCCCTTAAGAGATGCTAATATTATATTGTCCTCTCCTCTTATGTTGAAATATATAGTTTAGTCCATCTTAGAATGCGAGTGTTGTACGGTAGTAAAATTGCACTAACTTTTAATCATTTTTGTGTTATTAAATTTACAATTTTTCATTCATTCACTTAATTTTGTTTCTAATATTTTTTTTATAGTATGCTCTTTATAAAGGTGATTGTAATATATAGAATAACCTACAAGTTATTTTCAATAAAAATAATTGTATTATTATTTTTATTTGAGTTTTGTTATGTAGTTTCATTTGTTTATACAAACTTCTTTAACTTCAGGAACAATATTGTCAAAATTAAATTTATAGTTGTATTGAAAAATAATCACATTCAATTATCTTCTATTATTTCTTATTAATAAATAAGTTCTATATTATGGACATTTGAATTGATTTTATTTTTTTTCAATAATATAAGAAATTAATAAAATTATCAATACAATTTTTTATATAATTCAAAAAATTTCTCCCTCCAAATTTACCCGTGCATCGCACGGGTACTATCTAGTATTTATAATTTTCTTTCTAGATTTAAATAACAAAATTTTAAAATTATATTTTGATTAATATTTTAATTAAAGTAATTTTAAAATTTTACTGATATTAATTTATACGATTTTAAAAATATTATTATTATTTGATATTTGATTTAATTTTATATTATATATTCAGTTCAATTATATGTGCAATATAGTGTCAAACATAAAAAAAATTATATATTAAATAAAGTAATTTTTAAATGAGTGTCAGAATTTTTGAGTAATATTGATAATTGGTTAAGATATTTTTAATTAGGATATTTTGATTAATTTTAATTAACTAGGGTGATTACAACGAGTATATAAATTCATCTTCTTTTTCTTCAACCTTGCATGTTTGCTCTTATGTATTTTTTATCCTTATTATTGACTCTTCTAAAAAAGTTCACCATAATGACGAAAATAGATATTATGTGTAAGTTGACATTTTTTTTTACATTATTTATTCGTCTCATTGTTTATTTTTCTTATTACTTCTTCATTTTTTCAACCACACCTTACATGTCCCATTGTTTTAATTTTTATTATCTCATATTTTCAGTGTGTTTAGCATAGATGAAACATTGACGTTAAACACGGGAAAATTTGTGTAATATTCATGCTACTTATAATTTTTAAAATTCTTCATGCTTTCCCCTTGTAAATAATGTTATACTAATCCATTATTTATATGTAACTTTATATATATTTTTATTGGTTTTTCTCTGTGGAGATTTTTTACATTTTTTTATTTTTATTTATTTTTTGGTTGACTTATATTCTTTTTTTATTTAACAGGTATTGAGATCTCTAAATATTTGGAAGATGTGTGATCATATTTGCTTCCTAATTATTTTTATTTGCTTTATATGTTTTTTATTCAAATTTTTTAAATATGTAGTAAAAATGTATTAATTATCAAACAATGAATATTGTATCATGTGAATGACACTATAGTGGATGATGAAAGTGAACCCTCTACTTTCATATATGAGATGAAAGACAATGACATTGCGCTTATATGTAATCATTTAAATTTGTGTTCTTAAATTTATATTGTTTCATTCATTCGCTTAATTTTGTTTCCAATATTTTTACATGATGTTAAATTAATGAATTCCATAAAAAAATTTAATGGAACAATATGTTAGTTATTTTAGTTAAAATTACTTTTCTTATTATTTTCATCTTATTTTTGTTATATAGTTTTATTTGTCTATATATAGAAAATTTTATACTTCAAGAAAGTGGCATTGTAAAATTTAAATTTATAGTTGTATTATATATATATTTTTAAATAAGTTGTATTATAAAATAAACACATCTAATTATCTTTTATTATTTTTATTAATGAATAAGTTCCTTGTTGCGGAAATTTGAATTAGTTTTTGATTTTTTTAAGTAATACAACAAATTAACAACATTGTCAACATACTTTATACATACAAAAAATTTATTCTCTCTTCAATAAACCCGTGCATCGTAGGGTACTATCTAGTATTATTATAAAAGAAGGTTTTTCCATATAGTTTGTTCACATCAATATCAATATATATAAAATTTATGAATCCAAAAACAGCTTTGGAAAACACGTGGCGAAACAAGGTTGCTTCTCAAGCATTGGATGACACGTGTCATCATTTCATGGATCGAAATTATTTGGTTCGGTTACGAACCAAATTCAAATTACAATAATCAATCAATGAAATAGTAAATTAGCATCAATCACACAAGAAAATAATCAATCAACATTAACCATTGATAATATGTACAAAAATAATTTAATATGACACAAAGCAATTAAAATAATTTAAAAATACACTTATTTCATAAATTAATTAAATTTTACAATTATACAATTATCAGTCCAAAATTTAATAGACTACTCATTTAAAATGATTGAATAATTTAAATTATATTATGATTGTTTACAATAATTACTTTAATATGACATTTATTATGAAAAATATTTTTAGAAATAATTTAATTTAAAATAAAAATAGTCATAGTGTAATTAAATATGGAATTAAAATAATTTAATTTATTGATTGCCATTAGTCGATGATAAACTGGATTTTGAGTGTATTTTTATTTGTGTTTGGATGTCATTTGCACATGATTTGAGCTTATTTTGTTGACAGAACTCACGGTTTGTCACTAGTTTGTGTAAGACAGACAATTCAGGGATTTCTTGAGGAAAAGAGCTTAAAAACAAATCAATTGGAGGAAAATTTCCATTGTCTGGAAGACCACAGCTGTGGTAGATGTAGCACAGCCTTGCTAAGTCACCAAAGTCGTGATTCAAGAACCACAGCCAAACAGGAATCACTAGAAGTTGAGCATCATCGTCAATTTGCCGAGCACAGCTGTGGTTCATTTATCACGATCGTGCTTGAAATACGCACAAATTGGGCCTCCAAACTATGCAAGGACCACGGCCGTGGTCATCTGATCAACACGGTCGTGGTGAGCCGTGTCAATAGTTTGAAACTTTATAAATAAATGTTGAAACCCTCTTCTGGTATCTTTTACTCTGTTTCTGAATACTAAGGGTTCTGAGTGAAATAGAGGTCGTGTGAGAAAGTCTGACTGCTGTAAGACGTAGAGATTGTCATTGGGAATACCACTTGTAAAATCTCTTATCCCTTTGTAATCTTTATGTTTTCTATGGGGTTTACTGGTTTGTTCATGAACATAAGTGGCTAGTCCTCCTAGCCCAGGATTATGATGTAGCTGTGTCCTTTGTACCTCATCTTTGATTATCAATGAATGTCTCGATGTTTCCAGTTATTGAATCTCTTTACTATATTGTTTGTTATTAGAACTGATAACTCTAAATGTTGGTTAGTCTCTTGTCTATGATCAATTGCCTGAGATTGACAGAACTGTAAAGTGATTGAATTCATATGATTTGCATGATCAAACTAATTGTGTGAATTTCTAGTGGATTAATTCTATTAACTAACCTCTCTGAGTATCATCGTTTGCCCTAATTTAATTCACCTATGACCAATTAGGAATTGAATTAGGGAAAACAACAATAGTAAGCTACGACCAATTGTTTACTAATGAATTTAAAGAGGACTAACAATTAACTTAATTAGAGTATTCATTGAGATCAAGATTAGGGAAAAAGGGATGCATGCAAAATCATAATCCTTGGCGTTCCAATCTTACTGTCTCACATTAATCTTCTTATCTTAATCCTTAGCTCTTAAGAAGTGAACAATTGAACATTATTTTCTCAAATTTGATTCTTAATTGAATTGTTTAATCCATTGCAAAATTAATTGTTTGGAAACACGACTGGTCCTTTGGGTTCAATATCCGGACTCTGATAGTCCATTGTTACTACTGCGTAGGGTACGCTTGCCCTTTGCGAACGCATTTTACGCACCAGTCGATAATTTAAATGATTATTAATTTAATATAGACAATAAAATAAAATTTAAAAATTGATTATTGTGTATAAAAATCAATTTAAATTTAAAATGGGAACAATCAAATTTAAATTATTCATTTTTTAATCGTCCAATAATGTTAATAATTAAATTTAATATGACAATTATTTTCGGAAATAATTAACAATAAAAAGTTTTTTTTTTGGAAAAAAATCAATTTAAAATGGAAACAATTATAGTTGACTTTTTAAAATTGTTAAGGAAGACACGTTAATATGACTTTTTAATTAATCATTTTAAACGGTAATTTTGCTTGCATGTTATCTATAAAGGCAAAAATCACAAGAGGAGTTGAATTGTGATTCATAAAAATTTTCGCAGACTTTTTATAAAAAGCGTGTATCATCTGTGAACAAAAGAAACCATTTTTGAAGAAACCGTTTTAATAGACGATAACTCACAGATGAATGCCTTTTTAAGAAAACAAGTTTAAATAACAAGACAAAGTCAGTTTAAGCAGTTATAAGAGATAAAAGATCAAGAAAGACAACACAAAACTTTATACTGGTTCGTCTCACCTCGAGACTACGTCCAGTTCTTGGCAAACCACAAAGTTCCACTAACTTTCACAAGTTACAAGTATTATTCACTGTCACTTCTGGCTCACCCAAGTAGTTTTTCATACTTGATCTCTCCAAGCTAAAAACCCAAGTATTCTTTACTACCAAGCCACTTCTGGCTCTAAAACAAATCACAAGATTTGTTTTTGTAAGGAGCGCACATACTTTTTAACTATCGCCTTACAGACGAATATACAAGGTTAAGAACGAAGTCTTTTTCTCTCAGGATATACACTCCTAGACAAATATTCAATTAAAAAATATTAATATATTATTTTGCCTTATGATTAAAAATATGAACCATATTACAATCTTTTATTTGGATAATCAATTTCAAAAAAATTAAAAATAAGAGAAAGGTAGTTTGTATCAAATTTTTGGGCCTAAATTAATAGTAATTAAGTCAAATTAGTGTCTAATAAGTAATTGAATGATGATTTAAAAAAAAGTAATTGAATGAATGTAATTAAAAAAATCATTAGTGCCTAATCAATAATTTAATTATCGTAATTAATTGTTAAATATGACATGCAATTTCTAATTAATTATTCTCAGTTTCAAAATAGGTAAAACACTTTTAATATTATATTAGTAAAATTTTAATGTATTTACAAGAACTTGAAAATGCACATAAAATAATAAAAAAATACTATTAAGTATTTAAAATTTTAGTTTATTTATAATGAAATTATAAATTGATATATAAAATACGTAGTCATTCAAAAAATTTAATTTAGAATTTCTAAAAATTATTTTTATTGATGAAAGAATTAATTATGATTTGAATATATTTCTCTATATTTAATGTTAATTAAAAAGAAATAGTATTAATTAAAATAATTTTAAAAATAAAAGATCTTTGCAGGATAATCAATTAAAAAATTAAAATATATTATTTTTCATTCTAAAAATATTTTATTTAGATAATCAATTAAAAAAATAAAACAATAGAATGTATTCATGTAGCAAATTGCACGGGCCCAAATTAAAGATAAAGTGGTAATTTAATATTTCCGTAAATAAGGAAATTAAGTGTAATTAACAATTTAATTAAACAAAATTAGTTCCTGATCAATGATTTAAATGGAAATTATTTGCTAATTTTGATATGTAATTTGCTAAATTATTATGAGTATCAAAGTGAAAAATAGAGTTTAATAATACATATTAGTGAAATTAATTTTTAAATTTACGAGTATGAAAAAATATTTATTTAAAAAAGTTTTTAAAATTTTAGTTTATTGATAATGAAAATATAAATTAATATAGTGTAGTCATTCGAAAATTTTATTTTGTAAATTTGTGAAAATAATTTTAGTTGATGGAAGAATTAATTATAATTTGATTTATATATCTCTATATTTAATGTTAAAATTATGTTGAATTTTTTTAGTAGTAATTATACATTAATATAAATTTTTTCATATAATGTTTATATTTTAAAATATATATCATATATAATATTACTATTTATTTTCATTATTAATTTAAATCACTATTTTTGCCTATTTGGTAACACAACTTAAAATTATATAGACAATACTCAATAAAATATAATATAAATTTATAATACGATGTGAGAAAATATGAACATATTATTAATATTTTTATATAATAAATTTATCTTAAATTTATTATATTATTGATAATTTTAATATATTCTTGTGCATTACACGAGTTATTATACTAGTATTGGCAAACGTATCAATCGTGTACAATGTTTAATGAGTATTTGAGATCATTTTTCAAAAGACTCACGTAATGCTAGGCGAATTTAGCACAATTTGTTAACTATGACTATCGAAAGTGATAATTCAATAAGAGAAAACGAAGTAAACAACGTGACTAAAATTAAACACTAATTTGAAGGTTAAAATTACTAAAATAAAATTTTATGAAATTTTATTGCGCGAACTCTTAGATTGCACTAAAATGGGTATTCAATTGATAAAAACACTTGGGTTGGATTTCATAAGTGTCACTACCATGCATTTAAGAGATTTAAGATAGTTTATATTCAACAATCAAAATCAGTCCACAATGTTCCTCAAACCCTAATTCCTTAGTGGAAGAGGCTAAATTCCATTATTAAACTCTAATTACTCAAGTAATTTAACAATGAAATTTGCATTAAGAAAAGGATTTCAAGAAGACTAAAAAGTCCAACACTAATCCTAGCATAGGGTTTATTAGTTGTCTCATTTTAGTTATAGGTTGAGAAAACACTTTCTAATGAGAATTTAACCGAAGAGAAACATGGATGATTAAACCACACAAGAAAATGAAGCACAAAATTGAAACATAAAGATCGAGAATGTAAACATATATTAAAACCTCAAGAAATACATGGACTTTAGCTCATTACATCCGATAGAGCTCTTACTTTTATATCTTCAACGAATCCCCCTTAAACTTTTCTTCAACAAGAATATTTTAGGAAATTTTCTCAACCTTTTATTTTTTTAATTTATCATTTTCAATATTTTTAGTTTTAACGTGAATTTCAATATTATTTAAAAGGAATCTCAATAATTAAAAATAATATTATATTATTATATAAATGATTTATTATAAATTTAAATATAATTTATTTGTTAAAATATTTATTTATTATAAATTTTAATTATATAAAATAAACACTTGTCCTATTAAATACACGAACTAAAATACTAATTATCATACTCTCACGAGTTAGCATATGACAAAGAAAATGATTAACACTTTTCTCACTATTTTCGATTTTTTAAATTTAGTTCTGATCTCTGTATTTTATAAATATCTAAACTTTAATTCTTAAAATTAACACTTTTTTTTCTAGACAAAGACCAAAATTTATTTAAAAAATTATAGTAAAAACTAAAATCAACATTTTAAAAATCGAAAATTAGAAGTAAAATTTGAAAAATTTTAAAGAATTAAAAACACATGTAACTCGAAAGATAATAATAATAAGTCATCACTTGGAGACTCAACTCAACACCAGTTCCTGTTGGCACTTAGCACAACCTTGTGGGCCAGGCCAGGAGAAGAGGGAAGCAATTATTAGTATTATTATTTATTATTATAGTATAGTTTGGGGTTGCAGAGGTTCATTAAGGTGGTGACTTTGTTAGAAACAGTGACAAATTATGTTTTTGTTGTTGTTGTTGTTTTATGATATCGAGTGAAACAGAAGCCAAATCATCCAAATTTGCAAATGCAAAAAAACTGAGTTTGGAAGAAGAGAAGAGAATAATAACATGGCCAGCGTGCCTTCACCTTCTCCTCCTCCACGCTCCCCCAACAACCAGGTGAGTGAATTCACGCTCTTCAACTTCACGCATGCACACGCGCCTCTATGCTAATTAACTATTCTCGTTTTTTTTTTTTCTAAGGTGGAAGCTGGTACCAATAATGGGGTTTGTCACGTCGATGATAAAAAACCTAACTTCACCGATGGTCTCGAGTAAGTTTTTTTTTTTTTTTATCCTGCTTTGCCCTTATTATTCACTGTTGATTCGGTGTGCAGATAACTATTTTTTTTTTTTTTAAAATTGCTTTGAATTTTCTGGAGATCGTGAACTGAAAAGCTTTTTATTTTAGAGCTGTTCGGGATTTCATTAGCTTTCACCGTTATTATTTTCTTGCAATGGCAACACTATCGATGATTATGAGTATGGCTCTGATCACGCTCTCTCTCTCTCTCTCTCTCTCTCTCTCTCTATATATATATATATATATTTTTTTTTTTTTTTCTTATTAGTGAATGGATCTGTTTCTTTTAGGTCTTGTCACTTGTTGGTGTTGTTTTTGAACTTAAAGTTGGGTTGTAATTTGGTGATAGAATGGTTAGAGAATTCAACGTGGGAAGTGTTAGAAAATGCAATTACGTATTTTTATTGATTTGACTAAGTGTGTGTTTGGATTGTCGGATTGCCGTTTTAGAGGCACCAAACGTCTATTTACACATTCCAAAAAGCTAAAGACGGAGAAGTAACAATATTGGTGGATTGGGAAAAACGTGAGTTACGTTCAACCCAAAGTTTTCCCAAACACACCCTAAAGCGTCATCGTTGTATAAAGTAACCGGCTATGCACTGCCACTAGAAAACAACATCCTCTGGCTGAATTTTTAACAGTTTATGTAGAATGGATGCATAGAAACGACGACATATTTGGCTTGACTGATTCCTTTATGGAGGATTTGATACCACCACCACAGATAGGTGTTAATATTTGTAATAAAATAAAGAGACAACTGAGAAGGAGGGGGGAAAGATAAAACAGAGGGTGAGAACATGCAGATGAGAATAATCATGGAAATTTTAATTGGAATTTAGGAGAATATTGCATATTGCTCCAACTTTGATTCTGCGATGTTCTTGTGGTAAAGTTCTCAAATTTAGCAGCCTTGATGTGCTCACCCTCTCTACCTAGGCTTTTTTCTTCTCACATGAGGTGATTCCACAGTCCACACCCTTTAGATGCGAGCCTAATCCCCACGTAAATTTCTAATGGTATGGCTATGGCCATAGGTGCTTCTTGCAAGACTTAAACCCCTGCATTGTGACTAAAGATTACTCATATAGAACTTCGGTTGCCAACTGAGCCAAATAGATGAAGTGCCAAGGTTAAGCCTTAGTGGCAGCAAGATGTTTGAAATTATCTCATATTTTGAAATAGATGTGATCAATGGTAGAAGTATTTCAAGCCATTTTTGAGATACTGATGAAGGACCAAAATATTGTTCTTTGTGTTGAAACTAGCATTGGTATCTGCATATTAAAACAGCTCATTTATATATTTAATTTCTTTCTTTTTTCTGAATGAAAATCTTCTTTGAACCCATTATTTTTATTTTAGCAATCTGTAATATTAGTTAGAAGCATAAAACCCTATATTTGTTTGGATGACCATACTGCTATGCCACTTTCTATTGTGGTTCTAACTTGGCCACATCCTTTGGTAATGTAGGCTCAACACTTTATAAAATTTATAGTTATGTCTCTTGGTTGATTTTGTATCATTTAATTGCTCATTCAGTTCTTCTCCATTGTGATGGTTTGGAAACTAAAAGAAGTAAAAGTTTACTTCTCTAATATTTGCTTGTTTTACATATATAGGCCATTCAAATTCCTCCTTACCATAGTGGTTTAGGAAGACTAGTGCCATTTCAGTATCTCATGGTGCAGAGTGAAATTTCTCATGGATATTTCTAAATAAATTCAATTGCTCATCTGATCTCTAGTCATATAACTTCATTGTCAGTTACATAGTCATTAGTTTGCCCAATATGCACATCACATTCACCCCCTTGGAGGCTATTCCAAATGAGTGATATTTCCCTGATGCACCTCTGTTATCAGATTCAATTCTTCTTCCCCTTTATTTTATTTTATTTTTTAGCGAAAGAAAAAAATCTAATTTAGAAGGCTGTAAAGTATGTGCCTTATATTTTAAAGGACATAAATCTAAAATCTTTGGATTGAAAAATGTTATAAGATGCAAGTTCTTTGTCCAGATTGGAATAATTTATCATATTCTTCAATTTACAGTCACTTGAACAGTCCACAGTGCATCGAGAGGTTCAGAAAATATGATGATGATTACGCTCGTCGTTTGCTGGCAAAATATTTCTCTAACAAAAACTTTTATGGAGGTATGCAACATTAGCTATGGTAATAACACACACACACACACACATATATAAGACGTCTGCTTTCCCTGCTACTAGTATTACAAATTCCTTGGATTTATGCATGAAGAGCTCATTTTGTTTATACCTTTTTGAATATTTTGCTGCAGTTTGTGTGTGTATTGCTTTAATTTATTTATTATTATTTTACCTATAAGAGCCCATTTGATTGTTTTTACACTGTAGAAATTTTGTTATTTTTGTGTTTGTAAATTTATAAGATGGACTCAAACAATGATAACAGAGGGAAACATCAATTTTAAATGGATAAATGAGTATGAAAAGAATTTTTGTGAGCTTTGTATCTAGTTCATAAGAATAGGGGTGTATCATTTAAATGGAAAAGATCAATCAAGAGTTTGAAGCTATCATTAAGCGAAGATGTGTATACAAAACTTCGAAAAAATAACAATGACTAAATGAAGAAAAATAAGTATGACTCAATGAAGAAAAGAAAGATTTATATAAGTATGATTCAATGAAATAAGTATGACTCAATGAAGAAAGATTTATATAATTATGATTCTATTATTAGCTAGCTTATCTGCCATCCGCTAGGTTGAGGGTGAGCTTTGGTGCCACGGTAAAATTGTTGCCTCATGGCTTGGAGATTACAAGTTCAAATCCTGCTAATAGCCTCTCCACTTGCCGGGGTAAGAATGTATACATGTATCCTCCCCAAGACCTTGGTGGGAGCCTCGTGCATTGGGTCACCCTTTATGTAATTAATGTATAATATTACTCTCTCCGTCCCAAAATGACTGCAGTTTTAATCTTTGAAAAAAATTCCAAATTGACTGATGTTCTCATTTTTCAATGAGATATTCAAACATCTATTCCAATTTTGCCCCCTAACAAATACTGTTGTCTTGAAAGCCTTAATAATACATTTATTGAAATTAAGAAAGAGAATAAGGCTATTTTAGTAAAATTATCCCCTAATAAATATTATTTTCTTGGAATACTTGTTTTTCTTAATCTATGTGAAGAAACCTTAAACATTAGTCATTGTGGAACAGAGGGAGTATAACATAATTCTGCAGTGCATAATTTCTGCTGCATCTGCTCTTGTACTTATTTCCTAGTGATATTTATTTAAGTGAAGCATTCATGTTTTCAACATATTTGAATGAATATAAACTAATGAAGGATAATAATACAAGTGTCACCAATGTAATTTTAGACGGTTGAGATGAAATGCTGTAATGTATGAAAATTGCACATTGATGTGATGTTGTAAATAATGTCAGGCTTGTTTGATTTGAAAAAACGTTTTTTTTTTTTCACTTTCAATTACAAAAATGCTACTCCCTCCGGTCCTTATTATAAGGTCTAAATTAAAAGTGTAGTTTGGTCATTATTATAAGGTTCAATCTAAAATGTCTCCTGCATTAATTATTTTTTCACAAAAATGTCCTTAATTAAAGTCAGCTCTAGAGCGACATGACTGAAAGAGAAATATAACCCATTAATGTTTGTAAGTTTTGCTCATAATAGGGATAGTTTTGATCAAATATAACTCTTAGAATTTCATGAGAAGCGTTTGTATTGTTGGCTCCAAACTACTGTGTCTGGCAATGTTTACCATAACTCTAGGTTGTTATTATCATTTGCATCTGAAAGCAGGGTAGAAGCAAAATTGAGAACTTCATTCCTTTGTTTCTTGCCGACTTTGTATTATGAATTTAATCTTTATTTTATATGTTG
This sequence comes from Pueraria montana var. lobata, assembly GCA_026413185.1. Lineage (NCBI taxonomy): Eukaryota > Viridiplantae > Streptophyta > Magnoliopsida > Fabales > Fabaceae > Pueraria > Pueraria montana. Next base: position 27,518,977 of record CM048652.1, on the reverse strand, counting down.
AAATATAAGTTTTAACTTCCACAAAAACAATCCAGTGTCAATTGATAGTAAATATATTTTTTTGCAGGCAACATATTTGATGTGGAAATAACAGTAAATGATGAAATCATAAAGTCAGGCAGGTAAGCATGTGTCATGAACTAAAACATCTTGCATGTTCCATGTTAGAAAAAATCAAGAGAAGAATACAAATAAGAACTACTGATTCAATGTTGACGGACGATATAGACTGAAAGATAAGAATAAACCGTCAATTTAGTCCCTGAGGCCTGAAGTATCACCCTCTCTTCTAAATAGTCCTTAAATTAATGAAATTATATAAGTAGTCCCTAAAGTATTGAATATCCATCAATTTAGTCCTTGAGTTGATATATTTTACTAACATTGAGGACGAATTTGAAGAAATTTTTAATACTCAAGGGACTATGTAGCATGATATTTAAACTTTAGAAACTACTTATATAATTTCATTAGTTTAAAGACTATTTAGGAGAGGGTGATACTTCAAAGATCAAATTGATGGTTTATTCAAAAAATAAAGTTCAATACTAGAGAAAGATTGGCCTAGACCCATTATACAAAATAACCTGATAAGCACGTACATAAACCTTTTGTCTAACATTGCAGTTACTAATCCATGCTCCACATTTTTGTCTAGCTTGACTTGTTACAGGTCATATGCGGATCCTGTAGTAGGTTTTGAAGACCAATCCAGCAATGGATCAACTCTACCAGCAGATTCCCAAGCTAACATCCCCAATGGGAAACATGTGGTGAAGAAGAACTGAAATAATGTGCCTTGAGAAGCATCAGTTCATGTCATCATAGAAAACTTTACGCAAATCAAGGCATTGTAATTACCTGGAATTCTGGAACATATGACTGAAAAGATGGTCATGGACTCAATCATCAATTATAATTATGTTAGGCCCGCTATTTATATGATTCGGTAATCTGATTGCAAAGTGAATACTTGCCATTTTATTCTGCATTTTACATTCATTTTCTAGTTTGTCTTATAGCTAGTACGTAGTATAGTACCGGTTGGTGCGGCCCCATATTTTGTGATTGTTTCGATACAACCGAACATCAATTTGCATTAAAGAAAGAAATCGTTACAAATCTCATTTTGTTTGGCTAAAATTTGCTCCTATCAAAATTAATTGAGTAGAATTGATATTGAGAAGAGTTTTAATAGAATAGAGTACAATGACTTTATACTATAGTGCATAACTTTCTCGAATAAAAAAGCGGAATCTAGGTTGTGGGATTTATCAAATTTTCAAATACTTGTACTAAAAGTCATTTTTACTTTATCTTCCCAATAAAGTTAATTTTGATATATTCACTTTATCCTGGAAGATTCACTAGAGATGTTTCTAACACCATCCCAAAAGCAATACCAGAGGATAGCAAGGAGCAGATCCAATCAATCATAGTTCACGAGGTGTGTCCATGTCGCAAAGACAACTTCAATTCTCTCTCTCCCCACTGTTTTATAATCCCTCAAAATCCCCCCCAAAAATCCTTAATCAAGAGGTGATTCATCATCTCTGCTTTCTTCCCTCACTATTAGGGGTCATTCTACAAGAAATTTCTGGCTGACAAATGTTACACTCAGCCAGGCGAAGAAGCCCACATCATACTTCTGGTGGTTGACAATGTATGAACACTCACTCGGCCAAGCCTCATCAATCGCCAATTCAACCAGGACGAGGTTTACACACCAATAGTTTCCCAACTTAACATAATGGTAGATAATACAAAGGATAGAGTGAGGGTTGGAGACAAACTCTGCCAAAGTACTAGTTACAGAATAGAATCAATCTCACATAAACCTCGAAACACAAGCAGCGATCAACAAAAAAAGAAAGAAAAAAATTACAACCTAATCTAAGAATAAAGTTTCGTTTTCATTATAACATGAATTAGGAACTCAACTTCCTCATGACCATTTACTTGCTCAACACCAAAACCCCAAAACTGAAAATGGGATTGGCCATATCTCATTTAAAAATTTCAACGCTACGGAGTATTCCCTCCATCCCTCTTTAGCCTTTTCTGGAGACTACCCCTAAGAATATTTTCAATTTTCAAACCTAAATAAGATTAGCCCTCTTCAAAAATCTGATTGTTCGACAATAATAGGGCCATATTGATTCCACATAATCAAGATACATCTCCACTATCCATTCCCGCAATTCTTTCAACTTTTTTCTTGTTAGCTGTTTATAGTCTCTATTTTTTACGCTCAATATAGGCTGCAAAACATAAGTTGAGATATCCTCTTTGAGCTTGCCGCGAAAAACGTAGCTGTAGGCCAAAATGCAGTAAGAGGGAGAATTCTTGAGTAATTTGACAGTCTGATTGAAGCTCAAAACATAGAGTGCACACAACCAACGGATTGCCAAGACTTGGGTAGCCACAATAAGTGGGCCCAAAATCCATAAAGGAGTTAACTCCTTGGAAACTTCAGCACCATATTTTACATTAACAGCCAGGTAGAGAGGAACACTGCAAATAAAAAGATAAAGTTAGAAGACACAAAAGCATTGTTGTGCCATCAAATGCTGTGTTAACATTGTTTAAAAGGGTATAAAGTTGAAGAATGATGCAGAACCTAGTAACATACTATATTGACTAAGCAGTAAGCATGTCATACACTCTGGTTCATTCATTTTCTCCATAAATTTGAACCTAAAGTTTGCTTCAATCAAGACATCCAAGTTGACGATGCAAGAATTAAATGTGACAAGCAGACAACAAATTAGCTTGAAGACGACAACATAACAAAACATGCATATGGTACAACAAAAAAATGCAAACACATCCTCCTTTTACAAAGATTGCATAACTTGCAGAGAGGAAAAAACAATTGTACTTACAATATCAACAAAGGAATCTTTATCGTTGTATCGAGGGCCAGAAAATGGGACAATGCCACCTTCAAAACCGCACGTCTTTCCTTAACTTGAGTCCCTTGTTGAGTTTTTGGTAAAATCCCTGCTGATGCAGGTTCTTCAAAAATTTTCTCCACTTCTTGGTTTGACGGTTGTGTGCGCAACATTGTCAGCCATTTATTGAAAAGTCTATGAATAGAAGATGATGTTGCAAGGCTATCATTTGTTTCAGATGCATAAGAGAGTGGAACATTGTGAGCTTCCCCACTCTCTCCTAGTCTAACAGAGGTCTTGGGTGCCTTCAACCGATTAGCCCTGATTCCTGAATCATCATTTTGGGTGCTGCCTTTGAAGCCTGAAATCCTCAAAGGTTTGAGCTTGGATACACAGAAGCAAGGAGGCCCTACACTGGAAACAATAAACCCATTATGAGAAGCAGAACTACAAGGTCAAGCACATTTAGTTCGTGCATGTTTCTGCATGTGCGACGATCTCAAGGATATGTGACTTAAAAATTTAATTGGAATATTGAAATCAATAAATATGAATTTATATAGAAATCAATAAGTACAAATTTTAATATTGGTACTAGAAACAGAGAAGACACACAAACAATGCATCAAACATTTGATGTAAGTAATGTTTACTTTACAAGCACAAATTGGTTTTTCTCTCTCCAATCATTTTCTTTGCTCCAATTCTACAAGCAGAAGAAAATTGTTTGAGGATGACAGAAGTTACTTCAAGAGTAATGCAAATATAATTGGTTCACCAAGACATGTATTTTTTTTAATCTTATTTCAAGGAAGCCCCCTTAGAGTGCAATTGAAATTTGATTATGCTAACTCTTTATCATAGGGCGACCTCTTACTGAATACACATATCTATCATTACACTAACTAGTTCTAAACTTCTTAAAGTGACCAAGACAACAAAGACCATATTTAATTTCCATCACCGGAATACACATATCTTCACCTTAAACAGATATTCCGCTTTACTAGGCACTGCCAGTCAGTTCTTCCAATCATGTGATGTTTTGTTAAACACTGCTTCAACTTCAGCCTTTTGCTCCATGGCAAACGCCTTGAGGAAGATGTCACACACAAACCCTGCAAAAAAGAAAGCAAATCATCTATAAAGTTCGTAACCAAGCATTCAAAATGTGAACATGGAAATTTGTGATAGTAAAACCAATATCCTATGACAAACACAAAACACTCAATAAAAGAGACAATAAGACTTTCAGATCAGGCAAGACTTTGCAAATGAGAGAGAGAGAGATGTATATAGTCTCAACTTTCAATAAAATTTTGATCTTCCCACCCCAGGATATTTCAAAACTAAAGGGTGAAACCTTGTTGCTCCAATTATTAAATTTGATACAACAACTGAATCCTTACCACCAGAAAACATCACTGGACGGTACTAATTACTAATAGTCTAATACAATACTAGACATAAAAATTGCATCCTCCAAAACTAAAATTTGAGAGCATCTTTCTGCAACAAAAAGCTAGAAATGGTAAACAATCATATTCAACACGCACACTAAACTATGGCGATAATAAATCACATCTTTTGACATTTTGCAATTACTATAACCCCTAATTTGACCAATAACAACCATATTCATAGAAATGGGAAAACAAAATTGGAAGTAAATTGTAAACACAGTGAGCAAGCAAATAAACAAATTCACAATCCAAGTACCTGAGGTTGATGTGCTACGAAGGCCATTTTACGCTTTTATTCTTTATCCAAACCGCTCAATAAACAGGACCTATTCAACGATGGAGTTAAAGATATATAAGAAAAACGTTAATTAAACCAAATTGTAAGAGTTTTACATTTGGAATTTGAGAAATGAATTTATGGCACCGACTTTGAAAGAAGGAAAAGAGCAGAATTTGAAGAAAAAGCGAAGAGAGGAAGGTACCGTATCGAAGAACGAAAGTGCAGTTTGGGTGAGGGAAGGAATTGAAAGGGTTGAAGGGGTGTGGGTGAAGGAGATTGCAAGTGTAGAACCCTAACCCAAGAAGATGAAAGAATATATGATATGATGATATCGGTAACACAGTGCCACCACCCCTATCTATCTCTTCTTCCCCAATTCTTCTGTTTTTGTTTTGTTTTTCTTTATTTATACGACAAATGCGAATAATATATATTTTTGGAAAACATTTACATTTTCTCTAAATAATTGCTTTTTTATACTAGTATTAAAAGTCAAAGAGTCCGTTAATTTTTTTTTTATGAAAATTATTTTCATTTAAAAAATCTAAAAGTCAGAATTATTTTTTTATTAATTTGGGAAGTTATTTAGTGTAGCTTTTAAAATAAGTGCAGTTATGGTTGCGTTTGTTTAAATTTATTTTTTAAATAAAGTACTTTTAAATTTATTATATATTTGTGTGTGCACGCGCGTGTGCAACTAGTTCTAAGGTCATTTTAGATATTTTCATTTGAAGGAGCTTATTGCAAGGAAAAGAAGCCATTAAATGAGGATAAAGTTAGAAGAGTCGAGTCTCTCAAGAAGAACATCCCAGATTTCAAATAGAGTCTTCCTTAGTAAAAACATTCTAGGATTAGAGCCAACATTTGTCCATCCAAAAGAGTGTTTGTAAGCACCTTGAATTTGTGGAACCTTAGTGAAGAAAGTAACCAACAAGGTGCATTTTAGTCTGTCCAAAAAGAAACCCAAGTGAGAGGGAAACTCAGAATTGAAGAGCAATATTATTGCTTTTGAAGTGGTTTGTGAACACAACAAGGTTGTTATGGATGTCAACAGTAGGTAGCTATTTGGGTTTAAGCATGAAGAGGCTTGTGTAAGAATACTTGGGTTGAGCGGAACCTATAGAGGCTATGAGAATAATGGTAGAAAGGCCTAGAGAGGTTAGGAGAATACTGAAGGAACCTATAGAGGTTTAGAATATTGGGTTGAGAAGAAACCTGTAGAGATTAGGAAAGAATATTGTTGGTATAGTGAGCCTAGGGAGGCTTTAGAAGAAATAATACCTAATGTAGTTGTGCTTGGTCTTAGTGGAAAATCCTATAGGTATAGGTACTAGATGGTGAACCATAAATTTTCCGATGTGGTTTAGCCTTCTTTATTGCTTCTTATGTTTTTATCTTTGTTGCATACTTTTTTTTTTTAAATTTATGAAAAATCTTACTTTACATGGGTTTAACTCTTATCATTCATTAAAAAGATTTTTCAAAGAGTTTAAATCATCATAAACTACATTTGATTTTCACATAAATATAAATAAGAATTTGTTTTGAAACATAATCTGTTAGTTTAAAAATATAGTTTTAAGAAACAACTTCTCATAACATAAACTTGGATTTTCTTCATTATTATTCTTTCTATATCCATGTATATAGAAGGTTATCCTTGCTCCTAAATAAACTTACGATATTCAAGCATATGCTTGAGAAGATAAATATCATAAGCGCGAATTGTTTGTGCAAGAAAGACCAAAGTCAGTTGAGTATCACTATTCAACCCCTTTTTCAAGTTACCAACTGCTCCACTTCATTATGCTTAATTCCCCTCGGTTAACTACACAAGAGTTGACGGCGTTACAACAAAGGGGTAGAAGTAATGTCAAATAACAGAGGGATATTGAACGCAATTTGCATAAAACACAGAGGTTGCAAGTGTAATTTACTCTTAAAAGAATATATAAAGAAAAACTTATATGTGTTTAATTTAACTTATTTTTTCAAAAATGTTTATTTTTATTTTTTTTAAAGAGCTTTAAAAAAATTGTTACTTATAAAGTTAATGTCTAATAAGAGGGATTAGTCATCCACAAATGAAGGAGATTCTTCTTTTTGAACGGAGTAGTAAATTATGGTTCAACTTTATTTGAGAGAGGAATTTATATTTATTATTGTTGGTGTTTGAGGTAAAATGCTAACTTTGATCGAACTCTGAAATGGCTCTAACTAAGGTATATTTTCCTTTGACCACTATTTGAAGTGTACAAATGAAGGAGATTATTTTCTTGGATGTGGCTGAGATGTCATGGATAAAAAGTGAATACTTGAAAAAATCATTTCAACACCTAAGTGAATAGCAAATTTATAAGAGTGACTATGTATAATAATTGTGCACCTAACACTATTAATGTTGTATGTACTTATAGGAATCTAAGATACACTTGATTTCACAACATGGATTCCAATGTCTCTAAAGAAATATATTATCCTAATTTAGTATAGTGATAAGCTTGAGATGTGCTTCCTTGTTCCTTGGTGTACTAGTGTTTCTACACATAAAACACTGGCCAGGGTTAACACTTGATAAATTGGACTGATTTTATCCTTTAGGTCAAGTTGCCTATAATAAGAATTGAGCCTCAACCCTAATTCAAAGCAATTATCAAACTATATTTCAAACAAAATTGTGACCAATAAAATATACATAGGTTATATTTAACATAAGAGAATTTTCATTCTCAACTAAAATATTTTTTTATAAAAATAAAAAAATATATCTTATTATTGTTTAGTTTTTCTAAGAATAATATACTTACTGTAAATTATCATGGAAAAATTTAGTAATTTCACATTAATTATCACCAGAAAAATTTATTTCAGTCTATAAAGATGAAAAGATTTTATTTTCACATATTTATTAATTAACATTCTCAAGAATCTTTCATTGCCAAAGAATTTTTTATTCTCATCTAATCTAATAAATACGATCAAACAACTTTTTCAGGAAGCCCAACACACTAGAATCCTCTACAAAACTGAACCGAAGACACATCTGCTAACAGATGTAACTGAGCACACGCATGCAAGCCAAACAATCCGCAAATGAACTTAGCCTCGCGAAACACGTGCCTACAGTATTGTACAACTTTTTTCCAGAATGTTAATACGTAATACATTTATTTATACGAAACAGGGAAAGAAATAAAATTATTTCTCAAAATTAATCTATTTCCAAACATACAAATCCTGCAAAATGCTAACTAGAGTCATACAAGTATTTATTAAAATAAAAGTAAATCATTTATTATACTAAAATCACATAAATTATTTTCCCAGGCAATTGAATGATCAAAGAATTAAAAAATAATGGTTTTGTTAAATCAAATGTTAGAATTGATTTTATGTAATTATAAGTGAAAAAATGTTCAAACAAAACTTATGCGTATTACTATAAGTATTGTCAATTAACATTTTAAAAGTTAAAGTATGTTACCTAGATGGAATTTCAATAAAAATATAAATTCATTTTAAATGTATTAGATGTTAATTTAACCTTATTATTTTTAAAACTAATCTCATTTTTGTTTGTTATTATTATTATTATTGAGAGAGAAAACGTGGCCAATGTCCCAGGAACTACGCAACTAACAAATTAAGCAGGGCAAGGACAAACCCAATAACATCTTCTGATTCTTCTCTACGAGACGGAAGAGGATGATAAATTGCATGTTTGGAATCATGAATTATTTAAAATCACGTTGAAATAGCAGTCAACAATTTAGATAATGTTTACAAATGTTTAGTCAACGTTAAGTATTGATAGTGCACTGGTTAGCTTCACGATTGGAATGAGTCAAAATCACTATCTAATCTTGTCACAAGAGGGCTTTAATATCCCTAAGCAAGTTGATTTTGAATATGATTAGTGTAGGAAACCACCAAGTTCAGGGTATTTTGTAAACACAAGGTTATTATTATTATTATTATTATTATTATTATTATTGCGATCCTTCCCTTCCATAATAACCACAATGCAACAAAGAAAAGTACATTCCAATCTTGATGTTGGTTATTCAACTTCAACAATTGGTTCAAAAGATTCAGTAATAGCCACTTCATCGAGCCTAGGCTAAAGAGAAACTGCTCCATAGTTTAGTACTTCAGTTCTTTTGTCATTTGTAAACAACTTCTAGTGAGTCACCTGCCAAAAAAAGGTCTTAAAATGTTGTGGGCTTGTCCAAGCCCAAATTTTACGGAAAATGGGCTCAGTGTGTCTCCAGGGACTTGTCTTACAAGTGAAGAGTTCAGAAGTAATTTTCAAAGAGAAGAGTCCATGTAGGGTGAGGTTACACAAAAGTACCAAACCTTGTTAGGTTATGTCAGAAATCATTATGCCTGTCAGAGAACATTTGAGATAGTAAATTCCACTTCCAAACACCCAGCTTTAGTGCATGTTTAGATGAGCTTAATAATATTGATTATAAATAGAATTGATTTTGAAATTATGTAATTTATGTTTGAATGTTTTTATTATAAAAGTACGTTAAAAAGTAAAATTTAGTATAAATTTTTTTTATCCAAAAAGCTACTTAAGCTTAGAATAAATTCTATATTCAAAATCAATTCTGGATTCTTCTAGGACGTGAAACCAAACATATGAAAATGTTGAAGTTGAAGTGTGAATCTGAAGTCTCACATTAGGTAGAAATTAGCAAGTTAAACAACATATAAGTAAAAATACCTACAATCCTAATGCCTTAAAATTTTGGATTGAAGATGGTATCAAATTCACTTATGTGATTTGCTCGTTGCCATAAGTGAAGATCTTTCCTATGTTTTATCCGCTCAGTTTCTGAACATAAAATTTATCTAAAATCAATTTTTGAACATGTTCCTGAAGACTTTTCTATTCCAAAGGGTGATATTTTTGGAGAAACAATGAACATTGCCGCGAGTTGTTCATCTTCCATTACTCCACCACATGCACTTTGAAATCCAAGCCAAGAAGCTAAAAACTTAAACGTGCTTCTGTTAGGCCATCATTAAAATTTAAATAGGGTCTGAAGGCTGGACCAAAGAGCAATGTGGTTCGAGATAGAAAAGTGTTCCTGCATGCCTCATTTGCTTTGCTGCAACACCCATGATCTATCCTTTCCATGATGAGCGTTTGGATGGAGCAAGTGAAGGAGGTCATCTGTAAGTGTAACCAATCTGTCAGATAAATTGCCGGAATCAAGACGTGGAAAAGTCAACAGCAGATGAGGGTTTGAATTGAAATTTGCCCCCATCTACTTTTTTCATTTTCAAATGCAACCACATTAAAGAGTACGTTTGATAATTAACTCAATGACACACTACACTCAATCTGCATATGATTAATAGAGTGTTTGATAGAGTGAAATGAAATGAAATGAAAGTTTTGAATTAAAGTATAGTGTAAAAATGTGGATCCCACATCATTTTACTGTTCATTTCATTTCTTTTTGGCTCTCTTTTATCGAAACCAAACGGAGGGTAAGATATCCTGCAGTTCTATTTTTGGTATAGACTAAGACTTTACTGGAGACAATTCTTTTCGAGTCGAGTAGAACACTATGTGCGACAAGACTTTCTCTAACACTCCGGCCAAATCACACTGGAATGAGAGGGGTCTAGAGGTTTTATAGGTATGAGACTGTACATTTGAGGATGACTTAAGAAAATAATTAGTACTACCTATATCAATAAGATGCATATACTTTTGGGTGACTCATCACTTAAGAATTCCACAATTAAATAATTCGTCGGTGGAGGGTTATGACCAACATGGATGTTGAGTGAAGTGTCACCGTATGAAGTATCATAAAGTGTGAGTTGTCGAGCTATCGACTATGAGAGGCATTACACTATCTTTGTGAGTATTTAATGCAGCTGTATATTAAGGACTCCAACTTGAAATTTGGTTAAACTAGAACAACCTCCTCACACCTAGTTGATCTACGTGCGTTTGGTGGTTTGCCTGCAGGGGATGCGTATCCTGTTTTGCAATACGTGACAACTTTGAAAACCATATATACACTCAAAGTCGCTCCCCACGCAATTATGTTTTCGTGTAGTTATGCATCCACCTACTGTTAAATAAGGATGGAATGGCTGATATTGTTTGAGAAGATATTAAGAAAAAGTTTAATTTTAATATATTGCGAATGCCAAAAATTATAAGTTTAATTTAATAATGTATTGTCACATCATTTAATAAATTATAAATAAGATTAGAATAAGAATAAATTATACTCATTCTTATGAGAGATGTGAATATTATATTACCACTTTCTTTTATGTTGAAATATATACTGTTAAAGTAAATTACATTTTCCTCCCTTAAAAGATACAAGTATTACATTGTCCTTCCTATTTATGTTGATATATACGGTTAAGTCTATTTATCTTAATATTGTTAAAGAATGATCTTTAAAAGATTTCAAAATATATTTTTTAATTAAAATTGTAAAATGCTTTTAATTTATCAAGTGATCTTTCACTCACTCCATGTCCTAACTATGCCTCTTGTACATTACTTTTCTTCATAAAGGGTTGTAGGGAAAATAAATGTTTTGAGAGAGTGACAAAATGTCTAACCAAATTCATTGAAATGATGTTAAGTGGTAAAATAATTTATTACCAAAATTATATTATAAAAATCAAATACTTCATCCGGACTGAAATATAAAAAAAAAAATTGCATGTGTGATGGACTAGAATATAAGCAAATTTTAACTAACTTTCCCTATTTAATGATACCATCCCCAAAATACCCTTCACTTAATTAGAGTTTTATTTTCAACAACCTTCTCTTTTTTGTCCTATGCAATTAAATGTAAGGGTACTTTAAGAAATGAGCTAATTTTTTAATGAGGAGAGATCCACCTACTCCAAGAGTAACTCTAAGAGAGTTACCTATCATCCTCACCATTCATTTTCTTGAAATCTAATGATTAAGATTAGTTACTTATTACAACCATTAGATTTCAAGAAAATGAATGGTGAAGATGAAGAGTACCTTCCTTAGAGTTACTCTTGGCGTAACTGGATCCCTCATCTTTTTTAATTGAGATTATCAAAATTAAATGTTGTTAACTATCTTTTCTTAAAGGGTGTGATTCAGTTGTTTTTTTGTTTATATTTTAGTCAAGAGGGAGTAATTTAATAAAAGATGTTTTAATCATGAAATTATTTTTAATGAAAATTTTAAAATAGTGTAAAGTGTAATATATTTGCATTTGTCAAGAGAGGAAAATGTATATCTTAACACAAAAGAGGGTGGTTGTGTAATGCTTGCATCTCTTAGGGAATGGTGGTGTAAATCATATTTTGATAACAATTTCTTAATAGAAACTACAAAACTTCAACAAAAAAAATTATAAATAGAATAAAATATGTCATATAATTGAATATGTCAAGGGAGAAGAGTGTATATTTTAACATAAGATGGGAGAATAATATAATATTCGCATCTCCCAAAGAAATGAAATGTATTTTACTCTTAAAATAATTTATTAGTGTTAATTAAATTTATTAAATAACATCATTATATGTCATTAAACACAACACAATGCTTTCTCAAAACATAGCACAATCCTTTAATTAGATCCATAACCATTCTTAGAGGACTATTGTGTAGACTTTGAGAGAGCAAACCAGATATTAAGTAGCATTGAAAGTCTGCAAAATTTGTTTTCAAGATAATGGATATTGCCACAACTAGGGGTGGAAACAAGCCAGGCCAGGCTTTGCCGAGCCTGAGCTTAACCTACATCATAATTACTAAGTCTGGGCTCGGCCTATTTACCTGTTACAAGCCTTTTTTTAAGCCTTAACCTGATCTGTTTAAAAGCCCGACCTGACATTAAATTCTGTTTATGTGACCTGTTCTATAAAATGGCCTACAAACAGGCCAATAAGCCTATAGGCCTAGTTAGGCCAACGAGCCTAAATAGGGCAACGGACCTTGTTTATCACATAAAATATTCAATATTTTCTACTAATATTAAATATAAATATTATATATATTATATTAACAAGCCAGTCTATTAGGCTTCATAGGTTTTTTTTAAAGCCTGAAGCTTGACCTTTTTAATTAAAAAGACTTTTTAAAAAGTCTAAGTCTAGCCTTCTTAATAAGCAAGCCAGGCCAGGCCAGGTCATAGGCCCCCGACGGGCCACTTGGCCTATTTCCATTCCTAGCCACAACTCTACAATCTAGTACATTCTTTCCCCTTTATTTCAAACATTAATTACTATTAAACTCAACCTATTTATTTTTCTGAAAAATTGAGTTGAATACAATACAAAGATACTAAAATATGAAAATGACTAAAATATCTTTAAAATAAATGAATTAAAATTAAAAAAACACTAGTGTTTTGGTCTTAAATATTTTGGTGTAAGTTGTTAACATACTCCGACTGAAAAACAGGTGTAAGTATGTTAGCAAATCTTATATATATATATATATGTGTGTGTGCGTGTGTGTGTGTAAAATAATAAAATATACATAAATACTTATTATTTACATTTATTTGAATGTATACATTTCTTTTTTAATTTCTTATTTTGAATATTATTTTTTATAGAGCCTCTTATTGAAAGTACAAAACGCGTTTCTGTGTCGCTTTACAGTTTACACATTTGGTTTGGGTTGATGATTCATTCAATGTGAGGCATCAATATTGCATTAAATGTAGATCATTATGCTTGGGCCAGTTTTGAGAAACACAAGAACCGAAAGGTGAACAATCAAAGTAAAGCCACCACTTCAACGCTCTGTTTGTTTCAAAAGATGGAAATAATATTGAAAAGATAGAAATGAGTGTTGTTGGTTTGGTAGGATTGAAATAGGTGAGAAATAAATTTAAAAATGGTTGGACCCACTTATACTATTTCTTACCTATTTCTATTCATCTCTCTATCTATCTCATAATCTCTTCTTTATTTCTCTTCAATCAAATAATTTTATTTGTCACCTATTTTTACTATCCCTTTTTTTATTTCCATATATTTTATTTCTCTCTTCTCTATCAAACACAGCCTTAAGAGTCCAATGCAGTACCCGTTGCCATCAATATCAACCCCACATCAAAATTAAGACCTTCCAATTATATATACTGTACTGTGTTTTTTTCTCCCCTGTCTAATTAAAATTAATGCTCAGCTAACTATGTCAGCCTTTTATCAAAACCAAGCAAACTGTTTAACCCTGAAAAAACAAAAGAAGCTGATTACATATTTGTATACATCTAATGCCTTATAAAAATTAAAAAATCAAAGAGGTCTAGTTCAATTGATTGAATAGGATGTATGAGTTGTTATAAATTTTTTGTACCTGTCTTTCAATAAAAAAATAAAATATTTTTTTTTTATAAAAAGTACTGGGAATGCAGATATTCAAATCCATTTCAATTAATAACTCCTTCTTGGATTGTATTTACCGATACCTACTTTTTGAAATGGCATGGTTTCAGTATATTTCTGGAAAAATTTAATAAATCCCTTTAAATATGGTAGGTTTTATATTGAAAGTGACTCACTAGTACGTGTGTCAATAATAGTTGTAGTGATTGCAACAGTTTTTCTAATATTTTCTGCTCAACGAGTGGTTGTTTGTAAAAAGAAAGAAAGATAAAAAATAAAAAAAAGATGAGCAAAGAGAGCAAGTCGTAAATGGGAAGCATTACCCTTGCACTGTCACAACCCTAAAAAAAGACAAGTTAGTGCAAGGGCCCATGCTTTTGTGGTTCAAAACTTCACGTAGCTTAGTCATGGGTCAAAAGAATTTTTTTTATAGAGTCTTGCTAACCAGTGTCTTAGGACATTGGTTAAGAAATTAAAGGAAAAAAATATTTATTGTTGAAATCATAGGATAGTGTAAAAAAAATCATAAACAACATAATTTTTCGCCTTCTAATAAAAATATTTTTCCTTTTAGTTCATTAATCAGTGTCCTAAGGACACTGGTTAGCATTTGCCTTTTTTATATTATGGTTCAATTAAACCTAAAGTTTTCAATAACATGCTTGATAAAAGTTAATATTAAAAATTAATGTGAATTACTAAAATGAAACTCTAATTACTAAAATAAGTTTTTATCTCTTTTACATTGGGTTGTGATAGACAAAAATATTTGTGTAAATTATTTGTAGAATTAGTAAATCATCACTTCAATTGTAGAAATTAAAATGACTTAAACTTATGATCTCAGAAATTAAAATAAAAATTTATGTAATAAATTCGCAACTAATAATTAATGTGTTTTTAGGGCTCCAATCAAACCTTGGAGCATCCATGCCCTCACTAATTAAAAGAAAATATTAGTTTTGTAAATGAGTTGCATTACGTTTAATTATTGTGAGCTCAAATTGTTGAATATTTTATTAAGTTATAAATTTTAGTAATATATAATTAAGTACATTCTTTTTAATATAATGTGAAATTTATGTACTATTTACTAAATGAAGTTTTTTTTTTTTTACAAAATAAAAAAGTGACACCCATACAAAATCTACCGACAATTAAACGTGTATTAAAAAGGCATATAAGAGAATATGTTGTTGGCATTACTCTTTATTAAATTTGTTTGTTTAACTTCACAATTAAATTCAAATTGAAAGTTAGATTCGATTATTTAAATGTGTCAAATTCAAACTACTATACAAGGGTTATTTGAGTTTGAATTTCAACTACTGATTTCACTTAACTATGGTTTACCATCATTATATTTTTTTGGTCACCTTACCATTATTATCTATTATTGTTGCCTAAGTGCCTAACTGAATTTGAGCATGTTATATTGTTACGTCGCGTCCAAAAGCCATCGAGGAAAAATCAATGGCTAAAGATCCTAATAAAATTGGAGAAGAAAGTGAAACCTCAAAAGAATATAATCATAATAGAAGGGAAACACTCAATTTGTCAGAACATTTTAGAAATGATATTTTACTAAATTTTGATTTTTTTTAGTGTGTATCTTAATTAAAAACAAACATTAAGAAAAAAAATTAAATAAAAAGTAGAAGTGTTATATGAAAAATATGAAAATTAATTTTTATCTTCTTTTAACCATAAGTTGTGATCGACTTGATTAGTCGATTAGAAGTAACAGATATTTTTTTATCCATTAACAATATGTGCCTGATCAATAGAATTATATTTAAATGATCAAGATAAAAAATAAGATGCATATAAATTTTTGAAGCAGCTATGTGATTATTAACTAACTTTACACACGAAGATAATCTTACATTTACACACACATATAGGAGAGACAGATATAGAAATTATCTCACATTAGCACACACACATATATAAATAGATTATCTCATGTTTGCATCATTTTTATTATTTAATTTTGTGTTATTTTTTACATGCATAGTTGACTTTTAGGAAGAGGAGAAAAGGAGACAAAAGAATAAGAAAGAAATGGATCATGAATTCATGACATAAGAGATCAATCTCAATACACATACTCATAATTCATGTCTCATAATTTAGTCAACTGATCGATCGATCGAGCTAACTTAAGGAGAAGAATAAGTTAATTGTTTATTCATGTTAAAACACACAGAGATCTGGAATCATTTCACTCTTCATTTTTTTTTTAATTCTGTATACCTAATTAATTTTCAATAAGAGCTTTAATTTTCATCTCCTCTTTCTCGCATTTACATAGGGTCAATGTTGGTAAAGTATTCAATAGATGTGCAGAAAAAGAACATAAAATAAATTAACGAAATAAAAAAAATTACAAATTTAAATTAATTTATATGCCTCAATTTATGAAAAGGTTAAACAAAGAAACTTTGTTATAATGTACAAAAGTATCTTTAAATTATAATAAAAAAATTATTCATTCTTTTTTGTTTTATTTTTTCTCCTATACATTTTTATTGCAAAAATTATTATCCTAATCAATATGAGATGAAAGTTAATTTGAAGTTAGCAACACCATGGGATCTCTGATGGCATTTCTAAATTGTCGGCAGGCACAAAGAGGCCAATGAATCATTTGACCATGCGTTGACATTAATTGAAGCAGATATAAGCCCATTTTGGCGTGCTGGAGAAAGAGATAAGTCGAAAGAGAAGTTAAATGGAATGTTGTTATATCATCGTGCAACATTCACATTATGTTATAAAGACAAAAAATGATTTGATTCTTTAAAGTTTGAAAAATATTGATTTTTTAAAAAAAAAAAATTAGTAACATTAAATTAATTTTCAAAATGTTTTAATTTTAATATATAGAATCATTATTTAATGACAAAATAATATGTAATAACTTTTAAAAAAACAAAATTAATATTTCAAAAAAATAAAAGTTTAGTCAAAATTAAAATCTATATTTTATCATGTAAAAGAGCTCCTACAATCAATATAAGATAGTTGTATCAATGACAATAATAATCAATAGGATTGTTGTCTGTAGTAGTCTCAAGTTTGAGTTTTAAATATGTACTTATGTTAAATATTTTGAAAGAGCTTTGTTACTTATAATGATCTTATCAGATTTGAGTAGAATTGTCTATAATGAAAGATATTTGTGCTTTATACAAAAAAATAGACTTAATTATATTTTTAGTCCACAATGAAATCATTCAATACAATATGTTTCAGAAATTCAATCCAGAGAAAATAATTCAAGGCAATAAATTAAACAATGAACACACAAAGACATAATTTTTTTTAAAAAAAATGTAAAGCATTAGTAACAATAAAAAAATTATGAACATTAAAATATATTACGTTAACTATTTAATAGGTGTCACTCAGTTGGCAACATACATCAAGTTTATGAGAAATGACATGAGTTTGATTCTCATAAAATACATCATTGAGGAGGAGTTAAAAAGAATATTTTTCAAAATTAAAGAACTAAAAAATGTATATAATAAAATTTAAGGACTAAAAAAAATGTAAATTTTTATTTAGAAGACTAAAAAAATAGACCTTCTAATTAAATGACTAAAAACATAATTAAACACAAAAAAAATACATACATATAATACATGTCATGAACTTGGCTTATCCAAGACCAACCTAGCCTATTAAGCCTAAATCAATTACACGCAACCAACTTACCAACCTGGTTCAGTAGGCCCAAGTCGACTAAAATTGAAAACAACTAGTATAGGATAATAAGTCCCTTAATGAATTAGGGATAATTTAAAGGTCCCAACCTTTTTACCAGAAGATAATCATTCTATTATATAAAATATTATCTTATCTCTACTAATCATATCAAATAAAGAGACTTAACATATAAAATTCGATTTCTATTCTAATTACCATGTCTCTTTGACCTTTAATTGACTTGAATATTGAAATTCTTGTAGGTGGTCTCTTGTCCTCTAATTAGGAGCTTACGTTACAAAATCACTCTACCAAAAACTGTCTTAAAGATTTGTAAGAGACATTTGTCACTCAACTTGACCATTAAAAGAATAATACATAATTATATTAATTTTTTGTAAAATAATTATTTGTTTTATTTGAAAGTTTATAGTTTTTAAATAATCATGTTTCATATTTTAAGTGCTCTTGAACACAAAAAATCCAAACTAGTAGTAAGATTTATTTATTTGTTTATTTATTGAGGTGGAGGAATAGTAAAGAATTTGTGATCGATAAATGTTTGGTCATCATCATGGTGTAGTGGATATAATTATTAGGCATGGCCCATAACATTTTTTCGCTATCCCTATTATGTAAAAAATTTCTTGGGCCGTATGCTGCATTTAATAATAGGAGCAGAACAAAAAGTAAAAGCTGATATAAGCAGACGAGACCGAGACAACATTCCGCGAGCCGGAATAGGATGACAGCACAAAATGATGAGTCAGACAAGACCTTCAATTTATATATATGGACCAAAAATAAATATATATATCAAGTTCAAAAAAAAAAAAAAAAAGTTCACACATTATGTTGATATAATGATATTACCAACCTTTGCACACACATTAATTCATAATTGTACAATATCTATACACAGTAGTATATGTATTTATATTGCATTTGATGTTTCAAGCATTTAATATCAAGAAGATGCCACTCAATTCATTTGGTAAAGTTTTCTTTACAGTTAATTGTAAGAATTTAAAAGTAAATTTCAGTTTTGTTTATTTCCTCTTCTGTGTGCGTAAGTACGAAGTATTTATTGCTTGGAATTTAAAACTTTTCTCAAATCAACTATTTAAGACAAATATAAAATCCTCTGATATTTGATCACATGGGACAGTGTAGATTCCATTAAGGAAAAATTTTCCCATCTAAACTACTATTTAGTTCCACTTGAAATCATCCAATACAATATCTGTCAGAAGTTCAATTCAGAGAAAATAATTCTAGGCAATAAATTAAACAATCAACCCACAAAGACATATTATTTTTTTTTAAAAAAAACTTAAAGCATTCATAACAATAATAAAAAACATTCTGTTAAAAAAAATAACAATAAAAAACTATGAAAATTAAAATATATTACATTAACTGTTCTTGATATATGTTTAATTATAAGGTGGGTGAATAAATATAGTGTTATTGAGTTAACTTAAAATAAATGCATTAGTAGATATATGCACATTTACATTAAATAAAAAAGTAGATATGTAATAGATAAGTTTAATTTTCATACACTATCAATGTAAATACTTTTTTTAACCCCTGGTTGACGCAGTAGTATAAGATTTTGTTGCATTCACATATGTGGATTGACACAGTAGTATAAGATTTTGTTACATTCACATGTGTGGGAACGATCTATTTAGCGACAAAACCCTTGTTTGATTTACTTTGTGTGCAAAATTCCCTTGGACAAGTGACAATCATGCATCGCGAGCGAGATTAGTTTCTAACACAGTGGATTGGGGGATACACGTGATTTTTGACCCAGGACCAAAAAAAGTATAAATACTTTACATTATCAACAACATAGAAATTACTTTAAATATGATTTTTAAAGTAATTATTATAAAAATTAACAATCTTGATCTTACCATACGTGACAATCTATAATTAAATGAAACTATTGAAAAATTTTACATTGTTAATACATTTTAATTAAATTTATAACAAACTATGTATTTATTAAAAGTTTAATTATTATTTTTTCAACCAACAAAATTTTTAAAGACTAATGTGATGAGATAATAATTTTTTAAAGAATTAATGTAGTTACAAGAATGTTTAGATAATTAGTACAAAGATCCTCCAATTTTTAGAAAAAAAATCTTTTAATATTAAGATTCATTTAAGAAATTGACTTTTTTTAAGAGATTTTTTTTTCATACACACGACCCTAAGAATTAAACTCTTCACCTTATTTTTTTAATCCATCTGTTAATGAAATGAATGCAATGCAATACTCAAGTTTAATTATTTATTAAATGAATGAGTCTTGATTTTAGAAAATAAAGAATCATTATTTTTAAATATAATTTATTTTCATTTTAATGTCATGTGTATACTAATTTTTTTTTATGAACCTGAGATAATTAGAATAAAAGATTAATTTCTCAAAATATTAAAATTTATTTAAGAAACAATATCTCTCAACAGCCATTCATTCTTCCATTTCATATGTCATGTGTATACCGAATATGTTGCAAAAAACCAACAACAAAGCTACAAAAAGTTAAAAGTCAGTGTTTCGATGTAAGATCCCGAGTATCTTTCGGGGAAGACATTGTATTTCCAATTGAGAACGTGGTAAAACCAATTCTAGTGAGCATTTTTTTACAACTAATCTAAGTATCTAATTTTTCGGTGACCGTGATATTGATGCAGAATATTTAGCAAACTAATTTGTAACCGTTAATAAGATCTTTCCTCTCAATCAAATTTCTTTTTATTCACAATATTTGAATTTAAGATAAATAAGACAGAAAGTCGGTTCTGTTGTATTTGAAGTTGTGAAAAATAAAATAAAATAAAAAATTTATTTTATTTGTGTTTAACCTGTAAAGTAAATCTAAATTGTACTTTAATTATTTCTAATTCTATATCTCTGGTGTGCAAAACATGAGTTGGAAGAGAACATCAAACATGGAAGTACAACCCCACCATGGGGATCTATTTTATACACCGGTTTCTGAATGTTCTTGGTGTGGGCATGGAAGCATAAATTCAGACCACTACACTTTCTCTCTCTATTTCTCTCTCTCTCTAGGCAGGACCAGACCAGCTATGGAAGTAGTTGTTGAGTGTTGACAATTTGAAAACGAGAAGGCAGTGAACAAACTTTGAGTTCTTCTCTCAGTGGTTCTTCTCTTTGAGTCACAAATTCTGTTTTAGTTATGGGCATGAACAGACATTCAGAACAAAGCAATGATCCATTTTTTGAAGCTCACCACAACCACAGAACAAGACAACAACAACAACAACACCAATGCATGATGATGATACAACCAAACAATGATGATGATGTTGTTGTCCCAGAACACACATGTGCACAACAACAACAAAACCATTCTCCAAAATTGGCTGCTTCTTCTTTCACTTCCCAAAATGCTCTACCTGTTCTACCTGCTTTTGTTGCCTTGCTGCTCCTTGTTACTTCAATTGCCCCAGCAGCAATGTGCCACCCCCTGCAGCAGGGGAACCACACTTTTAGGCCTGCTCATGAGTTGCTCAACTTGAGGAGAGTCAGAGCTCACTTGAAGAACATCAACAAGCCTCCTGTCAAGACAATTCAGGCATCTTCCTTTTTACTGTAGAACCTGTGTTGACTGATGACAGTGACACACATTGTTAATTTTTTTTTTTCTTTGGTTTAGTGATGAAAGGGTTTGTTTTGTTATTTTGTTGCAGAGCCCAGATGGTGATTTGATAGATTGTGTTTTATCTCACCAACAGCCTGCTTTTGACCATCCTAAGCTTAGAGGGCAGAAACCATTGGTAATTTCAGCAACTCATTCATGCCAATCAAAATGGCCTTGCTTTTAGATTTTTTTTTTGTTTTTTTTTTTTGTATGAGGCCACTTAGGAGGTAATCTTTTTTGAGTTAGAATTACTATGAACGACGAAATTCTTCTTCCCAATATTTAATACAGTTATATATTCAAAACTTAAATTCAAGACTACTGATTAAAAATTAGAACAACCGCACACCTGTTGATGGGTGGTTGCTTTGAGATTTTAGATGTTCACTTATTTTTTGCTGTTATTGTTGAGTTTGAGGGAACCATTATGGAATGCCTATGTGGGTAGGCTGTTGTTTTGTTATTATAGTTGAAATAAAGGACTAAAAGGTTTAATTTAGGCATTGAATTTTACAGGATCCACCAGAGAGGCCAAAGGGAAACCACACCAATGGTGAAGCTGAAAGGGTAATTGAGAGCTTTCAGCTGTGGAGTGATTCTGGTGAAGCATGCCCAGAAGGAACTATTCCAATCAGAAGAACAACAGAGAAGGATGTTCTCAGAGCAAGTTCTATCCGAAGATTTGGAAGAAAACCAAGACCCGTACGGAGAGACTCTACTGGTAGTGGTCATGAGGTTTGTGATTTGACCAAAACAAAAAATTGACATTTCCTTTTACAAACAAATCTTACATTTAGATTTTTAGGTGTTATTTGTACCTTTAATTAAAATGAGAGTTTTACATCAATAATTTACGTAATAAAAGTTTATATTAAAAATTATATAAATTATTCAAGTGAAATTTTAATTCTAATTCCAAATCTAACTCCATAAAAAAAAAAACATACAAGAAACTGTAACTAAGTTTTTTCTTTGCATTTACTTTTAAAGGAATCTTTTTCTTTTTTCTTTTCCTCTTCATGTTATCTTTACCATTTCTTTTTGATAGTGCATTCCTTCATCGATAGGTTTCTTTCATTTCCCGCTATTTAATTTCCATCTCATAAAGAAAAAGAGAGACACTGCTTTTCCGTATTTGTCTACAGTTTCAACATGAGTTCCAAAAACAGCAGGGAACAGACACTGAATGGACACCACTATTAAAAGTTTGCCTCTTGTTTGCACCGAAAAGTAAAACCAAAATCATGACATATAGATGAGGAGTCTCTCCTTGTATCTATGTTAGTTAGTTGATACCAAACATTTACAATTCTCCAGCAAAATTATATAAAAAAAAATTGCCCAATGTTTGCTCATTGAATTGAAGTATTTCTGTATTTATTTATTGACAAATTGACAAGCACCTTAATGTTATTGCAGCATGCAGTTGTTTTTGTAAATGGAGATCAATACTATGGAGCAAAAGCTAGCATAAACGTGTGGGCACCCCGTGTAACCGATGAATTTGAATTCAGCTTGTCACAAATGTGGGTTATTGCTGGCTCCTTTGGTAAAGATCTCAACACCATAGAAGCTGGTTGGCAGGCATGTCCCTACTTTCTTAATTATCCCACTTTGCAAATATCTCACTTCATAGTTATCTCATTTATTATTTCTCAATCTTCTTTTATTTTTTATTTTTTTAGGTTTAATTGTAAATTTTACCACTCAACTTTCATAATTTTGCGAATTTTACCACCCAAGTTTTATTTTTACAAATTTTACCACCTAAGTTTTCAATTTTTGCGCATTTTACCACCCTGATGTTTTAAAAAAAAAAGTTAAAGAATTGAAAACTTTTTTTTTGTGAAACATTAGAGTGGTAAAATGTGCAAAAATTAAAAATTTAGGTGGTAAAATTCGTAAAATGATGAAAGTTGGATGATAAAATTTGCAAAAAAATAACTTGAATGGTAAAATTAGCAAAATGATTAAAGTTTGGTGGTAAAATTCGCAAAAAAAAAACTTGGGTGGTAAAATTCACAAAATAATGAAAGTTGGGTGGTAAAATATGCCATTAAGCCTTTTTTTTTATTTTTTTTTATTGAGGAACAATTATGGCAAATGCATTTCTTTTTTATTTCCTTTAACTTATGGCTAAATGCAATATGCATCTAAGGTTATTTTATTTTCCTTCAGGTAAGTCCACAACTATATGGAGACAACTATCCAAGGTTCTTCACTTATTGGACTGTGAGTATTGCACATTTACATGCCTCTTTTTGCTTCTTTCTCCCATGCATCTCACTGATGTGTATGTTGTTTAACAGACTGATGCATATCAAACAACTGGGTGCTACAACTTACTCTGTTCAGGCTTTATCCAAACCAACAATAGGATAGCAATAGGTGCAGCAATTTCCCCAAGATCCGCTTACAACAGAAGACAATTTGATATTGGCTTAATGATTTGGAAGGTGAGTGTTATTATTTTTCAATAAACCATCAATTTCGTCCTTAAACTTAAGTACCAAAAAATTTACAAAAACTCATGCATATAGTTCAACTAACTAAACTAGACCCCCTTAATAATTTCGTCCTTGAACTATTATTTTCTTTCTTAAATAGTCTTTAAAATATTGAATATTCATCACTTAGTAAAGTTCAAAGATCAATTTGAAGAGTTTTTTAATATTTGAAAGAGTACTTAGTGTAATTTCTAATACTTCCAATATTACTTAAGTAATTGGTTTTACTTTTTTAGGTACTATTTAGGAGAGATAATAATACTACTTCATTAATGAAATTGATGATTTACTCTATTATTTTTCTATTCAATTCAACAACAATTAAGGACAAAAGAAAC
The DNA here is from genome assembly GCA_026413185.1 of Pueraria montana var. lobata. NCBI lineage: Eukaryota > Viridiplantae > Streptophyta > Magnoliopsida > Fabales > Fabaceae > Pueraria > Pueraria montana. The sequence goes on along the minus strand of CM048652.1, from coordinate 27,494,711 downwards.
AATGGTCACTTTTCTTTGCTTAACTCACAAGGTTTAATTAATTTATGGTTTGAAATTTGAACTTTCTGTTATACTTTTTTTTGTTATGTTTCATAGGTAGCTTGTTTTGATAAATCCAATTAGTTAGGAACTAAAATATGGTCAAACAATAGTTTAATTGGTTTGCTTTTTCTTCTTCTCCTTTTTGAGTTTTTTCTACATGTGTTACCTTGATGGGGTCTACTTTATGTAAGTCTTTTCCTTTACTTTTATAAAGCTATAGTTCACGCCTAATTTGCTTTTATTCCGGTCTTACCGTAACTGGCTTCCCGAGAACCAAAAGCTACACTTGACCATGATGCTTCCTTTTCTCGTTTCTACTTTTATCCAATACTAATAATAATAATAATGTCAATAATGATAAACTAGTAGTTTGAACAGACTTTAACGTGTGACTATTAACCAATGTGTTCAATTCCCAGTTTTATCGTGCTTGCTACTCCACGTAGCGTGGGTGGTCTAGTCTGGTCTGGTCTGGGTACTCGTGAATGTGTTCCTCTTTGGGAAGCACAAATTGTTACTTAAAGCTAAAGTCCTCTAGGACGAATTTGTTCATATTAGTATCTTGAATGTTAAAGTCAGACTCTATGTATGAATGTGTAGTACTGAAAAAAAATAAAACAAAAAAAAAATTCAATTACGTTTTTTACATTCTGAAATAAGTTAATTCAAACATACACCATAAGGAAAAGAAGACAATAAGTGTCATTGTGGCTTGGCGTAGTCCTGAGGCCACACCCAAAGTTTTTTTTAAAAACTTACGAAAATGTTAAGATAAATATAGTTGGCTAAAAATAATTATTCGTAGTACTCTTAAACTATTATAAATGAAAAACATTAAAAATTAAGGGTATATTTACTTTGAAAAAAACGTTTTGTTTTCATTTCTTATTTTTTCTTTTAAATTTAAAAAAAATGTTTCATTATTTTTATATTATTTTGTTTTTAAAGATGTATATAAGAAATCATGAAAATGTTTTTTTTCTACTAATTCTATACAAAGCTTTAAAAAAATTAAATAAATATAAGGTAATACTTTTATAATTAAAAATTAAAATTAAAATATTTTCTCACTTTTCTTTAATATTGTTAATAGACTTTTATTTGTTTTGTAGTTTAGCTACCCAAGAAAGAGATCTATTTGGCACTACCCATGTATCAAAAAATACTGAGGAGTATCAGCCACACATTTCTTATTACTTTCTTTCTTACACATTTTATTATTAATTAAAATTTATTAAAAATTAAAAAAATATTAGTAGAGCTCTTTAAATAAGAAGTACAACTCATAAAATTTTGTAATTTTAATAAATTTTAGCTAATAACAAAAAAAAATGATTCAATAGTGTATTAAAGAACGTGTTGTTATATAACCTGCATCGCTTTTCATTTGAACAATTCTTACATAAGTTGAAATGCATTGTATAATAGGATCCAAAGCATGGACACTGGTGGCTGGAGTTTGGGTCAGTACTAGTTGGGTACTGGCCAGCAAACATGTTCAGTCACTTGAGGAATCATGCAAGCATGGTGCAATTTGGAGGAGAAATTGTGAACACTCGTTCAAGGGGTTACCACACTGGCACCCAAATGGGGAGTGGCCATTTTGCTGAAGAAGGGTTTAGAAAAGCAGCATATTTTAGAAACTTGCAAGTGGTTGATTGGGACAATAGCTTGCTTCCTCTTAGAAATATTCATCACTTGGCTGATCATTCCAATTGCTATAACATAAGGCAGGGGGCCAACAATATTTGGGGAACTTACTTTTACTATGGAGGACCTGGAAGGAATGTGAGATGCCCATGAAGAAAATTATTAGCAACCTATAGAGATTATTATAGAGGGTTCTCTGTTACATGTATGTCTACTTTGTTCCATTTTTTTAGGTTCAATAATTAAGGTTTAATTATCCAGTGGGTCTATGAACTTTTATCAAATTTTTAAATAGGTTTCTGAATTATTATTTTTTTTATTTTAATTGAGTCCTTAAACTTATATTTATTTTTTAATTAGGTTCTTAAACTTTTATTTATTTTTTAATTAGGTTCCTACATTAGGAATCTAATTAAAAAAAAGTTTAGGGACCTAATTGAAAAAATAAGTTCAAAGACCTAATTAAAAATTGTTAAATAGTTCAGAGACCTACAGATTAATTTAACTAATAATTAATTTGATCCTAATATTTGTTTGTATTTATTGTTTTGGCCTATATGTAAAAATTGTAAGTTTTAATCATTAGATAAGTAAATTTAATGTATTTTGATTCCTGTCTTCCATTGTTTTTTAACTCTGTCAACTTTAACACCATTACAAAAAAATTTCTATTGTGGAAGAAAATTTCTAGCAGTTTTACATCGCAAAAAAAATTTATAGTGGTCTTAATTATAAAGTTAGCAATTGTGTTAATGATAGGGATCATAGTACATTAAATTTACTCGTTTAGAAATTAAAATTTACAATTTTTACGTATAGGGTCAAAATAGTAAAGTACAAACAAGTATAGAGAATAAATTAATACTTACTCCCTTCTGTCCTTTTTATAAGAAACAAAAATGTGTTTTTTTTTCCTAATTATAAGAAACATAAATCCATTTTAAGATGTATTAATTACTAATTTTTTTTTTACTCTTCATCTTGTAAAATTCATTAATGAGACACATACTCATTTCTCATGCATTTATTGGTCTATTAATAATAGAAGTTACACTTATTGGTGGAGGTGTAGTGTCATTAATGTAACCACTACTTAAACCAATTAATTTAATGGATACTTTTGAAATAAAATTAAAATTTATGATATTATTAATTATAACCAACTAACTTAATTATTTTTATTGGTCTTAACGATTTAGTTATTTGTTTTTTATATAAAGGACATGAGAGAGTATTTTTTTTAACTCTAGGGGTTTTATTTTTTTCTTTACAAGCTCCACGTGCTTTGCTTATATAAAATATTTTTTGCCATAAATATTTTAATTTTTACTAGTAACAAATTAGAGTTTACTTTGACTTTCGGGAAGATGTAAATCTAAGAGGGGGTGCACTGTGCAGTGTCTCTTTCTGTACCTATTCCTTTCCCCTGTGTGAAATTCAAAAACATGACATGTTCTACTTAGAGAGAGTTTACTTGATTTTCGGGATGATGTAGGTGCAGTGTCTCTTACTCTTTCTATCTTGTGAAATTCGAAAAGATGTTGTTAATTAAACATTTGTAAATTCGAAAAAATGTAAGTTGACTTTGACCAATAAGCTCGGCATGCATATTGCCTAGCATTGGTGCATCATGAATTTTCCATTCTAAAAATAAACAAAACCCAATGCGAACTACTTCGTATCTTACTGCCATTATCCATCATTTGTGGCATTGCATGTGGGGGAAACAGACAAGCATGGTAGTATAAACAAACAAATGTCCAAGACTTGTTACTGAAACTTCCATGCTTTGTTTTTTCGAATGGATTTCAACCCTAATAAGAACGAAAAAAATGAAAAGAATATTTTAATGGGCTAGGATAATCATTGGAGTTTCGGTAGAGAAAAACGTTGGTAGGTCTTCTAGGTACAAAAGACTTGGATGTTAGATTTGATGTCGACCCTCTTTCTGTCCCGGTATATGTTCTTACTAATCTTCTTATTTGTAAGTACTCTCTCTAGTACTGGTTATAAGTCTAATTAACTAATTCATCGTGATTAAAAAAATGATTAATTTAGTTAAGAATATTAAATTTATTTTAAATTAGTATTTTTTTTTTCAAAACTATCATTAAACAAAACTATCAAACATTAATAAATTATGTTTTTTTTTCTTACTATTACATCATTTTAGAACTGACTTTATATTCTTGATTCTGGTATCATTTTTTAGTAACAATATTTAAGTTAGTTAATTTTAATTAATAATGACATAAATTTAAATTTTGTTTTAAAAATATTCATAGAATTAAATTGCTTAAATAGTGATTATATTAATGATATTACTCATAATTTAAGGAATACTTTTTTTCACTAATAAATATAGTAAGTTTTGAAATGTCAAAATTGCTATAAATTAATTTTTTTCACCAACATTTAATTTATGCCAAACGACATCCACTTGTATGGAAAATGAGTTAGTGCCTCAAATAGACTTTCCAATAAATAAAAAGTATAAAGTGAATTTAATAATTAATATATTTGAAAATAAGCTTATATTTTCATAATTAAGAAAAAAAATATGACAATAACTTTTATGCACTATCATTATAAAAAAATTTATACCGTCAACTAATCAAAAATCATATTAAGTATATTTTTTAAAGTAATTATTTTAAAACTCAAATTTATCATATATAGCAAATTCTTATTGGTTGACTCTATGAAAATCCTTTTATATTGTTAGTACATATACTATTTTCTAAAAAAATAACTCGCTTATTTATTTATTCTTATATAAAAGAACAGAAATAACAGTCTAACACTAAAGCAATACAGGTAGTATCCGCTAAAGCAGAAGCGTGATGCATGTTAAACTTGAAAGAAGTGAAAGAAAAAAATCCCCCTTTTCCAAATTTAAACTTCACGCAATCAATTTTTTTCTACCACGTATAAATGAAATTTATCTACCAACAGAATTATCTATTAACAAGAACTAAAAATATCTATTTTAATAAAATTAGTTTCCAAATTAAAAAATAATTATTTTATAACAAAAATAAGAAATTTTTTAAAGACAAAAAAAAATAGTTAAGCCATAATAACTTAACGAGGTTAGCGGTAGACAGATCACATATATAAAGAATTTAATTTTGATGCACTTATTAATTAGAAATCACCTTAAATATAATTTTTAAAGTAATTATTATAAAAATCAATAATTTTCAACTATATTATAACAATCCAATATTGGATGACAGAGTAAAAAATGTTTACAATGTTAGTTTATTCCAAATAAATTACATATAGAAAACTAACAAATAAAGCAAAAGGCACAAGAGGAAGGTACCCCCAACTGCCACGATCTGTAGGGAAAGGTAAACCTTGGGGGTGAGAAACTTAGTGAACCACCTTCACACAGCTATGATGGAGACCAAGTTGCAAAGGGAGACACAATTGCTCACAATGATTCAATGTAATACCTGCAACTCCTGAGTTTCAATGAAAAGAACCCACCAAACTTGGCTCACTAATGCACAGTAAGTTTAAACAGTTATATCATCTACTGCTAAAAAGTTTGGTCAGAGACAAAGTCAGCATTTTTGTAGGTACAAAAAAAAATGAAGGGCCAACAACTGTAAGATACAGAAAATTGGAACGTTGAAATCAAAGAGGTATTGGTTTATGAATAGCCAGAGAAGAAAGCAAGGAGCAAGTAAAATTATGGAAGCACAGAGATACAAAAAGGGGTGACCCAATGGAGCATAAAATGAGGTCAGTTAGAGTATAGATAGGAGTGAAGAGTAAAGCTTACTTAAACAAGGACAGGTAACCCTAAAGGGTTGGTTGAGTGGAGTAAAACAAGGTCTCTGATAAGTTGCAGGTTCAAACCCCCACTTGTCTATTTGAGGTGAGGTAAATGACAATTCCACTGCAAGCACTCTTTGAGCCTGAAGACTTTCCTTGCCTTGAGCTAAAGCACCATCCCCTCACTAAATTTTTCACTACCAAAAAAACTAGGACAAGTGCCAGTTGGGTGATAACATTCTTGTCTCATAAGATCAGGAGGAAAGAGTTAAAAATTGCAAGACTGCAGTAGCTGGTCCCAAGTTTAAGTGCAATCTGTTGTCAAACATGAATTTCAAAAGGACATTCAAGCATCATGGAGTATAGGTTGCTCCTCAATGAAACAGTCACCCAGTTCTGCAACACCATTGTCTATAAATTTAATGAGATCTTCAGGTGTGTAAATATGAGAAGTGTATGATTTCATATCATTGAGGTCCACCAAATCACACATTGAAGTGCTCTCAAAATCCGAGGACAAGTAAGATTGCTCATGAATCATTATATATGTTCTTCCTACATGCATGCATAATTTTGAAAACCTAGGATCTTCAAATGCTTTGATAATATCCACAACGCAATTATGATTTCCTTCTAGAGCACGCATGCGTTTCATCTCTGATGCAATCTTCCTTAAACACCCAAGATTCATGGATAAATGCTGAGCTATTGTTGATGAACTTCCAGTGGTACTTCCATATCTTCTATTTATATAACGAAGCAACACCAAGTTGGCCAAGGTGAAGTATGACATGAAAGTAAAGAAGTCATAAAAATTCATCCCTGCTTTAAGAGAAAAGTCACTTTAACTTATATAACCAGCTAAAGCATTCTCAATAGTCAAATTTATTTTCTATCAAACTTAGTACAAAAGTTATGTCTTATGTTAGGTCAATCAACTAGTGAAACTAATATTAAAAGAATACCTTGGCCATTTCTTTATTCATAGTCAATCATCAGAAAATTCTTTAACAATTAACAAATTAACCTAGGATGACCACTGATTTTTTTTTATTATTGAGTTAGATCTTTAATTTAAGATGTCCACATTAGTTTGCCCCAACAGCACATGAAAAATTATGATTGCCAGCACATGGTAGGAAAAAGCAATCAAGCCAGGATATATACTGCACCTGTGTTAGCAGCAAGATTGCGCTGGCAGAGACCTTCAAAATCATCACATATATCCTTGATGTCTTCTATGTATTCCTTGGCCTCATTGTAGTCCCTTAAAAGTAAATTCCACTGTCATAGCATGAAAAGTCATGAGATAAACTTAGTTAAATTATATATATCCTTGAGTTTGACTCTCAAATATGTATTTGATTGCATTGCTCAATTTACCACCCAAGAAAGGTTATAGGCATTGAACCAATTGTGGTTTATAGATATCGTATCCTCCTGAAAGCATAAGACACACCATAAAATGATTAGATCATATCAAATATCATGGACAAAATCATCTGATGATAAAACTGGTGTAGACAGAAATCTAAATTTGTTCTGGATATAAATGTCTTCAAAAGTTACATCAATTTCTATCCTAATTGTGTTATTGTCCTGTTTATAGCATCTAGAGTGTGTTGTTTAACTTATTTTATTGTTATCAGTTTTCTGAGAGAACTTTTGAAAAATAAACGATTATTTCAAATAATTGTTTCTGAACATTGACCTAATTCAATCAATCAACTAGCCATGATATATTTTTGAAAGTTCAGAGGGAAGTGTTCACCATATGCCAGTGATTTTAATACCGAATTCCTGGAAACCAGTCAAACCACATTTTTCATTACTAGTTCCCCTGTGTTTTCTAGCTTCCTTGAGAATTAAATTTAACAGAGATGCAATAAATCAAACACAAGTTCCATTTATAACACACAAGTTTCTTCTTAGAGGGACAGCAGAACAGGCTTTCAAAATCGAGGAGAAATATAACAGCAATCCAGATAGTGAACCAGAACATACCAAATTATGAACTTGATGATACCATCCGCTGGGAACAAATATAATTTCACCTGCATCTTGTGTGCATTCAAACCAGATAGCCTGCATACACATACAAACCCACTGAAGGCTGAAGCAGAAAAGTCTAATTGAAAACAATAAGATTGATGAGAAAATGGAAACTAGAAATTTACCTTGCTAAAACCAGGAAACTTTGAGTTTGATACTTCACCAAAGATATTATATACACAATTTTTCATATTCCTGAATCAAAGTTGAAAAGAACTTAGTTTTGATAACCTAGCAAAAAGACAACACATCAAATCCCAACCCCAACTCCCTAGAAAAACAGACACACAAAAAAAATCAAGAATGATTATTTTTATACAGAATGAACCCAAACAAAGAAAGAAAGTGGGAGGAATGAGGGAATGTCATCTTCCAAGAATAAAAAGTTTGGTGAAGGTGGAGGTCAATAGTAAATCATAGCTGATAGGTAATTTGAAAATTGACATATCTAAATAGATTTTTTTATCACAGTGCCCAAATTCTTATTCTGAAAAAATGCCATTAATTTCTATTTGATAATGCATTCATGCCTGTCAAATACAAGATGACACTGGGAAGGATCTAGAAAAAGCCATCTCTTCTTTCCACAGACATTTGCTGACCAGCTATAGGATCTGAAAACATCAGCATGAAGAGGAGTCCAAGATCCTGCCAGAATAATTGAAAGAAAGAGGTTACTGGTGGGTTTTTCATCTCTTTGTAAAGGGAAGTACAGAATAATCCCATGTGCATTGCTACTACAAGAATTTATTATCACACCTTTCACCCCCATATAAACAAATCGATAGTCAGAGCAACATATTTCCTCATTTGGTTGTTGTGTGTCAGAATCAATATGGATTCTGAAGTTGTCAAGATACAGGTTGAGCCAGTCATCACAAAAGAACATTGGAGTGATGTATGCTAAATATTCAGGATACTCCTGCCAGAGTGAGAAAAGAGAAAATTACTAAGCAAAACATCATCCGTACTAACAAGAGTATAGAACATGAAAGCTCTCGCATAACAAGAGGATTCTCAACGCAAAAGGACCAAACATCCTAGTCATATGTTAAATTCTATTACTCTTCCTTATGGTATGCGTGAGCCACATGCTCACAAATTGATTATACAGGGAGCTTGCACTAGCAACAAATAGCAAAATGAACACCTAAAAATCAATTTACAATTAGATTTCAGGTAAAGCAACAATACCAATAGAAAATCACTTGCACAAAAAGCATTGATTAAGAACCAAAAATTAATGGGAAAGTTAATTGGTCAACTTTTGTTATTCACAATGCACAACCACCCCTGCTTCCCAAGTTCATGCATCATTCAGATTGATGATATGAATGATGACATTTTGGGGAAAGAGACAACGTAAAAGTTAAAATTTTACAGTAAGTATGGTACCCCTTAAAAATGGAAACGGATTCCTGCATTCACGTATTCAGAATCAAAACCGTTGGGTGAAAATCAGACAGTTCAAATCTCAGATACATGTTTTAAATTAGATTTGCTGAGATAAAATGTGAGCCTTTCATCCAACATTCTGATTAGCTAAATGCATGAACATGGTAAAAATGACTTTAAAAAAAAAAGGATGGGTGGTTTTCCATCTCTAAATTTGTCTGGGGACACCAAATTGACCCTTCAAAGATTACTTAACTCAGGAAAGATAGGATAGATAGGAGTCACATTAATCAATTGAGAAGTGACAAAAAGCTAAAAGACACACCTTTACAAAATGCCAATCCTTCAAATACGGTACAGATGCAGAGGGACCATTACTTGCACAATTTTCATTATTACACTGAACAGCTGAAGCCTCCTGAAGTTGAAGGCAACGTGCTATAAAATCTGATAGCAACATCTCCTCTCTTTTCTGATCAGTGAATTCTCTGGTGTCACAATCAGCAACCTTTGACAAAATTTTAATCAGCATTCAATCATTTTCCTTTATAATCATATTAAACTTAGGGTACAAATAATCACTATCCAACAATAGAAATTAGACATTCCAGAATGAAGAGTAGTATTCAAAATCAAAACATAACAACTAATGAATGTCCTTAAATTAAACATTGATGGGGTGTATTGTATTGTATTGTATTATTGTATGGATGGATATATTATATACCTGAACTTTAGAAGCACCAAAATGAGTGGAGAAAAATTGAAAGTTGGGTTGGCCCTGAAGTGTGACCCAATCAGTGGAAGCCCTCCAATGATGAGGGTCCATTAGCCCAGTGAGCACCACTGGCTGGTTCTTCTCCATATATCTCTTCATAAATTCACTGTAACTCAGTTCCTTCCCATTCACTCTCTCTATTTCTCCCTTTATGTTGATAGGACCCATACCCATCCCCCTCTCACACTTCACAACCTGCTTCTGCTTCTGCTTCTGCCCCCAGAAGAAGAAGAAGAGAACTTTGCATAAAACTGGGCCTCGCTCTGTCACTGGGCTTAAACCAGAACTAGGCCTGGGTTTTGTTATTCTCACATACCTTTTTTATTAAGTTCACACCCTTATTTTTATTGACAAAGATATTTTGACACAAACAAATTTTTTTTGTATTATAAAAAAAAATAAAGTGCGTGAATTCATATCGTACACAATGGAAATATGCTTTCTTCATATGTCTTGACAAAAATTTACCGAGATATACAATGAAAATGTATTTCCATTTATGCATCTCAACAATTGTCGATATACACAACGAAAAATGGAAAAGTGTATCTTGAAGAGATTTTGTCAAGATACGTAATGGAAAGTTTCTGTTGTATATCTCAATATGTGTATCTCAATAATTTTTTTAAGATACACAACAGAAATACGTTTTATTAAGAGTATTTTTGTAAAAAAAAAAAAAAAGGTTGAGATGTGAGAATAGAGAAAAACTGTGTGAAAATAACAACTACCTAAATAAAGACGACTTCTAGTGTGCCATACTGCTTAGGTCCTGCACCGTGCACCATGCACAAATAGTGGACACTGTTGATTTAGCATTGCTATTTGCACCCCCAAAATTACTATTCACATCTCCATGTGTTTAATTTTTTTTACTGTACGTAGGTTTTTTTACTGTAGCAATATATATATATATATTTAACTTAATGGGTTACTTTTTTATTTTAAAGCAGCTAAATTACGTTCAAGCCCCGGTAATTTACTGTAGCAAAAATACATATTTAATTTAACAGGTTACTTTTTTTTATTTTAAAGCACCGAAATTACGTCCAAGCCCCGGTAGTACTCTGAATTATTTTTATTTCAGGAAAATATCCTTTCCACGAAATCATGATTCCATGGCAAAATACACTATGGAATCATGATTTTGTTGTGTACCTGGAGGTGCAAAAAAAATACACAACGAAATCATGATTCCGTTGTGTATTTTATCAATGGAATGACGATTCCGTTTCGTATTTTGCCCAAAGAATCATGATTCCAGTTCGTATTTTTTTTGCACCCCCAGGTACACAACAGAATCATGATTCTGTTGTACATTTTATACAACGGAATCATGATTACGTAAAAATGGTATTTTTGGTATAAAAAAAAAATAAGCACGTGGGAGTGTGAATAGCAATTTTGGGGGTGCGAATAGCAATGTTAAATCTACAGTATCCACTGTTTGTACATTGTGCACGGTGCAGGACCTAAGCAGTATGGCTGTAAACCTTGTTCTATTAAATTTGCATATATGAAAATTACAGAACTATTTGAACCAAAAGACATAGTTTTAATGTAAGTGGATTTAATGAGGAAAAATAGGTAGTTAAACTTTATATAACAATACAGTCTAACTTATTTATATAATATAAACCTATTTTTAAGATATAATTTGACTTTGATAATAATTTATTTAAAAATTTATTTTATGATATAACATTTATAAAAAACATAAATTTATCTTTTTAATAAATTTAGACTTAACTTTCATGCAGGTCAAAATTTTTAATATTTTTGGTTCAAGGTCACAAGAATTCTTAAAAAAAAAATACTAGTGATATACTCTTATTATTACACTCTTTATTATTATTATTATTATTCAAAATTACAAATCTTTGTGATCTTAATTGTTATTTAATGTTTTTTCCTAATTTTGTAATTTTTAATAAAATTTAACGAATAATAAAAAATATATTACAGAGTGTGTTGGTATTTTTTATTTTTATTTTTAATGTTAAAGTTGATAAATGAATGCGTCGTTTTGGTAGGAGACAGTGAGTGAGTGACACTGCATGCGGTGCCTGGTAATAGAAACTACGAAAGAGTCACACGAAAGCATAACAAAGTGTAAGAGCAAGCTGATACGTGGCTTCTCCCAATAATCTTAATGGACACTCGGACGCACCTCATTGGAATTGCCAACATCATGCATGTCATGTCCCAAAACTCCAAACTAGATAGCTACTACCTCTCTTTGTTTTTTGTTTTTTGTTTTTTTTTTCCATTTATGTCCCATTAATTCCCATAAAGCTATAGGCTAAGCTTATAACAGTTCCTTTTAGACACTGGGAGTTTGGACTTTGGACCATATACTACTAGAAGAGCATCATATACCTTTTGCACAGAATTAAACTAAAAGAATAATCATCACCACCAAGTAAAAGCTTTCACTCAACCATGGCGGATCCAACCTCATCATCTAACCCTGATAAGGGTCAATCCTCTTCGGACCCGTGCGTTTCTCTCACTCTCTCACTATTATTATTATTTATTTTGGTTTCTTTTCTTCTTTTTTTTTTTTTTGTGTGAAATATAACCCATGTTTTTTTACTAATAAGATAAAGTTGTATTTAATTATGTATTCTTCATTATATATGGCATCCTATTTAGTGGTTTGAGTGATGCTCTTACTCCGTTTTCTTTTGATTATAGCACGTAATTTGAAAACAATTGAAGTATATTTTTCTCGTTGAGAGTGTTATTTGTGAAGTTTCTGCAGTTAATTGTAGCTGAATGGTGTTATTTGTGTCTTTCTGGTTTTTTTGCTTCTTTTTTTTTCCCTTGTGTCAGTGTGTTTTCCCAGCGGATATGTTCCTTACAAACAATTAAATACTACGGTGGTGACTGAAGAATAGTTTGGAACAAGGATCATATAGTTTTAAACGAAGATTCGATTGTGTAAAGACAAGAGAGTTGCTATGGTACCTCATAAAGGGTTTTGGTGTGGGCCAATGGTTGAATGAGTTTGAGCACAGAAAAACAGTAACAAAACCCTTTAATTTCCGAGGATATCATAGAATTTCTCTGAACATAATTCAATTAATTGGAAATGGAAGCATATGCAATAACCGTATTGTTTTATATTTAAGATGTCTATCGTTGATATTATTCTGCTGGTGAATGATTTGGAAGTGCAGAAGTACTTTTCCATGTCATTATAGTTTTTAAGCATGCTAGCTATACACATCAATATAGTTAGTGTAATATATAGCTGTCAAAGTAGTGTCGATTTGGTTTAAAATTACATTTGAAAATTTTTAAGTGGTAACCAACAATGGTCTGATTATGCTGTTGAAAATGTATGCTTGGTGCAGGAAAAGTGAAAAGAAGGATTATTCAACAGCAATATTAGAACGCAAGAAGTCTCCTAACCGACTTGTTGTTGATGAAGCAATTAATGATGATAATTCTGTGGTTACTTTGCACCCTGCAACAATGGAGAAGCTTCAGTTTTTCCGGGGTGACACTGTTCTGATAAAGGTACCTAGAATCTTCAATTTTTTTTGCTAAGGCAAATACTAGAATGCAATTCTAAGAATATATTTTATTCCAGGGAAAGAAGCGAAGGGACACAATTTGTGTTGTACTTGCTGATGAACAATGCGATGAACCAAAAATAAGGATGAATAAGGTTGTTCGGGCTAATCTTAGAGTGAGACTTGGAGATGTTGTCTCTGTCCATCAATGTCCTGATGTGAAGTACGGGAAACAAGTTCACATCCTTCCAATTGATGACACCATTGAGGGTGTAACTGGCAACTTGTTTGATGCATATCTGAAGCGTAAGTTAATTTATTGTTCAATTGCATCACTTTCCTTTCTGCCTTTCTAATGAATGTGACTTGTGTTCTGGTTTCATAGCATACTTTCTGGAGTCATACCGGCCAGTGAGGAAAGGGGACTTGTTCCTTGTTCGGGGTGGGATGCGCAGCATTGAATTCAAGGTAATAGAGACTGATCCTGGTGAATACTGTGTTGTGGCACCTGATACTGAAATCTTCTGTGAGGGAGAGCCAATCAAACGGGAAGATGAAGAGAGACTAAATGAAGTTGGCTATGATGATGTTGGTGGTGTTAGGAAACAAATGGCTCAAATTCGTGAGCTGGTAGAACTTCCACTTAGACATCCACAGCTCTTCAAATCAATTGGAGTCAAGCCCCCAAAAGGAATCTTGCTTTATGGACCACCTGGTTCTGGAAAGACTCTGATTGCGAGAGCAGTTGCTAATGAGACTGGTGCATTCTTCTTTTTGATTAATGGACCAGAAATCATGTCAAAGCTGGCCGGTGAGAGTGAAAGCAATTTGAGGAAGGCATTTGAAGAAGCTGAAAAGAATTCCCCTTCTATCATTTTCATTGATGAATTAGACTCAATTGCTCCAAAGAGAGAAAAGACACATGGTGAAGTGGAGAGGCGTATCGTTTCACAACTTTTGACTCTTATGGACGGCCTCAAGACCCGATCTCATGTTATTGTAATTGGAGCCACAAATAGGCCTAATAGTATTGATCCTGCTCTGAGAAGGTTTGGAAGGTTTGACCGGGAGATTGACATTGGTGTACCAGATGAAGTTGGAAGGTTGGAGGTTCTTAGAATTCATACAAAGAACATGAAACTTTCAGACAATGTAAGATTCTATTCATTGTCTAGCCATAAAGCTGGTATGCTATTATGAAGGCATATATCTTGCACTTCCCAATTCCAATTTTATGGTGTATTTCAGGTTGATCTTGAAAAAGTTGCCAGAGATACTCATGGTTATGTTGGAGCAGATCTTGCTGCTCTTTGCACAGAGGCTGCACTACAGTGTATCCGGGAGAAAATGGATGTGATTGACTTAGAGGATGAAACAATTGATGCTGAGGTGTTGAATTCCATGGCTGTGACCAATGAACACTTTCAAACTGCTTTAAGTTCTTCTAACCCATCTGCCCTGCGTGAAACGGTGAGTTTGGCTTCTTTACTCTTAACCAAGAAAATTCTCAGCTTTATTAATCTTTTTGGGTTTCATAAGCTTTAAGACCAAAAAGAGCATAGTCTTCTGAATGAACACCTGCTTTCATTTAGCATATCCCATATGTTCAGAAAGCTCATGCAACCATTTCAATTACAAATCTTAATGAAAATATTCTATAATAGTTATTTAACCTTTCTGATGCAATTGTTTACATTACAAGAACCATAACACGAGTTATTGCTGCTGGCAGGTTGTGGAGGTTCCAAATGTTTCCTGGGATGATATTGGAGGCTTAGAGAATGTCAAGAGGGAGCTTCAGGAGGTTCAAACTTGCTTTTGATATTCTGTATCTTAAATATGTGACACATGTACATTTTAATTTAGTAACTTTTCATATTTGCAAACTAATATAAAAAATCTTTTGCTGCTTGTAGACTGTTCAATACCCAGTGGAACATCCTGAGAAGTTTGAGAAATTTGGCATGTCACCTTCGAAAGGTGTTCTCTTTTATGGACCTCCTGGCTGTGGTAAAACCCTGCTTGCAAAAGCAATTGCTAATGAGTGCCAGGCCAACTTTATAAGTGTTAAGGGACCTGAGTTGCTGACAATGTGGTTTGGTGAAAGTGAGGCAAATGTTCGCGAGATATTTGACAAGGCTCGGCAGTCAGCTCCATGTGTGCTTTTCTTCGATGAACTTGACTCTATTGCAACTCAGGTATGAAACTTAATCTGGATATTCATGGTTAAAGTAATTTGTTCTTGACTGTTGCTCATTAATTTTGTAAGAGAAATGCTAGAAACACATTCTTTATTATTGGTTCGTTGTTCAAAATGTTGATGCTTTAAAAGGTGGTCTATGTACTGGATAACTAGATTGATTTTTTAGAAAATAAACCAGTAATAGAGAATTTGTTAAAAAGTGTCTGGCTAACATTGGTTATTTTCTAATTCTTCGAACATTTCCAATATTCAGAGAGGCAGTTCTGTTGGGGATGCTGGCGGTGCTGCTGATAGGGTGTTGAACCAACTGTTAACAGAAATGGATGGTATGACAGCTAAGAAAACAGTTTTCATCATTGGGGCAACAAACAGACCAGACATTATAGACCCTGCATTGCTCAGGCCTGGACGTCTGGATCAATTGATTTACATCCCTTTACCGGACGAAAGTTCACGTCTTCAAATCTTCAAGGCATGCTTGAGGAAGTCACCAATCTCAAAGGATGTTGACCTAGCAGCTCTTGCCCGTTTTACTCATGGATTCAGTGGTGCAGACATTACAGAAATTTGTCAACGAGCGTGCAAATATGCCATTAGGGAAGACATTGAAAAGGTATGATGGGATGCATGTTTGCAAATACTGTGTTGTATATCATGTCTCTGAAAGTTTGCCTTGTGTATGTCATGGATCATAAATTCATAATTATTCTCTGAAAGTCTTGGATATATCATGTCTCTTTAAGTTTTCTGAAGTCCAAGTCATAAATTTTCTGACACTAAACTTAACTATCAATAACATTCTCGTCCTTTGTCCCTTTCTGATTATATTTTCTTAGAACATAAGGAAAGATTTTTTTTTTTTCAATTTCTGTAACTTCTGTAAAAAGAAAGTTTCATATTCCAAATTAACATGTATACTTCGATGTAATGTTTGTAGTGAGACTTTTTAAGCATTTACGTTTTGTTGATATATATAATCCTTTTTTTGTCTTTAACTTTTTGTTGAAGTTTGAGGCTCATTTGTTTTATAGCTAAATATACTTAACCCCTGGCAATAACAGGGTATTGAGAAGGAGAGAAGAAAAAGAGAAAATCCTGAAGCCATGGAAGAAGATGACACTGATGAGGTCCCAGAGATAAAGCCTGCCCACTTTGAGGAGTCTATGAAGTTTGCTCGCCGGAGTGTCAGCGACGCTGACATCAGGAAATACCAACTCTTTGCTCAGACCTTGCAACAGTCTCGGGGATTTGGATCCGAGTTTCGGTTTCCAGATCGAAATGAGAACACTGCAACAGGTGCCTCAGACCCTTTCTCATCTGTTACAGCTGAGGGAGATGATGATTTGTACAGTTAGTAGCAATGTGAGTTGGGTAATGTGGTTGATTTTCACTATTTCTGCCATGACTTGTAGCAAATGTCATGATAGTTTTGGTTTTGCTGAGGGTCAATGTTTCTGTTTCATGTTAAACGAGCAGTCTATAGTGCTCTTTTTGGTAAGTTAAGACTGATATATATAACATAGTCAAACCTGTATGTTTGTGTGTATATAATTTGACTTTTATATTCTAATCTCAATAAAAAAAATAAAGGAATCCTTGGTAAAAGTGGGGGTTATGGACTAATAATTTGTTCTTTCAATGGAGAATGTTAGATGCCAAATAATATAAATTTTATTGGTGTATGAATTGACTTTTGATGATGTAAACGCTTATTATGCCCAACACGTACTCCTATTATTTGAAAATTTATATTTAAAATCTTTACTTTGTGGATTGCTTTTACACCTTAATGTGCTTATTTGTTTGAGAAATTAGTGTACCATTCTTTTTCACTTTATGTATGGTTTTTTCTCCAGTACCATTGTAAATAACAAAATAAGAGAGGGAAGTGTAATGCTCGAACAAGGTGTATGTGGATGTGGATGTAACAGTGCTAAATTCAAAAACAATCGTTTGCTACGATGGAACAAATGTGTATCAATTATTTTCCCATACGCGCACAAGATAATGATATTCACTGCCCTTAGCCACGTATTGAACTAAACTATGACCAATGCGGCAAAGCCAGCCAGACAGGCTTGAACTAGATTTTAGAGTATAACAGAGCTTGTTACTAAAAATTGTTAGTCAGGAATGAAGTTCTAAGTGTGTAGCATTAGCTTTCAGTTAATTCGCTTCCATTCAATTAACTGAAAGATAATTATTGGTAAATGTTAATTTGTTAATTGTTAGTTTTTGTTAGTAGAAGAGTTTGAACTCACGACCTCTTTTTCCTTCCCTTCTTCCTCCATCACCAAATCAACTTTATAATTTTTAATAGATTTTGGTCCTACTTGAATCAGCATATATTCATTATATAAACACAATGATTTTCTGTGGAAGTTCTCTCCTTTATTCTGATACCAGAAGAGTTTGCTTGGACCCTACTGAATCATCATTCCTTTCCAGAATTATATGACAGTAGATTTGTTCTGTCTTTCCAATGAACCACACTACGACAAGGACAAGAATATCACCTTAAGACACGTGACCCTGACTCTAACTTATTTAGGTCTCTCATTTTTCCATTTTTTTCCCAGGTTGCAATTATCCTTTGTGTAATGTATGTTGTGTGCGCTATACGCTCACTCCTCATAATGTGGCCGGCCAACCAGGTTCAATCTTCTTTGACAGGCATCTACATTTAGAGTCAATCGTGTTTTGAACAACATTATCTTCAGAGGAGGATACATGTGAAAAACAATATATATATATATATATATATATATATATATATATATATATATATATATATATAGTAACACATGTCCGGTGCAAATATATTGAACTTAGCTATGTTAAGATAATATCGATAGAAACAGATTACTTTTATCACATGCAAAATGGCAACTCAGCATCATAAAAAAAAATCTTAATTAACCAATCTTGTCCATGATAGATTTATAGAGGCTAGCAAGCTCCTTCTCATAATTCTCCAACCTCTACTTCATCCTGCTGGTTGTCATCATCTAGCAAATTTGTGGCCTTAGTAATTGCAGAACTGATCTGATTCTTTTCTTGTGAGCAAAGCTTTGAACTGATATCCTTCATCTTCAAAGCATTCTTCGGATTTTAAAAATAACTATCTAAAGAACTCTTTGCATTGGCCTTCCTAAGAAACTTCTTATCTTCAGCCTGATAGTTCTCAGTTTCTTGAATCAATCTTTCAATTTCTTCAATTGTCAGTCTTTCTTTGTCATTGGGACTTCATGTTGGTTATCTTTTGTTGTCAAGTATACTCCCGTCTTCCTTACAGGAATGGTAGTATTCCTGGGAATCACCACACTCATGACACCTACATTTGTGGATATACCAAGGGACAGCGGTGTACAATCCAACAGCACCAAGTTGGGAACATTCTTAATGCCTTCATTCAACAATGCAGCCTGCACAGCTGCACCATAAGCAACAGCCTCGTCAGGGTTGATGCTCTTACACAGATCCTTTCCCTCGAAGAACTCCTGCAATAGCTCCTGCACCTTGGGAATCCTCGAAGAACCACCAACAAGGACAACATCATGCACACTGCCCTTGTCCATGATAGCATAAATAAGACATCTATCCTCTGTCTCCATGCACTCTTCAAAGAGCTCCATGTTGATTTCCTCAAACTTTCCACGAGTGATTGAAGAGCAGAAGTCAATGCCCTCAAATAAAACATCTAACTCAATGTTGGCAGTAACATCATATGATAGTATCCTTTTTGCCCTCTCACACGCAGTTCTCAACCTTCTTAAGGCTCTTGCGTTCCCACAAATGTCCACCTTGTTCTTCCTCTTGAACTCTTCTGCAAAGTAGTTCACCATTCTGTTGTCAAAGTCCTCTCCACCAAGGTGAGTGTTTCCTGCCGTACCCTTAGACTTGAAAAACCTTGTCCTTGATTGTAAGGAGAGACACGTCAAAAGTACCACCGCCAAGGTCAAAAATGAAAATGTTTCGCTCTCCAACACAATTATTCCTCTTGTCAAGGCCATATCATATGCTATAGCTGCAGCAGTGGGTTCATTGATTATCTGCACAACATTGAGGCCAGCAATGACACCAGCATCTTTGGTGGCTTTCCTCTGAGAGTCATTGAAATAAGCAGGCACTGTGACAACAACATTCTTTACGGGTGTCGCCAGGTATGCCTCCGCAATCTCCCGCATCTTTGTGAGGACCATCGACGATACTTCCTCAGCACAAAGATGCTTCTCTTGACCCTTGTACTTGACTTCAATCATGAGTTTGTCGTTAATGCCAGCAACAACCTTGAATGGCCAACATTATATCTTTTTGAATAATGGGATCACTGTAAGAAATTTCGTGGTAAAACTCTACAGATAATTCATGTAAAGGAAAGCAGAGAGTAGAAAAAAAAAATACCAAAGACAGTATTTTCTGGATTGATGACAGCCTGATTCTTAGCAGCATCACCAATCAACCTCTGGTTGTCTGTGAAAGCAACAAAAGAAGGTGTGGTTCGGTTGCCTTGTTGGTTGTGTATTATTTCTGCTCTACTGTGTTGCTCCTGCCACACTGCAACGCATGAATACGTTGTGCCAAGGTCGATACCTACGACTAATTTCTGATCTTCTTTGGCCATTTTCTTACCGGTGAATGACAAGTGAACGTATATCTCCCACAACGTTGCCGATTAATTTTTATATGGATTGAGTTCGACTAGAATCGTCATCCACAGATTTGTAACTTCATTGTTTAGAATTTAAGAAAGGAGAAAATTACATACAGATTTATAGGTGTTGTTGACCAATTATAAATAGAGTTTTACATTGGTAATATATATAATCTTTTAATGCAAAACTTTTTTCGTGTATTATGAGGAGAAGCTTCAATTCTAAGTGAAGAAAAGTACATACAACACCTATAAAATTGTATGTAAGTTTTTTCTTTTAAAAAATAAAATGGAAATTTTTCTTAATATAAAAATAAAGGTCTTGCTAACCAGTACTCTAAGAGTACTGGTTAAGAAATTAAAGGAGAAAGTATTTATTGTGAAAATCATAGATGAGCGCAAAAAAAAATTATGGGCATTCCAAACATTTCTCCTTTTAGTTCCTTAACCAGTGTCCTAAAAGAACTGGTTAGCATTTGCCTAAAAATAAAATGGAGATTTAGGCAAAATGCAAGTCACGTAAATGCATGATAAATAACATTTTAGTTTGTGCATTGATTAAATGTTTATTTTATACAATCAAAATTTATAATAAATAAATATTTATAAATATATAAATTATATTATAATTAAAATCTTTAATAGATAAAAAAATTTAACTTATAAATTATATTTTAAATTTATGATAAATAATTTATATTGTAATATAGTATTATTATTTTTAATTGTTGATAATTTCTTTTAAAAAATATTGAAATTTAAGTTAGAACTAAAAATACTGAAAATGATATATTGAAAGAAATAATAAATTAAGTTAAATCATTCAGTTGATATTAAAAGTATATATTTGATACTGTTAAATAAAATATAACTCGGAACAGAAAAGTAGAGAGAAAATATATATTTGATACTGTTGAATAAAATATAACTCGGAATAGGAAAGTAGAGAAGAAGAAGAGACTAGAGTTTAGAGAGAATGATAATTGTGTGTATTCTTTTTAGGAGGAGTAGCCTATTTATAGATACAAGAGATATTTGAAAAGTTACAAAAGATAAATAGAAATAAGGAAAGATCATAAAAGATAATACAAAAAGATATGGACAGCCACAAATAGATTATTCATAACACTCCCCCTTGGATGTCCATTATTTAAGAATGTGCCTCATTAAAACCTTACTAGGAAAAACCCTGTGGGATAAAAACCTAGTGAAGGAAAAAGAGTACATCATCTTTCAATATGTTATCACCTGCCTCATTAAAAACTTTGCCAGGAAAACCCAATGGGACACAACCATGGCGAAGGGAAAAAGAGTGCAGAGCGTATTTATTTCTCCCTCTCATGTAGACAATCATCTTTAAGATGGCGAAGTCCAATCTTGTCAGCCAGTTGCTCAAAAGTCTTCCTTGGCAATGTCTTTGTAAAGAGATTTGCTAGATTTTCACACAAACGAACTTGTTGAACATTTATGTCACCATTCTTTTAGAGATCATGAGTGAAAAAGAATTTTGGTAGAATATGCTTTGTTCTATCTCCTTTAATGTATTCTTATTTCAACTGAGCGATACAAGCAACATTGTTTTCACATATGATCGTTGATGCCATTTTTCCTGAGGATAAACCGCAAGTTTCTCGCACATGTTGAATTACAGATCTCAACCAAACACATTCACGACTTGCCTCGTGTAATGTTAAAATTTCTGCATGATTAGATGATGTTGCTGCTATGGTTTGTTTCACAGACCGCCATGAAATGACTGTACCACCACATGTAAATAAATATTCTGTCTGTGATCTACCATTATGAGGATCTGATAAATAACCTGCATCTACATAACCAATTAGATTTGACTTTGAAACATTTGAATAAAACAAACTCATGTCCATAGTGTCTCTAAGGTAACGAAGTATGTGCTTCACTTCATTTCAATGTCTTCGTGTAGGTGAAGAACATCTTGCTAATAAATTAACTGCAAATGATATATCGGGTCGTGTACAATTAGCAAGATACATTAATGCTCATATAGCACTAAGATATGGTACTTCAGGATCAAGTAGTTCTTCATCTTTTTCTTTAGGTCAGAAAGGATCACTGTTCACACCTAAAGACATTACAACCATTGGAGTACATAATGGATGTGATTTGTCCATATAGAACCTTTTAAGCATCTTCATTATATAAGTTTCTTGATGCACAAAAATTCTGCCTTTTGAATATTCAATTTGTAATCCCAAGCAGAATTTTGTCTTTCCTAGGTCCTTCATTCAAACTCTTTCTTTAAGCAATCTATGGCTTTTGGAAGCTCTTCAGGAGTTCTAAGGATATTTATGTCATCTACATAAACAACAATTATGCCAAATCCATTTTCAGATTTTTCATGAAAATACATGGACAAATAGGATCATTTTTATATCTTTCCTTAAGCAAATACTCACTAAGACGATTGTACCACATGCATCCCGATTGCTTAATCTATAAAAAGACTTATTCAATTTGATTGAGTAATCTTCTCTAGAACTTGCATTGATGGGCAAATTAAATCCTTCAGGGAATTTCATATAAATGTCATTTTCCAGATAGCCGTACAAATTGGCTGTAACAACATCCATTAGATGTAAATTGAGTCCTTCATGAGCAACCATTATAAAAATACTTACATCTACTACAGGTGAATATGTCTCTTTAAATTCAATATTGGGTCTTTGTGAAAATCCTTAAGCATCTAGTCGTGCTTTGTATCTCACAATTTCACCATTCTCATTTTGCTTTTGCACAAAAACCCATTTGTATTCAATTAATTTTACACCTTCAAGGTGTATGGACTACAGGTCCAAAAATGATTCGCTTAGCAAGCGAGTCTAATTCAGCTTCAATAACATCTTTCCATTTTGGCTAATAATTTCTTTGTCGACAATCACTAATGAACTTTGGTACTTGATCCTCAATATCATTTATTTCATTTAGCGCTATATTATATTCAAACACTTCGTCAACGTTGACTTCATTTTGGTTCCATCGTACCATTCATGACATAATTTGAGATCTCTTTATTTTCACTAATTTCAGGTACATGAGTTCTTCTGGAACTAAAATATTAATTATGTCAAAGAAATCTTTTAAAGTTTTCATAACCTTAATTTAGCCATCTTACTTTTCAACTCCTTTTCTTGAAGATTTTTCATCTTTGGAACCAATGGGTCTACCACGCTTCATGCATGTCTAAGACTCGTTTTGCAATATTATATTGTCCAACAGGGACATCAAATTTCATTGGAGCATTAGCAGTTGATACATATGATTAAGCCACTCTTTTGGCTAAACTTTGTAATTGAATTATCTTTTGAACTTCTGGTTCAAAATGTCTTTGTATGAGGATCAAGATAATGATAATTCATTCAAACTAATCTCCTTTTTCCAACTGCTTATTATCTCCCCCTCATGTTGGGAAAACTAATTCAAAATAACAATCGACGCATCAAGTCATCTAATGTTGATGATTCAACATATTTTATTACATATGGAGATTCATACCCAACATATATTTCCAACCTTCTTTTAGAACTCATCTTAGTGTGTTGTGATATAACAATTGGAGATATACATCACATACACAAATTTTCAAATGGAAAATATTAATAGGTTGCTCAATAAATTTCAATGGGGAGAGCTAATTATAACTTGTTGGCGTGATGCGAATCAATACTACAACATGCAAGATTGCATGTCCCCAATAAACCATTGGAAGTTTTGATCACATGAATAATGGTCTTGCAATCAACTTTAGATGTTTACTAAGTGATTCTACAAGTCCATCTTGTGTATGAACATGTGCTACAAGATGTTCAATATCAATTCCAATAGATATACAATACTCATTAAAAACATAAGATGTAAACTCACCAGCATTATCAAGGCGGATTTTCTTAATTGGATAATCAGAAAAATGAGCTCTTAGTCGAATTAATTGAGCTAACAATCTCGCAAACACCTGGTTGCGAGTTGACAACAAACAAACATGTGACCATCTAGTTGACGCATCAATTAAAACCATAAAATATCTAAATGGTCCACATGGTGGGTGATTGGTCCATAAATATCACCCTGTATCCCTTCTAAAAAATGAAATGGATTCATTCCCAATTTTCCTGGTGATGGTCTAATTATCAACTTCCCTTGGGAACATGTAGTATATAATAAATCATTGAAGAATCTTCTGGCTCTTCAATGGGTGTCCACATGAATTTTACAATATTTTTCGCATCATAATAGACCTGGGATGGCTCAACCGATCATGCTAAACAACAAATTTATTTTGATTTGTAAACTTCTGGTTTACAACATTATGCTTTTCCATTGTACTAATATTTGCGTAGTACAAACTATAAGAAAAGGCATGTAATTTTTTCAATATACAATTAAGTCTCATGATATAAAGATATTTCACATTTCCTTCATTATTAGTTTTAATATGGTATCCGTTTAGACGAATATCCTTGAAACTTAATGTGCAACATTGTTCCTCCAGGTAACAATACATTAGCTCTTTTGGAGCTTTCAATTATATTTGTAGTACCATAAATAGTACTATTATTAACTTCTCGCATTACTAAATAAGAGAAAATTTTATTATTCTTGATAGAAACTATCATACTACTATCATTAACTTCTTTCATGACCATGTCCACGACCATGATCATGATGCGGCCCTGACCACAAGATTATCCATAAGCATAATAATAAGATATTACTACATTCACTTCTGGGAATAGAGTAGAACCGATCAGGCGGACCTCATGATTTTTCATTGAAAACTCATTGTTTTGCTTAGTCGCAAAGAGGCAAGAAATTAAATATATATATATATATATATATATATATATATATATATATATATATATATTTGTCGAGAAGGGGAGCACATGGCTAAAGTGTAAAGGTCCACTTCATTAACAATAGAAAATTTCAATTATATTCTAAACAAAATATATAAACCATGGCCATATCGAAAAATCTCTCAAATGAAAGTCTCACATACAGTATATGGAAAAAAACTTTTGTCTGCTTTCTTTATTGGAACTTACAAAAACAACAAATAAAACTTTCACACATAATATGTAATTTATGTATTAAAAATATATTCAAGACCCATTGCAGTTAAATGTATTTTTGCATCTAATAGAGTTTTGATTAGATGTTTTATTTCCATTTTTTTTTTAATAAAGTCTTCAAGACCTTTTCTTGCAGGTTGCAATACCAATTGTGGATGACCCGTGAAAGAAAGACAATCGTGCTGATAACGTGTTAAATAAAATATAACTCAAAACAGGAAAGTAGAGAGAAAAGTAGAAAAGAAGAAGAGACTAGAGTTTAGAGAGAATGATAATTGTGTGTATTCTTTCTAGGATGAGTAGCATATTTATAGATACAAGAGATATCTGGAAAGTTACAAAAGATAAATAGAAATAAGGAAAGATCATAAAAGATAATACAAAAAGATATGGACAGTCACAAATAGATTATTTATAACAGATACATAATTGTTTCTGATATTTAATTATAACTTGTTAAACCGTTTAGTTAATATTAAAAGCATTAAATGATATCTCATTACATATATATTAGGAGCATATTTGAATTTTAAAATTATATATATATATATATATAAGAGGGATCAAATTACACAAATGTAATTCCAAAATAGTTACACAAATTCTTAACAGTTGATTTTATTATAATCTGATGGCTCAAATACTCACTTTAATAAAGCACGTGACTCACTTTCCCCTTATCTCCTTCGCTGCCTGCTCTAGTTCTCTGGGATACGACCACGAAGGTTAATTGCAGCGTAGATGCATATCATCTCAAAGGGCGGATCAACCTTGACTTGCATCAATACGTAAAACACATCAAGGAAAAGAGAAAAATTAGGGGATTCTTTGGGGGGGAAATGTCTTGCATTGAATGTTAATTTTAGCTTAAGTGCGTAATTTTCACCCATGAGAGGGACCAAACCTATCTTTTCCATTAGATTTAGAGCAGAGGCAGAGAGAATGCTTAATCGATATTCAACGGTTCCAATTACAATCTTACACACCTCCAAATTCGAGAAAACCCATATCTATTTGCTTGTGAAATTGAATAAACAATATTAGACCCAATATTATAGCAATGTTGAAGGCCACACTATAGATTTAATTTCTGGGAAATTCTAGCAGCATGATCATAATAATTGATTAATTTCAATTAAATGATGTTAGGATACAATCAAGCATCAGCGTTGCGTCACATGAAAGGATAACCATGAAAGTGAAATAATAAATAAGAAATTGGAGACATGATGCAGCATTGTGAATTGGGGATCTGCATATAATTAAAAAAAAAGGTAAATTGTAATTTTGGTCCCCTAAAATTCCTAATCCGCAATTTTGGTCCCTCAATTTTCAAAATTATGTAATTTTAGTCCCTCCATCCATTGATCGTTGGTTGACAGTCAATTAACGACGACGTGGAATTTTCATGCTGATGTGGATGAATGACGTGGCACTTATGTCACTAGTGACGTGGCAAAATGAATAATTATTTAGAAAATATTATAAAAATGATAGAGATAAGACTAGAACCTAAGACATTTTCTTTCTTATTCATTATTCGTTGCCTACACCACTAAACCATTCCATATACTTCAATTATATTGTAAACACTATATTATATATACATTTCTATATAAGTTAATTCCTTTTATAATATTTATTTAAATTAAATTTAGTTTATAAATAATAAATTTCTCCAATAAATATAATAATAAAAATATTTAATAAATAAATTTTATTATTTAATATTTTTTCATATAGTCACTATTGACTTTCATATTTTTCTGATTTTTTACAACATCACTAATTTATATAATTTATTTTAATATTATAATATTTATGTTATAAATTTCTAAAATTTAATGTTATAATATTTAAGATAAATTTTATGAATTAGTGATGTGATAAAAAAAATTGAAAAGAAAAAGGGATAAAAAATATGAAAGGAAAAAATGATTATAAAAATATATCAAATAATAAATTATATAATTTATTTATTTAATAATTTTATTTTATATTCATGGGATAAATTTATTATAAATATTATAATATTTATGTTACAAATTTATAAAATTATACTGTTATATATTTACAATATAAGTTATAAAATTATAATATTATAATAATATAATATTTAAATTATAAATTTATAATATTCATATACATTTACGTATATAAATTTATAATGTTATAATATTATAATTAATATTATAATTTTATATATGTAAATATTATAACTTTATAATTTTATAAATTTATTAAATAAATATTATAGTATTAAAATAAATTATATAAATTAGTGATGTGGTAAAAATGAGAAAAAATTTGAAAGATAAAAGTGATTGTATGAAAAAAATATATTAAATAATAAATAATATAATTTATTTATTAAGTATTTTTATTATTATATTTATTGGAGAAATTTATTGTTTATAAACCAAATTTAATATTAAATACATATTTCAAAAAAGAAATTAACTCATAGAGTAATGTATATATAATATAGTGTTTACAATATAACTTAAGTATATGGAATGTTTTAGTGGTTTATGCATTAAATAAGAAAGAAAGGAACTTGGGTTCTAGTTCCATGTCTACTATTTTTTATAATCTAATAATATAAAATTTGTGAATCCTTTCACAGGTTTGGAATCCACGTGGCGCTTCAAGAGAAGCTTTCAAGGTTTGAAATACATGTGTTGGCTACACAGAGGTTCGGATGACACGTGTCATGATATGACGCTTTGTAAATATTTGATTTGGGTGCCAATATTTGGTTCAACAATTAGTTTAGATTGATATGACTTGCCCATAATAAAATTAAATGGTAACAATATTTTGGTAACAATTATTTTATTTTATTTTATATTATTATATTTGAAATAAAAATATTTTGGTAACAATTAGAAATTTTGAATTATGATAAGTTATGTGTTAATGGTAAAATTATTTTGGTAACAATTTGAAATTTTGAATTGTGATAATTTATTAAATAAACCACGACAAGATAATTAAGGATATTGTTTTAGGGATATTTTTTTTGTTCAATGTAACACCCTAAGGATATTACCGTAACTACACTTAATATTTCTAAAGACACAAAAATTAAAAACATTTGCACAACCATCTCATGCGGAAGCTAACATATAAACATATAAATTACAACTTGATTTAATAATTACAACTTATTTCTGGTAACATTTACATCATGCAACATATAAGAAAATTACATAGAAATATAAAATAACTAAGCTACATCTTCTATGACGAGGCTCCATGCTCCAACGACACGCGTCATCACCTATTTCCTGAAATGAGGGAACTTAAAGGGGTGAGACATAAGGTCTCAGTGAGTGCTCTAAGACTCTACGGCTGGGTTAAACCCTTCTACCCGAACAATTCATCTATTAGTCTTTATGAATTTACCCTCTCCGAGCCTTTATAAAACTCTATTATTTCTATAGTTAGTCCACATCCATCGATCATAAAAACTTTCCTATAACACATCTCTCATGCTCACTCTACTACGCTAGTTCACCATCATCAGTATCTTAGTATTTATTCTCTAACTAGCAAGTTACTTTCATTACTCCCTCTACGTTAACTTCACTTTCCATGCTCATATTCTACTATCTAACACTTTCTTTGCATCAATCTATTTCTTAATAGCAAAATACATATGACCTATACTCACATAGTGTCGTTCTAGGTACATCTCTCTCTATGCCCACTAAGAGTCACATCCTATCCCATTCCATTACAAGTCTAGATATATATACATTCACAACATATTATGATTATGGATAGAATCATTCACACATCACATGGCATCCACTTCATAAACCACACAAGTCAGACAAAACTTACAATAATGCACGTATGCAATGCGATGTTCCATTCTCTTTTCTCATATGCATGTGGTACCAGTAAAACATTCTTGTGAAAGTAGCCTGGGAGTACGTGCGAGTTGACGAATAGCCACACCATGGGCATCCGACACTAACAGTCTCAACCAGGATGATACCCCTAGCGGCTCGTCAGGGTTACCCAGTCTTGCAAGGATACTCCAATCCATGGGATCAGCATGAGTTTAAAGGAGATTCCAAACCAGATAACACCCCCAAGGTCAGAACTCATCGAGTTCTTCACGACCTCCCCAGTTAGGTTCATAAACAACTTTCAAAAACACATATATATCATGTTATGATGCATGATTCACATAGATGTTCATGACTTCGTTAAACCTCACATCAAACATAGTGAACCCATTCTCGCCCCACATGGGCTAGGTCACTCACGGTCAAAATATCACTTGGGTCCATTCTCACCCCATATAGGCTAGATCACCCATCTCAATGGCATCTAACATCACCTCTTAACTCACAAATTCAAAGACATTTAATACTCATACATTACAATTCACACTTTAGGGATAATGTAAAGCATTCAATGATTGCACAACACTCACAAATCACCATTCAAGTTATAACAACAACACATGTATTCAATCTCATTATTCAATCAAGTCAAGTACCTGAAATACATCTTAACCCTATGCCATACATCAATTGTAGAATCTATCTACTTTGTATTATGATTGGTATAACGTCCTTTATGTTTTTAGTATTACTTCTATCATTTTATGTTGTGCATCTATGACCTTTCTGAGGTATAAACATGATATCTAGAGTTATACTAATCATATCAAGTTGAATTTTATCTTGTTTTAAAGTTAAGACAATTATCTACAACTCGTATGTTGACCTCAAGATCTAGTATTATGATCTACTATGCCTAAAATTAAGAACAACATAGACTTATCGCGGAATCCTGACAGCTTGACCTTTGCTCACTAATTGGGTGATATCTAGAGTTCTAGAATTCCGATTGGGATGAAACCAAAGCCATTAGTTATCTAACATCTAGGGTTACACCTATTATGAAGACACATAAGCCTAATTCGGTCATATTCACCACTCGTTTTTCACATTAAAATCACGTTCCTGTTTACTCTCTTTACATCTCTTAATTTCCACATCATTTTCCTAAACTACGATGAGATATCTGGGTCATAAGATAAGATACTTAAATATCTACAATTCAAACATGATCGAATCCTAAGGTGAGATGTCTACAATTCAAACATAATCAATTCATCATCGCATTAAAGAAAACATAATGCTTCGGGGTATTCACAACCCGTCCAATTAAAATCTAAAAGCGAAGGGTAGGGGAAAACACTCACTTGGGAAGCACAAAGATGATCTCCGACTGACCCGGGAGAGCTTGGTGGCGTTGTCCATCATGACCACCGCAACAACTCTTACTATGGCTAAAACTTGGGTGTGAAAAAAAACATGATCCCAAGCCCCGCCTATATGCCCCGAGTTTGGAAACTCTAAGGGGAAGATAAAAATATTAACTATAAGGGGCTCAATGCTTAACGCTAAGCCCACTTTATTCTTTGGTGCTACTAAGGCTTGGTGATCTACTCTATATATATAGGAAGGAAGGGATTTATGAAATTATTTTGCCCAATGTGGGACTTAAAGGGTTTTTCATAATCAAGTGACCTACTTTAGAGCCGATTTTCTCTAAGATGGAAGCCGATTTTGGTTTCTAAGGTGTAGGGATAAATTGTAGCTTTTTCAGCAACCTTTCCAACGACGCAAACAACACCTCATATGGACAAGTACAACTCAAGATATGACGTAGTCTTTCTAGGGTTTTCATCATAAAGCTCATCACTATACTTAAACACTTTTCAAACATTCTAATTATAAGAACTTAATCTAACACTCCTCTAACACCAAATATAATAACTATAACACTAACATAATATAATATAATAAAGATAATAATAATAATCTAACATCCACACCAATAAGATCACAAATAACAACAACAGCAACAATAAAATACACATGACACACGTGCATAGAAAAGCACAAACACTCTCACAACATAGGTACATGCTTAGGACAAAACCGATAATATACAAGTAATAATAACAAGAATTTACAGAAAATATAACAAAAGAGTCCTAATAAGGGTTCTCCTTAAGGTATATTCCTAGTACCCGAAACTTGGGGTGTTACATTCAACAATTAGTTTAGATTGATATCACTCACCCATATTAAAAGTAAATGGTTCACATTGTTTTTAATTTCAAACATAATTGATATAAATTAGAGTTATTGATTTTTTTGTAGTTATTGATTGATTGAATAGAGATACTGTATTACAAGTAAGCTAATTTTTTTAATATAAATTTATTTTGTTACTAAACTTTTAAATTGTTTAATTTAATTTTCTGTTATAAGTATTTTTTTTAAATAAGTAAAAAATAATGACTCTTTTAAAATGAATGATGATATTATAATATTACTGATAAAATTTAGATTTACTATTTTTAATATTAAAAATTAAAAATTAAAAATATATTAGATATATTACTTTTTGTTCCGCAAAATTGAATAGTTATCTTAATTAATAATTATAACTTTTGTTTTCAGCATATGCATATGCAACCAGATTAATAATTATATTATTAAATTTGAAATAAAAATATTTTGGTAACAATTAGAAATTTTGAATTATGATAAGTTACGTGTTAATGGTAAAATTATTTCGGTAACAATTTGAAATTTTGAATTTTGATAAGTTACATGTTAATGGTAAAATTATTTTGGTAACAATTTGAAATTTTGAATTGCAATAATTTATTAAATAAACCACAACAAGGATAATTAGGGATATTGTTTTAGGGATATTTTTTTGAATCCGATCAAGTTTTACTCATATTTTTCAATCAATTTAAAAAAAATCTTTTCATCCCATAATACAGTTATTGTAAATGCTATATATAATGATTTTAAATTGACATATAGACACTCATTCACTTATTCAAAAATTACCATCAAAGGAGCAACATTCCTTCATCTTCTTTTCATAAATGGCCCCAAGATATGACTCTGTGTCAAATATTTCTCCCAAAAATGATAATTTGCATATACTGGTTAGGGTTGTTCATTTGCGGTATCCTGCCAATGAAAACAGTATGTTTCCTCTAGAATTAGTTCTTATGGACAGTAAGATGTGTATTTTGAATTTGATTTTATTTTATTTTTATTTCACTTATTATAACCAAATATATTTTTTTTTGTTTCGTTATGCAAGAAGATATGATTGGTGCGATAATCCGCAAACAACTAATCTATATCTTCCGATTTAAGCTGGAAGAAGGGGAGGTGTACATGCTGTCAAAGTTTGATATGCATAGAAACGGAGGCAAGTACCGTACAACGAGGCATGCATGCAAGCTGAGTTTCGAAAGAAAAACAACCCTTGCAAAACAACCTCAAGCAGCTGTTTTGCAGAGCATACTTAAGTTCAACCCCCTTGCTGACACGTTTCTTGATAATTTTGATTGCAACTACTTTCTTCGGTCAAGCAATATGTTAATTTTTTTTTTAATATTGATTAACATACAATAAAATTAATTTGTCCAATTTCATCTCTTTTAGATATAATGAGAGTCCTTACCGGTGTAGGCAATGAACGAGAATACATAAAAGATGGGGTCAAATCCAAGCTTACAGTCGTGGAACTCGATAATGAAGGGTAAAGCATCCCAATATTATGATAATTAATATGTTTTTTTTATATTCCCTTACAATATTTCATGCATTGTTTCTAATATTTTACAACAAATTATAATTTTAAATTTTTGCACAATCAACTACGTTTACAACAATTATGACTCATAATATTGATGATTCTTTCTGTTTTATTTTATTGAAGATTTTTTCTATGTTTATATAACAACAAATCAAAATTGAAGGTCTCTCAAACATGTTTGTTCATCTTCTATGATTTCTTACTTTGATTTTTTTAGGATAAAATTTGCCACACTAAAAAGGGTTAGTTCTCAGTCTATTGTGTAGATATTATAAATCAATGTTTTATTCTTCTCCTATTTCATCTAATTTATCAAGATTTTAATTTTTTGTGTTTAGGGCATATTTTGCTGGTAATGAAAAAAAATGAGTAATGAATTTATTTTATTATTCTCAAGTTTCTGTTTTATTTTCAACTTTTGTGATAGTCTCTTACTTTTTTTTATTGATTTGGTATATAGTTTTCACTGTAGTAATGTTCTATCTTGTTCCTAAAGAGAGTCTTGCATTTTTTTTTTTGACATAACGTATTTTTTTTTAGTAATTGTATATTTATATTTTCAATATAGTAATATGTCTATAATCTTGTGGTAGTCTCTTACTTTTTATGGTGTTCTTTAGCCATTCTAAAAATTATAATGATTTGGTATAGATTCCATTATAGTAATGTTCTATCAAGTTCCTTGCGTATTTTTTTAAATAATTGTATATTTAGATTTTCAATATAGTGTGTTTTATTTTGAATATGTCTATAATGATGGATTTGATTATGTTCCTTGCGGCATTTTTTCGTGACATTAGCTATGTTCCATGGCTGCCTTAATGTATTAAAGGGGAAGAGTTGCTAGATTGTGTCTTTCAAATAAATATTGGAGGAAGATTTAGATTTCATAATTATTATTTAGAATATCTTTTACAAAATGAATTTTATTTTTTAAGAAAATTCTACTGATATGAGGCTAATTATGAATGTCTTAAAGAAACACAAACTAAGTTGCATTTTTATTTTATGATTTTGAGGATTATTACATGAGAATTAGTGATTTTGGTTTATGTAAACTCAATAATTAAATTGTAATCAATATATATAAAATTTATGAATCCAAAAATAGCTTCGTAAAACACATGGCGAAACAAGGTTATTTTTCAAGCATAGAATGACACGTGTCATCATTTCATGCTTCGAAATTTTTTGGTTCGGTTATGAACCAAATTCAAATTTAAATACATTTAAGTCTCATTAATTTATTAGGAACAAAAATTAATTCAAAATATTTTTAATTAATATCCAAATTTAAAATTAAATAATTTATAAGTATCTTCAAAAAATCAGTTGAGTAATCCTTAATTGAAAATTTTATTAAATAACTGCCTTAAATAGCTACATTTATTCAGATAATTATTTGAAATGCAAAATTCAACATATATTATTCAGCGCATATTTACGGAAATTTTAATCCTCCATTAATTATAGGCTGATCAATAATTTATATTTGTGAAATAACCTGTGTAAATAATTAACTATCAAGCAATCTAATAAATAATTAACATTCAATCCGATATTCACGGAAGTTTTATACACAATAATTCCGTTTTAAAATTACCTTACCTTAATGAGAGTGTTAATAACTTTTGTAATATCATGATTAAGAATATTAACACATGTTATATCTTATTACCGTAAAAAGATTATACTCAGCTTGATTTAAATTTTTAATAATATCATTATAATTAATTTTCAAATATTTATTGTATTTATAATTTATAATAATGATTATATTAATGACTTTTAATTAGCTATATTTGAATTTGAAATTTAAAATTCTTTCAGTATATGTGAATATTTAAATAAGAAAATTCTTTCATTTGATCATTCTCTCTTAATGACTAATCAAATTCAATGGTTGTTTTCAAATATTCATGCCCATCTCTCTATTTATATATATTCATGTTCTAGAATTTGCATTGACAATCATCTCTTCATTTTTTTTTCTTCTTCTTCTTTGTCCTTTTTCTTTTTCTCTTCTTCTCCTAAATCATCCAATAAAATGGCTAAACAGTTTGTGTTATAGTCGTTGTGTTCATTTTATAGTTTTTATTTATTTTTTAATTGTTTGTTACTATAAATTAGTGCCATAGACTTTGAAAGAGATGATATTTTATTTTCATAAAAAGAAGATTATTCAACCAATATTTTTTACTATAAAAGAAGTCTTGTTTAAGGTTCATGTCTAAAAACAATACTTCAACTATGTGGATCAAACAAGTATTCAGTTATCACATTTCAGTTTGAATGGCATGCTAATAATGGATTTTATTGATAAAAACAAACAAGTATTTGTCAATAAGATCCACTCTGAACAAATTGTTTTGAGTTGTTAACTAAAAATATTAATTTGATTGAGATGGTAAATTTGGAACGAATATGCAATATGTTCATGTTCATAATTTTTTTAACGTTAACTAAAAATTTATGAACAAATAGTTTTGGAGTACACGACTTTGAAAAAATGGCCGTAAAATATGACTTTATTTCACATGTAACACCCTCAAATATGAGATGCAGTATCTAGATAAGGGTTGTTAATATCTAAATAAAAATTATTAATATATAAATTATATAGTAAAAAAATACCCAAATTAGTGTCTAAATTACTTTGGTAGAAAATACAATTTTTTTAAATATTAAAACAAAAATCAATATTGTTTTTTTTACAGAAAAATCAATATTATTATTAAAAGGAAAACTAAAATAGTTGTAATACAATACAAAAATATGCAGTTAATGATGGATAAAAAGCTATACTAACTCAAATTATAATGAAAATTTGTTTATTCTTTAAAGTTATTGTCATTATTTCTATCAAAAAAAGTTATTGTCATTATTAACTATACTAATTAAAAACTTAATGATAATAATTCAAATAGTAATTAACGTTATTGATCATAAAATTACAAGTACTTATATTAACATGAGAGAAAAGAAATAGGAAAACTATAATGAGATAATAATATTCATTTGAAATATAATATCTTTAAGTGATGAATTAAATTTAAAAAAAAATAAAAAATTCATAACACAAATTTAATTCATGATGGGTAGGATAATTATCTACTTAATGAATATGAAATCAAGTACAAATAATTATCCACAAATTTTGACAATTATGCGTGCGAGTACGGGTATCTTAGTATCCAACCTTATCCATACCTACACATAATAATAATAATAATAATAATAATAATAATAATAATAATAATAATAATAATAATAATAATACGTAAGGGATAAATCATGTTCTTTATTTGTTAAAAGATTATGTTTTGTCTAAGGTCTTTGAATAAGATTTTAATTTTTGTGGTGTTTTATGATTATGATTATATTTTTTGAAAGATTTTTAATGACATTTTAATTTAATAAATATCTTATTTTTAATTAATATATTTATCAATTTTCATATTAATTAAAGTATAAGTAATGGATACGGTATAGACATTTAGGTACCCAATGAAAAATGACACATGTATTAAAGTTACTATCCACATAAGTATGAGTCTGGATATGAATCTTTTTTAAAGTACAACTATGGGGGTGAGTACTTATTATTTTTAGTTCATAACTTCTAATTCAAATTTTCACAAATTTTTAAATGTTAAAAATTTAATATTATTTTATAGCATTGTCCACTATATATTTTGTGCATGCCATGCATAGCTTGAATTTAGATTTTAATTTAAAAATATATAATTAAAAATGTAATTTCATAAAAATATTTTGTTTTCATTTTTTTATTGTAACTAAGAACTCTTATTTTAGATTGCTTAAAATATTATTTCATAATAATTATTTAAATTACTACCTTACCTAACACATAATTAATTTTTATTTCTCTAGAATACAAAAATTATGATTTTGTATTTTAAAAATTATAGGTTACGATATATATAATCAACTATATATCTATAACATACAACAATAATTAATAATTAAAAATATTATACTTTAATCGTAAATAATTTTTAAAATAATTTAAGAAAATTTTTATATATTTAAAATATTTTATAAAAATATTCACAAAAAATATTTAACCCGCGCAGGCATGGGTCATCCATTCTAGTATTTTCTAAATAATTAGACATTTTGCCACATCACTAGGCACATAAGTGTCACGTCATTTGTAACACCCCAAAAATTACAACCCAATACGTATGAACGTAAGAGATTTAATTAGAAAATTTTCTTGTTGGGGAGAATTGTAACATTGTGGTTTTTCTAATTGTATGATTAAGTGTTTGATTAATAATGAAAGTGCAAACTAAATTTAAGTTATGTTGATTGATATAATAATTAACTTAAGTTCTATGTTTTGTTATGTGCCATAATATTATTGTGAGATTTTTGGAACTTTTACGTGAGTTCCGTAAGTTGTAAAAAAAGAAAAAAATAAAAAATAAGAGAAGGGGGTGTCCTTAGAGAAAGGGTGGCTACAAATAGCAAAACTTCTGCATACAAGGTGGTCCACTCTTAATACCAACAACTTATCTTCTTTTTCTCTCTCTCTCAGCTGAACCAAAAACCCAAGGTAAGGGGAACTCTTTGTGGATTCTATTTTTAGTCTAAGGGTGGTTGAGAGTTAGGGGACTCAATCACCTACACATGCATGCCCCTCTTTGGCTGTTGTGTGTGTTTGTTTGAATGCTTGAATGTAAAAAGTTGATGAAATGGGTTTGAAACCCTTGGCAGTGGCTGTGTGAGTGCATGTCCTGGCTTTAATGTTATTTTTGTTCTTTTGAAACTGAGTGGGAAGGCCCCTGGAACAAGGAATCCATGCCCAATTTTCGTAGAATTAATTGATGAAGGTTGTATGTTGAAAACAAACTCCGAAACAATAGAATAGTGGTTGTTAGGTTCGCGTGTCCCTGGACAGCTCCCACAGTTTTACGATTTTTGGAAGATTTAACCGTTGGTTTTTCACGAAATTTTGTTTTTAATGATAATAGACACAAAAAGGAACAACTTTTATTTTGACATCATAGAGATAAAACCTCGTCTTGAAGTTCATTCGTAGCTTTCAAAATGGATGTTCTGTTTTCATGTTTCCCCGGAACATGTCTCGGTTTTTCTCAAATTCCCACTTTTGTGCTTAATGTTTCTTTTTCGTTTTTGAACCATTAAAAACTAGATAAAACAATATTTTTAACTATATAAATTACAAAAATTATCATTCCCAATTTCTAAATTAACCTTTTAAAATGAAACAGGGCAAGGGTTTTTGAGCTCTGTTTTGAGTCTGAAACTTAGGCTGTTAGAAACAAATATACTGGGAATAATAGGGAAATAATTTGGAGGCAAGGGTTACCTTTTTAGAAATATAAAGATATTACCTTTCTACTGTAAAATTTTTAGCTCAAAACAAGTTTGGGAAGTGGGAGAAATTTACATTTCTTTGAGCTATGTTCAGTGAGCACTCAAAATTCAGGGCTGCTGACTTAGAAAATTTTTATAAAATTTTCTAGATGTTGATTTTATAAATGGGATATCTTTCTATAAAATATATTTCAAGAGCTTCGATTTGATATAAAAAATTTTAAATTCCGAGGTCATTTGCTAGTATCAGTGAGAGCTCACATTCAGTACTGCTAATGAAAATTTGACTAAATAGTCAAATGTGATTGTTAACACTTGTATTTTTATAACTTTACCTTCAACTAATATTTTGATTCTGTGAGATAATGGATAAAATACAACCACTATTATGATTGATTTATTCAAGTCTCAGGAAGGAAAACCTTGAGTATTTGATATTGGAAAGTGTAATTTTCCCTATTTTGGTGATACGGTCTGTTGACTGTAGTTTGAATCTTGTGGTGAATTGTTTGTTGGTGTGATGTGTTTACACGACTTGATGCGAGTACTTGTAATAACTAGAACTAATTTCTAGTGTCAATAGCAGGATTGCTATTCAAAGATAAATATTTTTCTTTTATCAAATCATAAGACATTTGAGAGGATAAGGAATATATAAAACATAATAAAATTGTCTGAATCGTGGTGAGAACCAAAAGGAGGAAGGAACCTCCAGTGCCAAGTCATGTGAAACGGTTGAACGAATTGTTCGTGGATAAAGCTTGAATGGACAATTGTGAAAGAGGTTGTGTGGGGCTTCAACTGTGGTGAACGATATGCTCGTGAGGAATGGGGTCGGAATGTGTGACCACTGTGGTGGTGGAGAGTGGATCTCCGTATAGTATGTCAGGGACATACGTTGTGGAAGACCGTCGTTCAGTACCTTTGGCAGTGAACCC
This sequence comes from Pueraria montana var. lobata, assembly GCA_026413185.1. NCBI lineage: Eukaryota > Viridiplantae > Streptophyta > Magnoliopsida > Fabales > Fabaceae > Pueraria > Pueraria montana. The sequence goes on along the minus strand of CM048652.1, from coordinate 27,455,555 downwards.
ACACCAACCTATAAGAGATGAACCCGATGAGAGGGAGTGATTGAGGAGTCAGTCCTCAGAGATTGGATGACCTCACAGAGTGGTACCTGAGGTGTGCTCGCTGACTTGCTGTTTCTTGGGGATCTGGCGCCGAGTTTGTGGTCGTGCTTCCACAGTGCCGACTTGGCACTCCTGACAAATGCGAGGCACAACCGTGTTGGTGAGAGCCCTGTCATTGTACCGTGGTGAAGGGTGTACTCCCAGCAAGTCATCCGACTTAAAATGTGTAAGACCATTGAGTTCTGGGAGTTCCAGTGGCAGGTGGCCAGTGTGAAATAATTTACAAGAATAGCTGTGGAAACGAATAGGTTTCGGGTGTGACCGTTAGAGATGTTATTTTCACCAGCTTCGTCACTTTTCATTTGGAGGTTGGTCTAACATGCAGGGTTGGGTTTAGAGATGACTGCTTTGAGACTAAGTTTTCCTCTTTTTATGTATTTGGATATGGGTAGACCTAGGTTTCAGATTTTTGGTATGTACATTCAGCTTTCGTACTATATTACCCTATGTATTTGGTATACACTTTGAAAATGTACATGTTACTATTACTCTGAAAAATATTTGGGTTATGAAAATCTCTATTTCATGTATACTTATAATTGAGGCGGCGATACGCAACTTCCAAAATTAATTAATGAAAAGTTTTAAACATCCGATAAAATTCCAATCTATGTTTTATTAACTTCACAGTTTTTGGAAAAAATTAAAGTTAGTTAACATGCTTATTAAATTAAAATAAGTTTAAAAATGAGAATATATGTAAACTCGGATTTAGGGTGTTACATCATTCGTCTACATCAGCATGAAAACTACACGTCATCGTTAATTGACGGTCAACTAATGGTCAACGGATGGAGGGACTAAAATTGCGTAATTTTGAAAATTGAGGGACAAAAATTGCGGATTTAAAAATAGGGGGACTAAAATTGCGGATTGAGAATTATAGGGGGTCCAAAATTGCAATTTAGCCAAAAAAAAAAGTGGGGTTCTGAAAGTATAAGTAGGTTAGGGGCAAGTTTCCAGAAGATGGGTGAACGAAGAAGGTAAGCACGAAGGGATACCAAGTCACGTGCTTAATTAAAGTGAGTATATTTGAGCCGTCAGATTATAACAAAATCAACGGTTAAGGATTGGTGTACCTCTTTTGAAATTACACTGGTATAATTTGATCTCTCCTCATATATATATATATTCAAATGAGAATGAATATGAGATAGTAAGGAGAGTGAAGACATGAGGAAATGTATAGGTTTATACGTTTATATATATAGAGAGAGAGATTGCTTATGAGATTTACGAGGATTAACTAGTAGTATAGTTTGTGCATTGCAGTAAATAAATACTTATTTTATACAACTATAATTTATAATTTATAATAAATAAATATTTCTAAATATATAAATTATATTATAAATATCTAAAAATATTTAGAAAATATTCAACTATAAGAAGAAAAGTATAGTTTACCACTATTTTTTAATATAGTATACGTAGTGATAATTTACCACTACTTTTCATCATCTAAATATATAAATAATATCTAGAAGAAGAAAAGTAGTGGTAAATTATTTAAATAATAATTTACTATTATCATGCATGTTGAGGAAGCCTCACCCTGCGACAACACACAACCAAATCAAAGAAAGAGAAAATTGATAGATTGAAACCAGCACCAAATCAACACTTGAAGGTTGAAGAGATTACTCAGAGAGAGAAACGAACCCTAACTTGAGGAGAGAAGAGAGAAACGAACCCTAAAAAATGAAAAGAACATTGTAGACTCGCAATTTATCAGGCTTCAGATAGCATTTTATGAGGTTTTCGCTTCTTCAGACTTGAGTCGTCACCCGCAACGATTATGAAAATGCACAACACAAGTGAGGCGATTTCGGAGGTTGGAAAGCAAGTGAAAGGGTGTGTAAGGTTACGATGTGTACTAACACGATTTTCCCCTATAATTTTTTCCTTCAAATTTTAAATTCGCAAAAAATGTTTCCTGCGGAATTAAAATTGCAGATATCTCTTCGGGAAATTCCAAAACTACTTTCTTGCAAATTTTTTTGCGGTTTATTAAAATAACAATAAATATTTCCTGCAGAAATAAATCCACAAAACAATCCGCAGGTAATATAAATAATTCCTACGGAATTTCCTACAACCTTTTATTAGCAAGAATTAATCCTATAATAACCATGGTGGCAGAAAAATCAGCAAAAATTTCCTGTGGATATTTCATTGCAGCAAAATCCGCAGGAAAAGAAGACATTTCTAGTAGTGGGATCACAATAAGATTTCCTAAAATCCACAGGAGTCCTGATATGCATCTAGTTCTTCTACTTTTCCTAAAATTTCTCTTATCAATTTTTGTAACTACCATACATTCACAATATTTCTATAACTACCTCCATTCACTTCTTTATATCTTTTGTAACTACCACACATTCATAATATTTCTATAACTACCTCTATTCACTTCTTTATATCTGATGCTATATTTTTTTAAATATTTTTTTATCAGTTTTTTAGCTCTATTTTTTAATTCCGAATATTTCTCTCTTTCATAAATAATTTTAAATCCCCAATTCAATTTACTTTTTAATTTTCAAAGTTAATTTAAAAAATTAAAGTTACATCATTACATCTTCCCCTATCTTTTTTTTCTTAAAAAAAATTATACTTTCTAATTTCTTTTATAATTATCTCTTTTTCAAAATTTCTTTCGATGTGCTATATAATTCTTTTTTTTCTTTCAAATTTTATACTCTCTAGTATCTTTTGGGCCTTTTTTTTAATATTTCTTTTATCTGATTTTCTAACTCTATTTTTTAATTCCGAAAATTTATCTCTTTCATCAATAATTCCAAATCCTTAATTCAATTTACTTTTCAATTTTCAAATTTAATATTAAAAAAATTAAACTTACATTATTACATCTTCCCTTATGTTTTTATCTTTTAAAAAATATATAGTTTCTGTTAAAATAGGAGAAAACAGGGGTATAATGGAGGGAAAACCGTGTGTCAAAGTACACAGTGGATGCATGTTTATATAGGTTAATTACATTAATTACACATAAATAGAGGATATTTTATTTCCTCTAAATTAAAGATTATGTTCCTATAAACCGCTATTATTAATAGAATCAGAATATAATATTCTGATTTTCAACACTCCCCCTCAAGCTGAAGGTTACTAAGCTCTCAGCTTGTTACAAGAAAATTTATTCCGACAAATAAATAAAAAAACATAAAAATTGAGCTCCACCAAAAAATAATAGTTTGAAAAACAACTCAAGGATGTTGGAGAAGTCGGAGAAAGTTGCTAGAAAAAATATATTTGCCAGATAGCTAGAATGATCATCAGCGAAAGAGAAAATTCATGGCAAGCATAGCAAGGTCCGTTCTTCTCAAAACTACATATGGAAGCTTCAAACCCAATAATGTTGGAGACCCAAATTATTTAAACTGAACACAAGGCCAATGCATCTGGGACAAAGTCGTTGGAACTAGTGCACATGGGACAAAGACGGGGCCAGTGCATCTAGGACAGCGGCATGGTAGGCTACTGGAAAGTTCTTCTCCAGAAAATGAGCGGCGAGCAGAAGGCGGTGGCAGGAAAACACGTCGGAAAAGGACAACAGCAGGATAAGCGACCGAAAAGTTCTTCACTGGAAAATAAGCGACGAGCAAAAGGCAGTGGTCGAAAAACACGCCAGAAAAGGACGACGACAGCTTAGGCAATTGGAAAGATATTCGCTGAAAAATGAGCGGCGAGCAGAAAACATGCCGGAAAAGAACGACAGAGGTGCGAAACTAATCACCGAGAGAAGGGAGACGATCAGAAGGGTCCACCGGGGACAGTGAGTCCAGAAGGGTCCACTAGGGGCAGTGAGTCCCTGTCCCAGGTGAGGCACAATTTTCGTAATACCTCTATCAGGCTCTAATACCATGTTAAAATAGGAGAAAACAGAGGTATAATGGAGGGAAAACCGTGTGTCAAAGTACACAGCGGATGCATGTTTTTATCGGTTAATTACATTAATTACACATAAATAGAGGATATTTTGTTTCCTCTAAATTAAATATTATGTTCCTATAAACCGCTATTATTAATAGAATCATAATATAATATTCTGATTTTCAACAGTTTCTATTTTCTTTTATAATTTTTTCTTTTTCAAAATTTCTTTCGATGTACTATATTTTTCTTTTCAAATTTTATACTCTTTAATATATTTTTTTAATATTTCTTTTATCAGATTTTCTAACTCTATTTTTTAATTCCAAATATTTCTCTCTTTAGTCAATAATTCTAAATCCTTAATTCAATTTACTTTTCAATTTTCAAAGTTAATATTAAAAAAATTAAAGTTACATTGTTACATCTTTCCTTATCTCTCTTTTTTATTTTAATTTTATAGTTTCTAATTTCTTTTATAATTATCTCTTTTTTAAAATTTCTTTCAATGTGCTATATAATTCTTTGTTTTTTTTTTTTCAAATTTCTTTCTATTGGCTATATAAATAAGGTAGTGAAAATCTTAATAAGCCCGTGTAATGCACGGGCTAAAATACTAGTATAAAATTAATTGTGTATTTTGTTATTATAATACTAGTTAAGGTTAACTAGTGTAATTTTTTTTAAAGATTAACTAGTGTAAAATTTTGTAAAACTAGTTGTGTTTGTTGTTATTATTGCAATAGTTAATATTATAACTAGTGTAAAATTATGTAAAACTAGTTGTGTGTTTGTTGTTATTATGGTAACAGTTAAAGTTATTATGGTAACGGTTAAGGTTATTGTCATTTACAATAAAAATTAATTTTAATTTTATGTGTAAAAATAGTAAATATTTTTTAAAAATATTATTTATTAAAAGTTAGAAATTTAAATAATTATAAAGGAAGAAAAAAAATATAGCCCCCTTTAATAAGTTTCTCAATCCGTCCCTGGTTAGACTTTAATTATTTTTAATATAAATGAACATTTTTATGGTGGTAAAAAATAATAAATGTGTCTTTAATGATATTTTATCTTTTTTTTCTACAAATTGTAATGTCAACAATAAATAATTTTAAATATCTTATTATTAATTTTAGTATTTTAAAAGGTAAAGTGCATTTTTAAATACCTTTAGTATCATCTTTAAATTTTTTTACAAATTTGGTAATATATATTCAAAACTAATTACTATTAATCATGCATGTTGACGATCAAAATAAGAAAAAAAAATCTTTAAAAAACTTATTCACATTAAAATAGATTCAATTATAACACAATTATAACACATATTCATTCAATCACAAATCATCGTTTGCATGACTTTTAAAATAATTTTGTAAAAGTCAACAAACTTACCATAAATGATAGTTTGTGATTGGATGACAGTATAAAATAATTTTACACTGTTAATGCATCACTTTTTTTCATCTTTTAGTGAATGAGAATATATATTTTAATTCAAATATAACTCAAGAGAGAAATATGATTAATGTCTCATAATAAGGGAGGAAAATGCAATTTAAAGATCAAGGTAGGAATTTAAATGTCACAATGCTACAAAAGTTGAGACAATTAAAACTTCCATTGCAACCAGCATAACGCTTTTGAAGTACTATTATTAATTTTAAATTGAAGATCAAGAGTATAAGCTTATTTGCGGAGTTTATAAGCTTCTTTGACCACCTTATAAATCACTTTGACCAAAATAAACTTATTTGATATACGAGCTTATTTTAGTAGTTTATTTTTCATAAGCTACTTCAAGTAACTTATTTTCATAAGCTACTTGAAGTAGCTTATGGAAAATAAGCTAACTTATAAGCTACTAGCTTTTTTTTCTTCTCAATTTTATCTTCATTTTACCCTTTTATTCAATTCAAAAACCCTTTTACCTATTTTAACATTCATACAAACACTAGATGTCATATTTATTTTCTTAGTTATTATGAAACTTGGAATTCTATTTTTTTTTATTTTGTTTAATGTTAAACTATTTATTTTAATGGATTAATAATTTGTTTATTTTTTATTTATTTAAAATAATTGGTCACTAAACAAAAGTTGATAAAAAAATCAAAATTATAAAGAATAAAATATTTTTTATTTTTTGTTTTCAAATAGTATTATTAATAAAAAAAATTAAATATTAAAAAATTGATTTTAAACAATATAAGTTTATTTAATTTAATTATACTCTTTTCAAAAAAATAAAAAGAAAAAAGTTGATTTAAAACAATATCAATTTATTAAAAAATTGATTTTAAACGATATGAATAAAATCACCAGATTTTTACTATTCTTTTATAATACAAAATTGTTGTCTTACATTTTAAGATGATAAGTTATTAAAAATAAATTCAAATATTAAAATGTTAAATATGTCCTTTTATGTTATTTGATATTTATCAGTTAGCTTATCCGTTAATCTTATCAAACACTTTCAATTAAATCAGCTAGCTTATAAGCTTTCAGCTTTTGAGGTTATAAGTTTTCAACTAGCTTATCAACTAATTTTATCAAACATAGCCTAAGGTAGGAATTGGATTTTGACCGAAAACAACCTAAAATCATTATTGTTCTAATGATATATATTAATTTTAAATTTCCATTTTAACTTTATTTTTTTTATTAATTTTAATTTAATTTATATTATTTTTGTGAGATGGCATAAATTATAGAAGATTGTGAATCTCACTCATAATTGTATATTATTTTTAAAATCAAACTAAGTTAAACAATGAATAACGTAACAAACATGATATGGGGCGCAGCTACCTTATGGCCTAGGGTGGCCATGGACCCCCCCAAAATTTTTAATTTTTATTATATCATATGTAGTTTTTTTATATATAAAACATTAAGCTTTTATTAAAATACATGAAAATATGAAATATTTTATAAATTTGACTCAGTTTTACAATCTCGTTTAATAAATCTCCCATTATATATGTTTTTTATAGAGAAAAATTTATAATATAATAATAATATAAAATAAATCTATATCAAGAGAAAAATTCAACTAAGTATTACAATACATTTTTTTTTACTTCAAGTAATAATTTTATGACTCAAATCTTTTGACTTATGAGGTATGAGCTTTTAACTTATTTATATATTGAAGTGTAACTTGCAAATATTTTTTGTGTTGATATCAATCCATTCAAAAATTCAAAATTAATCTTTTAAATTACGTGCTCTAATATGTAAAACTTGTATTTAGGCATTTACAAAATTTTGAAATTTATTTTATTTTTTTCTTAACCAACTCTACATATGAAATTGTCCTATAACCATTTAAAATGATTATCATAATTATGAATTCATAGGTAATTGTTGTTCAAAATATAAAATTTAAAAATAATAATATAAAAAATCTCCTATTTAATATATAGTAATTTATATATTTGGCCACCCCAACTAAAATCGTCTAGTTCCGCTAGTTTAATTTTTTATGATTAATTATTTTCAATAATCAAATCAATTTTAAAAACAATTGTATCACCTACTATTCAAAAGTAAACCAAATTTGTTATTCTTAATTTACTTTTAATTACTTGAACTCCATTTCCATATGAGGAAGACTTCCAACACACGTTCTTTTGGATTTAATATTCAATATTTTCTTCAAATATGACTTAAGCTCAAATTTATTTAACCTACAAAATTTTTGGACTGGATTGGATTTTGACCATATATCCAATTTGTTGTATTCCTTGCAATATTCCTAGATCCTTATTTATTTTCAATATTATGTTTCCTTGTGTCAATTGTTCTAGTCACCCGTGACTCTATCTCATCACCATGGAAAAATATATTTGGACATTCCAAATACTATTAAACACTCTGTAAGAGATAGATAATTAAGAGGAAAATATAAGTATAATAAATAAAATAATGTGATAAAAAAAACAATAAAAAAGAAATGAGAAAGGTTGATTGATTGTTTAAAAAAATATGTCCAAAATTCATTGTTCTTCTGATGTGGGAATTGTAAAGATTAAGCAGGCTGCTTTGGATTAATTAAACATGATAAAGCAAAATGAGATGAGTGTATAGTACATCAACTTAATTATTGTTGTTTTTCTTACCTCACAAGAAATGGAAATGGTGGTTTAATTCCTTCAGGCATCCTAATTACATTTTGATGTATGTGTGTAGATCAAGACGAAGTTCACACTGTCTCCTTGCAAGATATGGGGTCTATCATCTATTGCTGTACATGGAAAGCATAAAAAGGTCTTGCGAAGTCCAATTAAATAAAGGAAAAAAAATTAAAAATTAAGGTAATTTCTTTGATGCATGTTGTAATTAACATGTTTTGGTGCCCTCTATGACATGGATCAATGATATGTTGACAGCTGTCCTTGTCTACCACATCATATATTAGACACTAATTTGTGAATATTTTACTTAAGATCCAGGGATTTAAGTGCAAGAATTTTAATATTTCTGATTTTTAATTTTATTTTTGAATTATAATTTGAAACGGTTCTGCGTGGGGTACGCGTTGTTGCCGAAGAAGCGAAACAGTTTCATCAAAGACTCGCTCATGAATCTCGTGAGATCTCGCAGGATAGACCTAGTCCGGGTCGACCCAAATCGGAAGCTAACGGAGCGCGAACCCGCTGGTGGCTGACGGCAGCGCGAAGTCGCACAAAATGGCGCTGGTTTTCAAATTCGACGGTTTGAATTCTCTGAAGTCGCCGATCGTGGTGCAGGAGTTCGTGAACCACGGGGCATGATCTTCAAGGTGTACGTGGTCGGCGAGCGCGTGAAGCAGAAATTGCTGCCGAACGTCCGAGAGGACAAGTTGGATCAACTCTGTCAACACAACTAAGATGCAAACAACTATGATAGGGACAAAACTCTTTCGGGGTTGGATGACGAGAAGACGTGATGGTTAATGATAGGAAGAGGAAGATGTGCTTGCTTATGACAGACGAAGTTCTTTCATGGTTGGAAAGACAGAAAGATTAAATTTTTTGCACTTAAGTCCATGGGTTTTATGTGTAATATTCACAAATTAATGTCAATTTATGATGTGGCAGTTAAAGACAATTGTCAACATATCATTGATCCATGTCACAGAGGGCACCAAAACATGTTAATTACAACATGCATCAAAGAAATTACCTTAATTTTTAATTTTTTCCTTTATTTAATTGGACTTCGCAAGACCTTTTTATGCTTTCCATGTACAGCAATAGATGATAGACCCCATATCTTGCAAGGAGACAGTGTGAACTTCGTCTTGATCTACACACATACATCAAAATGTAATTAGGATGCCTGAAGGAATTAAACCACCATTTCCATTTCTTGTGAGGTAAGAAAAACAACAATAATTAAGTTGATGTACTATACACTCATCTCATTTTGCTTTATCATGTTTAATTAATCCAAAGCAGCCTGCTTAATCTTTACAATTCCCACATCACGACTAGCTCACCATTCAAAATATCTAATACGATATCTGTATATGTCTTCTCCAATATAGTAATAATTTATTTCCCTCAGACATTTAACAAGATTCATGGTCCATTCCCTGTTGGGGTGGTGGGTAGGCCACAGCTGAGGAAGATGAATAAGCAAGTGATGAGGAACGAGAAGAGGATTGGAGTAGCAACAACTGAGCCGGGGTCACCGAAGAGGACGAAAAAGAGGTTGTTTTGGTGCAGTTGGTGGTAGCAGTAGCAGCACCCTTGTGGTGGTGGGGCTGGGGCTCAGACCCTGCTGGAGGGTCATGTCGAATCTCTCTCAATAATGCAGCCACGTGGCTCATGGTGGGTCGATCCTCCGCGCGAGTATTGGTGCACAAGAGACAGATGCCAAGTGCTTGCAGCATCTCTTGTATCTCCCTGTCTGGACGCCCCTGAAGCCTCTGGTCCACAACCTCAGCCGGGTCCTTCTTCCTCTTCAGCTCCTCTCTCACCCACTGCACAACATGTTGTTGTCCCTCCGGAAATGATGCATCCAGTACTGGCCTCTTTCCAGTTACTATCTCCAGTAGGACCACCCCAAAACTGTACACATCACTCTTCTCTGTGATCTTCAGCATGCATGCATACTCTGCACCCACAGTCCCAACCCAACCAAACACATCAACAACTATAGTACACACACCCTCCACAAACTACAAACAAATACAGTTAAGTAGTGTGTCAACAAGTGATTTATCAATATGTGATCATGAGCATTTATTTACATGACTCATCATAATTTGGCTTTTCTGTTAGACCTACCATGTCCTTGTGAATTGTTATTGTCTGAAAAGGCAGGTTTATGTCTAGTTAATAGTTATTATTCACTACCTCAAGTACAAATAATAAATCCAAAAACCAAAAAGCAAGCATATATGTCAATTTTTAACTGATTGAGAATGTCAAAAGTGAAAACCATTAAAATTGACTTACCAGGAGCAATGTAGCCGTAAGAACCCGCGAATTGGGGGTTCATGGAAAAAGAACTGTGATCCTCTTCCACTAACCGAGCGAGTCCAAAATCGGCCAAACACGGTTCATACCTGTCTCCAAGTAAAATATTGTGCGCCTTCACGTCCCGGTGCAGGATAGCAGGGACGCAATCGTGGTGCAAGTAGGCCAGACCCTCCGCCACGCCCACTGCTATCTTGAGCCGCGTCTCCCACTCCACTAATCCTGCGCACCCCTCGTGCAACAGCGCGTCCAAATTCCCACCCGCTAAGTAATCATAGAATAGTAACTTTGTTTTCCGGTTCTCCGCCCAACCCAACAGCCGCACAATATTCCGGTGCCGGATTCTCGCCAGCGTCGCGATCTCCGCCGCGAACGCCGCCGCGGAGAATTTCTCCCTTGACTTAAACCTCTTCACCGCCACGGTTAAGCCCGAAGGCGTTTCCACTCTGTAAACGACGCCGGTTCGTCCTCTCCCAACGACATTGCCAGCTGTCAGGCATTTTGCCACGTCAGCTATGGACAGGTCGAGTTTCAGGTAAAGCGTCACTTTCCAAGGCGGGGCCATGTCCACGTCTGCGTCGGTCCCGTTAACGTCGTTTTTGCTCCCCTCGTGTCGTTTCGCTGCGGCGACGACGCACAGCGCCGCCACGAGGAGCGCGCACGCCGCGACGCACAGCAGGACCGCGAAGGCCGCGCGCGCAGCCTTCTCTCCCCGCCGCGATCCTCCGTCGACGGCCGACAGCCGCAGCGCCGGGTTCCCCTCCAGCACGCTCACCGGAAGCTTCGCGAAGAAAGGAGTCTCCGGAACGCGCCCCGAGAACTCGTTATACGAGATATTCAACACGACGAGATTTTGCAGCCCAACGAGATACCGAAGCTCACCGCTGAGATGATTATGAGAAATATCCAAAACGGCGAGTTTTACCAACGACGAAAACTCCTTAGGAATCTCACCGGAGAGTTGGTTCAAGCTTAGATTCAGAGCTATCTCCATCGACGGAATATTCCCTAAACTCCCTGGAATATTCCCGGAGATTCGGTTGCTGCTGAGGTCCAGTAACTGCAGCTTCGAGCAGGAACCGAGTTGACTCGGTATTGACCCGGAGATACAATTCTTCCTCAAAACAAATTTATTGAGAGAGGTAAGAAACCCTACGCTGGGACTAAGCGTGCCTTGTAGATTATTATCGGAGATATCGATAAATTGAAGGGAATTAAGTTTTCCAAGACTCTCCGGTAGGGTTCCGGCGATGGAATTGGAATGCAGGTCGAGAAACGTGAGATTCCGGCAGCCGGAGATTTCGTCGGGAATATTTCCGGTGATGCGGTTGTTTCCGAGGTCCAAGAAATTCAAATTCGCGAGATTCCCTATCTGCGAGGGAATATTCCCGGTGATGCTATTGTTACTCGCTCTGAAACGAATCAGAGAAGAACAATTACCAATCTCCGAAGGTAATTTTCCAGAGAGAGCGTTTGATAGAAGCAAAAGCTTGTTCAGTTTTCTGAGCTGGAATATTCCCTCAGGTATAGAACCAGTGAAATTGTTCTGCGAGAGATCCAACGCTTCAAGGTTTTCGCATTTCGAAAGCGTGGACGGTATAGAACCGTGGATCTTGTTGTGCCACAGGAACAACAGCGTTAGGTTCTTCAGGTTTCCGAATTCCGAAGGTATCTTTCCCGTTATTTCGTTATTGTCAAGCACCACGTGAGTGAGTTTTGAACACTTCCCTAACTCCCACGGAATCTCCCCTGAAATCCCGTTAACACCGAGTTGCAGTTCCTCTAACGCCGTCAAGTTTCCCATACTCTCCGGAATGCTCCCCGTTAGCGTGTTCATGGAGGCGTCAACGACCGTTAGTTCGTTACACCTTCCTATCTCCGTTGGGATCGTTCCAACGAGGTTGTTCCGCCACAGCAGTAGGTTTTTCAGGTTCTTAAGGTTTCCCAACGTGTTCGGTATGGGACCCGTGAGGGAGTTCTCGTAGAGATAAACGTTTCGGAGTTCGGTGCAGTTACCGAGTTCTTTTGGAATTTGGCCATTGAGAAAGGAAGTGCTGTATAGTGCAATGGTGTGTAGGTTCTTTAAGAGTCCTAGTGTTGGAGGTAGAGAACCAGAAATGGTTGTTTCAGCAAGGCCTAGTATCTCTAAATTGGTGCAGTTACCAATTTCTTGTGGTAAATCACCATTTAAGTTCTTGTTCCCACCAGCTCTTATAACTTTCAGGTTCCTCAGGTTCCCTATGGTGCTGGGAATTTCACCACTTAATAAATTATCATATAAGACTAACCACTCTAAGTTGGTGAGATTACCGATTGCAACTGGAATGGACCGAACCAGGTTGTTGGAGTTCAGGTGCAGTTGCTTCAGCTTATTCAAGTGGCAGAGTTCACTTGGGATTGTGCCGCTGAACGCATTGTGGCTTAAGTCCAAGTAGGTGAGGTTAGTTAAAGAAGCTATCTCCCTTGGGATTGAACCTGTGAGGTTGGTTCCCGTTAATGTGAGTGTGTTCAATGAAGGGAATGAGGTGAAATTGGAAAAGAGTTTTCCGAGCAAAACAACGTGTCTCAGATCTAACTCCACAACTTCGTCCTCTTTGTTGCAACTCACGCCGAACCACTCGCATGGTGTTTCATCATTTGGGTCCCAGTTGTTCAATGCTCGGAGGGATCCATTCAGGGTTCTCTTCCATGAAAGGAGAGCTTGGCCTTGTTGGTTAACTGCAATAGTAGCTAAGAAAGAATTGTATGGGAATAATAAAAGAGTGGTGTATAAGAAGAAAAGGGTCCATGAATTTATTACAGGCATCACAGCTATGAACCCCAGTGAGAGAACACTGAGAAAGGTTTGCGCCTAGGGAGGAACAAGAGGAAGGAACCAAATCATGCCTTGTTGGGAGTAGTACACAGTTACTATAAAATTATGAGTTACGTAATATATGCAAATTATAAATACCCAGAATCTCTAGATCCACAAAACAGCTCGGCCACGTGTGCTTTTTTTACCTTTTGAAGAGAGAAATGGAATTTTTTAGGGTTGTTAATTACTTGTTCATAAGCATTGTTTTAGTATCAACTGTTCATCTTTTGATGTGGCCTTTTGTGTGAGATTAATTAAGCTTTCATTTTCTTATGGATATTTTGCCTTAACATGTATGAGACGAACTAAAGTATGCACATTCACTTGGATTTTGTCTGCTACGACAGATGTGGCCAGGGGCAGGGGACAAACAGTGTTGAAGGTGACGTCTTGAATGTAGTTGGATTAAAGCGTATTTGGATTTAAGCCCTAATTAATGCATCATTTTAATATGTTCCTTATATTTGTTGAGCTGAATAATCTCATCCAGTATATATTATCGCAAAAAAGAATAAAAGAAAAAGAAAAATAGACATATGGGATACTGAGTGCGAGCATTAATTATTGATTTGCTTACACAATAATTGAACTAGAGGTTTTTTTGGATGTTATAAAGAAGCATAGTCATAGCACACATAAAATTCAATAATAATTATTATCCTTTTAGAGTGTATTTGGGATAGTTACAAAAATTATATTATTTTAATAATTAATTATATGTATAATCGATTGTAATCAGAATTAATTTTTGTTTGGATAAATTTGTTGAAAAACGATTTTAAGATAATTTTGTTTGAATACAGAAAAAAAACTTTTATATGGTAAATTACAAAAAAGGATACATAGTTATTTATTTGTATTACTAATATTATTTAAATGTTTGTTTCTTTTACATTTTATAAAAAAAATTGTATTTTTATAAATTAAATAAATATTAATAATACAAGTGAGAAAGACAAAATAAATATAAAAGCGAGTTACTAACAATTATTTAAATAATTATTTAAATATTTATTTGTTTCATATTTTGTTGTCAATTTTTTTTCCTAAAGATTAGATTACCTTCATTCCATTTAGGCTAATAGATAAGCATAAGCTAATAGACAACACATGATTGATACCATTCATTGTATAACCATTAATTGAGGCGATAAAATTGCTCAATAAATAATCAGTGTATTTGAAATCACTAGGACGAGCGGGTTGGTGAGCGTAATGAATGAGGTAATTTTGGAAATGCAGAGCTTGAAATTGAAATAATTAAGTTGTTTCCAAATAATCTAACAGTTGCCTTTTGAAAATGCTACAAAACAGCTTAATTTTGATTAAAAAAAACTTTTTCCAATTTTAATCTATCATTCCAAAACATGTAGTAGTATTTTTTATATTATGAATAGTAGCAGCCAGGTTATTGGACAATTGATACCATTCGTTCTATAACCACTGGGACGATAAAGTTGCTCAATAAATAATTAGTGTATTTAAAACCACAGGGACGAGCGGGTTGGTGAGCTTAATAAACAAGGTAATTTTGGATATGCAGAGGTTAAAACTGAAATAAGTTGTCTCCAAATAATTTAACAGTTGCCTTCTGAACATGCAACAAAACAACTTAATTTTAATTAAAAGAAAAAAGAAGCTTTTTCCAATTTTAATCTACCATTCCTAAAATAGTTGAACTAGGTGAAAACCTTTTTTAATAAACAGTTAAACTAGGTGAAAAACAATTGAAAATGGGAAAAATAAGTTATCCCAAACATGCTCTTAATCCTTAAGTTTATCAATTACTAATCAATTTAATACCTAATAGGCTAATAAATTTGATTGATGGTCATCAATCGATAGTCATCAAGGACCAAAATGATTATAATTGTAAAGTTAAAGGTTAAATTAATGTCTTTAAACAAAAAAAAAAGGTTAAACTAATGAACCTTAATATTAGGAATTAAAATAACCGACAATTATTATTTTTTTATAACACCGACAATTATTATTTTCAAATAACTAAAATTTATTCATTTTTCATAATTTAAGAATTAATTAAGTGTTTAATTCTTACCTTTACATTATTTCGATATCCATTACATTCAAGGGTGAAAATAATCGTAAATATTTTTACAAGAAATTTTACTTTTTAAAGTAAAAATGTAAAAAATTTAAAATATTTTTATAATTAGTTGATATTTATTTTTTAAGCAATTAAAAATGTTTGATAAAATATACATTCTCAATTTACTTCTAACATTTTATACATCTATTTAATTATATTCTCAAATTCACTCTATTGTGGTCTAAAAAATGTTTTTTTTAAACAATTAAAAATATAAAAGATTATTAAAAAAAGTATTTATTAAATTTTTATAATTATTATAATAAATATATTTTTTAATATTTTTAGTTTTCATTGTTTAAAAAGTTATTTGTAACAAAACTCAAAAAAAAAATCCAAAAAACTGTGTGCACTGTACTGTAGCAAACGTGGTTGGAATTACTGTAATCATGCCGTTGCTCCGTTTAGACTCGAAAAATAACTTTTCTCCCGCTCCAGCAAAATCAAATTAATAAAGCCACATAAATAACAAAACAATCATCAATCAATGCTTCAAAGCTAAAACCCAAACAAACCTTCGCTTTTCCTCTCTGCAAAGCAAAACAGAGAGTGCGAACGAATCGAACAACGATGGCGTCAATTTGCGACACCGATATCCCGCTTCGGCTACAGAACATCGACGCTTTCACCGCTTCTTACAGAAACTCTCTCCAATCACTCAGAGCCACCGCACTCGAAACCGCGCGATCTCAATGTCACACTTTCCACTTCACTTAATAACAATAGCGAGTAACTTAGGGTTTACACTTTTCGACGCAGTTCTTAATCTTTCTCTTTTTTTTTTCCAGCTGAACTAGCAGAGGTTAAAGCTAAACTGCGAGAGGCTGAGGATGAATTGGTAAAGGCACTTGCAGGTACTCACACTTGTATCTCTCTATTTTTCACTCCAATTCGATTTTGCTTTTTTTTTTTTTTTAATCTTAATTTTTACCCTGTTTTGGTTTGGTGTTGTGTTTTACTTTTCGTGCAGTTAAGACTCGGAGAGAGGCGAAGCGAATGGCGTTGAAAGATGCGATTGCTTCTGTGAAGGGAAGAGTTGAAGATCTGAAGACGAGCATTCAGAAGCAGAGAACCAAAAACGAAGAATGTGCCACCGTTGTATCGCAGCACCGTCTTGGTAACTGCCCGTTTCTCTGCAATTGCAATTATTTGTAGCTATCTACCGTTACTATTTTTCAATATCAGTTTCTGCAGTGTTTGTTTATTTATTCATTAATTTTTTATTAACATTGCAAAACTAGTCTAATTAATCACTAACTGAACTAACCAAACGCTAACAACACTTGAACTATGGTAATAGTCTAATTAACTCTCATACTCCCTATGGACGTGGGTTCGATTCCCTTGATGCCGCTAAAATCCCATTTAGTGGCAACCATCTTCAGGGAGATCCCCTAGCACCAAGGGTCTAGTCGAGTAGCTACGAGTAGGTGAAACTACTTGCTGTTTAAGGCATGTGTAGTAAATAGTAATCCTCTGGATGGACCAATGCAGGCAGCCTCAGCATGCCATTGGTGCTCTGCCTGGCAGTCTTGGGATGTCTCCCCATTCTACTACTTTTATTCAGCAAAAAGAAAAAAGTGTGCGAGTCATGTATTTTAATATGCCTGCATTCATATTTATTTAGATACTTTGATATCCACATGATATATAGGGTACTGAGTTGTCCATAATCATATGTTTTTTCTGAAGATTGAAATAAAACTATAATCTGATAAAGATTACACTTACTCAAGGCTAAAACAATTGGTCCAGTTTCAGCATTGAAATGACATTTTAAATTATAATTCATGTTGAGTTTCCTTTCTCGTGGATTAAAGAATGAACTTCTTCCAGGAACTTCTTCCAGGAGAGGGATTAGCGTGGCCTGAACATTTAATCTGTATATCTACTTCTGCACTTGTTTTTATGAGGGCATATTTGGACATCTGTTTCTGTCTCTTTTTCTCTTCACTTTATTTGCATTTCTGTGCTTACTAAATTTGAAACTTTGCATTATGAGAAATATTATGAACTATTCTAAGCACCTCTACTTTTCCCCTCTTCTTTTTTATTCCATAAAAAGTTTTGGAAGCGTCTGAACAGAAATCAAATGAAAGCAGTGAACATAGAGATGAAGTCCAGGAGGCCATATCTTGGTACAATAGGATCCTTGGTTTTCATGTTGAAGGTGGACGTGGTAATTGAAGTTGATCATTTTTGTCCGTCGATTGTTCTTTCCAAATTTGATATCCTTACAAGATCTTCTTCTTGTTAGGGGTGAAATTCACCTTCAAGAATATTAATGTGGACAACCCAAATGAGGAGTTCTTTTTTACCATCCGTCATGAAGATGACATGTATACATGTGAGCATCATATATGGTTTGGTTTATAATCTTAAAAGTAGACTATTTTGCATAATGAAATCTGAATTTAATGGTTTATATTTCAGTGCTAAATTGTAAACCATCTGTCAAAGATACTGACGAGTTGATCCATGAATTAAACAAGACAAATGGGTTATTTAAATTTGTCAGAACAATGAGGAAAAAGTTTCAAGAAGCAGTGGCACAAGGTACAATTTTAGCTCTTTCGTATGATTCCATTCATGAGATTTGGGGGGGGGGGGACTGGCCCTTTGTCCAATCCGATCGTTATTTGAAGCTGTGACTGCTGGAAACCAGGGCTGAATCAGCTGGTTTTTGTCAAACTGGTAAACTATTTCCAATTCAACAGGTTCATCCAAGTTGAAATTGGTGATGTTGCAAAGTAGCAGGCCATGTCAGGAGAGAGGATCCAACCTGGCTCTTATTCATGGCTATAAGTTGTTGTGGCTACCACTAAGCCTAATGGCACCTATGGTAGTGCCATAGTATGATAATTGAAAAAAAGTAAATTTACTTTATCATTAGCTTTCTGAATTGCAAAATATATATTTTTTTCTTTCAAAAATACTAGAAAAAAATATATACTTCTAAGTTATTATCATTACATCATTTCTAGAATCAATTTAACATATTTTTTTTACAATTAATTTACTTCTAAGGCATACATTCCATTTATATAATTTAACATAAATAATTCCAAATAAAATGTTATAATGAGTTTTTTTCATTAATTGGGGAAAATTAATGTATTGAATGCTTAATATATGTATCATGGAATTATTTGAGCATCTTTTTAACAATTTTTTTATAACTTCCATATTTCTTCATCATCGGTTATTTCTTATGTATTTTATTTAATATAAAAATGTATTCAAACCTGGACCTCGACTGAGCTTGTATCCCTTCTCTGGTTTGATGACCCTCTAGTTTTGAAACATGTAAGAAAGTGGGGCTTATAACTAATGTCAGTTTCTAAATTACAACTAATCAGGCAGTCTACCTATGACAACAAATGAACATCAAGAATCTGCCTTTATCTCTGCATCTGCTCCTGTTTTATCAATATCAACCATTACTGAAGGAAATGAGCATCAAGATGAACCCACCAAAGGTAATACGCATTTCCAGAAACAAGTCAACCGAAGAAGGGTAAAATCAGCTATTCTATCTCCTGGATCTGCATCATCTGTTCGTCAATCTCCTCGTTTGAAGGTAAGAATCAAATTGGTCTTGTATTTGTTGAGTTTAATTTTATGTTTCAGCACAAGGTGTTATCACAATAGCAGGATTCTCCATATGAGAATATTTTTTTCAGTTGCTGTGTTGTCTATTATTCTTTCAAAATGAATGTATGATTGTGAAGTTCCTTCTTCAGTTCATAGCATTTTTTCTAATCTTCTATTGGTGTGACTTAGCTATGTAAGCTGAGAGAAAGATGGTTATGGTTAGGCTTATTGCTTGACTTGGGCTTTTGCTTCCATTTAAGTGAGCCTGAATTGGGGTTAAAGGAGTGACAAACAATATAGAGACCCGCAACAGCTAACTTTGTCATCTTCTTGGCAAATTCATTTTATGTTTGAAGTCTTGAACAATTATATCATCAATAGAAACACACTACATTTTTAATTAGGTGCTTGGATCTCACGAGCTTATGCTAAGAATGGAGTTTTCCTATAACTTATAACATTGTGTAAAGAGGGCATTCTGATGAACTTGATTGCCTCTTGTTTTCATGTTCTGGTTTGACAAGATGTATGAAAAAAACAGAGGGTATTTGCCAACCTTAAGAAACTGGATAACTTGGTACAACATTACCGGTATTAAAATCTTATTTGTTTGGTATTTGGTAATCACTGAAAGATTGAAAAACTAGTTCTTATGTGATTTGTTTTAAGACTAAACAGATTCGGAAGAAATCCGATGGAATGTTGGTTTTAAAATAACCAGTTGATATTTGAATTTCCCTCTTTTCATACTTGATATACAGGAACACACTTGATAAACTTTATGTTCATTGTGTCCTTAATACTACTCATCCTTTTCAATTTTTCAACAGATGCATGGAGATCACCATCATTAATATTTTTCTTGGCATAATTTAATCTTGTGTGGCAGAATTTCTAGAAGATGAAATCAAGAAAAATTGTATGTGACTATTGCATATATATAGTATGTAATGTGTATGTAAGATCAATTATGCTGAGGTTCAATATTTGGCAGGTCAGGAAATGAAGCGGTGTGGGGGATGCTTGTCACCTCATTTTGATGAGACATGCTGATTCATGTAGGGCATTACTCATGACTCTGATGCTAACAAATTGACATGTAAATTAAGACATACCCAGGTTCTGGATGTCTGAACCTCTTCTTGCTAACAAATTGACATGTAAGTTAAGACATACCCAGGTTCTGGATGTCTGAACCTGTATATAATAGACCAGAAGATCCCTACATTCTTCATGTATGGTCCATGTGATATTTGTGTGTGTATTTTAATTATTTTTCCCATTGTTGATGCTTGATAAACTGGTATAATTCAATAAAACATCTGTCATTCTTGTGATGATATCTTGTTTTGGCATTGTAAATAAAGTGTATTGGGATTTGGAAAATGGATCTGTATGATCCTTTTATTTATTTTATCTTCCCTTGTGTTCTAAATCTTCATGTCGACCATGTGGATGAATCTGAAGTGCTGGAATACACACACACATATCCTATTTAGCGAGTGGATGTTTTTTGTTTTTCCTTTACTTTCATGTGGTTTTGGCTACTAGCTTGTTAATATAGATGCTTTTACCAACAAAAAATATCAGTTTGCCTTTGAGTTTGAGACTTGGATAGTAATTGATTACTGTGAAAGTAGCCTTCTTGGCTCTCATTTGCTTTATAGAGCAGATCAGCTATCGCTTTGTTATTGCAGAGAGATTTTATGTTTTATTATTGCTCTCTTATTTGTACAATTAATCAAAATGGAGCTACACAGGAAATGGGGTTACTAACAGTAAAGCCCCATGATTATGATGTTTTAGGTTGCCTTTTAAGACTCAAATCTTGAGTTGAGCCTACAGGTTAACGTAAATGAATAATAATCTAATATACACGGTGTCTTGAAAACTAGAAGAAATGCTTCAAGTTGTTGCTTGACGCAGTCGTTTGTGAAGCAAGGCATGGGTGTTGTTCCACAGCTTTTGAGCTTCCGATTCGTCATTTGCTAGGCTCGAGCATTTGCTCTCATTGCAATCTGCAAAGTATTTTCCACTTATCCCTTCTGTTTTGGGGCTCAGTGCAACATAACACGTAGTTGATGCACCCTGCGGACACGCATTGACACAGCACGTTATTTGATGTCCATTGTAAAGTAACTTTGCCTAATTGTTGTGTATTGAACTGAATGTGTTTGTTTACACACCTGTGATGTCGTTTTGAGTAACTTTGATGCGATAAAAAATAGGGAATCTGCGTGGAAATTTTACCAATTCTTAGTAGTGTCAACCTTTGATCAAATGAAATTGGGACACGAATCATCAAACTAACTAAATTTTTTACCTACCCGTTACTAAGCCCTTGTGAGCTCTAATAATTCCTGTCTTCACAATACCTGGATGTACTGCATTGATAGTTACTCTTGCATTCCTCGCCTGTAATTATATTCCAATTTTCATGAATATTCTAGTGGGTCACAGAAGCATGATAATCACCATTCACAAGAGATGAGAAGTACTATAAAGTTTCGAGTTATTTCTCACTCCAACCTTGAGTTGCTTGGCTATTTCCTTTGCATGCAAAATATTTGCCAATTTTGACTGAGCATAAGCGCGTGTGCCATTATATCTGCGATAGTTATCAGAAAGCAATACCATAAGTATCCAAAATGTAAGGCAATCAGAATTGTTATAATTTTGCAGAGAACAAAGTAGCTGTACTTTTTTCCACTGAGTATGTCGTTGAAACGAAAACCATCTTTCTTCACCCAGCTATGTATGACAGAAGAAACGTTTATTATTCTTCCTTGAATACCTGTCTTCTCTGCCGTCTCTATCATTTTGTCTAACAATATTTCTGTTAACAAGAAATGACCTGCAATTGAGAAAAAAAAATGAAAGTTCAATAAACTTCTCTTTAATTTTTAAATGTCTTCATAATTCCTAAATGCTTTTTTAAAATTCTCATTTTGTGTATCTTTTATAAAATTTTTAATTTTGTGTATCCTCTCAATCATAGTATTTTCTTTTCAGTTTTTTACAATAATTTCGTTTAATTATGTATAGTAATTTTTTTCATCAAGTTATCAATATATAATGGGAGGACAAAATGGAAACAGTAAAATTGATTCCAAAACCAAAAGCATCGCACTTTAGAAACGGGCCACTGAGGGCTTTGGACTTTGAGCCCATAAAGAATAGCGCATGCCTAGTGCTCAGTGTTTGTGGACCAAAATGAAGCCTCAAAGTGGTGTATAAGCTTTCTCCATGTTGTGGTCGTGGACCCTAAAATATGGACGATTGTGTATTTTATGTTTTTGGTGGGGGACCTTAACGAACCAAGTTACTTCTTTTAGAGATGCGATGATGTAAACTTTTTATCTGCAAATAAAATAATATTAAAGGAAAAAAAAAATGAAAAGAATCTGTCTCTGGTGTGGATAACAGTGACAAGCACTTCGTTCAATATTTTAACCGAGTTTAGGTTATCTTAAACTTTTTGATGTTAAAAATAAATAAAACCAACCTATACCATCTTAGAATTGTGAATATAAGAATTATGAGTAACATGGTACCTTAATAATTAAAGAGTGACGACAATTTTTTTTTTTTTTTGGAATGGTTTGTTTTTTGTACATATCATTTTATCCTTCTGAATCTCCGAGGTTATCTTAAATTTGTTTCATTTGTTTGTGCAAGTGTCTTGTATTAAGGACCTCAGAAAGAGTAGCATCCACATTATGCTGAAGGGTGAGTACTTATCAAAGATTTAACAATGATTTCAATCTTAATGTAAACCCTAAGAAAAGAGTAAAAATCAGAAAAGTACCCAAGTAATTTGTAGCAAATGTCATCTCAATTTTATCCTCAGAGAACTCCAAGTTTTGAGAAAATACCCCTGCATTGTTTCTGTAAAATTAATTCATTCTAACTATTAGTAATTTAGTATATATATGATATAAAACATGAATGACTTTGTCCTTGTTCTTTCACAATGATAACCATCATTACTATAGAATGAAAAAGGTGGAACAAAATGATGGTAGACAAAACTTACATGAGAATATTAAGGGGAAGTTCTAAAGCCAAAAACTCGGAACAAAATCTCTGCACAGAACCAAAAGAGCCAAGATCAATCTCCAACAGAATAACCTCAGCTTTTGGACTCTCCTTTTGTATGTTCTTTTTCACTTCCCTGGCCTTCTTCAAGTCTCTTGCAGCAATCACAACTCTCACTCCTCTCTTTGCTAACACCCTTGCTGTTTCAGCTCCAATACCAGAACTCGCCCCTTCGAATTAAAAATTCAATAACAAAATAACAACTTCATTAATTAAATTAATTCCACATATATATCACGTGCTCTAGTTAACAAATACTATAATATAAAGTATGGTTGAGATTTTGTTATTCTTAGAAGAGGGTAGATTATAAAATGAGGGAAGGATTTTTTTTATGTGGGAAAAAGGAGATATGATCTAGATTATGAGTTTGTGGTGTACGTAGTGTAGGTAAGTGATCATGTTTGAACTCGATGAAAGAAGAGTGCACAAAAGAGACAAAAATCACAAAACCACATGTTGCTGCTGCTAAAAAGAACCACACCACATCTTAACTCATGTGATGTGAGAGAACCAGCAGGTTTAAAACTTAATCTCTCACCTTTCTCTCAATGAAGCAAAATCAATTAGAAAGAAAGCACCATACAATTACTATAAAATTTGGCTGTTAATTCTGTAGTAAAATTTTGGATAAAGATTAAAGTAATTTTTTCTATTTTTCTTTTACAAAAAAAAATGGAGAACTAAGAATTATATAGAAATGAAATGCAAGTAAAATAGCTAGGAAAGTGTAAACAAGATATGATGCTTCAATAATCACCAAAACCAAGCAGCACAGCCATGCATATACTGAAGCCCTCAGCTTCCTAGAGAACAGATCACTCAAACAAAGTCTTGAAAGACCACAAGGTAAAAAAATAAAAATAAAAAAAAAGGGCAACCTTGGTTAGTAATAAAATTTTGGTAAAAAAAAGTATCAGAGGAAGTGGAGGATGATAATTAAGCTTAATTTTTCATGGCTGTTTTCACCCCCTAGCTTTTAGAAGCTGTGTTTTGAAACTTACCAGTGATCAGAGCGGTTAGACCAGAAGGAAGGAAGCAAGAACAATGTTCAGTAACTTGTTCAGCTGTTGAATTTGAGCCAAAACCACTAGGGCCTGCCATTCCTGCTAAGTATCTTAGTGTTGCCTTCATGGGTTTGCTTGCTTGCTTTAGAGTGTTGCAAGGACAAATGGCATTTGAAGGTGAGTCTGCAAACACACATGTAGCTATTTTTATACATAGTTAGTTATATTCATGTATTATATATATTATTATAACAGATACGGTATACCAAAGAGTAATTATTATTTCGATTCGAATCAGAAAATTTGTGAAGTGAAAAAATAAAGATTTATTTACAAGAAAATACTGACAGTGTAAAATCTTGTCAACTAATTACAAAGTGTATGATAAATTTGTTATTTTTATAATAATTTTTTTAAAAATCATATTTATTACTATTTTTTATTGATTAATAGTATAATTTATTTTATACCAACACTTCATAAAAATTAAAATTTTTATTTATTATTTATTTAACATAAATTAACCATAAAATATTATATTTAAATCAATAATTAAAAAATATTAACAAATACATGTTTAAGTAAAGCTTTGAATTTCAAGAATAATTAGGTATAAAAAAAGCTTTCTTTAAAATAACTTTACCATAAATTAATGTTTGTAACTTGAATAAAATTTCGTTGAATTAAAGATATATATAATCTTAGAAAAAATTAACAATAATTAAAATCGCACTTTATCATTTTATACGTCTCCTCTGAATTTATTCCTAGAACCAACCTAGCTAAGCTCTACCTAATAAGTGTTGTTTCTCCGAACGACAATGTTCAGCGAAATCATTGGTCGAGACACCTGGTCCACAAACTACGTGATTAGAACCTACTAAAATGGTTTAGCATATCAATATTATTGCCCTTTATTTTTGGCTTTTCAGTTTTTTTTCTCTCATAATTAATGTTTGTCCTTATTAAGTGGCTTGCATTTTTCAGTGGTCTGCGGTCACTGATTTGATATTTTCTGGTAAAATTTCCGAGAGCATAATTATGCTTCTGTACTAAGAAAAAAGTGCTTAATAATACTTAATTAAGGTAATTCCGCAAATCATTATATGAAGATTACCACTGAAGTAAAACTAAATGCCCTTATTTGTTTTTTTCTTTCACATTTTCTTGTGGTAATCAATTTGTATGGATCCGATTTGCTGTACTTTCTAATTTCCTTTTAAAATAGGCTTAATTACAGATTTTTCCATCCAATTTTTATAATTTTGCAAATTTTACCACCCAAGTTTTTTTTTTGCGAATTTTACCACTCAACTTTCATAATTTTGCAAATTTTATCACTTAAGTTTTTTTTTTACGAATTTTACCATCCAACTTTCATCATTTTGCGAATTTTACCACCTAAGTTTTCAATTTTTGTGCATTTTACCACCATGATGTTTCACAAATTTTTTTTTTTTTGAATTCTTTAACTTTTTTTTTTGGTAAAATATCATAGTGGTAAAATGTGCAAAAATTGAAAACTTTGATGGTAAAATTCGCAAAATTATAAAAGTTTGGTGGTAAAATTTGCAATTAAGCCTTTAAAATATCATCTTATCACCTTTGTCGTCTTTTCATAGAATTGAAGTCAAGTTCATGACCGTATCCCTTTGTCATCTTACCATAGAATTGAAGTCAAGTTCATGACCTTATCCCTTTGTCCATCTTTCCATAGATTTGAAGCTAAGACTTCTTTTTTTTTTTTGAAGGGGGGGGGGGGGGGGGGGGGGGGGGGTGAACAAGAAATGTAAGGGAGAAATAAAGCTTGAGTGCCAAAAGTTTAAATTGTCTTAGATTTGGGGACAAAGTAACAACTCTCAAACGCAATTCCACAAAAGTAGATCACTTATTCTACCACATTAATTCAAAACTTAGATGGACCCCTTGATAAATTCAAGACCTGAAGGTAAAAAAAAAACTTAGTGAGAATGACCCACCTAAACAAATATTATTCTAGACTTGTGAGAAAGACCCACCCAAACAATACATGAATCACAGTGAGAAGACCTACATAAATGTTCTTGATTTAGGGGGAAAAAAAAACTCAAGTGAGAAAGACTTAATTAGAAAATTGTTGCAGCCCTGTGGTCCTAAAATATACTTATTGAGAAAAATCAAGACAAATATGTTGCAAATTAGCCTATTACCTTAAAAAAGAAAGAAAAAACACAAGAAGAAAGATCCAAACAAATTAATTTTGCAAACCTCAAGTTTAGAAAAAGAGTAAACGTTCAAGACTAATGGCCAGTGGCCACCCCATCACAATTTTCAAAAAGGGGGATTGAAGTTAAGGTTTTAACCCACTAATAAATGTAGTTGTGGCATCATATCACCACCAGAAAATGGGTTGTTATCTCAGTGACAGAAATTAAAGTCACCTCTTAGAACCTTTAGCCATAATTATTGGTATTAAAAAGACAAAGCAAGAAGAAAAGTCTCCGTTATTTTAAACCGTACGTGCCACATCCATCTACAGTGTGCATAACTATATATGTGAAAACAAACAGTCATACGTATACGTATCAGTTGAAATTTTAGAATATAATATAAAACCACCACCAATGTGACTACTTTCAACAATAAGAAATGCCCTAGGTAAAACCCTGTTGTTTGACATAACTGAAAGGACAAAGATAAATAGACAGGATTTTCTATTCGTAGTTACTGCAACTCCCTAATTAAGATACGTGATCTGCTTTGCCTAACTTCTTGTTGAAAAGGCCGTTTGACGTTTTTTAACAAAAGTAGTTTTACATTCAACAAAATTAAAATGCAATTTATGTCACATCTACTCTCAATTATTTTATTTTATTTTTCTATGGTGGGTTACAATTGTTATTTTAAAATTGTATAATTCTAAATCTTCCTACTATATTCTCTTATTAATTAATTATGCTATTGGGTTCAATCTCCTTAAATATGACCTCAAATTCGAACCCTATTGAAAAAACGTGATTAAAAAAAAAAAATAATCAGTCAGATTTTCTGACGAAGATTAGTGATCATAAAATTAGCAGATATGTTTTGCAATAATATTATAGTAACTCAATAAAATGATCGAAAAATCCACATTCAAAATCGTATTAATTAAAATCCTTAAATTTGTGTAGATATCTCATGTATAATTAATATGTAAAAAATGACCCTCCTTGTGATGCATGCATGCACACTGATATTCAGGCAAATGAATGCTCCCTTAACACGTGTGCCTATAGAAAAACCAATGATAGCACATGTAGCATGCAATGTAAGTTTTGATAATTCAAATTTGCACACAGATGAATGAGAAAGGAATCAAAGCACGGAGAGAGACAGACAAAGACACATAGGAGTTGCAGACAAACATATGTGCTTTTGCTGCGTGCCATTCACTTCTCTTTTGTCCATTTTTTTGTTCACTCGTCCATATGGCGCTCTGAGAAATGATG
Source organism: Pueraria montana var. lobata (assembly GCA_026413185.1). Classification (NCBI taxonomy): domain Eukaryota; kingdom Viridiplantae; phylum Streptophyta; class Magnoliopsida; order Fabales; family Fabaceae; genus Pueraria; species Pueraria montana. The sequence goes on along the minus strand of CM048652.1, from coordinate 27,427,944 downwards.
GGCGGTGTTGGAGCCTTGAAGGGTAAAAAGATAGGCAGTGAGGTTGACCCTTCAACAAGGGAGTGGTGAAAATAGCAACTGTGGGTTGTGTATAGGGTCCCATTGTGTTTCCCAACTCACCAACACCATCTCATCAACCTGCCACACCTCTTACAAGCACTACTCATACTCTTGTTGTTTCACATGTGGCATCTTCTTCATTCTCCATATGCATCATGGCAAGTGCCTGCCCAGAGAAAAGTAAAGTGTGTTCAGTTAAAGTTTTTTTTTTTTTTTTTTTGTCACCATAACATTGGTATGGAGTATTCATCAGTATTATTGATGACTAATTTTCATCGAAGGGAGTCTCCCCTCTCAATTACGTTTTTTTTTTATTCAGGTTCGAACTCAAGATCTTGCTTAAGAAGATCGAGTCCAGTACCATTCGAACCAATGACTTGCTAGTTAGGTAAAGTTTAATTTGAAAATATAATATATGTGCATAAATTAATTATATATGGCATGATCATATACTACATGCATATCCAAAACTAGCTAGATGTTTGTAGGACACAAAGCTCCTTCATCAATTATCATCATTCAAAAGCTAAAGTCATGGGCTTGCTTGCACTCACACCCTTCAATTCTCCCTAAAAATTATATATATAAAGGCTAATAAGCGGACAATTATGATGACTTGTAGCTTCTGATTTTGCCAAGTAAACTGGACTGGAGCAATTGTTGTGGTGTTTCAATAAGTAAAGGTTGAAACATATGTAACCAAAAAATGAAAAAGTTGAAATATAAATTAAATTATTGTCTTTGTGGAAAGATCTTCTTATTTAGAAGTCACTTTAAACCTTGATTAATTCGAGTTAAATCAATTAGGTAGAACCAATTAACTTGGGTTATGGGTGTAGTAGTTTTGATTGCATTGACCGTATTTTTTGGTGTAACAAGTTATTCCATACCTTGGGACTTAATTAATTAGTTATTGGGTAGTAAAAATTACAGACATATACACCTGAAGCTATTATTGTAATAGAATCGTTTTTGGTAAAGTTTTTATATGAGAGTTCTAATGTGAGATAATCTACTTTAACTCATTTTTATAGTTTGCAAATTTTTGTATTACATCTTCTTAATAGTTATGTTGATGCACTTTGAGTGATAGGTAAGACTAACAAGCATTTATAAGTATTTATGTAAAAAAATTTAAGTCACGTACAGTCAAGGTGTTTTTCAAATTTAACTTGCCAACTTTTTGAATTATTTATTTCTGATCTAGTTAAAAGTAATATATTTATTTATGCTGAGAATAAAAGATTATGTAAAAAAATGAGTAGCCACTCGAGTTATAGTCTTATCAAAATTCAAGTTATTGCCACCTGAATGCAGTCAAACATCATGATGTTACAATCGACTAATTAATAATGTCAATTAGTAAAACAATTAATAAAGTGATTTTAAATTCAGTTCATATGTCTTTGATTTGATCAACTATGGCTTAATCTCCAAGCAAGCCTTAAAGCCATGCCATCTACAAAGGCGTTGGTAGATTCGCAACATAATTTAGCTTGGAAATTGATTCACAACCAACCCAGCATTCTCATTAGTTAGAAAGGCAGAATTGTCAAAATGTTAATGAAATCCCATGCAGAATTCAAAGAACGTTGGTAATGTCTCACTTTCTAATACTATTTTCCTGTTATTTATGAGTTTACAAATTCTACTTTTTTAAAAGGAGTAAATTACACGGACCTCCCCTGAATTTTACTTATATTACACCGACACTTCCTGTTTTTTTGAAAATTACTTTTGATCCCCTGTTGTTCAAAAAAATAGGGGTGTCGATGTAATATAAGTAAAACTCATGAAGGATTCGTGTAATATAAGTATAACTCAGGGGGGTCCGTGTAATTTAGAACCAACAAATAGGAAGTTTTTTGTATGGTTCAAAAAAATCGGGATGTCGGTGTAATATAAATAAAACTTAGGGGGATCCGTGTAATTTACTCTTTTAAAAGTTACTAACAATAACCAACTTGTTATTTTTTTTATATGATAATAACCTACTTGTTAAGTATTTATTACATAATTGTTTGTAGTAAATTTATTAATTAATCTACTCAAATTTCTAACACAATATAAGTACTTGTCCAATGCACGGTGTAAATTATAAATGCTTAATTTTATATTTTTAATGATAATTTATTTATATTTATCTAATTATGCTTAAAAAAACAATTGTTAATGTTTTTTATAAATGTTACATTAACTTAGCAACATTTTAAAAATGTTATAGTTAAAAATGTTACTGATCAAGCATTTTGTAACATTTTTACGTATTAATAGCAACATTTTTAAAATGTTGCCAAGTTAATGTAACATTTATAAAAGACTTAAATATGTTTTAGATCCTTGATAAATTAGCAAATTTGTTTTTGGGTCTCTAATAAATTTGTTCTTTGTGTTGAGTTCCTAATAAAACAAAAGATTTATTTTGAGTCCTTGTTATTTTATCTTAGTCCTTTTAATATATCTATTTTTTCATTTAAGTCCTTATAATATTTTGTTCATTTTGTATTAGTCCCTTTAAAAAATATTTGATAGGAACTAATAACAAATGATCTACATATTTTAGGAACTCAAACGAAAAAATAGATATTAGAAAGATTAAGACAAAATAACAAGGATCCAAAACAAATTTTTTGTTTTATTAGGAACTCAACTCAAAGAAAAAATTTATTAGAAATCCAAAATAAAATTCACTAATTTATTAGGAACCAAAAACATATTTAAGCCTTTATAAAAATATTTCATTTGCTTATCTTCCCCACTCTAAACATGACCTTGAGAGTAAGTTTCCATGTAGATCACATGCATTCCTTGATAGAAATAGAATACATCGTTAATGATTCCCTGAAATTAGAATTATGCAAATGCTAAAGATATAAAATCATTCCTAAGCCTTTACTTGAGCGGAAACAAAGTGTAAGCAAGTTATGGTTTCCCGTATCTGAAATAAAATGCAATGGTTCATAACATCAGTTCAACATGGTTCACACAATTCAGAATCAAGGCCAAACTTGTTGACAGTGAACTCCATTTAGTGCTTGTGGGAAAGACTAAAGCTATTCGGCTATACCCTTGATGTACCTATCAGGTACTTAAACTCATTGTTTTGTTAAAAAAAAAATCTCATTATACAAAGACAAACATGAATTTCTATCGGGTTTCTCAATATAAAAAAATAAATAAAAGAGAAGATGGAGTACGAGATGAGAATGCATTGTTATATATCAGTTTTCATCTTCCTTGCAATTTATCAAGATCAATTGAGAGATCTACAAGTCCTCCAACAGTTTCAAGTTCCTTAGCCGCATTAATTGTCTTTCGTAGATCATCTTCGTTTGCAGCGACAAGACCTTTATTTAGCCCAAAAACTGCACCTTGCAGTTATTACTCAAGCATGAGAAACAAGTTTTGGGAACCTAAACAACAATTAATCAACAACTTGAGCTTGTATTTATCTTTATTTAGAACTTGAAAAAATATATAAGTAATAAAAGAGTATGTTTCTATTAATAATTAAAAATTATAAGTTTTCACCTGTCAGCACAATTATGGACTCTGAATACTTTCTTGTGTATTTTGCAACCTTAACATCTGAATCAAAATCTTCAATATATAAATTATCAGAAGATAGTGAATCTCTACAAGACTACAACCTCCATAAGAGTTTGATAAGTCAAAACTAGAACTCTTCAATTTACAATTTAACTGCAGAACTTCAAGAACATCTTTGATTTTAGATGAAGTGCAGTTACTTGCTGCCACTGGAGCCTGGAGGTTTTGCAGTTAAATTGTAAATTGAAGAGTTCTAGTTCTTACTTACTAAATGCTCCTCTGGATGTTATAGTCTTGTAAAGATTCATTGTCTTTTGATAATTTATATATTGAAGATTATGATTCAGATGTTAAGGTTGCAAAACACACAAGAAAGTATTCAGAGTCCACAACTGTGCTGACATGTGATAACTTATAATTTTTAATTATTAATAGAAACATACTTTTTTATTACTTATATTTTATTTTTCTTCTATTTTAGGTTTTGAATAAAGATAAACACAAGCTCAAGTTGTTGATTGATTGTTGTTTAGGTTCCCAAAATTTGTTTCTTATGCTCGAGTAATAACTACAAGGTGTAGTTTCTGGGCTAAATAAAGGTCTTGCTGCTACAAATGAAGATGATCTACGAAAGACAATTGATGTGGCTAAGGAACTTGAAGTTGCTGAAGGACTTGTAGATCTCTCAATTGATCTTGATAAATTGCAAGGAAGATGGAAACAAATATATAGCAATGCATTCTCATCTCGCACTCCATCTTCTCTTTTATTTTTTTTATATTGAGAAACCTACCAGAAATTCATGTTTGTCTTTGTATAATGAGATCTATTTTTTTTAACAAAAAAGTGAGTTTAAGTGCCAATAGGTACACCAAGGGTATAGCCGAATAGCTTCAATCTTTCCCAGAAGCACTAAATTGAGTTCACCATCAACAAGTTTGGCCTTGATTCTGAATTGTGTGAACCATGTTGAACTGATGTTACGTACCATTGCATTTTATGTTTCAGATATGGGAAACCATAACTTGCTGCACTAGTGAATAATCATAAACATGCAAATTTGCAGAACTACCACTGCCACCATCATCAGAGATGCAACTCCTCAAAGTAGCTTTGGAGAAAACAAGATAGTCACCAATTAGTTCTTTGCAATAAACTACAGGGTACATATTATCATCACCAGTAAAATATTCTGATACACATTGATAACAGAACACATGGCCACACATGTTGAAACCAAAGTACATATCAGCCAGAGCCATTATTAACAACGTATTGCTACTATTTAGCACCCATCTATAACAAGTTCAACTAAGCAATATAATATACATAAAACATACACTTCAACTAATGTAATTGATGTATAGTGTCAATTATATATAGTTGAAAAAAATTGATGTATAGTGTACACACCGTGATGAGATCAGAAGGACTAAAACTTCCAGTTGTTGAGAAGAGAGAATACTATTTCAGAGAGTATCTTTAATGAGATAATACTATTTTGTAGTTTAAATTTTACCGATTCTTAGACTTTTATCCATATTGATAACTTCTACTTGTTTTTACTCCTCTAACTTCATACATGTGCCTTGATATAACTTTCTTAGGTTGCTCATCTTCCATATTTATAAGCATTCTTCCCTGATTTTGACCAATATCAATAAGATATATATAACTACTTATCACCATTTGTTTCAGGTCGACCAAGCAAAAAGTTTTCAGGTTTCGCATCTCCATGCACAAATTTGATTCAATGATATGAGTTTCATTAATAAAAACTAACCAGTGATAATTATGCCAAAATAAATGGGAATGTTAGGATTGGCAGCACTAAAAAGACTATCACAATGATTTACCCTTCCAAGTGGCGCTTCTCAAGAATTGATATTGCTTCCACCGCAATGCAAGCAACCATACTTGCTAACATTCTATCCAAAGTTAAAATGTTAATAGGGTCGATATATATAGGAAGAATTTAAATAAATTGCAGCTATTAAAAGTGAACATATAAAGTAATAGAGTAAATTACACGGATCTTCCCTGAGTTTTACATATATTACACCGACACCCCCTGCCTTTTTAAACATTACTTTTGACCCCCTGTAGTTCAAAAAAGCAGGGATGTCGATGTAATATAAGTACAACTCAGGGGGGATCCGTGTAATTTAGAACCAACAAATAGGAGGTTTTTTGTATGGTTTAAAAAGACAGAGGGTGTCGGTGTAATATATGTAAAACTCAGGAAGGGTCCGTGTAATTTACTCAAAGTAATAAAAGTAATAAAGAAAATTACTCTACCATTGAAGTTCTAATGTATCAACTACCAAGCAACATCTTCATTACTCCTTATATTGTCTTTTAAAAAATTTAAAAGAATTTTAAAAATGAGCAATCACCTCCAATACAGATTCTAAAAGGCATGCAACTTATTGATAATTAATTGCAAGCAGTGGGATTAACACAGTGGGCACTCTGAACATTTATCAAACACTTCAAATGCAAAACATCATACAATACATATACAAAACCACATACGCACATATACAGAATCACTTCAATTGTATTCACTCCACAATACAATACACACTACACCTTGCATAATTAATTGAAAATTGAGAAAGTGTAAATCCACATGCGCTCATATTGGAAATAATTAGGGAATAATAATTATGGGTTTGTGTAGAAACTCAGAGCTGATATAAACGATACAACTCCGATTTATCCGAATTGACTTCGACGATGGTAGGAAGGGCAGGTTCAAATCAAATGTAGACCTAAAATTCATCATCACTCATTTTATTAATACCTTAAAATAATGCAACAAGTTGGAAGAATTGAATAAAATAGAAGCTGAGTTTATAGATGGAGGAACTAGATTTAAATTCAAATTTTCTAGAAATTGAAGATGAAAATGTAGGGAAACAAAATGGAGGACGAACCCAAAGAAATCAAAGTGGTTATTGTAAAAAGAAATAAGAGAAATGAAGAAATGAAAAGTAACATATTAAAATCACATAGTTGGAGGGACATCGTGAAAGAAATCATGAAATAAAGAGAAATAAGTGAATGGTGTTCAGATAGGAGAAAATGAAAGTATGTGCTTTAGAAAATATAAAACACTACAAAAGTATATAAAGAATTGTGAATATGCAAAAAAGATGTTACAATACAGTGTTAGTCTAGCCTACATCGTTAAAATCAAATTAAAATTATATTGTTAATGTAGTAAATTAAATATACTAAATAATTAAAATCAAATTAAAATTATATTGTTAATGTAGTAAAATAGTTTATAATTTTATATTAATTTGTGATGAAAAATATGACATTTTTTTGTCCCAATAATGGCACAGGTGCAAAAATCAGTGAACAAATTGGGACAGAATACAATTTTGTCCCAAAATTGTAACGGAGTATAGATTTTATCCCAAAATTGTCACAAAGTACATAATTGTGTCCCAAAATTATGATGAAATATAAATTGTTGCAAAATTGTGATGGAATACATAATTTTGTCCCAAAATTATGATGGAGTATGAATTTTGTCTCAAACTAACAAATAAATTTTTGAAAGAATGCTTTTCTTTTTTGGATACATGAAAGTTCAAGTGAGTTGGGTCTTAAGGGCTTACTGAGGTCAAGTATGTCTCAAGGTTCAAAAAATGCTTATAGAGGTACTTACGAATCATCCACCAACATACAAGGCTCTGACAGTGAGAGTTGAACTTATGTCCTTGTGGAATATGAGTATGATCTTTATTACCAACTAGACCAACCTCTGTTGGCTTTTGAAAGAATATTTGCGATAAAAGTTTGTCTCAAAATTTGTCACAATAATTTTTTTTGGGATGAAATTCTTTTCGTCACAAAATTTAATCTTATCTTAATTGATTTTTTTTTTCTTGTAGTAATTTGACAATTAGTTTATAATTAAAAATTTTAATAAACAAATATTTTTGAACATATAAATTATATTTTAAATATATGATAAACAATTTATACTGTGATACAAGATTAATTTTAGTTATTGAAAATTTCTTTTGAAAAAATATTGAAATTCATTTCAAAAATAAAACAAATGAAAAAGGATAGATTCAAACAGATAATAAGTTAAAAAAGTATCTAAAAACTCTCTCGTTGAAGAAAAAATCTTAAAAATGCTTAATAATTCCAAAAAAAGTTCTAGTACAAAATAACTATTTTAATTTATATAAAGAGATAATATTATTTAGAAAAAATTAATTTTTAAAGATTAACTTTAATTTAATTTTTATTTAAGTCCATTCTACTAATATTTAAACCACACATATTTTTAAACAGAAATTGCTGGAACAATAAGAAAAGAATGATAATTTTTTTTTGTCTAGATCATAGGTATCTTAAGCTGGAACAATTTCACGTCAGTTGATTTACGTGTTTGGTAGTAAAAGAATAACAACTTGATAATGCATCTCCAATGTAACTGATTTTTTATTTTTTTTTAAGAATGATAAAGCTTACAAGTGATGTGCAATTTTTTTATTTTTATTTTTGTTATTGGTGTGCAATTTTGCCTTTGACGGGAAGAACAATGAAAATGACCCTGAACGGACCTTTGGGCCCTAGTGTCATAACAATGTTCCCTTTTGTATTAGTCAACTTTTTGTAGCTGAATTGATGCATTCAACGTGGCTAAAATCTAACCGTCAATCCCTAATTTCTTTCTTCGAACCAAACGTCTACCTTAATGCACCATCCATACTCCATAGCATTAATTAAAGATCACTAGAAAAAAAAAAGAAAAAAAACTATGATTTTTATTTGTGCTTTGCCCACGTGCCATATGCCAATACCATGGTGACAACTGGCCCCCAAAATAGAAAATTCATATCAAACGAGCCAATCACGGAAGACGTGGAAGTGGTGCACATCAATGCTAGTTTTCCCTCCTTTAATTAGGGTTAACTAAATTTTTATTCTCTACACTTTTTTAAAATTCGATTTTTAATTCCTAAATTTTAGTTTGACTGATCAAGGTCTCTAAATTTTTTAAATATTATGTTTTTAGTTCCTAAACTTTTTAAAAATTTAGTTTTTAGTCCCTGAAATCTCATTAATTCAGAGACTAAAAACTGAATTTTTAAAAAGTTTAGGGACTAAAAATTGATTTTTTAAAAAAATTAGGGACTTTGACCAGTCAAAATTTTGTTAAGAGACTAAAAATCAAATTTTTAAAAAGTTTAGGAACCTTAACCAGTCAAATTAAAATTTAAGGACTAAAAACCGAATTTTGAAAAAGTTTAGGGACTAAAAACTTAGTTAACCCTTTAATTATACCTTCACACATATACCATTAAGAATAAGAAATTATTATATCTTAGACTAGATAATCTAGATTAAGCAATGACGAGAGAATTGTAGCTAGATTATTTTTCTCTAGTTGGGGCCCTTGTACATGAAGATTTGAAGAAAAGGTTGTTTGTCTTTATGTTAATGAGCAAATGTAACCAAAAAGATTATGTATGCATAATCCAAGGTCAGAAATCTAATCGTTCATGTGTGGTAGCTAGGAGGACTTGATTAGGGATGATGGGCATACCTCCTCCTCAGCAACACCACAATAAAATAATAATAATTAAATAATAACAAATTTGTTCTTTAAACGTGATTATTATGTGAGTTGTCCCTTCAAAACACCGAGAGTGGTGGGCAAGGGAGACAAGAAAATAGAGAACAAAATTATTCAAAGACAGTATTATGTGTTTGCCATTGTTGGAGAGTGGGTTATTCTGTGGAGAATGTATAAAGCAAGCAACATGAAGTAGAGCTATGTGGATGAGAATTGAGCTTTATACTACTAAGTTTGCTTCCATTGGAAATATGAGCTGGAGTTTTCAAAAGGCTTTTTTCTAATTTCTCAGTGTTGTTTGTTTGTTAACATTTGTGTCCCCAAGGAAGAACCTATATATTCTAATAAATCTATATTAAATACTTTTAAATTTTTTTGTTTATCCGCTTGTGCTATAATATGCTTTAAATAAATCAATGTTTCTTGTGTTTTAACGAGTGGATTTTCTTGCTATGTTTTGAGCATGAAATCAGGGGGGAATGAGCATGAAATAGAACATCAACTTTTCGGGAATTACTTCCTGCACCCCCACAATAATAATTAAAGGACAAAATTACCCTCCCTTGTGTAATAGTCAGCATCCCCTTCCCTCACCTTCACAATCCTAGCCGTCAAACCTCCAACACTACTGCACCCCACCTCCACCTCGAACATGAGATAAAACACCAGGTTGACCCAGACCCAGACCCATGTCCAGCCCAAATTTCATTCCACGAGTTTTTCTGTTTTTCTTTTTTAATTTTATTTTGTTCCAACTAACCGTGATTGATTTCACTTTCACTCTCCTTCTCTTTTTATTTTTGGATGTATTGTACCTTAGGTTTTCTTGGTCACATAAATTGGACCCTATGTCGGAGCCTGGGAGATGGTGCTTATTGCTAACAAAACCCCAGTTATAAATGCCTAAACGGGCTTCTCCTAAGACAAAGCCCGGACTTATTATTAGGCCCAAAATCTGAAAAGTCCTTCTTTATACATCTTCGTTTGGGCCTCGTCGGGTCACACTCCAACACTATCAGAACCGAAAACCCAACAAAAACCCACATTCAAATGCACCGCTCCAACCCTAACGGCCTTGCAAATAAACATGCCTATAAATATCACCTCCAAAACCCTACTCTTTCATCCCTTCCTTCACAGTGTTTCTATTAGCCGGCTAGGATTGGTTGCACCGCAGAGTGGTATGCTCATAGTTATGGTCTTCATTTTCTGCTATCAGTATAAGTTGCGATTAAGTTCATTATTGTTATCATTATTTTGTGTTTAATTTGTATGTGTGATGCATAGACGAAGGAAAAGCGAAAATACCCACCCTATGAGGAAGATCTCCCCAAAATTGATAGGAAGTGCCGTATGACACTCTAAACGCAGCGCCAATCCAAGGAATGTTCTCATCCACCGATGACAATCCTTTCTGTCATCGGTCGAGAACGTTCTTTGTGGCGCTGTGTGTGTGATTTGAAACGGGTCTCTGAGGGTTTCATTTTTTTTTTCAATTTTTATTTTTAACTTTTAGGGTTAGGTCCAATGCCACGTCGCTGGTAGCCATATGTGAGCATTGACCAGCGATGCTATGATTGGACCAAAAGCAAGAGTGAAATTCATTCGTTTCGCATCCTGATAGGAACCTGCGGATCTCATACCTTAAATGATCTGCGGAGCCGATTTATGCGATTACATTTCTAATGTTTTAATCAAAAGTTTTTGGTGTTTTTTATTTTTATTTTTATGTTGTTGTCATGTGTGCTTGTTAGATTGGTAGTGAAGTTAGTGTCTGTGAAGCCGATGAGGATTAGATTTGAATTGGAATTACCGTCTGAACAAATTTGATGTGAATTTCTGGCTCACTGAGGCTTCCCATTGGTTCATGTTTTTTATTGTTTTTACAATGTCGTGATTTGTTAAGCATTTTGTGTTTTTGTAGAGTCAGCTTTTCATACTTTTTTGGCTATCTGATCTTTCAATAGCTAATTGCTATTGTTTTGTTTCAACTCATTTACAAAATACTACTGAATATGGTGGAAGAGTTTTACTGTAAACTGTGTAGTTATTTTTGTTTGCATTAGGGCAATGACTGAAAATTACTGTAAGGCCATTGTTTCAAAAGTGATGTTGTATCATAAAATGCAGCGGATATCCTTGCATGAACGTAAGATTAGTGACACAATAGCTCAATTTTTAGCTGATGGAATACATGGTTTGGCCCTGCGAGGGGAGAGAATTGGGAAAAGGTATTAAATTGAAAATAGGAGTGCTTTATATTGACTCGAGAAATTGTAACTACAGAAGCTTTTATATATTACAGATTTTGGAATCTAACAATACAAGTGCATATATCAAAACAAAGTGAATACAATGAAAATGGAGGATACAGGGGATAGAAAATGGAGGACATAGCGTATGTTTGTTTAAAATTAAAAAAATGATTTTTAAGAAAGTGCTTTATGAAAAAGTAATTTTTTAAGAAGCAAATAAGATTTGGTTCTTTAAAAAAGTAAAAAAAAAATTGTATTTAAGTAACAATAATTTAAACAAACATATTTTATAGTTATAAAAAAATTACTTATTTTGTTAAAAAAATGATTTTTTAACAAATAAGTTTAAATAAATAGATCCATAATGATTACAGGTTATAGAGTGATAAATTATTTTAATCTAAGAGTGGCTCATGTCATTATGGAATAACTTTAATGAAAAGATGTTTATTTTTTGGTAGTGTAAGGAAAATGAATGAATGAAAAGATGTTTAATGTAATGGTTGTTAAACTTAAAATTATACATTAAAGTTATTGGAATTATTTTTAAGTTATTAAATGTAAATTTTTCTCTTCTCACTTCATTAAGGATAATTTTGATTAGGGATGGCAACGGGTCGGGTCGGACACGGATAGTGCTTACCCGCTACCTGACCCGCTGGGGAAAATTCGTCCCGTTACCCGCTGGATATTCGTTTGAAAAAAATTCGCGGGTTTTTCTTATATCCGCGGGTATCCGTGGATACCTATGAATATTTCATATTTAAAAAAAAATATTTTTAAAAAAAAAAAGGTGATTTTTTTAGAAGAAATACTAAGAAATAGATCATTTATGTGCAATAAAATTTGGAAATAAAATCATATTATTTACTACAAGAAGAATAAAGAATCAAATGTGTAGTTAATTGAAATTTCATGTGAAAATTACATGTTTTTAATTAAAAAAAATCAAAGAAATAAGAATCTTATAATGTGATTTTGAATCTCTAGACATAATATTTACTAGTATCAAGAGCAAAAATTAGTGATTTTAAATTATATATATATATATGAGGGTAATTTAGTAATTTTACGGGTAACGGGTATCCGCGGGCACGGATAGTATCATACCCGTACCCGTTAATGAGCGGGTAAATAAAAAATCCGTACCCGTTACCCGCGGGTATCCGTTTATACTATTCATCTTCTATCCGTGACGGATTTTATCCGCGGATATCCGCGGCCATGGATTTTTTTGCCATCCCTAATTTTGATATTAAAAAAAGGAATTTGAAAAGGAGGTCAAGGAGATTATCAGAAAAGAAGGCCAAAATCTGATAAAAAAGAGTTCTACGTAGAGTACAAAATGGAGAATACTCAAGCCTTTATACAGGCTAATAAACTATCTCCAATTACCTATACAGCTAATACAAACTTTGCAGGGAACTTCTTTCACATGTAATTTTCTACTTTTCTTACTCTTAGGTTGAAATTAAGTGGTATAAAGTTTTTCCATCCTTCTGGCATCAACAGGTGGGCATTTTGTTCCATAGCCGAAGCTGAACTTTGGGCAATTTAACAAAGAACTGTGGTTTTAAGAATCTTTTACAGCCTTAAGGTTTATAAAAAAAATGGGATAAGCAATCAACATTTACAAGTTTTACCTGCAATTGTGATTATAGAGGTAAAATTGAGTGTTTGTGCTCTCATGAAGCGTGGGCGCGTGGTCTATATTTGGAATTGGATTTTGCTGTTCATTCATAAGACTCGAACACGAGATCTTGTTTAAGGGGATAAAGTCCAGTACCACTTGGACTAACAACTTGTTGTTTCATAATATTGTCTTATTTTTTTTTTATCGATAAATATTAATTGTTAATAATATTGTCTTACTTAGCTTGAATATTTCAAGATATAATATACTAGTAGATGGATATTCAAAATAACGGGGAGATTATAATATTTCAAGATGTAATTACATTTTTTTTATCCCTATGGAATAAATTAAGCACAACATTCCTTAATCTTGTTTAATTAACTGCAATTTTCCTTTTTTATCCAATTATAGTGAAATTATTAAGTTTTGTTAAGATTTTTGTAGGACAAAAACACTCTATACACATTCTCAAATTTTGTTAGAGAATTTATCTAATTTTAGGTTTAAAGCAAATATTTAGGTGAAACTTAATTTTAGATAAATTTTAAAAAAAGTTTCACCTAAATATTTGATTTAAAACTAAAATTAGATAAATCCTTTAACAAATTTTGAGAACGTGTATAAAGTGTCTCTGTCTTATAAAAATGTTATCTTAACAAAACTTAATGAATTTCATTGTAGTTGGATAAAAAAAGGAAAATTCTAGTTAATTAAACCAAATTAAGGAATATTATACTTAATTTATTTCATAGGAATATAATAAATATAATTTTCACTAAATTTAGCCCATAAATTACTATATTATTAATGCGTACAATATTTATTAATTTTAATAAATATAGATTAATTTTATTAATACATACTAATTATTAATAAATATAATTTTCACTTATATATTAATGAAACATGTTGGTTTAGTAGTTTTGTGTTGTTTTTTGGAGTATGGGATAAGGGGTTTGATCTCATACTCAATAATGTGATATTCTATAATTTACTCTTTTTTTTTTTTAGTTCTTGTAAGTAATAAGGTGACCAACAATTGTTGACGGCAACAAGTATTACGTCAGTAAAAAAATATCATGTCATCAAAAGTGTCACGTTAACAATTAAAAATAAATAATTTATAGAGACTAAAATTAATAAAAATTACAAGGATTAAAAACAAAATGAAAACATAATTTACAGGGACTAAAATTAAAATGGTAACATATTTGCGAGATAAAAAAAATATTTAAATCTTAAATTAAATAAACGGTAATTTATGTAAATATCAAGAAAAATAAAAGAAAATTAATCAAAAGAAAAGAAACAAAAAAGATAATTATATAGCTCACATTAGTTGGATAGCATTGTAGATGGATGGGTGGGAAAAAATTGCTTGAGGACCTAACGCGTGTACATAAAAAAACTTCTTTTATTAACTTAGGGTGGACCATAAGTAAACAAGGTGACTCAATTCACCCAATCTACTAACTTGGAGTGGGCAAGTAAACTACAATTTGACTCACTTTTTATCCAACCCATTAGGAGTGAGTTAGGGTAATTCACCTTGACAAGTTTGTTTTCAAGGTTTATAATTAGCTTAATATTACATGTAAAATAAAAATTATGCCTTAAATATACTTTTAGTCTCACCTTTAAAAAAAATATACTTTTAGTCTCTATATTTTACTCATTTTTTTATTTTAGTTATTGTAATTTTTTAAAAAGCATCCCTATATTTTTTTCCCTGTTAGTCCTTGCAATTAAAAATTGTTAACGATTTGCTGACATGGGCAACAATTGTTGACGTAAGCAAATGTCACGTCAACAAAAAATGTCATGTCATCCAAAGTGTCACGTCAACAATGACTATAAATAAGTAATTAACAGAGACTAGAAATAATAAAAACTACAAGGATTAAAAACAAAAAAATATATATTTATAGTGACTAAAATCAAAATAGTAACATATTTGTAAGATGAAAAGAATATTTAAATCTTAAATTAAATGAATGGTAATTTGTGTAAATAACAAGAAAAATAAAAGAATTATAATCAAAAGAAAAGAAACAGAAAATAAATGTTATACAACTCACGTTAGTTAGATAACATTGTAGATGGATGGGTGGTAGGGGTGGGAATATGCTAGACCGAACAAGACTTTGGTTAAATAGGCCTAACTTGTTTAAAAAATTCAAAATCTAAATCTGACCTGTTACCTATCACAGGCTTTTATTTTTAGGCCTAATCTGACCTATTTGAAAGTCTAGCTTGACCTGTTAACCTACTTAAAGGCTTATTTCATATTAAAGCTTTTATACATGTCTAACTTTTCTCTACATGGGCTAACAACCTCATAGATTATTGAGAAAAAATTCTATGTGAAACAAACTATAATCCATAAAAATCAAAGTCATTGTTACTCTAAGCATGAGACAAAGGTGAAAATATGTGAATTAAGTTTTATAAAAGTCGAGTCTAACATAATATAAGTTTATTACTTTCATGATAACTTAAAAAGCCTACTTTGTAATAAGTTGCCTAAATATAGCATAAATTTATCACTCAATAAACTTATATGTTTTATTCTTTATGTAGGTCAACATGTTTAATATTTTAACAAGATAAATAAATGTATGATTTGATACATTATAACAAATTTAATATAATAATAATGCTAACAAAAAAAGATAATTTATACTTACTTAAATAGGCCTATCTGTTAGGCCTAAAAGGCTTTTTAAATGGCCTAAAGCCTGACCTTTTTAACCAAATAGGCTTGTATAAAAGCTCGATTCTGGTTTATTTTTAAAAAAACTTAGCCTGCCCTAGGCCTGATGTAGGCTAGGCTATAGGCTCCTGTTGAGCGGCTTAGCTTGTTTCCACCCCTAATGGGTGGGAAAAATTTTCTTCAGGAGCTAACATTTGTACACAAAAAAACTTCTTTTATTAACTTAGGATGAGCCAAAAGTAAACAAGGTGACTCAACTCATCCAATCTATTAATTTAGGGTGGACCAAAGTAAACTACAACTTGACTCATTTTTTATCCAACCCATGATGAGTGAGTTAGGGTAACTCATCTTGACAACTTTGTTTTCAAGGGAAGTTATAATTAGTTTAATATTACATGTAAAATTAGTTTTATTGAAAATTATCCCTTAGAAATACTTTTAGTCTCTATAATTTACTTGTTTTTTTATTTTAGTTCTTGTAATTTTTTTTAAAAAATTCCCTAGATTTTTTTTTGTTAATCCTTGTCATTAAAATTTGTTAACAGTTGCTGACATAACCTATAATTGTTGCAAATGTCACGTCAACAAAAAATGTCATGTCATCTAAAATATGACGTTAACTATGACTAAAAATAAATAATTTACGGAGACTAAAAATAATAAAAATTACAAGGATTAAAAACAAAAAAAAAATATATAAGGACTAAAATCAAAATAGTAATTTATGTAAATAGCAAAAAAAAAATATAAAAGAATTGTAATCAAGAGAAAAGAAATAGAAAAAAAATGTTATACAACTCACACTAGTTAGATGGCACTGCAAATGGATGGTCGAGAAAAGTTTTCTTAAGGAGCTGACAAGTGTACACCAGAAAAACTTCATTTATTATTTATTATAATTATAATTATAAAGTTAAAGATAATAGAGATTAATAGAGGACAGTTGGATAGATTCTTTTATGTTAAAATACATTTTTAGGTCATTTTTTTTTTTTTTTATATTCAATTTGATTTCTTATCTTTTAAAAATTTCAATGGAATCTTGTATGTTTTAAAAGTGAGTCAAAAATCAAAATGGTTATTTCAAAATAAAGATTGTTTTTTATTTTGGGACACGATTTTGAATCCTTTCTAATTTGAGATGTGAAACTTGTACCATTATATTTTCTTATATGAATCCGTGTTCGATTTCTTCCGTGTGTAAAATTGTTTTGCGCCAACGGTAATCATGCACTATAAGTGGAATTAGATTAGTATCTGATCCAGTGAGTTGAAAGACACTCATAATCTTTGATCAAGAAAAAAAAAATAGATAGTAGACAAAAGGATGACCCTAAAGATAGTAGACAGAAGATTAATAAATTATTTTAGAGTTAATAGATTAATAGAATAGATGGATATCCAAACACATTATTATAAAAAAAAAAAAAAAAAAAAATGGATATCCAAAGAAGGAGTAATTTTTTTTTATTTTTTATTTTTCAATTAGTTGCTGCGTAGGCTTGGAAACCGCACCAGGAATCGCACACTGCTCGGTGCATCTCCGTTCACCACTGATAGTTTACGAGCTCGAAAAGCTTAATGAGCGAGCACGTCATTGTGCTTCTACTACTCTTTCACTTTACCTTCCTTCGCAGATAACCGTGTTGCAAAATCGCGCTTCTTTCACATTCACATCTAGGGTTTCTTCAACTTCATGGCTTCCCCTACTCATTTCGACGATGTAAGTGCCAATATCCCTCGCCATTTCCTTTCCTTCGCTCTCGCAATTCCCTTTAACCTTAATTTTCGCTTGTGCCAAACGCAGGACTTCGATTTCGGAGGCGGATTTGGTGGAAGGCATTCAGGTTTTGATTTTGTCGCCAAACGCTGTTTTGAATTTGACTTGTTGTTGTGTTGAGTTTGATTGATTGTTTCGTTGCTCGGAAATTTAGGTAATAAGAGGTCGTCTCCTGATTACGACGACGAGGATTATGACAACGATCCTTTTGCACCGAAGAAGGTAATGGATTGCAATTGCATGAATCTGTTATGCATTTTGGTGCAGGTTATTATTGTGGAATGTGTTTTTGTTTTCCTTCCATTTTTTTTTTTCTTTTGCTGTGTTGGATTTTGGTTGTGCAGGAAGTGTTTAGATTGAGGGAAGTTAGATAACTTGAATGATGTTATTGTGTTGCAGGCTAAATCAAAAGCTGAAGAAGCTTCTGGTGTAACAACAGGAATGATCTTGTCGCTTCGGGAGAGGTATTTCACAATATAGATGATGTGAGATATATTGTTCTTTGCCAAGATTGCTGTAAATCATTTGAGCCTAAAATATTTGTTTGAACTTTGTATTTTGCAGTCTCCAGAGCTGTAAGGATACACTTGCGACATGCCAAGTACGTTTTCCATAGCTGACTCTAATATGTTAGAATTGAGGGTTGTTGATAGGAACCCGAGTCCTATGGGTCTACTTAATAACTTAGTTTTGAATGTGTAGAGCTTAACATCCTCTACACTCAGTAAAAGCTTCTTTATAAGAAGGAAAATATCAAAGTCAACAAGTACAACTGAGGTGCAGACTAAGCACCTCTACAAAAAGGCTATAATCAGAAAACAGCATAGAAAAAGAAGAAAAGACTATTACAAGACATTAAATAATAAAATACACCATTTTAACTTAACACTCCCCCTCAAGCTGGAGCATATAAATCATATGCTCCAAGCTTGGTACATATGAATTGAATCTGAGGCCCTCTCAAGGATTTAGTCAGAATATCTGCAAGTTGATTATTTGAGTTGACAAACTCAGTGCTAATCTCCTTGGACAGCAGCTTCTCCCTTACAAAATGGCAGTCAATCTCTATATGTTTAGTTCTCTCATGAAAGACTGGATTAGAAGCAATGTGGAGGGCTGCCTGGTTATCACAATACAACTTCATTGGCTGAATTTCACAGAACTTTAGCTCTTGAAAGAGTTGTTTGATCCACACCAATTCACATGTGGTAGAGGCCATAGCCCTATATTCTGCTTCTGCACTAGACCGAGCAACATTGTTTTGTTTCTTGCTTTTCCAAGAGATAACATTTCCTCCAATGGACACACAAAATCCTGTAGTAAAATGTCTGTCTATATGAGAACTTACCTAATCAGAATCACAATATCCAGAAATTTGAGTGTCTCCTTTATCCTCATATAACAATCCTTGACCTGGAGTTTTCTTGATATATCTGAGAATGCGAATCACTGCATTCCAGTGATCAACATGAGGAGCCTGCATGAACTGACTAACAACTCCCACTGCAAATGAAATATCAGGCCTGGTCATAGTGAGATAGATGAGTTTCCCAACTAGTCTTCTATACCTTTCTGGATCTGAATATGGCTCACCTTGGTTTGCCATTAACTTTTGATTTGGGTCCATGGGACTATCAATTGGTCTACAGTTAATCATGCCTGTCTCTTCCAGAATATCCAAGGCATACTTTCTCTGTGAAATAACAATACCTTCCTTGGATTGAGCTACCTCTATACCAAGGAAGTATTTCAGGTGACCAAGATCCTTGGTCTGAAAGTGACTAAATAAATGTTGTTTCAGCTGAGAGATTCTAGCATCATCATTTCTATTTTCTAGTAATTACTATATCATCAACATAAACAACTAAGTAAACACATTTTCCAGGAGAAGTGTGACAATAAAAAACAGAGTGATTTGCCTCACTGTGTTTCATTCCAAAACTCTGCACAACATGGCTAAATTTTCCAAACCAAGCTCTTGGAGACTGTTTAAGCCCATAGAGAGAATGATGAAGTCAACAAACTAGACCAGACTCCCCTGGAGCAACAAATCCAGGAGGTTGCTCCATGTAAATCTCCTCCTCCAACTCTCCATGAAGAAAGGCATTTTTAATGTCTAACTGATGGAGAGGCCAATGACGGATAGCAGCCATGGCAAGAAAGAGACGAACAGTGGTGATCTTAGCCACAGGAGAAAAAGTATCCCCATAATCAAGACCATATATTTGAGTGTAACCTTTGGCTACCAAGCAAGCCTTAAGACGGTCAATTTCACCATTAGGACCAACTTTGATAGCATATACCCACCGACAACCAACTGCTTTCTTCCCAGGAGGAAGAGGAACCAACTCCCATGTACCACTATGTTCAAGAGCCTGCATTTCAACAATCATGGCTTGTCGCCATCCAGGGTGAGCAAGTGCTTCATGAACATTCTTGGGAATAGTAATGGAACAAGGAGGAAACAAGGGAAAAGTATAAAGGAGACAAACGATGGTAACTCAAAAAATTATAATTAGGATTAGTGTTTCGAGTAGATCGAATACCTTTCCTAAGAGCAATAGGCCAACCTAAGGTTGCATCAGGGGAAGGTGATGATGGAGAAGGATCCGTTGTAGAGGTGACTGAGGGAGAAGGACATGAATCCAGAGGACTTTCGTGCATTGTGGGAGTAGCTCTTTGTGTCCTGCTCTGGTAGGTAGAAAGAGGAGATGAAGGAGATGGAGATAATTCAGCTTGACTGTTGATTTGATAAAGGGGCTGAATGTCTCCTTGGTTAGATGTTACCCGAGTAGGAGAAACTACTGGGCTGAAAAAGGGGATAGGCAAAACTTGCTGTATAGAATTAGAATCTTGCTTGGAGGAGAAGAACAAGGTGCCTTCAAAGAAAGTAACATCAGCAGACATGTATCTTTTAGAGGTTGGAGAGTAACATTTGTATCCCTTTTGAAGACACGAATATCCAAGGAACACACATTTGATAGCTCATGCCGAAAGCTTATCAAGACCTGGAGAGACATCGTGAACAAAACATGTACAACCAAAGACCTTTGGGGGAACATGATACAAGGGTTCCTTGGGAAAAATAATTGAGTGAGAACTTTTATTTTCAAGGGATGAAGAGGGCATCTTATTTATTAAAAAACAAGCAGTGAGAACTGCATCACCCCAATGGTGAACAGGAACATTTGCATTAAGCAGTAAGGTTTGTGCAGTCTCAACTAAATGTCTATTTTTTTTTCAGCAATTCCATTTTGTTGTGGTGTGTGAGGACATGTGGACTGATGTAAGATGCTCTGTGAAGACAAAAAAGAAGAAAGTTCTAAAGAGAAATATTCCTTGGCATTGTCACTTCTAAGAATTTTAATTATCTTCCCAAATTGATTTTTAATCTCATTAAAGAAAGACATGAAAATAGACAAAAGTTCAGATCTATCTTTCATTAAATAAACCCAAGTACATTGAGAATATTCATCAATAAAAGTAACAAAATATCTGAATCCATAAGATGTTACACGACTTGATCCCCAAATATCTGAATGAATGGTAGAGAAAATCGAGTTACATCTTTTTTCAGTTTGCTTGGGAAAAGATGATCTAATATGTTTGCCTAATTGACATGATTCACAATCTAAAATATGTAATTTGTTGAGACTTGGGACCATTATCTTCAATTTTGCTAGACTTGGTTGACCGAGATGGTCATGCAAAAGCTTTGGAGATGAAGCTGCAAAACAGGACATAGAAGGGCTGGTTTCCAAATAGTAAAGGCCTCGTGATTCATGTCCTACGCCAATCAGACGGCCTGTACCACGTTCCTGTATGACAAAGGAACCAGCATCAAATGTTACTGAACAACTTAAGGAAATTGACTCAATGAGATCAAGTTATAAGGACAATTAGGAATATACAAAACAAAATTTAGATTTAAGGAGGAAGAAAGGGGAACTTGACCAACTCCTTTAGATGCAACTTTGGACCCATTGGCTAGGTTAACAAGGTGAGGAAATTTAGGTGGAGAAATAGATGAGAACAAGGAGTTATTACCAGAAATATGATCAGAAGCACCTGAATCAACTATCCATGGACCTTGACTATCCACAGATTGAGAGATGCAGGCCGTTGAAACACCTGGCACTGGGGAAGATTGGGCTTGACTGCTGGATTTTAGCTTCAGGTATTCTTGATATTCTTCATCAGAAAACTTAGGTTCAGCTTTCTCAGATGTGGAGACATTTGCTGCCTTGTCAGGAAAACCATGCAGGGAGTAACACTTATCTTGAGTATGACCCATTCTTTGACAGGAGCACTTGGGACTACCACCTCTACCACCACGTCCACCTCTATTACCACGGCCCCCTCTACCATGAGATGCTGCCATGGCTGAAGTTTCAACTGCTTCGGTTGAATTCTCGCCTTTTACCAAAGTAGGGACACGAAGGAGTCTAGTGACTAAGCTGTTCATCGAGGGAATTTGATCACCTGCCAGAATTTGGTCACGCACATGATCAAAGTCTGAGTGTAGACTCCGCAAGATCAGGACCATAAATAGCTTATCAAGTTTCTTCTTCATTTCTTCAGAAGAATCACATACAATAAGCTTTCTTAATTCTTCAACTGCAGCTTTGGCTTTAGCTATGTGTGAGACCATATCGTGGTAAGTCTGTTGAAGGGAAACAACTCTTTGGGTTGAGTCAAACAAACGTTGAATGTCATTAACAAAAATGTCCTGGGCATTCTTCCAGAAAGAGCAACAAGTCTTGAATGATCTGAGTGTCTCTAATAACTCAGGGTCTACAGACTACTATAGTACAGCACATAGCTGGAAATCAATTTTCTGCCACTGAGTTCTATTTTCATCTGGAACTACTTCACTAACTCCCTTCTCCAAATGATCATGGTATCCTTGACCAAGGAACCACAGCTCAACTGAGGCAGACCAGGACGAGTAATTCTTCCAGTTGAGTTTTTCAGTTGAAATAGTGGGAGTTCCAGAAAAGAGAGGAGTAGAAGTGAGAGTGGAGCCTGTAGAAGTCATCTTAAGAAAGACAAAGATAAGGAACCCTTCACAGAGACGCAACTTTCACGGAAGGAGGTGGAGATGAAGACCCACAACTGAAAAACAAGGTAAAACTATGACCTGAGACTTGGAAAGGGCTCAGAAAGTGTCGACAAACACAACCCAAAAGGCGCGACGAAGATTCGGCCAGTGGAAGCTGGCGCGTGAGACTCATGCGCCTGAAGGAGCTCGCGACTGTGACGGCGCGTGAGAGAGCGTGGAGCCGCTTCTACTCACGTGACTTGCTGGGTTGGGTCGCGCTCAGAAAGGCACTCCAAACCCTAAGTTCGCCGTGAAAAATGCCGCCGGTCAACGGTGGTCAACTGCGGCGCACGGTGCCTGGCGACAGTCAGCGGCAGACGACAGTGGAACAGCAGAGCGGGATCGTACCCACTTTGATACCAACTGAAGAACTTAGTTTTGAATGTGTAGAGCTTAACATCCTCTACACTTAGCAAAAGCTTCTTTATAAGAAGGAAAATATCAAAGTCAACAAGTACAACTGAGGTGCATACTGAGCACCTCTACAAAATGGCTATAATCAGAAAACAGCAGAGAAAAAGAAGAAAAGACTATTACAAGACATTAAATAATAAAATACACCATTTTAACTTAATAGGTCTCAACCAGCAGCCCCAATACGGAGAAGCCTATTAAGGTGTACACCCGAAGGCCCAAACACCCAGGGCCTTAACTCTCACCTTAGGCCAGAAGTGGAATGGGAGGGAAAAGTTGGTTTTTATTTGAATTGGAATTGGAGCTCAAAGAGTTTCTCTAGCTTGGGGGCTTTGCCCTTTCTTCTTGTCTTGCCTATTTTTATTGCATAATATACTGAATTCAATAGGAATATCATTGGTGCTATCAGTTGTTTTGCTTTTTGTACAAATTCCACATATGATAGTCATATTCTCATATCATAGGTTGAGTTGTACTTTTTCCTTGCTTCTAAACATTGACCAGATCATTGCATTTTCCAGAATGAACTTGGGGCTGCAAAATCTGAGATTCAGAGTTGGCATTCTACACTTAAAAATGAACCGTCCATACCTGCTGGGATCACTCCAGGTTAGCTTGTATTGTGTTTTACCAGGGACATATAATATTACTGTATTAATTGTTTAAGAACTAAATCTTTTTACAACTATTATGTGTTCTAAATGTATACCTGAACATCCATTTATTCTTTCTTCTTTCTAGAGCCCAAAATGTTGATTAATTATCTTCAGACCTTGAAATCCTCTGAAGAGTCTTTAAGAGAGCAGGTTTAGAATCTAATTTCCCATTTTTTTCCCCTTAATAATTCATCATCCATTGGTCTGGTTTCATTGATCCTTTATCATTTTCCTATTGGATATCAGCTTGAAAGGGCAAAGAAAAAGGAAGCTGCGTTCATTGTAACATTTGCAAAACGAGAACAAGAGATAGCAGAGTTGAAGGTAATTACCTTAAAATAAGGTTCTTGTCTGTTATTGCATTAGCATGATTGTGTATGTGTGTTTCTTTTTGGCATCAACCATGACCACCTGAGTAAATTCCATCTTCTTAAAGAAAGTATATTATGAAGGGAGTAGGAAGAAATCTGAAGTGCAGTCTTTCTTTCTCTCACCGTTTATCATTTACATCTAACAACAAAGAACATCAAATAATTGTCTGTACGAGGTTTCACTATATTCTGCTTGACATCTGCAATGCTCTTTGAATGAAGGTACTGTAAGTTTTGTTGTCTTGAATGTTATGTCTCTTATTGACCCAGTTGGGAGTTGGAAAACATTTATAGTGGTCAAATTGGACATTTCAGTAGAAATTTTACCTCTCATTTATTCTGTTTAATTGTAAAGTGTCTGGGTACACCTAATAAATGGTCTGGATTCTGGAATGGTCGCTTAATAATTTTGAACTAAGTGTCCATTCTATGATTATGTTGTTGGCTGCTCAAGCACTTGAGTTGGATATACTTCCTATCCTATTTTTTTTTTGTTGTTGCCACTGTTCTTTTTATTTTTGTTCTTATTTGTTTTTCTTCTTGTTTATGGTTGTCTGAAAACTTCTCCAGTCTGCTGTGCGAGATCTGAAAGTGCAACTCAAGCCACCATCAATGCAGGTAAGTTTACAACATGGTGCTATTTTTATGTTTGTGGCGTCTTTGTTTATATCATCTCACATGTTAGTTGAAAGTTAATCCTGCTGTACAGCTTCCACATCAAGTTGGTTGTATCATGTATTCTATTTTTGTTCTTTTGGTTCTCCTCAAAATGATAATGCCTTGATGTCATTTGGAATATAATTTTCAGGCTAGGAAGTTGTTACTAGATCCAGCTGTTCATGAAGAGTTTACACGTTTAAAGGTTTGTTATTCAACTTGATGCTGACTTTTATTGAATCAAGTTTGGTTGATCTCTTTCTCTCTGTCAGACACACAGGGAGGTGGGGAAAATTGAGTGTGATAACTCATGTTGCAATAGTAAAGGGTTAGTTAGTCCAAGTTGTCTACTCAATTTTTTTCACCGAGAGATATAGTGAAGAAACATCTTGTTACTGTGTAATTGTGTATAATGAACAGTGTTGTCACATAATAGCATTTGCATCTAATCCTTACACTCCTTGTGCTATGTGTGGAATGCTCTTAATCATATCTCTTGGCTTATAAAGAAAGCATTATAGCAGTTGCATCCCTTGTTCACTGGGGTAACAGTAAGAGATTTTTGTATTTTAGAGGTCACAAAATGAAATGGAACAGAATTAACACAAGATGGAAGAGTATAGCTAAGCTTTGTACTATGGGTATGTGATGCAGACAGTGCTTGTAGCATAGGAGGTAAAGGGGATAAATTCGATGGTCGAGGGTGGTTATAAATGTGTAAATGTGATTTTCAGATGGCATGTTAGAATAGGCAAATTCCAGAGATGAGTCCAGAGTCGGCTTCCTTCTGAGATGTGTTTGGCTCATGGACGTATTATATACAGATGCTTTAGAGCCCATATCTTGTACATGTCTTGACTGTGTTCTTTTGGCTTGAGATGGTCGTTTTAGTTACATGTTTCTTTTCTTTCATGTTCTCACTTCCTACATATATTAACAATTTCTTTCAGTTGTTATGGGACATTATTTCATTTGCATTTGCCCATTTTGAGTAGTTCTTACAAGATTTCTCATCTGATCATAGAACTTAGTTGAGGAAAAGGATAAAAAAGTAAAGGAGTTGCAAGATAACATTGCTGCTGTAAGTTTTACTCCCCAAAGCAAGATGGGGAAGATGCTGATGGCTAAATGTAGAACCCTGCAGGAGGAAAATGAGGAGATTGGAAATCAAGCTTCTGAGGGGAAGGTGCTTCCATCTTTGCTTTATGCCTCTAATTGTCCCCCGCCCCCCCCGCCCCAATTTGTGTTGTATTAGTAACAGGAAGTAATGTTACACTTGCATGCATCCCCCAATTTGTCTTTCATTTTCCTTTTTTGTTTCCCTCTTGGTATGCAGATTCATGAATTAGCCCTGAAACTTGCATTGCACAAGTCCCAGAATTCACAACTTAGAAGTCAATTTGAAGGTTTGTAGTTGAATGGAATTCTTTTAATGTTGTTCTTGCTCTTTAATCCTTTGACCTACACCAGCTACTCGGTAACTGCAGTGTCACCTTTCTTTTAGATTCATATAAGTGCATCTATAATTGTGTTAATTTTCATTCCAAACTGATAGAGTCAATGATGTTGTTTTGTGTGTGGCTATAAAATTAATCATTTGAAGTACATAGTATGCTGGAAATATTGTCATAAATGTGCTGATCATGGGATGTTTTTAACATGTTAAAATGTTTGTTAGGAGTAGGGATAGAAGTTGTTGTCTTACGTTTTCTTGTGTATAAAATTGGAAACTGTAGGGATTAAAAGTTAACTATCTGTAGATTTATCTATTTCTATAGACCTTTATGCATTTGCGATTTATGTAAAGACTATTCCTTGACATTGACTACAGGGTTGCAGAAGCACATGGAAGGACTGACAAATGATGTGGAAAGATCCAATGAAATGGTTTTCACTTCTTTCTCCTTTTATATTTTTTTGTTATTTAAAGATTGCAGTGCATGTTCTGTTATAAAAACGGCTCATGGTTCATAAGAAAAACAATGAACAAATGGTGAATTCTTTTGTTTTGTGGATCCTGCAACTCAGGTGAAAACATTCAAGGATCTCAACTACTGTGTTGGGAAAAAGGCTGACATAAAATAAATGACCGCTGATATGAATTTAAATGATTATACAGATTAAAAAAATTCTACCACAAGTTTTTAGAAGCTGATTATTTTTTTTGTTACACGTGTATATATTTTGGTTACATTTAGAAAATTTTGTAACTGATATTATAATTTCCTCAAATATAGAATTTTGAATATAAAAGTTTGAGGGGATGATAGTTTTTATTATTATGCAAAAGAAAAGATAAATTAATATTTTATGTAGAAATTTTTATGCCATGTAGGTCCTTTGATAGAAATTGAGAGGTGATGTTTTTTTAAATGGAACCTTTTGTATACTTGGAATCTGTTTAATACCATGCAGGAAAATGTTTTCCATGGTTTGTGCAGAAAATATTAAAAGTATACCAACTTATCACAGACATACCATTTGGTTCTGTATCATTTTGGTGCTGTGTCTGTACTTGTAATTTATTTATCTTTTCAGCTCGGACTACCATTTCTTAAATTGTACATTTGAAATATGAATCTTGCGTATGTTAATCTCTCTCTGTACTAGTTCGTGGAACATTTAATTTTACGTTGATATGTTTATTTAGGAAATCGAGTGACTTAAAGATTAACAAATATTATAAATATTGTAAATCTTAAAATTATAAATATGAATCTTGCGTAAATGTTGATTAATCTCTCTCTCTGCATGCGTGTTTTTTCCTTAATTTTTGTTCAGCTCAGTTCATTTAAATTTTATTGTCATTGTCTGGGCTTCATAGGTGCCAATTCAACACCCCATTTTCTTAAGTATGAATGCGTTAAAAATTTGACAATTATCCGAACGTTTTATTTTAAATTTTATAACCAAGAATAGTCAGTAGTCTTCTTGGCAGATACACGCAAATTGTGAATCTAACTTAAATTGAATTTCATTGCAGGTTCTTATGTTACAAGATAAATTAGAAGAGAAGGATCGGGAGATCCAAAGACTAAAACATGAGCTTCAACAGAAGAACTTGGAGGATGGAAGCCGGTCAGATGCAGCAGCAGCATTTAACAGAAATGACCATAATGAGAGTCATAAGACGATAGCTGGGGAGGCTGCTAACTAATTTGACATTAATTTTTTTTTTGTAGTAAACAATTTATTCATTTTTTTTCTTTTTAATGTCTTTTTGCAGTTGTATATTATATTAATTTTTTGCGAAACTGTGGATATTTATGAGGAATGATTATGCTTCTGCTTTGAATGGAAATATAGTCCTCTTAGTTGCAGAGATGGTGCTACTTTTTAATACTTTACTCATGACAGTTGGTCTGTTACAAGGGAGGTAGGAAAAAATTATAAATAGTAAAACTTTCTAAGTAAAATTCAAGATATGGACACTAAATAGCTCTATGTGACGCCACTGCCAATTTCAACGAGACCATCCCAAACCCGCAGTACCAACGTTTCCAACTGGTTGAATAGGTTCCACCAAGCCCTTCGTAGAACTGCCAAGCCCTTCCCCCTGCACAATGATACAAAACGATTATTATATAATGGTAATTTCTTGTAAAAATAAATGTGCATAAACCCGAAGCATTCGAGAAAGTTGTGATAGGAGTTGAAATTATATCAACAATTCTTAAGAATTTTCAATAATAAAAAGGAATAATTTGATGATAAGAAAGTAAGAAGATACCTCATTCCAACCCATGTTTTTTAGAAGTTTTCTGGCATAACTACCTGCTCCAAATGACATCTCCAAGGCCTCTGATGTAGCTTCTTGTGGACAACCATAATCAGGTGAAGATGGTGTATTATAAATGTCCGGCAGATTCTTCTGTCCTGGTCCCATGCCGAAGCCACCATGCAATATTCTCCTTTCAGCAGCCCTATCTCTGTATTGATGTTTTATTTTCTGGCAGAGCAAACAGTAAATGAGTTTAAGACTAACAGATTCTGGAGACATCCTTACATGTAGTCAATAATTCTATAACAAGGGTGATAATGGGAGAAGAGAAATACAAGCTTAGAACCCTTCTCTATGTTGTTATATTCTCTATCGAAGTAATCACTTTCCACGCAGTTATGAGTAAGGAAAATTTTATACGCCTTAGCAGTCACTCGTTATGTCTACTACTTATATCATTCTATGTGCTTTCTCAAGAAATTGAACATCCATTTACTATAAAATGAAGAAAATGCAGCTACTTGTTTGATTCCTAAATCAAGCTACACACCTTAGATGCAGAGAGCTGACTTGGCAACACAGACAAATCCTTCTCTATTGGGGTTTCATCCGAAGCTGAAGCAGAGCTTTCACTGGACTTAGAGAGACGAGTGATTTTTCTATTAGGTGATAGCTGGGGAAAATCCCAATATTCTGTTGGATTGGAAGAATCATAAGTTGATAATGAAGCCACATATTTTGCACTAGGATTTCGCAATCTGTACACTTGTCCTGATAAAAGAACATGACAAGCAGCCATATTTAGTCCAGGGAGTACTTCTAGCACTACCATTTTACTGAAAATCCCAATACTGCTTCATTTTAAAATTACTCATCCATGATTTTAGAATGAAATTTACAACAGCTTCTATAGGAAAGATATACAAGCATGAAAATTTTTTAAATTACATATGATTGCATCTCTCTAGTATCACTTCATAATAGTTACATCTCATGACATGGAGAAAGATATTTACTAACAAATACGAGAGTAAAATGCAAACCTGTTTTAACTCGTACCAGATTGAGATGTGCTTCACAGATGGGAGCAGATCTTAATTTCCCTCCACTAGAAGGGATAGAAGGATGTTGTTTTGCAGATGGTTTCACTAGTCTACCAACCAACCTTGCCACCTTATCTTTTCCATCTCTTTTGGATCCCATAACCATTTCCCAATCCCACAAGTCCACAATTGGAACCTCTGAAACCAGATCTTTCCCTGTTTCAGTAACTTGACCATATTGAGCTCGCCATTTCTCTTCATCCAACAGGATAGCTGTAAAGGTATATACATCAAGTATATGAATAAAAGTAGCATGCAATTTCACACATGGTATGGAAACTGTACTATAACATCCATGCAGAGAAAGAAAAACAGTTAACAGGAAACTCAAAGCAAACTAGTTGCAGAATTAAAACAGACAAGGAAACAAGCCCATGTTAGATTATTTGGACATTTAAGGAAACAACACATTGATTCTGGCTCTATATCCAAGGTGTGCATCATAATGATTTTTCTACAAAATACAATTTACAAGTGTATAGTGTATAGACTGAAATAGTTATTTATAGACACAAGCTGTCTGATTAATAAAATAAATCTTGTTGCTTTTCAAATGATTATACATATGAAGCAGACAAGCATGCAAATCAGTGGTAATACCTTCATCTATGGTACTTCTATCAGCTATGCCATATTCGTCCTCCATGTCTGGGATCCACTCACCTTCTTCCAGTTCATAAGTGTTGCTGTAAGATATACCTTCATCCACAGTACTTCTATTATCAGCTAAGCCATTTTCATCCCCTGGTTCTGGGATCCACTCGCCTTCCACTTCATAAGTTTTGCTGTAGGCTATACATTCCGAAAATAAATTCATTTAGGAGCTGTATTACATATCACATCAAAACAAAAACTATAGAAGTTGTGTACAAGTACAAACCATCAGCTGCTAACGAGTTATATCTATCATCTGTCTCCAACGGCACTGTCACTGCATCCGCTTCACTAACTGCTACGTTCTTGTAGCCAGATAAGTAAAGATCGATAAGAGTGTCCTCTAACCTGTTAGTTAGCAAAATAACTAATTTACATGGGGAAAATTTGAAGGTAAAGATCATCAATGGAATAAGAATGTGTAAGGTGGATACCATTCTGATGGTGGTGGAGGAGGATTTTCACAAGCTGGACTACTCACGGAATTTGTGGCATCTATTACAAAGACAGCCACTTAGACAACTGAAGTTACTCATATTAACTACTGCTGCATGTCTGAAACACCAAAATGTTGATGCTCCAAGAGTAGTAGAAAATCAATTGCCTATTAGATTAATACAAACAAAGTGCAAATATTGGGGACATGACAAGGCAGCACTTGGCAGCAACCCCCTGTCCCTGGCTACTGCAGAAGTTGTTTCCTATCATCATCATACTGTAATATTGTTGACAAGGCTATTTTTGATAGTATGGTCATCGGGAATTAATGCAAATACAGAAGTACAGTTGGCAGATTAATATTACTCACCAGCATGAGCTTCATCAGCCAGGGTTCCTGTCTGTTGGTTAGTTTCAAATTTACTTTCAACGAAGGAAGGATGATCCTCATTGTTGTTACCATCATATATTTGTTGAGGATTTTCTGTTGTAGTTTCCTTGCACTGATATGTTTCTATACTATCGTCCTGAGATAACAATCAATAAAGATTAAATTTCCAACATAGAATGATAGTGTGATTTAAGAGTTTAGCTCTGAAAAAATCAATGCTGTATAGATTAGTTAGAAGTCCAAACCTACCTTATTGGAATCTAAAAGCACATAATTTCCATCCTCAAATTTGTAATAAGCACCATCCCTGCCGCTATAGTACCAGCCAGCATTAGGGTCATGGTAAAATCCACTACTGCACAAAGTTAAATACATTTCCCCCCAACAAATAAAGAGAGGAGAAAAAGGGTTAATGACTACAATTTATACCCAAAAAAAAAAAAACAGAAGCAGCTTGTTATATTCATGATTTACATGCAAACCAAAGGAAAGGATCTGTTTGGTTGGAGGGTGTGAAATCAAATAAGTCATTCTGGTGTTTGATTAGATTGTTGGAAAGAAAAAGCTCATTTCCATTCCCATTTAATTTAATCTAAAAAATCAGAAATTAATTTTCATCATACTTTCTTTTGATCAATTCTAACACGCCAAACATAAGAATGAAGGAATGTAGAGCAATCATTCCCTCCATATTCACATCAAACAGAAGGGAGGGAGGTGAACATTCCACTCCCATTCCATCCACATCAATCATTACGGTATGAAAACAAAAAAGAAACGCTAATTTCAATACCATTATAGCTTCGGAGTTACGCGTGATCAGATAACCAAGCACCAATACATAACGAAATTTTAATGTTCCGAAAATATGAATCAGTAGAAATTAAACTGAATGAATAACCATAGCCTCTTGCAATTCAAGTTCAATCAATAATTAAGACTCAAACATCATTGCCGTGTTAAGGATTAAGAGCAAACAGAATAATCATTCATTCATACGAAATTTGGGGGAAAGGAAAACCTGGCATGGAAGTAAAGTTGTGATTTTTCATCCCAAACAAAGGTAGAATCACTATTTTCACGATATTCAGAATCTGCGTCCATAGCTTCTGTCTGCACTTCAATTGCTCAATCTCTCTCTTCTAAAACAAGTAGAGCAAACAAACACTCATCGTGCTTCTAGGCCCAGCCCAATATTTCCCTTCCCAAATTCCAAAAAGAAATTTTCTTTTTCCATTATCATATTATTTTTACTAGCTTTAATTGTAACTAGTATCTATGAAAAAAAAAATTGTAACTAGTATAGTAACTCATGCATTCGCACTGGTTACATTAGATTTTATTTATATTTAAAATTAATTGTGTATATATTACTAATATAGTCTATTATTATATATGTTTTTAAATTTATAATTTTAAGATTAAAATAATTAGTCTAAATATAATTCAAAGATTAAATAAAATTAATGTAAAACATCAAACAATACTAATATAAAAAGATTGAAGTGAAAAAAATAATATTAATGTAAAAACTAATACATATTAAGTAATTTCTATGTAATTGACTATACATGTAGAGATACTTACATTAGTCTCAACAAATGATTTGTTATTGTTGTAACACTTTACAAATTTACTGTATTACATATAATAATAATAATAATAATAATAATAATAATAGAGATTTTTTTATCAACAGAACGACATAAACTTTTTGTCTTCTTAATTTGTCAAGAAATTAAATCCTACATATATAAAAATAAAGGAGGAAAAAAGATAAAAAAACTAAAAAGAAAGAACACTGATCTAAAGAAATAGTTAAACTCGGGTAAATTATTTTCCAATTCAGTTTGATTTAAGGGAGAATTACTTTTCCATTCGATTTTGTTCCTTTTTTTGTGTTAAATCGAACTGTGAATAGGCCTAATCAAAGATAATGACCCTTTCCCATTCCTAGTTCGGTTCAATTCAGAGCATAGGAAAAATTGGATTCAATAATCCTAAACTAATTTGATTCAAATTTTAGAATATAGTGCACCGAACAAAGAAATAGTTGAATTCGATTGAACTATTTTCTAGTTCAATTTGATTCAATTTTTTATACTATACCAAATCATGAACATACTTATTTACAAGTACACACCCCATCTAAACACAAGATACATCAAGGTTAATTCTAACTACATGAAGAATCATTTCCTAAATTGATGCAAAACACTACTGTGAACTAGCTGTTAGATATATAAAATTAGTTTAAGTGAGATTATATTTTTTTATGCTTGCTAAGTGAGATTATATTATATACTGGGAGAGAATAGTTTTTTTTTTTTAAATCCAAATAATCCTCTAATAAAGAACAATTTCTCGAAGTACTAAATTTATTTAATGGTCCGATCTCATTCAACATATGTTCTTTCTTACAAATAGATCATATATGAAATTATATTTATCTTTTCAAAAAAATTATATTTATCTTTAAATTTTAATAGAAAATGTTATGATAAATATTATATTAAATTAAAAGCAAAATACATTTTTACTTTTTATTTAAAAATAGAGCTACTTTAAAAAGATTCTTTTCCTGATACGAAGAAATCATTCGATATGACTACATTGTGTTTTATTTTCTTTCTTTCTTTTTTCTGTGAAGGTTTTCTGCAACTAGAGTTTTCTAGTGGGACAAAACAGTGCGGGTTACCCCATTATAAAACAACTGTTCGATGAACCAAAGAGACTATTAAAATATGCTTTAGTATTCATTTTAATATGCTTCCCATTTAAATTTATAAATACACTCTTGTATAATAATTTTTTCACGAAACAAATGTTTAATTAAGTTATCTTTTATTTTTTACATTTTTTAAAGAAATTATATGTATTTTTTATTAGAGACAATTTTGCTCAAGTCGAATAACTATAAGACCACCTAATTATTAGCAGCAAAGCTTTCCTAATTATTGCCTAAGTATTTAACACAACTGCATATTCAATATTTGAATTCAATACTAATAATTAAGATAGAACAATCTCGCACTAATTGATTAGTTCGTAGACTAATCTCACTTACTATGCATGATTGCCGCTAGTCCAAGAAAATTTTGTACATGAAAAAATTGAACACGGCTTCTCCTACCTATGCCAACCCTATGGATTTAGTATTAAGTTATTTAATTAAAGGTGATTCTCAAAAAAAGAAAAGTTATTTAATTAAAGGTGTCCCAAAATCGTGACTCAAAATAACTTTTAAATGTTCATAATAAAATGGGAAAAAAACCATGAATAAACAAAGAAAGGAAGGCCAAAGCTCGATTCGCCGAGGACCACTCTTGTTGCACAAGTGAAAAAACGGGAACGAATCCTCTCCAATTGAAAATAATTGGAGAGTCTCCAATTAACATATTTTCAGTCGTTAGATTAGATGAGTGACTTTGATTTGGCCACATGTCCAAGTTTTTTTTTTACATATTAACGATTTATCACACGTTTGGCTCACGCGATTTGCTTCTCTGTTTTTTCGTTTGTTTCCTGTAAACTTGGATACGTGGCCAAATCAGAGCCACTCATCTAATCTAATGACTGGAAATTTGTTAATTGGATACTCTCCAATTATTTTCAATTGGAGAGGATCCATTTCCCAAAAAAACAAATGATTTCCTAAAAATAATAAAAAAAATTACAAGAAAAAGGTAAATATAAATAAATAAAAAGCTTGTTGGCAAACAATAAAGGCTTAAATGCAAATTTTACCATCCAACTTTCATAATTTTGCGAATTTGACCACCCAAGTTTTAATTTTACAAATTTTACCACTCAACTTTCATAATTTTGCAAATTTTACCATCCAAGTTTTTTTTTACGAATCTTACCACCCAACTTTCATCATTTTGCGAATTTTACCACTTAAGTTTTCAATTTTTGCGCATTTTACCACCATGATGTTTCACAATTTTTTTTTTAATTCTTTAACTTTTTTTTTGGTAAAATATCAGAGTGGTAAAATATGCAAAAATTGAAAACTTGGGTGGTAAAATTTGCAAAATTAAAACTTAGGTGATAAAATTTGTAAAATTATGAAAGTTGGGTGATAAAATCTGCAATTAAGCCAACAATAAAAAGAAAACCAATCTGTCTTTGGTACAAGTAAAAATGAATTCAAGGCACCGGCTTATATGGGAGACCTAGGGAGACCTAAATAGGTCTCTTACAGTGGGAAAAAATATATGGTCCGTTAGATTTATTAGGGGGCGTTTACTTGCGATTCTGTTTTCTGTTTTCATTTTCTGTTTTTAATTATAAAATTGCCACCTTATTTTCATTTTATTTTCTGTTTTCTAAGATTTGTACAGGAAACACTGAAAATAACTTTTTTTTGTTTTCTCTATTTTCTGTAAAAATCTTAAAAAACAGAAAATAAAATAAAAATAAGATGACAGTTTTATAATTAAAAACTAAAAATAGAAAATAAAAACAGAAAATAAAATTACAAGTAAACGTCACCTTAATTTCTCACATTGGGAGACCTATCCCACGTTAGCCGCCAACAAACAATATATTTCCATACTCACTGGTCACTAATCACTATGCTGCAAAAAATAAAGGGGGTAGGTCACATTCTCCAATATCCGAAGGCACTAGCTTCCGGGGACCCCCACTGAACCCACCCTTTAGAATTTTCTTTGTTTAGCGGTTGACGATTGTAAATTCCTCCTTCCAGAAGTGTCTATAACATTCAATTTACTTGGTTATAAAAATAAAAAATCTTAATTAATTTAAAAAATATAATTAAACCGTTCTTTTCTTTTTTGATTAACTGCAATGCAAGGAGAGTATTTTTATAAGAAATAAAATGATATTTTTTTTTAATGAAATACTTACTCATTTTTTATGTATTTATTGGTCTATTAATAATATAAGTTACATTTATTAGTGGATGTATAGTGTCATTCATGTAATCACTATTTAAATCAATCAATTTAAGAGATATTTTTGAAATAAAATTAAAATTTATAATATTATTAATTATAACTAACTAATTTAATTATTTTCGTCTTGATGATTTAATTATTTGTTTCTTATATAAATAGAAGGAAATATTATTGTTATCGAAAATCGCGGAGCATGCTATCTACCCAACTTAATGGGAAGCAAGGCCAATATTAAAAATTAAGTACTTTAATATTTCTTTCACTTCATTTTTTATTATTTTTCTTCATCATTTTCCTAATCACATCTTTTATTTTCTCCCCCTCCTCAATATTTCTATATATATATATATATACACACCAAATCAGTGTAACAATCGTCCTTCAAAAAGACAAAAATGGAGGAACGCATACTTACGATATCTATACACGACAAGCGGTGCCTTGTGCGCAGCAAGCTTTTGTCCTTCTTATCGTCTTGAAAAGGAACCACCAGCGTGTTTTGATGAACTTTGATAAAATTAATTTTGGTTAAAATTGATTTTGAAGTGATGTGATTTATATTTGAATGTTTTTATTATGAAAGTAAGTTAGGAGTAAAATTTAGTATAAAATTTTGGATCCAATGTAAAAGTTACTCAAAGTTGTTTTAACTCGGAATTAATTCTGGATCCAAAATTAATTTTGAACTCTTATTCAACGTGAAATCAAATATGTCAAAATTTATCTAAAATCAATTTTGCAACGTGAAATTAAACATGCACTTATTAGAATTAATTCTGGCTTTCAAAAATCATGATAAAAAAATTTGAAAAATAAAAATAACTATTTGTTGTTTTGTATTTCAACATGAAATTGGAATTCATTATGAAAAAAATTTAATCTAATTCAAATGAAGAAAACAAATTCTAAGTTTTTCACTCTGCTTCAACAGGGAAAATAAAGATTATAATTTTTTTTAGAGTTTAATGATTGTGCATTCATATTGTAAAATAATTATAACTATTATTTAATTACATCTCACATTGTTGTTATGATTTTTAAAATTATTATAAAAGTTAACAAACCTATTATACATGGTGATTTGTGATTGAATGATAATATAAAATTATTTATATAATATGTACATAGTTTTTTTTTTTAATTTAACACTTAATTAATACCTATTATTTTTTTTATCAGATTATATTATCTATTTTTTTTTACTATCAGGTACACCCAATCATCTTTTTTCCATTAGCACTAGGTGTCCTTGAAATATTTTATTAAAGATTAATTATAGCATTATTTGCATTGCATATGCCATGCACACCAACTATTTTTTGTTTTGTAAAGCACCATTGTACATGGAAATGGAATGGTAGTGTGACCCATATACCCCCCGCACTATCGCTTGCTCTGGCTGTAACTAGAATGCCCTACGCAGGCACCATTAAAAAAAAGCACGACACAAACTAAATTCCCTTCTATATATAAACCCACCACACTCTAACCACCAACACCAAGTATCAAACCTCTTTCTAAATCCTTGAATTCCCACAACTTGTCCCATTAACTTTAATTTCTTACCATGGCCCCAAGCTTAAGCAAAACCGTGGAACTAGAGTCATATGGTCCTGTCAATGGAAATTTACCTTTGTCCATAACCTTAGAAGCATCAAATTTTCTTGCCAACGGCCACCCTTTTCTCACTGAAGTCCCCGCCAACATAATACCCACTCCTTCGCCCATCGACGCCAAGACCAACACCGTCGTGGGTTGCTTCGTGGGGTTCGACGCGGAGGAGCCCAGAAGCCGACACGTGGCGCCGCTGGGCAAGCTGAGGGGAATAAAATTCATGAGCATATTCCGGTTCAAGGTGTGGTGGACCACTCACTGGGTCGGTAGCAACGGACACGAACTGGAGCACGAAACCCAAATGTTGCTTCTCGACAAAAATGACTCACTCGGACGCCCCTACGTGTTGATTCTCCCGATCCTCGAACGCTCCTTCCGAGCCTCCCTCCAACCTGGCTTGGATGACTACGTGGACGTCTGCGTGGAGACCGGCTCGACACGTGTCAGTGGCTCCAGCTTCAGGACCTGCTTGTACATCCACGTCGGCCATGACCCGTATCGCTTGGTGAAAGAAGCTACCAAAGTCGTTAGGATGCATTTGGGGACTTTCAAGCTTCTCGACGAGAAAACCGCGCCAGGTATACACATTCACCGCCAAAAATTAATGACTTAAATTTAGTGATAGAAATTAGTATTCTTTTATTATGGGAGATTTTATATAAATAAATAATTGGTTCAAATAGTTTCAATAAGGTTTTAGATTCGAATTTTGTGGATAAAAAAATGTGATTGAAAAGATAAGAGCAAATTACAGCAGCATCTCTGAGGTTTTATGTAATTACACATAATTTCACTCTTTTTTATTTTTCTATACTAACACCCATTTAAGTTTGAAAACATTACACTAATATCCCTTTAAGTTTGAAAACATTACACTAACACCCCCGATATATTTGTAAACATTACAATGACACCCCTCAAACCTTACATTAACACCCCTTACAAGAAATGCATGTGTAATGGTTAAAAAAACAGGAATACATGTGTAATTACACGAAACCTCTAATTTGCTCAAAAGATAAATATCAAGTTAAAAATGTTCTATCAAATTTTCTGATAGAAATTAATTATCAACAAAATTAATAAATAAATAGATATGATAAAAAAAAACTAATTGATATGTTAAACTAATTATTTATTCACTGATTTTATTTTATTTTTTGTAGTGATTATAGACAAGTTTGGTTGGTGTACGTGGGACGCGTTTTACTTGAAGGTGCATCCCTCAGGGGTGTGGGAAGGGGTGAAGGGGCTGGTGGAGGGAGGGTGTCCTCCGGGGATGGTCCTAATCGACGACGGATGGCAATCCATTTGTCACGACGAGGACCCCATCACGGACCAAGAGGGTGTGAACCGAACCTCCGCGGGGGAGCAAATGCCGTGCAGGCTCGTGAAGTTTGAGGAAAATTACAAGTTCAGAGAGTATTGCAGCGGAAAGGGCACTGAGAAGGGTATGGGTGCGTTCGTTAGGGAGTTGAAGGAGCGGTTCGGGAGCGTGGAGCAGGTGTATGTTTGGCACGCGCTCTGTGGGTACTGGGGTGGGGTCAGACCTAAGGTTCCGGGCATGCCCGAGGCTAAGGTTGTCACTCCGAAGCTGTCGAAGGGGCTGAAGATGACAATGGAGGATTTAGCGGTGGATAAGATCGTGAACAACGGAGTGGCACTGGTGCCACCACACCTCGCTCACCGTTTGTACGACGGGCTCCACTCGTGTTTGGAATCCGCGGGTATTGACGGCGTCAAGGTTGACGTTATACACGTAAGTCTGCCATCTGTGTGTGTGTCTGTGTGTTTTTTTAATTCCTTTTATATTTAATCATACTTCCATTGCCTAACGTTAAATAATTGATATTATATTTGATCTTATATATAATGATCTTTATTATTTATTTACTTTCGTGTGTATAGGTTTTTAAAATTAAAAATGATAAAAACATTTGCATTTTTATTTTATAAAAAATATGTTTTTTTTTCTATTGTCAAGTTTGTGTCGGAAAGAAATTGTATAACAATTACAAAAAAAAAAAAAAAAGTGTGAGGCAGGTGTAAAATTAAAAATATGAAAAAGTCATGGTTAAGTCACGGATGAGTACGTTTATTTTCTATTTTTACATACAAAAGCTATTTTTTTAAATTTATTTGGATAAAAATTACTCATTTTGATTTTAATATGGTACTTATATTGATTAGTGATACATATAATTATAGATTATAGATGTCTGTGGAAGAATTTAAGTATTAATTAACAATCAAATTAGTTACAATTTAATTACCTTAGTTATGTTTATGGTCTCTGCGGAGTAAGTTTTTAGATTTCAAGGAACTAAAAATCACAATTACTTCGTCATTTTAATTTGTTGTATTGTACGGTTCATCGTTTTAAGTTTGGCTCCATTTGTTCTTGTTTTCTAGTTTGCTACAATAGTTGTACGGATTCAGATCCTCTACTGTCTTTACTGCCTCTGCAGCCAAAAAAAATTGAAAACAGAACCTCAAAAAAGAAAAAAAGAAAACAGATGAAAGAGAAATTAGGAGAAAATAGAGAGAGATAAAAGAGCTGCAGAGAAAGTGGTATAGCAGAGGATCCGGGTCCTAGTTGTACACGGCAAGCCAAGAACAAAATATTTGTATGTGGTTCTTAAAAATTTGAAAGAGAAAGTTTTATGAATTCTAGTGATTTTATTTATTTAATTTGAATTACTTAAGGTCGCATCCGTGTTTAGAATTTTTTTGCTTATTAATCACTTATGCATAATAAGATCCTTCTTCTGGAGTTTGTGCTTATCGAGCATTCCTCACAAAAGTAAGTGTTTATTTTACCACCAATTTTTATTTTTTCCCCCCAATAGATATTAAATAACTAATAAAAATTAATGTTGATGAAATGTGAAATTGTTTATGGAACTTATTTGCTGGATTAGAGAGAAAAATTGTTTAATGGTGATTTGACTTTGATCACTTCATACTTCATAGTCATTTGACTCGTGAACCTTGTTGCAAGGTTGCATGTTACTAAGTACACACTTTAGATGTCCTTTATTTGGTAAATATTGGCAATACACGGATTTTTATAACTCTTTGGATCTTCTCTAAGGATTATAGACGTTAGGTTAGCAGCACCAGCACGTTACGTGTTAGTCTAATAATAGGACCAACCATGTACATACACTACGGTTGTCGTAATTGCAGGGTTGAAACTTGAAAGCCAAATTGTCTCAACTAGAAATGGTTTATTAGAGATTGAGAAGTGTCTCTTTCCCTTGGCACTTGTATCCTTCGTAGGGCAGCATCTGGTAAGTATACGAGGACCTTGCCAAAATTAGTATAACAACTAACAAGTATCAACGAGGTTTCCACCTTCGTTTGATACTTTGAGGTACCCCTTTACTAAAAAAAATAAACCGTTTACTAATAATTTAATGTTGATTTAACCATTAATATAATTTTTGTAAAACAAAAATTTACTAATATTGATAATTTCATCAATAGTATATATTACCAGTATGATAGATATATTATACATTTATACTAGTAAATAATTTCGTTAATACATATAGAATATTTTTTTTTTGGTCTTCAATATAGAATAATTAGAGGGTGGCTCACTCTTTTTTTTTTGTTGGGCATGAGAATCAAGTTGGATCAATAATCGCTATCAAGTCCAAAAGTCTATAAAGCTAGTTCTACGTATTAGTTGGCCTCCAACAAAGGTTAAACACGGGTTTTTTTTAATAAAGCAAAACACTAAACTAAACATAGATCTTGATGATTATTTAGATGATTTTCAAGTCTAATATTTCGTGATTTGCATTTTGCAGTTGCTCGAAATGCTATCCGAGGAATACGGTGGTCGTGTTGAGCTGGCCAAAGCTTATTACAAAGCACTCACAGCTTCGGTGAAGAAGCATTTCAAAGGCAATGGAGTCATTGCCAGCATGGAGCATTGTAATGACTTCTTTCTCCTTGGCACCGAAGCCATAGTCCTTGGGCGCGTAGGTAACAAAACAATCATTCCAAATTGCAACCCTTCATAGTAACAATACAATACAATACATATTAGGAGAGTATTTCTCAGTTCTCAACATAGAAACTTTAATTAATATAGGAGATGATTTTTGGTGCACTGATCCCTCTGGAGATCCAAATGGCACGTATTGGCTCCAAGGTTGTCACATGGTGCACTGTGCCTACAACAGCTTGTGGATGGGAAATTTTATTCATCCGGATTGGGACATGTTCCAGTCCACTCACCCCTGTGCCGAGTTCCATGCTGCATCTAGGGCCATCTCTGGTGGACCCATTTACGTTAGCGATTGTGTTGGAAAGCACAACTTCAAGTTGCTCAAGACCCTCGCTTTGCCCGATGGCACCATTTTGCGTTGTCAACACTATGCACTCCCCACACGAGACTCTTTATTTCAAGACCCATTACATGATGGGAGAACAATGCTCAAAATTTGGAATCTCAACAAAGTAAGTAAGCCACCCTCTTTTTAAATTAATTTTTTTTTAAGAGTTTAATGGTGATGCACTGATAGTATAAAACAATTTTACATTGTCATTCAATCACAAATAATATATGACTTTTAAGATAATTTTATAAAAGTAAAAAAACTTACCAGAGACTAATTCTTTAGCATGCAAAAGTTCTATTTAAGTGGTTGATTAAGGATTAAACTTCTGATTATGTGCTTAAAGAAATTATTACATGATTGGGACTACCATGATCCAGAACAATCTATACAAAACACACAAAATTGAGTTTTATTAATTGTTTCACTTGAAAAATAGTTGAAACTATGAACAGGTATTAGTGTGATAATGGAATATCTAATAATTTTTTCATGTTAAAAAACATAATTATCTGTCAATCGTATCATATCATATTTATAAAAATTGTTATTTTAATCACACTATAATGTCATTGAAATTATTAGTTACTTTTTTATATTTGTTTTGTTACAGTATACAGGTGTATTGGGTCTATTTAATTGCCAAGGAGGTGGGTGGTGCCCTGTGACTCGACGAAACAAGAGTGCCTCTGAATTTTCACAAACTGTGACATGCTTAGCGAGTCCTCAAGATATTGAATGGAGCAATGGCAAAAGCCCAATATGCATAAAAGGGATGGACGTGTTTGCTGTATATTTGTTCAAGGACAACAAACTAAAGCTCATGAAGGCATCAGAGAAATTGGAAGTTTCACTTGAGCCATTTAGTTTTGAGCTATTGACAGTGTCTCCAGTGACTGTGTTATCAAAGGGGTTAATTCAATTTGCTCCAATTGGATTAGTGAACATGCTTAACTCTGGTGGTGCCATTCAGTCCATGGAGTTTGACAACCACACAGATGTGGTCAAAATTGGGGTCAGGGGTTGTGGGGAGATGAGGGTGTTTGCATCAGAGAAACCAGTTAGTTGCAAAATAGATGGGGTAGCTGTGAAATTTGATTATGAGGATAAAATGGTGACAGTGCAAGTTCCCTGGCCTAGTTCTTCAAAATTGTCAATGGTTGAGTTTTTATTTTGATCCCTGGCAAGGTGAATTTGGGATACTATGATGTTTGACTCTGTTTTTAAGCAATAAGAGTCATGTTTTTCTGTAATAGATTTTTAGTTTCTCACATATTTTTTTTCAAAAATAATTTTATTTAAATCACAGTTGGATATTAAATGAGTATATTTTCTTGTAAAGATTTAAATTCTATTTTTAAATCTTGTAGTATTACATAAGACTAAAGACATGTTTGTTTTACCATTTCATTCTTTGGACACGCATTCCAAACCACCATTTTATTTTGTGAGAAGCAACAAATTCTTATTTTTTCTTGAATGTTCGTTTTATAGGTGTTCAATGGAAAAACAAATAGACTATAACTCTTTTTGTTAGACGTAACATAAATTGTTAAAAATATCCACTTGTGAGTTATTTATAAATTATAAATTTTAGTCCTCATTTTTAAACATTAGTGTTTTAATAGTCATTCACATTTTTGTTAGACCACCTAACTTGTCCATTGAGCATTTATTTTTTATTACCTTGGTAATGGTCATGGTCAGCGTCATATCATTACCTGTCTCTGCATGAATATAGACTGGTCTAATAAATAACACCTATGTATCTCTGCATGAACGTGGACTGGTCCAAGTCTAATGCCCCGGTAATCAAAGACCAGTGCATCAACATTTCATGTGAGATGTGATCCTAACTCAAGTCTAGTCTAGTCTATCAATTTTGGACACTTGCTCTTTTTTAAGCTACAGAAAATTCGAACCTCTCGGTCAGTTTTATCCTATGTTTGGATGGAAGAAAAAAAAAAAAAAAAAAAACACACATAATAATATTTTTTTTTTGTTTGATTGAAGAAAAAAAAAAATGAAAGAAAAAGTTGATTTGTAGAGATAAAAATTTAAATTTTTTTTTCCTCTCATTTTCTTCTCAATTCAAAATTCAAAATTTTCTTTCCTTTTCCATTTTCTTTCTTTCATTCCAAACTGATGGTTAATATTTGGAAACTCCACTTACTTTTGGACACTAGCTCTTTTTGAAGCTACTACAAGTCCAAATTCAAACCTTGGTTTCATTCTTTTATCTTTTAAACTAGCACAATACCCTTGACTTTTCACAAGTGACTAGAATGCTTTTCCACATTTTATAAACAAGTAAATAATATAATATATATTTAATTTATTAAGATCATTATTATTAAAGGAATCAATATTTATGTGATGGTATATTATTTACAAAAGTGTAAACTATATTTTGTGATCAGTAAGAACATAATAATAAGATGAAAATCTTTGAGTATGAGTAAATACAATGCGAATTTGTATATTAAAATCTAAAACATGATACCATGCAAAATAGGAGTAGTCATAGATGGTGTTCAAATTTAGTACATATTACAAGCAATAACAAAAAAATAGACAAGATAAATTGTTTTGTATATAATAATATAATGTTATATGATAAATTGATCTAATAAAGATATGTGAATGGATCAAAGTATTTTTTTTAATTTAGAAAACAAAATTAAAACCAAGAAATAAAATAATTAAAAGACTAAAAGGTATTTTAATCTTATCCAAATTTATAATTAATTAAAACAAAAAATGTATAAGTGATGATTGTGAATAGGCATGACAATTGGGCAATGCGGGGACGAGTATGTTTGATATTTGTCGGGGATAAAATTTTGTACTCACCCCATCCCTGTTCGGGGTTGGGTATATCTACCTCGTCTACATCCTTGTCAACTAAAAATAGGTACTACTTTAAAATAATATATTTGTAGATATTTTTTTGTCTAATTTAAATT
The DNA here is from genome assembly GCA_026413185.1 of Pueraria montana var. lobata. NCBI lineage: Eukaryota > Viridiplantae > Streptophyta > Magnoliopsida > Fabales > Fabaceae > Pueraria > Pueraria montana. The sequence goes on along the minus strand of CM048652.1, from coordinate 27,382,977 downwards.
TGAAACTATTTTTAGATGTCATTAAATTGAATAAGCCATAAAAATAAAATGATTCATAACATAAACTCAACTCATTACAAGCAACAACAAAAAGACAAACAGGATAAACTGTTTTGTATATAATAATATAATGTTATATGGTAAATTGATCTAATAAAGATATGTGAATGGATCAAAGTATTTTTTTTTAATTTAGAAAACAAAATTAAAACCAAGAAATACAATAATTAAAAGACTAAAAGGTATTTTAATCTTATCCAAATTTGTAATTAATTAAAACCAAAAAATGTATAAGTGATGATTGTGAATAGGCATTGCAACGGGGCAAATTGGGGACAAGTATGTCTGATCTCTGTCAAGGATAAAATTTTGTACTCACCCGTCCCTGTTCGGGGTTGGGTATATATGCCCCGCCCCCATCCTTGTCAACTAAAAATATCTACTACTTTAAAACAATATATTTGTAGATACTTTTTTGTCTAGTTTTAAATTTGAAACTATTTATAGATGTCATTAAATTGAATAAACCATAAAAATACAATGATTCATAACATAAAATCAACTCATTACAATAGAAAAATGTCAAGTCTCATAAAAAGATTAAATATATTTTGAGATAACATGATTAATTGTTTTAACTTTTCAAAAATGCAAAAAGAGTAAGAGTATTCAAACATAGAAAATATATTTCATTATAGTCACACAATTATTTCTTATTTTATTTAAAATATTTATAAAATAGTATGAGAAATTGATGTTTAAAAATTTAAAAAGGATTTTACTTATGTTAAATTTGAATATTTTTGTAATTTTTAAATGTGAAATAATAAAAGCATTCAATTATTTTATAATTATACTATAAAAGAAAGATATTAATTTTATAATACTTATTGTTTATAAACTATAATTAAAATTAAAATAAATTTAATTTTTGATATTATTCAGTAAGTAATTGTTTAAAACTATTTTTTTATCAAAAATATATTTAATAAATTAATTCTAATATATTTTTTTTACGTATTTATGAAAAATTTTAACATTATTATATAAATATTAATCGATAAAATTTTTGTATATGGAATTATTAAACATAGAGTCAAAATATTATTTTGTAATAATTATATTAACTAATTATATTTAAATTATTTAATAGTATAACAATTTGAATCTCATAATATGAAAATTATTCAAGAACGATATTTATTTATTAAATTATTTAAAATTATTTTATATAATTTATAAATAAAAATGATTTTATAGGATATAAAAGTACATAAAAATATTGTTGAATCTTTGGTATGTAATTGTGTTAAATACTCAGAGAAAAAGAGTTTTGTCGTCCACAATGATCTTGAGTAGGATTACCTCATCTGAATGATATTTGTGATCTCTATTATAAAAAAAATAAAAAATATAATTTAATTTATAATATTACTCCTTTCATTCCTTTTTAAGTGTTGCATTTTTTAAAAATTTTTATTTCTATTTATCTGTCGTTTACAAAGTTCAAGATCACATTAATTTCACTTTTTTCAATTACACCCTTATTTATTTCCTAATATTTAATTAATTTACACATGCATTTATTGTGGAATGGCAAAGAAGAGGGGTAAAATAGAAAACTCAACAACTATTTTATTAGAAATAAGAAAATTTATTTCATTTATTGGTTTCTACGTAATAACCTTAAACGATACTTAAAAATGAATGGAGGGAGTATTAAGTTTTTGGTATGCACTTGTGTGAAATACTCGAAGAGAGAGCTTTAATTGTCTCCTGTGAATGATATTTGTGATTTCTACCATAAAATTAGAACTAATTTAAATTATGATATTATTGATAAATTAATTTAAAATTATTTTTTAATAAAAATATATTTAATAAATTAATTCTAAACATAGAGCCAAATTTATATAAAACATTAATTAGATTTAAATTAATTTTTAGTATAAAAATCTCAACCTTATAATATAAATATTAATCAACAAAATCTCAACCTTTTAATCAACAAAATTATTTATGAAATTACATTTTCATATAAATATTAATCAACATTAAATTTTTGTATATGTAGATGCATACATTAAATCAACAAAAAGAAAGTGAAAGAGAGAAATTATATAATAATAAAATAAAATTATAAAAATTAATAAGTAATAAGTAATTATACATTTATCATTCAATTAATATAATAATAACATATTTTTGTATAATACTGAGCTTATTATATATTAAATATTTTAAAAAATAAAATATAACGTTAACAAAACCACAATGATTTTTTTATTTTGATGATTATATAAATTAATATATTTTTTATATATAAAAGACACAAAAGAATAATATAATATAACTAAATGAATATTTATAACAATTATAAAAATATGTGTGTAGGTAAAAAAAATAAAAAAGAAAGTGAGAGAAAAGAGGAGAGTAGGCAGGAAGAGAGAGAAAATCTGTTTAAATTTTTACAAAATAAAAGAAAAAGAAATGAAACAAGAAAGTGAGAGAGAGAAATGAAGAGAGTGGGGGCGGAAGAGAGAGAAAAAGAAAGTGAGAGAGAGAAAAGAGGAGAGGAATGGGCAGAAGTTTATTTTTTTTAGGAGAGGAGGAGATGATATAAATATGACACTTGTCCAAGAGGTACATTGTTTTATTAATTGTTTTATTAATAGATAGAAGCCCAATTCTCTCGTACCTGAGTATCTCAAGCATTTTTAAATAACCTTTGAAAGGCAAATTTTAAATCTTAAGTCAATTTAAAAATAGTATTTTAAAATTGGAAGATCTGTTGTGTTATTAATGAGTCAACGACGATGTTGTAGTACCGCTAATCGGTATTTTTTGGTTGAGGTAATTTTTTTTTGGTGAGGAGCTAATCGGTATTTAATTCACTAAAAGAGCAGGCAAAAAAACAAATTCACTAAAAGAAATTGCTATTTATATCTCACTTGCCATTTATTAAGTGAATGCGGAAGAGGTGTTTGCACACTGCTGTGTTGTGATCAAAATATCATAATCAAACTCATTCATTGGACCGACGTTGCTGCTTACTACAACACAGGCATTATCTTTATTTATTTGACTTTAATTTAGGGTTCTTATTTATTTCAAGTAAAAATGCGATTAAAGTTAAACATGATCCCATCAATACTAATTGGTGCAATTCTCTTTTGTACTTAAAGATGATTGATTATATGTATTATTTACACCAATAAGTTTTGATGAGGTTGTTTAATCCCATTTTAATTTATTTGGAGTAAGTTAGATAACCCCCTCCCTTTTTTTTATATCAGTAGTCACACAACCCCTTTAATTTATTGACAAGAAAATATTTTGTACTTTAGCTATCTTAGTCTTTCCTTCTTTTTCTTTTTTTCTTTTCCACTATCATATTGATTGCTGGTGACTAATTTCTGTTGGAGAATTTAGTTAGTCACCTTTAATGAGGTCTTTCTTCCTAATCACATTTTTTCCATCTATAATATTTGAACCCAAATTTTTATTTAAGAGATCTAAATTCAATTTCACTCAAATCAACAAAATGTTAATAGCTACCATAGTCTTGGAAAACATATGAAGTACTTAGCTTAATTATTAAGGAATTATATATTGAGATGACAAAAATAATTATTTTTAATAGTTATATTTATAACCAACCAGGGTTAGCCTAGTAGTTAGGAGTTGAAGTAGAATGCATGAGGTCATAGGTTCGAACCTTTGTGCGACCATTATAAAAAAAAAAAAACACTTATATTTATACTTTATGCACATCATTTACATTCAAGTAAAACTAGTATAAAAGGAAAACAAGTCCAAAGGTTTTACCGGTGCAAAAAAGATGAGACATAAACAAGGAGTGACTCCTAGCTCCTAGTAGGCTTTCAGTAGGAAGGACACATAAATGAAAGACCTGTGCCTTTTCTCTATCATCATCCTTTTGGTCTTGCTAAATATTACCTGCCACCAACATACATAATAAGAAGCACAAAAATAAAAGGAGTGAGATACATCTCACTACATGCTCGTGATATGAAAATGGAGACATGTAGCATACACAAACACACATAACATTCATATCACAAGTTACATAGGTCAATTACAATCATAAAGAAGTGCACATGCAATGCAATGACTCTCATTTCTTTCTATCTCATACATATGTGGTACAATTCAAAACCTTTTTGTGAAAGTAGCCCAGGAGAACATGCATTTAACGGACCACCACACCATTGGCGTCCGACATTAACACTCTTAATTAGGATGGCACCCCTAGCAACTCGTTAACGTTATCTAACTTTGCAAGGATACCTTGACCCATAGGATTAATGATGGCCCGTACGAGGACTTCCACACCAGGTATCACCCTCAAGGCCAGAGCTTAACAACTCTTTGCAACCTCCCCAGTTAGGTTCATAAACATACTTTCGAAAACACATATATATATGTCATGATGCACGATTTCACACCAATGTTCATGACTTCACTTAACTTATCACATGGTTGATCCTACTTCTCATAGGCTAGGTCCTTATTTATATCATACATCACACGTACCATGGCATGCATATTTCACACATCAAGCTTCACTTATCATCGTAGTCATAGTTCTCATATTATTCAACTTAAATATCCCAAGTATTAGAATATTACAAGCCTCTCTAAGAAACTAAGTAAATTCACTAATTGTGTTGCATTTTTGCCCAGCCACACTTAATCCTCGCCTAATCACACTCAATTCTTTCTTAGCCACATTTAACTCTCGCTTAGCGAGACAAGCTCGCTTAGCCAAACCCAACTTTCTCACTAAGCCAGACAAGCTCGCTCAAAGAAGTAAACTCTTTGTGGCTCACAATTCGTTCAGCGAGACAAAATCGCTAAGCTGAATGGTCACCTTTCGCTTATCCACAACAGACTCACTCAGCCAAAAGGAAAAAATCTACAAATCGCTATTTTGTTATTTTTGCATAATCCTTTCCCTCAAGGATTCCCAAACACTCCAAAATTCATTTTAAATTTACCAGATGAAAACCTAACTAATTCCTACCATTACCAAACATGAAAAACACATGAATACATGAATTACAAGCATTTAACATCAAGTCATGGAATTGATTCCCAAATATAATGAAAGGGGTAAAACATTAAGAACACCTAAACAACAAATTCTTCAGTCCAAAACAGAAATTAAGGCGCTTCGAGGTATTCACTACTCATCCAAACAAATTAAAAAACACAATTACAAAAAACAAAACATACATTTATAACTAATTTGGGGGTCTAGGGCCAATCCTGCTACCCTCAATCATAGTCATACTCACGAGCAAGATAATCTCACTCCTCCTTACCTCGAAAAAGATGATCCACGACAAAGGGAAGGGCAGAGGCGTGACGTGGTTTCCTACGATTCCTAGTTCTTTGGTTGCAACTGCTATAACGGGACGATATCTCCAAAAGAGGTAAAAAAGGAATGAAGGGAAGAATGTTAGGTTCTAAAGAAACCTAATTCAACTTTTTGACAACTAAGTTGGGTCTTCAAAAGCTAAAGCCCAAACACAAGAGTTAATGAGATTTAAAACATTTAACTTATAAAATCCCATTCTAAAGCCCAATATTGTTCTTCCTAAAACATTTACTTCATTAAAACAAAATCCCTAATAATATTTCTTAGATTACTACTATTGTGTTGGATCATTTCAACCAAAGAAGATTAATTCCCTTGAAAATGAACCATTGGAGTGGCTATGTGCACAATTATTAATGATGGGTAGCAGAAATTATAAATGAATTAATGATGATGGACGATAGAAACTAATAAATGATTTTATAGAAATTAACGAAGAAGATAATAATAAGGCTAATTTCATAAAATTGCTATACTCTTTCATTTGTTTACTTGTTTTTCTTTGTCTGGGTAAAAAAAGAAACTAAGATGACACTTGTTATAAAGAACGAAAAAGTATTGTGACATCACATACATATATGTATAATTTAAAAAATTATAGAGATTACCTTTTGGTAAAAAAAAAAAAAAAACTCCTTATAGTATGTGTTTGGATCAATGTTGGCAAAATTGATTTTGATTACAATTAATTTTGAAGTGACGTTATTTATGTTTGAATATTTTTATTATAAAATTAAGTTAGGTGTAAAACTTATAATAAATTTTTTTATCTAACGCAAAAGTTACTAAAAATTGCTTCAACTTATAATTAATTATGAACGCAGAATAAATTCTAAACTCTTATCGAACGTGAAATCATGTAAAAATTTATCTAAAATTAATTTTGAAGTTAGAATCAATTTTGGATGGTGAAATCAAAGTTAAAATGACGTTGGAAGTGCACATGTGATTCTACATGCGTGTTTGGATTGCCGTTTGAAAGACACCAAACGTCCGTTTGTGCATTCCAATGCACAAAATGGAGAAGCAGTGTTATCAGACCCGGCCCGGTCATCGACTCGGTCGGGGTACTGGGTCACTGGGTCAGGGGTCAACTCGGTGAGTCAACAGTTGACCCGCATGACTCGGCCTGTATTAAAAAATAATAAAAAATTCATAACCTGTAAACTTTTTAATAAATTTTTTTTAATAATTTCATAACCTGTAAACTTGTACACTTTTTTTTTTGTGTGCAGAAAAGATAGCTTATAAACTTATACCCTTAAATATTTAAAGTTTAACAAAATTCAACACATTTATAAGCATAGTTATGAACTTGTTTAATAATCTTTAGCAACATATTTTTTTCTAAAATTCAACATACACAACCTTAAGTTATAATTTAAAACATATCATTATCATCTATTTATTAAAAGTTAAAACTATCATTGTTGTACACCGGCAGACATATATATATATATATATGTATATATATATATATATATATATAAACCTATTTTATTTAGACAATACAATTTTTTCATTCATCCCATTATTGCTCTGATAAAAAATAATAATTTTTTAAACCAGTAACTATATTGGATGAGATAAGATAAATACAAGTTTTACTTGTAGATAACAATATAAGTCAAGGAGAAAAGGCAAAATTGGAAGTGACAATAATTTTATGATTTTATCATCTTAAATCCTAACATGCGATTATGTTTGGTAAAAAAAAGTAAGAATTTATTATAGCCTGGCTCTCCAAAGTCCAAAGGTCCACTCGAAACACACTTTATATTAGTGGCAGCTGTACAACCAGGAAAGCAGTTCAGTAGCTACTTGATTCCACACACTGACACCCACACCCTCCCTTCTTATTTCAACCTTCTACTCTTCTCTGTTTTCTTACGGCATGGCTAAGCTTCATACCATGTTCTCTTTGAGGCACTTCTTGGCACTCTCCCTCGCCTTGAACGTGAGCCTGATACTGAGATTAATGATGCACGAACCTCACAATCATTCTTCTTTGGAAACAGCAGAAAGAGGGACCTCGATTAATGCAAGAACCAATTCTAACACGGAGGATCAGCATCATATCCACAAATCACGCATGGTTATATCGTCCTCCACTTCGTCTTTCGCCAATTCTACTTGCACAGCAGAAGGCACCAATAGAGTGATCAACCTCGACCAGTAAGCACAAACTACGATTAATTCATTTGTTTTGTTTTGTTCCTAATTCATTTCATGATCTCTTCGTTAAGGTTTCTAACTTGCTAATAATATTAGTGTTATTAAAGTAAGTAAGTAAGAAACCTTTGATATTTGAAGATTCTTGGCACATATATTTAGACATTTATTACGTTCTCGTTCGTACTTAAGGGCATGATTGCCATTTTAGACTTCTAAGGAGTTTTTGGTGGGAGGGGGAGATAATTTTGGCGGTAAATTGTCGAAAATCTTGGATTCTATTTAACGACAATTGTGATGTTTGCTTTATTATTTGAGCCAATGGTGGCTCTGTTTCTGTGGCTTGCATCTTTGGTACCCTTCTTTGCTTCCTGTTCGTTCACTGAGAAGACTGGGACAAGTCACCGTCTCTATTCTCTAACGTGACTTTCTCTTACCAAATGTGTCAGGAATAAACACAGCAAATTCAGTATATGAGTATACAATTTTGTTTGAGTGTATTTGTGTATATTTTTTATTAGTTACAATTTATTAAATAAGATATAAAACTTACAATTTTTTTTTATTAATTTTAATAAATTTCAATTAATAAAAAAATATATGTTTAAAAAAGTGTCAGAAAATATATTTTTAACATTTTTCTTCATGTTTATTTTACATTTTTAGTGGAAAACACCCATATATAAATTATTGTATGGATTGAGATCCATTATGTGATTTCGATCGATCTTAATAGACTCGTCTTATTTAAATCTTTACTTGACATACAATTAATCTTTATTAACTTTTTCTCATAGATAAAAAAAGCTCATTTATATGCCATGTAAAAATTGACTAACACCATACTATAGGCTCAAATTATATAATAATTTCTCCACTTTATTACCGAGTTTAAGATTCCTTAATTTCTATGTTACATAATGATGTTGCTCATTTTGCTAGTGTATATTTTCTTAAAATATTTTATTGCTGTATGTTGGGGGCTGTCATTTTCACAAATGTGTTTCACAAAAAAAAAAAAAAAAATCATGTTTATTTTGTACTCCCTGTTCCGGAGTTGGAGGGTTGAAATTAAGTTAGGAAAAAGTAGAGGTCCTATTTGTGGTAGAGCATGCTCCATAGTAGTAGCCAAGTAGGAGAGTCTAACTTATTTAGTTTCCACTGCCCCAGCACCATCGGCGGGATCCTCATTGACATTGTCCACCCCAAAATCATTATGTACATTAACCTAGTCTTAGATTTGTTCTGTGCTCAGATTTTTTTTTATTTTTATTGAAAACTAAAAACTACTTTTTTAAAAAGTCATTACTTTCTTTTAACAAATTATTCGTTTCCTAAGAGACACTTACTATTGCTATAATACACTAGTAGTATTTGATTAGGGCAAAAGATATAAGTGATATAATTGCAAACAAAAAGTCAATTTTAAAGGAGGACACCAATTTCAATTGAACTATATAATTTATAAGAACCTATATATTTTATAGCGCGTGTTTTTAACTTTTTAAAGCTAGAGGGTGTTCTTAAGTTTTTAAAGCACAATCTTTATGAGAAGTTATTATATGATCTCACTACATGATTTAGGTCAATCTCTAAATAATACATAGTTGAATTTTATTCACTCTTTCTCATAAATTAAAAATCTGGCTATGTATTTATATGGTGATTGTTTGGGATCATTGACACGTGTGGTATCAGACCATGTAATAATTTTTTTTTTAAAACAAGTTTACGTCTAAAAATATATAAATAACAGTATATTTATCTTTAATTTAATTTAAATTTTATTAATTATATGTTTAATGTTATAAAATTTAAGACTAATAGCGTGTTTGTATATACGTTTCACTTGGTTGGCACACGATCCAAAGTCATGTTTTGTGAGAAGTAAATTTTTTTTGCTTTCACTTGAACGTCCATTTGATGTGTTTAAAACGGTAAAACAAACACACTGTAAATGCATCAACATTTAAAAGTTTTAAAAAATATGCTATAATATAATAGTGGTTGTTGGTAGTTGGAAGAATACCAAAGAAGTTGGTGGGGTCACATGCCCTATGAGCACACTGCATGAAGACACACTCTTTCGGCCATTGCCATGACACTATTATTATGGAAGCGCTTCTTTGGTTCGCTCAGTGAAATGAGATTTTTACAACTTTTGGCCGCCCCAATCGTGAGTCACTCAATTGCATATAAATAATTAAGCTTTTTTTTCATATGTCCTTTTGTTTTTCTCGTTTTTCATTTTTCCTTTTTTTTGGTTTCCAAATGGGCCACTTATCAACTGCATTGTGTGCCCTGCGTAATTGGAAATCCACCTCCAACGTATTTTGTCCCCTTCACTCTTCGGCTGTGCATGGCTCCCATTGATCGTTGTAATTGTAAATGCATACATCTACCCATATCTTTCAACCTATCTAATCATTGTTTTGGCTAATACAGTTTTGTAATTACTTTTCCAAAGAACTATACACATGCAGATGCAGCCCTTAGTTTATTCAATGCCCTTTCTTTCAACATGTTCATTGCTCCTTTACCTAATTGGCGGATATCTTACAATGTAGTATAAACAAAATTATTATGCCTTAATTTACTCAAAAGAAATTGGGATTAGAGTTAAGTGATTTGCGTCAACTTGTGAGAAGGGTTAAATGTATCTGTCTAGGTTCATTATGTTTTATTGAATATTTAAAGTTATATAAGCTTTTTATTCGATTTAATTGTATTTTTAGTGTCCTTATTATAGTCATATCACAAATTTCATCCTCTATTTTTTTTTCATGAATTTGAATCTTTTATTATTTTACTTTTGTAATTTTAATCCATGCACGTGTTAACTTAACATTTAATATTTAACAAATACTGACGTGACAATGTAATAGAGTATCATGTCAATGTGGATATATTAACGCAATAGTACAATAAAATGCCACATCAAATTTTTTGTTAAATATTGAATGTCAAATTAGTAGATAAACTAAAATTGCACTGTTAAAATAGCAAAGATCAAATTTGCGAAACAATGAGGGAACGAAATATGCAAAATGACGGTAATAAAAAGGACAAAAAATACAATGAAGTCTTTTTAATTTTTAAATTCATCTATAATTTTTTAGTATTGAATTTTTAAAATAATCACTTTAAAATATTAGGACCCAGAATAAGAGAAAACATTAAAGATTGTTCAAGGCAGAAACAACAGTACAGGACCCCTTGTTTCGAAATTCAGATCATGGTCTACATGGGAAGGACAGTGGAGTGCAACTAGTCAACTACAGATAATATATTTTATATTTTTGGTATCATAAGAAGCTATGAATTTTTTAATTCCTTAAATATATATTTGTTAATTTTGTTCATTGTTGGACATGATGATAATGCATGATCTGGTTAATTTCTGATCAGTTGTGTTACATTAAATTAAAGATTTTAATTTTATAAATTTGCAGTGGAGACCCGAGAGTGTATGAGAGGTTTTGGCGACAAACGGGTGACAAGAGCACGATTGTAATCCTGGGATGGCAGAGTATGAGTTATTTTTCTGATGTGAGCAACATTTGCTGGTTTTTGGAGGCAGAGTTTGCTAGGGAAGTGGTGAGGCTGCACAAAGTGGTGGGCAATGCAGTCACAGAAGGACGTCACATTGTTGTTGGAACAGGTTCTTCTCAGCTCTTTCTGGCTGCTCTCTATGCTCTCTCCCCAACTGATGCACCTGAACCAATCAGTGTTGTCTGTGCCTCACCCTACTACTCGGTGAGTGAGAATTTGAATTTTCATATACTATATTTTATTTTATATAATACAATGAGTAAAAGTATCAATGATATTTCTAAACCGACAATGGAAGTTGAGTCTAACAGAAAAGACTAGTAGTCTCTTGTAATGTGATAAACTAAGGTTTGAATATTTATAAAAAAGAGATATTCATATTTAATGCATGATAGAATCTTAAATAAGATTGTCTTTGAAACAGAATACTTGTAGGAAGTCGACAATGATATTTCTATACCTATTTCATAAAATGCTCTTTGTTACAACTAAGTTTAGTAAAAGAGTACTATCATCTTATTATTTTTTATGATACTTTGAAAGTTTAATAACATAAAATATATTCAATTCTTTTTTCATTTTATTAATAGTGAAGAAGATTTCTAAGATGATATTGTAGCAGAATTTAAAAGTGTTCTTTAGTAAAAATGCATACATATAGAAGGATGATTAAAGAAAAGCAAAGTCATTCGTGAATGTGTTTCTGATACAATTTTCGTAATGTATAGCAAGGCTCATGTACTAATTACCATAGCTCGTATAATTGTGTTATAAACTATACTTTGACCACTTAGAGTTATATATTGACGGAATTCTTGCATGGCCTAGGAACTTAGAAGTTGTTTAAAAGGGAATGACTATCACTCAGAAGAATTTTTTTTTCTTGGTGGAGCATGATGAACCATAGACATTTATTATAACAGTTGGAAATTTAAAAATATTTGACAACTGAGTTAATTATGTCCCGATTGATTCCCCTCTCTTTCTGAGGTTCCTCTGAAAGAAACACTTATTAATTGTAGCATTCATCTGTGTTGCTGCCATTTCTTATGTATTTGTATCCCGGAATTAATTTTCTGCCTCCTGATCCAATATATTTTTATTTTACTTTTTAATCCTTGTCGATGTTTATCAATAACTTCCACTCTCTTTCTTGCACTCGTAATTATGCACACCTGCACCTGATCACATGATAGTTGATACTTTTTTGTTGAACTGTCAGCATGTGCGGAACTGTCGGTAAAATAGCTTTGAAGATCCTAACAGGAAGGTCATTCATAAACAAAAGGGGGGAAAAAAGTGTCATCTGGCTTCATTACTAATTATGGTTTAATTGACTCTTAATCGCACTTATTATGTGGGTGGTTTATTATAAGTTATACACATGATTAATTTCGTCCCTGAAAGTGTGAATCACGGTTAATTTAGTCTATGAAATAGGTAGCTAAGTTTAAGGATTAAAGTAATAACATAAAGATTTTTTTTTTAAAATTTTATTTCTTTCGAGGACTAAAATGACAGCGTTTTGTACTTTCAATGATGAAATTGATAATTTATCCTAATTTAATAAGGTTTAGACAAGTATATACACATTTTAGTTACATCACATGGTTCTGACTTTCTAATTAGGCCTCACAGGACCTTAATTATGTTGAGGATTGCAAAGAAAATTGCAGTATATAAGTTGTTTTTGGTTTGAGTAGTTGATGATGGTTAGGCATAGAATTGAATTGACGAGTAAAGTAACTTAACTAACCACTTGCAGTCGTACCCATCAATGACGGATCACCTGAAATCAGGACTTTACAAATGGGGTGGTGATGCAGAAAGTTATGAGAAAGAGGGTCCCTACATTGAGCTGGTTACTTCTCCCAATAATCCTGATGGACACGTAAGAAGATCTAAAATCAACAGAAGCCAGGGATTTTTGGTCCATGACCTTGCCTATTACTGGCCACAGTACACTCCAATATCAGCGCCTGCAGACCACGATCTCACGCTTTTCACTGTTTCAAAAAGCACTGGCCATGCAGGAATGCGCATAGGGTAAGTTCACCCATAACATCTATAAAGACTATCCTATCTACTGTCCTCTTCAATTATTTTTTTCTTATTAAGTTTATATACAGTTCATAAGTACTATTTGTACTGTTTCTCGATCAAAATTAAAATTTCATCCCAATAATTTGCATAATTCTTAAATATAAAATTTTAGGTAAAAAATGCAATTTATTCTTTGCATTACGAATTCTTTGTTTAGTATCTGTACATAAAATCTTATTAAATGGTGAAAGTGGTATTGAGCTTTCCATCTACTCAAAGTGCATAATTCTTAAATATAAAATTTTAGGTTAATTAAAAATACAATTTAGTCCCTATCTTACGAATTCTCAATTAGTCTTTATACATAAAATCTTATTAAATGGTGAAAGTGATATTGAGCATCCCATACTGCACGAAGTAGGACTAGTCAGCCCCTAGCTAGGAGGCCCTTTCCTACCGACAATCAGCTCTCATACTTGGGAAATAAACTTTTGAAAGAAGAATCGAGCACTTTAAATACTCTATTGAGCATCCTATGCGACTGAATGTGGGACTTAGACACCCCATAATATCCTTCAGGTACTTGCATATGTTTGTCGTAGTCGGGGGCACACTGGAATCAAACATTAACCTTAATAAGCAGAGAGGTTTAAGCATATAATTAACAAGAGTGATACACTGATACTCATATGCAAGGTTTTAAATCGTGGTCGCGGTCGCATTAAGGTTTTCACGGTTACGATAATTGCGGATTCTGCGATACGGATTGCGGTCATCACGGCGTGAATGCTTCACAATTTCACACAAAATTATATTAAAATGTTTTTTATCATTATATAATTTATAATAACCTATAATTAATATATTTTTTTCATCCCAATGAGATATCCAAAGTAAAAAAAACTAATTAAAGTATTAAAATGAAATTAAATTAGTACATACTACTATCGGTGTTACGTTGCATCCGGATAACGTTCGTCGCGGCCGAAACGGCGTTACGTTGCGTCCGATATATGTAATTTTTGTTCTCATCGCAATATCGGTGCGTAACGGTAACGCCGCGGTCTGATACCGAGATGTCGCGGACGATATTCCTGTTACGCACCGATTTTTAAAACCTTGCTCATATGTTGTCTGACTGTAGAATCAGACATAAGCCTTAGTTACAAGAAAAGATCCTGTTAGAATAACAGATTTCACAATGTATCAAAGAAAAGATCCGAGAGTCACTTGGCCTTGGTATCTTGTGAGTAGAATTTTCAAACTTCTTTTTTAATCTTTCATCAGGGTATCACACTGACATTATTGTGGGACAAAACACTGAGCCCTTGTAGGATTTATAGCGTGTTTGGAAATCCGTTAAGAAAGAATGAATCACATTTACAATGTGAAAGCTATAACTAATAACTTCTTTTATACGAAAAATCACATCTGAAATGTGGAAACAAACACATTATTAATCTAGAAGTGTGGCTATTTGGACCGGTAACCCCTTTGGTTTTCTGACAAGTGTTTGATATATCCAAAAATAATGTAAAGAAAGATGAGATGAGTTAATTACTTAAATTCCTAAAAGGTTCCACTTTGTATTTTTTATAGGTGGGCTCTTGTGAAAGACCAAGAGGTAGCAAAGAAAATGACTAAATTCATAGAGCTGAATACAATTGGAGTGTCCAAGGATTCTCAACTCAGGGCTGCTAAGGTTTTAAGGGCAGTTTCTGATAGCTGGGAACATGGAAACTCCCAAGAGGGTGAGTCATTCTTCAAATTCAGCCACAAACTCATGGCCAACAGGTGGAAGCAACTGAGACTAGTGGTGGAGCGTAGCAAAATTTTCAGTTTGCCCAAATTTTCTCCATCATTCTGCACCTTTTTCAATCAGGTCTTGGAGCCTCAACCAGGTACTTACTGAATTGGCAAATTTGATTAATTTCATGCATGCCCACATGTAGATTTCATGTCAAAATGTATATACATTCATCTCTTCATTATAATAAGTTTAAAACATTATTTTTGATAAATAAAAAAAAATTTCGTAAAGATTATTGAAATAATTAAAAAAGCCTAGTCACTTTAATAAATTCAAAACTCATTTATGACTTTTAATTAAATTCAATTTAAATAAACTCTTAAAAAATTAATTTCTCTAATTCTTTTTCTTGTATATCTATATTTGACAGCTTTTGTGTGGTTAAAGTGTGAGGGAAACATGGAAGACTGCGAAAGCTTCCTTCGAGGACACAACATCTTAACGAGAAGTGGAACACACTTTGGGGTTAGCCCAAAATACGTAAGAATTAGCATGTTGGATACTGACGAAAATTTTAACCACTTTCTAGATAGACTCTGTGCCATACAGTCACGATAGGGGGAGTTGGACGCGTGCTAGCGTGCGAGACCTCGTCATGTGAGGCACGGTGCGAGGGTATTGTTTCGTGTATGATCCACGGTACGTGAGGATCAAAACTCACACTATGCACGGTGCGAGAACAAATTTGACCGTTCGATAATTTCTTTATGATCAGACGGCTTGAAATCAATGTTCTCCTCCGGTTATGAAAATGGCTCTTTAATGGATTTTTTTAAAAACTTTAATCCACGTGTATGTATCCAATGACTTGGATTCCATTATGTGTCTCCCGAACCTAAAACACTTTAACCCTGGTTACCATATCTCCCGAACCTGAAGCTTTTCAATAATTTTGCACGCAGCACATAACATGTAGACACACATGAATTTTTGACCTGAATAATTAATACCAAAAATTATTTACATGAATACCATCCCAGTTGAATTATTAATGTGAACGCTACTAATTACTTTAGCAAGAGTGAATTCACATTTCTGAGGAGTCGAATTCATAGTTTATTATTTCATTTTTTTAAATTTTTTTGTGTTTTTTTTTTCTATTTATTTAAAATTTGAATTTAAATTAATTTAAAATTATAAGGTATTAATTTAAATAATTAATTTAATTTTAATTAATTAATTTAAATAATAATTGTAAGTATTTAATTTAAATAATTAGTGTTAAAAAAACAATACTCACAATTGTAATAAAAAATATTAAATTGAATTTACAAATACAACAATACAAAAGTAAATGATAAGGTTGGCTAGAAGTTCCACTGTTTCACCACAATTAGGACATTTATTTTTTGAGTGTGTTTGATTTCACGTTCTATAATTGATTTTGAGTCTAAAATAGATTTTAGATAAATTTTTATATATTTGGTTTGACATTGAAAAAGAGTCCATAATTGATTCTGAGTCTAGAACTGATTCTAATTTGAAGCAATTTTAGATAGCTTTTGCGTTGGATAAAAATTTGACTTAAATAACTTTTTAATACCATAAAATAGCGTGTTTTGATTTTGGTACCTAAACTTTAATTTTTTTCTATTTTAGTACCTCACATATTTTTATGTTTGATTTTTCTACCCATTGTTGGTGAGCTTTTATTAACTGCTGACGTGGCTAACGGAGCGCCATGTCAGCAAGTTTAGATCATTAAAAAATTGTTGACTCATAGGGGTGAGTATATGAGCTCAAGCATGTTAATAAGCGCATAACTTGTGGGTAAAATTGGCCAAATAGTGATAAGTTATGGATAAACTTGTTCATATAAGAAAAATAAAACAAGTGAAAAACTCTTCAGTTATTTAATGGGTCGGGGTAAAAAATAACACTGTCAACATGCTACTAACACAAATTCGTCACTCAAAATATTCTTATTTATGAATTGTCTTTCATCGATAGACCTAATGTATGGGTGAAACGTGAAATCATTTTGCATTTTGTGACCTTGAATGCCATTTCGGTGATGGCTATTATCAAATTTCCAATTTGTTTATGTGAAAATACAACACTTACATTAGCCTTGCAACTAGGCATGGCAATGGGTCGAGACTAGGACGGGTTGGACTCTCCCCATCCCCATCCTCGTAAAAGGAAGGTTGGGTTCAAGATTGAAAGAGGTAGATTTGAAATTTTAATACGCATCTCCAATTCTCCATCTCCTTCAAGTTTTATCGGGATCGAGGATACCCACGTATAACCTGTCACACCATTTTTTATATTGTTATTTTACTTAAATATTTTCAAATTAATTATATATTAATTTATTAATTCAATTTAAATTTAATTATGAAAAATTAAAAAATAATTTGATAACATTTAAATTTCCAAGAATAACTTTAACAGAGTTACTCAAAGATCAACTGTAATAGAGTTATTATCCCGTCTTAAGCATTCATTTTCTTGAAATTTTAATAATTAACAAAGAAAAATATAACTAGTATTTTAGTCTGTGCATTGCATAGAATAAATGTTTATTTTATACAACTGCAATTTATAATTTATAATAAATAAATATTTCTAAATATATAAATTATATTATAATAAAAATTAATAATAAATAAATATTTTTGGTAATATAAATTATAATTTAAATTTATGATAAATAATTTAAGTTATGATATATTATTATTTTAATTATTGATAATTTATTTTAAAAATATTCAAATTAAAGTTAGAAGTAAAGATATTAAAAATGACTTATTGAAAGATATAAGAAGTTAAGATAAATCAAATGCATGCTAGGAGTATATTTGAATTTTGAAGAAAAAAATGGTTTTTGATACTTAGTGATCATTCAATTAATATTAAAAGCATGAGAGGATATACATTGGGAGGTGAAGAGTATTCAAATTCAGATAAGAGTAAACACGAGAGAGTGAGGAGATTGATGCCTAAGGAAGTATATAGTCTTAAACTTTATATATTTTTTTGGAATAGAGTTTGGGTCTATCTATCCATAGCATAAAAATGTATTTTGCCGTGCTTTCTGATCAAGCATGAGTTATATATTGATTATGATGATAAGATCTGATCATATCTATATCTCCATGATCTTCGGAGATATAATATAATAGGTAAGATATGATGAAATTAGGATATGATTAAATATGATTAGATTCCTTAGGCTATAATACAATCAATGACAATGATAATATTAATTTCCTTTAAAAAATGACAATATTAATTAAGTACGGTTAATAGTACCAAACTAAAAATTATTTAAATAAATTTTTAAATATTATTTCAATTAATTAATTCAATTGATTATTTGAATCAATAATTCATAATTTTGATTTATTTTATATTTATAAAATCATTCATATTTTAAATAATATAAACAAAATACACAAATGAAAGGAAAAAAAAAACATAAACGAAATAATAAGCCCTGATTTTGGCTCTTCAGATACACGATTGACGATTCACAATTGCTACAGTAATAAGTACCATTCACCTTCATAATTCAGCTGGGATTAGTAATAATTTTTTGGCATTAAATTATTCTGCTCACAAATTCGTTTGTCTATATGTTATTAGCTGCGTTACTGCGTATAAAGTGAAAGCTTTAGGTTTGGGGATCGGAAATAGGTATGGTAGCCAGGGTTAGAGACACGCTTCAGGTTCGAAAGACACGTTATGAAGTTCACGTCCTTCGATGAACACACGTGGATTAAAGTATTAAAAAAAACCATCAAACTACCATTTTCATAACCGGAGGAGAATATTCATTTTAGACTGTCGGATTAAAAAGACGTAATCCGACGGTCTAACTTGTTCTCGCACGGTGCATAATATGGGTTTCCATCCTCTCGCACAGTAGATGACACAATAAACAACACTCCCGCACCGTGTCCCATATGCATGGGAGACCTCTCTAGCCTCCCAATGTGGGAAACAACTTTTTAACCGTTAGATTTTTTAACTTTGCAAATTAATGGGTCAGATTTATTCTTTATTTTTTTCCTTTGTCCTCTTCTATTACCGTTTTACCCCCTTTCTCCTCTCTCCCCACTGTGCCTCTATCAGACAATCACCTTTCATCTTCCTCCTTACCCACCGCCATAAACAACCGAGTGCCGCCGCTAGAAGCGATTTCCGGCGGCAATGTTCTTTTTATTTTTCCTTCTTCTCCAAATCTAAAGATTCAGTCCAAACCATACCCACACACCCACGCACAAAACACAGATCGACAAACACTCGCAAACCACTTGCATAAGAACGCGCACTGTGGGCGAGGTTTCTCGTGCGCGAGCACAACGACAAGGAAGCCATTCGCGAGCGTGCACGACGGCGGCGAGGAACCTACAGAGTCGGAGGAGCAAAAGACAGGGGCGTCGAGGGGAATATGAGCGGTTTCCGGCGTCGTGCCGTTGTCGACGAAAAACCTAGATCTAACAGAGCATTGGGTGGCAGCGGCTTCCGATGGTGCGGTTCAACGAGGGGCGGCGGCGGCTTGCAGTGGTGCGGTGCAGACAGTAATTCCGTAATGTTGACGTGGTTGGAAGGAAAGGAGGTTGCGGTGGTGCCGCCGCCGCCGTCGTTGGCTATAGGTTGGTGTTGTCATCGGGGCAGAAATTGCCCAATACAGGGAGAAGGGAAATGCACGGGGACAGTTTGGGAAAGTTAATAAAAAAAGAAAAAAAGAAAAACATAAAAACTAAAAATATTACAGTCCTTTATTTAAAAAATAATAAATTCAATGGTGTTAAAAAAGTTTCTCACATTGGGAGAGGGGTCCCCCACGCAAGCCGTCGCCGTATGTATAATAATTAGAAGTGTTGGTTTTCTGTATGCTGGAAAGTGAAACACAGAAATGCAATTTTGTTCATCCATGTATAAGATATATGGGTCTTGGGGATCATCCTTGAACGGAATCCAATTAGAAAGAATAAATAAATAACAATCTTACGGTTGATGATTAAACTAGTCAATTCCTAAACTGAGTAGTTAAACCAAATTGTTATTTAGTCTTTGTATAATAAATAAGTTCAAATGAAAAAAATGTGATTTGAAGAGGTAACTCTACTAAATTAGTGAATACTTTGCACTATCAACATTGTAACAAAAAAAAAAAAAAAGATTTTGTTTAATTTTGGTCTAAGTTGCTTAATTTATAATATAATATTGTGGCTCAAGTTTGACCGGTTAGTTTATTATAATAATTTTTTTAGGCTTAGTCAGGTCTTTATATAAGTTTAACTTCATAGTCTGATTAAAAATCTATTTCATATTAAAGCTTTAAAAAGATTAATAAGTCTATTTTTAAATAGGCCAATGGCATTGTTTTAACTAATAAGGTCTAACACAATTGATAAATAATTATATTTCTTAAAGTATGTTGTTAGGGTTCAGTTTTTGCCATGTGTCTAAAAATTTTTTATTGAGAAAGACAAAACTTACATTGATAATTTCTATGCTTTGAAAAAAATTAGTCTCCAATTATTGATTGAGAGATATCTTTAATAAAAAATAAAGAGCCAAAAACATACGAGCTAATGGACTTATCATAAAAAAAAACAAGCATATTTATAGCCTAATGGATCTATCAATAAACAAGCAATATGCTTATAGGCTAATAGATTTATAATACTAAAATTAGTTAAAATTATATAAACTATATATATTATAAAACTATCATGGTCCTTGGGAATCCATCCCCATCCAGGAGGAGAAATTTTTTTGATTATTTCATGAGCAGTAAGGTTTTCAAATTCGGGTTCAAGATATAGGATTTTTCGGCATTCATCCTTAAGAACATGTTCTAATGGTTGTTCTAAGGAGGTACTGGAAGAAGTAGCTTTTCTTTTTCTTTTGGAGTTTTTTCAGGTATTAGAGGAGTAAATCTATTGGAGGTAGTTGAGAGTGAAGCTGGAAGAATTCGAGAATTCGAGGGGGTTTTTTCAAGTTTCTGGGCGTAGGTGGGAATTAAATCATCTAAAGTTCAAGGTTTATCTTTAGATGAAAAAGATGGGGCAGTGGGCCTCATCGCTTTGGGTTATTTCCCTGCAAAAATTCACGGGTTAAAAAATTAGGAATGAAATTATTTTTTCCTTTAATAAATTCTATTTCAAAATCAAAACAGGACAAAAGACTTTGCCACCGAGCAAAGATTTGTTTTGACACGATATTTTTAACATCCTTTTCTAAAACATTTTTTGCCGATTGGCAATCTATTCTTAATAAAAAAAATTTGTTTACCAAA
Organism: Pueraria montana var. lobata; assembly: GCA_026413185.1. Lineage (NCBI taxonomy): Eukaryota > Viridiplantae > Streptophyta > Magnoliopsida > Fabales > Fabaceae > Pueraria > Pueraria montana. The sequence continues at coordinate 27,361,743 of CM048652.1, read as the reverse complement.
TCACTTTGAAATTTCATAATACATAATACTATAGATAAAATTTCTTTTTTAATAGTACTGTATTTAGACTGAGCTTCCATCTAAGCTCCGAAATGAAACCTAACAATTTGTTCTACAGAATTTTCAGACAATTTTTGTTTTAGAATACCTCCAAATCCAATTTCAGAGGCATCAGTTTCTACTATCATAAAGGCATCTGGATTAGGAATACCTAGACAAGGGAGACTCTTTACTAATTCTTTAATTTTAACTATTATTTCTGTATGTTCTTCTGACCATGGTTTGGGGTTTTTTCGTAGCCTATTAAATAAAGGTTTACATAAGATTATAATATTAGGAATAAAATCAGACACATAATTCAGACAACCCAAGAATCTTTGTAATTGATTTTTATCTCTTATTTCATTGGGGAATTTTGAGGCAAATTCAATGCTTCTTGTAATAGGAGTAATTTTTCCTTGATATATTTCATGACCTAAGAATCTTATTTTAGTTTGGGCTAATTTCATTTTCTTTTGAGAAATGACAATTCCATTTTGTTTAATTATATTTTTAATTTTTTTTAAATGTTTTAAATGTTGATCTATTGAGTTAGAGTAAATCAATACATCATCTAAATAAACTAAAGCATATTGGCTATAAGGATTAATTATAGAATTCATAATATTTTGAAATTCTGATGGCGCATTTTTTAATCCCATAGGCATTACATTCCATTCATAATGCCCAAAAGGTACAGCAAAAGCTGTTTTATATTTATCTTTTTCTTCAATTTTTATTTGATAATATCCTGATTTCATGTCAAATTTTGAGAAAATTGTGGCTTCACATAGTCTTCCAATTAAATCTTTTTTATTGGGTAATGGATATGTTATCCATTCTAATGCATTATTTAATGGTTTATAATTAATTACCATTCTAGGTTCTCCTCTTTCAATTTCGGAGGCGTTTTGCACATAAAAGGCAGCACAACTCTAGGGAGATTTACTTGGCCTAATTAATCCTTTATTTAAAAAATCTTGTATTTCTTTCTTACAGTATTCAAGGGTTTCTTTATTCATTTGTACTGGCCTAGATTTAGTAGGAATTTTACTTTCATGAAAGTCTTTCGTATACGATAGACTTACTGTAAAAGTTTTCCTATTCCAGAAGGCGTTAGGTATTTCTGCACATACTTCTTTTATAAAAGAATTTTCGATTTCTTTTATTTTTTTCTTTAACAATTTTAGTGTTTAATTGCTCTTCTATTCTTTGATATGTTATTTCTTTTTGTAATAATGTTATTTGATTAATTTTATGGCTAATTTTATTTATAAAATTATTTTCTGCTACCTCTTTCAGGTTATGAAGTTCTTTTGATTTTATAGGTTTTAGGAATTCAAATAAGATTTCTTGCTGATGGTATTTAGTTTTTATGCCTTGTTCAGAAACTTCAAAAGGGTATATTTGAGTTAGAAATGGGGTTCCTAAAATCATCTCTTCCGTAATGTCTTTAGTCAAAATAAAAGTATTCTTAAAACATTTTCCCTTATTGCATATGTAAGCATTTGTTAGTTTAAATTGTACGTTTAATCTAGCATTATTAACTGCAGTTAATTTTTGAACAGTTTTTTCGTAGTATTGAGTTGGAATTAAGCCTTCTTGTATACAATTTAAATCAGCTCCGGAATCTATTAAAGCTGTAAATGTTTTATGAAATGATTTTCCTATTTTTAAAGTGACTCTGGCTTGCCACTTTTGTTGTAAAGTTTTAATTTTGTTGATAGTTTCATTTTCATCTGAGATAATCATTTCTTCTTTTGAAGGTTCTGTTAATTGTGATAAGGTAATGTCCTGTAGTATATCATTTTCTTTTAATCTAGTTAATTCTGTTTTTATAATTTGTATTTCATTTTTTAGTTCATTTATTTCTTGTTGTAAATCATTTACAGTAGCTTTTCGTTTTTGTATTTCAGCCTTTTTTAATATACTAGCAAAATCGTATCCTACAAAATTTTCAGGTTTGGAGCTAGATTCAGGTTGTTCTTCTAATAATAGGTTTTTAATTTTTGTTAAATATTTATGTTTTTCTTCTTCATTATTTATTTTATCAATCATTTCCAAAGCTAGTTTAGTTTCAGCTCTTATCATATTTATTTGGTAAGGACATTCACAGGTTTCTGAATCACAATTTTCTAATTCGTTTTCACTTTCAGAAGTTGAATTTTCTTGAATTAGTTCTGATTCTTCTTCTGATTCTTCTATATCATCATTTAACATTATTTTATCTATTTGTTCTTTTAGTTCTTCACTCATATTTAATTCATTAATTGTTTCTCTTACTCTACAGTCTTTTTTCATATGACCAAATCGTCCACAATTATAACAAACAATATTAGGGTTTTTCTTATTCTGAGAAGGGGTAGTAGTGGTATTTTCAGTTTTTTGAGGATAAGATTTTCTTTTCCTAAAAGGTTTATTATTAGTTCTAACCGGTTTATTTCTTTTTATAATCTTTTTTGTTTTTGTCGAAGGGGGAGAAAGTCTTTCATACCCATATTGAGCACAAAAGTTTCCTAATTCTGTTATTCCTTTTGCTTGGTTTTTCTTAATCCTATTTTCTATCTTTAAGTTGTTACATAATTCCAATCCAGTATTTTTTACAGTAGAGATAATTCTTCCATAAGTTAATTCAGAAATAGGCATATTTGGATATTCTTGTTGCAAATGCTCTCGTACCTTAATTCCGAAATTTATGGGTAATCCTGCTATAAATTTTTCTTTCCAAAAAACTTCATGACAATCATGCCTGGTTAGGACCATTGTCATAAAGTTGTCGGTGTACCATCTAAAATCTCCTAAAGTTGGACATCTTAGGTTATGCAGTAACATTGAAGTTCTTTCATTAAATAAATTGGTATCTCCTATAAAATTATGAATTATTGCAATAATTAAGGTTTCTACCATAATAGGAATAGGATTTTCTTATCCTGGTTCTTGTTTTACACTGTTATTAATCAAGTATTTATGTTCGGCTGTTAAGTAGTTATCCCACCAACTTTTAAGCATACCAGTGAATCCAACAATGATTAAAGTTAGGGTTTGTTGTTCAGTATGTTTGACCCTATAGGCAGAAGCTGCCATGGTCATTTCGTTTGTTTTTCTTAATATTTGATGGTCGGTCATCCCATCAATATTCCACTCATAAATTGCAGATCCATCAAAGGCTGACAGACTTTCTAATTCCCATTCTTCATATTGAAGATTAGGGAGGCTTGGTCTATTATAGAAATTTCTAGTTGTTGGCCGAGGATTAAATCGATTAATATTTCTTCCTTGAGTATTTTTTAATTTAAATATTGCATTTTCAAATTGTTCTAAATCTTCTCCTATTTCACTTAAATCTTCTACTAAATTATTAGCAATAATATTTATTTTATTAATATTTAATTTTCCTAGACGTTCATTTATTTGATCTAATACTAGATCTTTTCCAATTTTAAAGTTTTTTTATTCTAATTCAGAAAACTTATGTGGTTTTATTAATGGTCTTTCTAATTTAATGCTATTTTCAGGGATAATGTTTTCTTTTTTATCAGATTGATTTAGTTGTAAAGCTACTTGGTGAAGTAATTGGTTAGTATAATTTAATTGATAATGTATTTTTTGTACATCATTTCTATTAGCAGGTTGTTTTTCTAATAGTTCTTTATTTTCATTTATAAATTTGAATGGAGAGGCTATTACTTCATTATTCTGACTATTAGGGAACTTAATATCTTCTAGGGGAGGAATATTTCCTATTACTTCTCCTTTAGAGGTTTTCCATATTTTTTCGGCAAATTTTAACATATTTACCTGTAATCTAGGTAAGCAGTTTATCTCAAACCACTCAAAGTAAGGGATATTTTCCTGAATTTCTTCTAAATGTTCATAATAGTTTGCTCTATAAGTTTTTAATTCTTCCTGACTAAAAGTTTCAAAAAACCATTTTCTTTTTTCTTTATTTTCTTCTTTTAGAAATTCTTCCCTAAGTAAGTCTTTATTTATTTCAAATTTCTTGATGACATTTAATTGATTTAGGTCAGATTGTGTAGGAGAATTCTGTTGTGGTATTGATTCGTAGTGAGAGGGAGATTGTTCTATTTCATATTCTGGGGTAGGTATTACAGGGTCGATTCTAATTCCTTTTAGGGATAAGCCTCTAGGTACAGTAAATCTATCTACGAATCTTCTAGCTGTTAAGGGGGAATAATTTTGAGGAATTCTTAAAGAATTAGTTCTTCTTAATGGAGCAAAACTTATTTCAACATTTCCAAATTTATATTCAGTTATTTCCTGTAATACTACTGGTTCTGGCTTTTCCGAGGAGAGTAAGTCTTTTAATTTCCATTTTAATCCACTAGTTACTTCTTCATGGCTTAAGGTTTTAGGTACAGTAGCACTTACCTTTTCAGGATTTACTAATAACAGAGTAGTACTATCGGTGGGTTGCATCATTAAAGCTCCTGGAGCTAATTGAGTTTTCATTGCCTTATAATAAATTCTATATATTACGGAGATAGGTCCGGAGTTTGGATTCCACCTATCATCTAGCATTTTAACATCTAACATAATATTGTGAGGGGTATTATGAAGACTGGATAGGGCTATAGAATAATTTGGGTAATTATTAATATATACAGGTCCTTGATGTAAATTAGTTTCAAATATAGCTAATGTTTGATCTTCAAGTCTAATAGGTCGGGTATCTCTTAATAACGCAAACAAAGGCATATCCATACCTTGTCTGAATAAAGGTTTCATGGCTATTTGAATTGATCCTATATGTAAATATCTATATTTCTTAATATGTTATGCTATTAATTGTTTAGAAATTAAAGGAATCTGTTCATGATTATTTTTTAATTCTATTTGTTTTTCTACTATTTTAATTACATATTCAGATGAGAATTTATCTATAAAACTAGTTTTATATAAGGAAGATAATTCTAATTTAGGCAACGTCCATTTATGTAATCTATCTTCTATTTCAGGGATTCTTAATTCATGGTGAATATATATATATATATATATATATATATATATATATATTTGTTGAGTGAGAACTTACTACTATTATACATTTTGTTTAGAATTAAGTATGAAAATGTTGGATATAGGACCAAAACTCACAAAACAAATATGTTCTATTAACATATATTTTTGTAAATTAAAATGATATAAAACACATGTGAATATATATATTTACTTGAATACAATACACACACAAATGTTCATGGTCTCAGTAATATGTTCTACTAATTTACTTGAATACAACACACACTAGTCATAGTAATATGTTCTACTAATTTACTTGAACACACCACACACACACATATCAATATTTAACATATCAATATTTATTATATATATATATATTAAAAATTCTATAGGCATATTTACTAATATATATTTTTTGTAAAATTAAAAAATATTTTAGAAATATATAATAATATATCAAATTAAACAAACTTATTTCTTTTACTATAATTAACACCCGTACGAGGTATGGGTTATTACACTAGTTAAGGATAAAAAGGAGTTATACATCTATTTTAAATTAAACAAACTTATTTCTTTTACTATAATTAACTTAAACTCCTATTTTACTTTAGAATTAGTTTGATTACTTGGATTATGCCTTATGCCATTTTCTACAAGATTTTTTTATGCCATTTTCTACAAGATTTTTTTATACGTTGTTGTTTAAAAGAAATTGGTATAAAGGGAAACGTTGTTGTACAAAGGTTTTTTTTTTTTTTTTAAGGAAATTGTACAAAGGAAATCAGTATAAAGGAATTAATTTAATTTTTACACCCAACTAAAAAAAAATAATAGTAAAATGTTGTCTCTATTTTTTCTTTGTGTAAATCACAAGTATTTTTTACTAACAATATTATTGTCTATCTAACATTATTAAAGCTAAAATGAAAAAGAAGTTAGGAAAATGCTCACATCACGGTTCATATATTTCTTAATTTTTATCCATCTAATTTACAAGGTACAACCTAATTAATTTTATATTCTAACGCACTAAGCATGTAAGAGACTTACAAAAGTAAGTTGCAAGTCTTTATCCATATGTGTCACAATCTATACTATATACTAATTTTGAAACATGACATGAAAATCAACCTAAAGATGCAAGCTTAGCTAGAGCTCCAGCAGCTAGGGAATTGACATAGGTGCATGGTTCAGTCTTAGGTGAGTCCCAACGTTTATCATTGAATTTGTCATTGCGATCAGGTCCACCCACAATGGCACCAGTGAGCTCATTGGGGTTAGGTTCATCTTTGAGAAACCATTGCGAGAAGCTCAAGGCACACACCACCTCTTCACCCTTTTTCAATTCAGGCACGGAAGCACCTCTATGGTGAGCTTGCGTTGGTGGGTTCTTTCCAAATCCTACCATGTAGGATCTTCCTTCAGGGTTTTTCCCTAGTATGTAATCCATCTGTGCCAATTGTAATTTCACCACCCAATTAATCAATTAGTCTATGTCTATATTAATTGTTTGTTTCTTAAAGAGTATATAATTAATTAATTAATGTATATATGTACTAACTTGTTGCTTAGCAAAAGCAAGGAGATGGGATGAGCTAAATTGTTTGTCTCCACAAGTGACTTTCTTGTTATGTTCGGCAAGCAAATCACTATATACAGTGAACAAGAAAGACGTGCTCGTGGCATACTGCGTGTTGGCTCCATCTCTCAAATGAATAAAGCCACCTGCAACATTATTTATAACTAATTATAAGGTGACATGTATATCAATCATAATTTAACCCCAGGTCATGCCAGCGTGTAAAGATCACTTTCTATTAGAAAAATTAAAATTAATGAGGAAACAACTTATACTTAAACTTTTAAAAAGTTCATAACTAAAGTTCAGCAACTCAATTAAAAAGGAAAAAAACAAATTTCATCACTAAATTTATTAATTTTTAGTATAGAAGTACTAGAAACACATGAAGGGAAGAGAGTACTAACCAGGAGACAATGTAATCTGGTGGTAGGGACTATCAGGAAGGACAGAGCATATGAAACTTTCAGCTTGGTTTTTGAATGTTTCCAAATTCTTTTCACCTTCAAAATGTAGCTGACAAACAATATCATTTGTTAAGTAGGACTTAGAGAAAAGATTAAATTAAGCGCGCACACTCATGACAAAGAAAGAATAATGATGATAGAAAATTATACCTGGCTGAGAAGGATCTGAGCTCCAGCATATTTAAGGTCCCAACTAAATTCTGCTACACTAGCACTCATGGATTCTTCTAGTATGTACTTCATATACATAGACTTCCTGGTTGCCATGTATAGCCATGTTGCTGCCCACATCATTTCGTCCTGCATCCCACCACCACCATTCACATACGTTAATTTACACTAATATTTATGAAATTAAATTAAAGGTTCATAATTCAAGAGAAATTATTGTATCGTTTGAAGTTTAAACCATGCAATCTAATCAATTTCTACGTGACACATGTTATCATTTTTTTTTTCTCTATATTGAACAATATTGTGATCACTTGCCATGCGAAAATTGACTAGGACCACATGGTCTAATTTCTCCATAATTCAGTGATGAAATTTATAGGAGTAAATAATTACATTATAGCCGGAATAAGAGCAGTAGAAGGGACACTCTCCATCATAGGTTCCTTTGTACGATTTAGCCATTTGGAAAAGCTACAGGAAAAGTAAGCTATCAGATTTCCATGCACCCAAAAGTTAATTAAGGAGACATAAATATTTCATGGATATATATGCACATAAACATACCAATTTAGCTTTGTTGAGGAGACGACGAGCATATTGACGATCTTTTGGCCTAAAAACAATGGAAGAAGCAGCCATTGCGGCTGCAGTTTCAGCTGCGATTTCAGTCCCAGGCGTGTCACTATCAATCATCTTAACTGTTCTCTTTGTCTTCATATTTTCTGGTGGAACCCAACAATGGTGATCTTCTTCCGGGTCCCCTACCTAATATTATTACAATGTTATGTTTTTATATTTAAGGTTAAAGAAATGAAGCTTGTTAATAATTATAAACACAAGGCCAAATTATTTGCTAATAAAAGAATGGCACCACCTCCACATATAATCTTTTGTGTCGAGAACTAGCTTTGAGAAAATAATCAGTACCCCAACGAATGGCATCGTGAAGATTTTCCAACTCATTTGCAACTTCAAATTCTGACTTGTAAAAAATGGCACCCCATGCTAGTGTAGTAACGGTGAAAGCCATGGGGAGCCCATATTTCACATTGTCCCCTGCATCATAGTATCCCCCAGCAAGGTCAACCTACATGCACATACATATATATAAATATTATATGACATGAAATCACAAATTATTCATTCTCTTTGCATGTTAATCTGTGTACGTGCTTTTGTTAAAATAAAACTAAGAGATAGAAAGATAAATACATTAGCAAGTTTTCCATCATCGAGTGCCGAGTCTCCTCTCCAAGGCACCCTATTATTTGGAGGGAGCTTCCCTGAACGTTGTGCCTCAAGGAAGATAAGGGACTTGGTGAGAGCCTCATTGTAATTAAAATCACCCTTAACAAGCATCATGTTTCCTTCAAACAAAGTAAGCCATACAACAATGATGGCCCAATATACTTGATTAGTACCCATGAAGCCAATAATTTAAATTTACACACTGTAAGTGGGGGAAAGAGAGATTGAGGTGTTTGTAATAGGTGACTCGGGATTAGAGTTTTTATAGAGAAATGCAAAGAATTGGTTAAATTGATGTTGGAAAGTTGTTTTAATTTGTCTTTAAAAGGAACTAAGAGGTAGTAACAACTGCTTAGATTTGGGTGTTTGTTTTTTGTTTTTTCGTTGCAAAATGAGCAAGTTGGTTTTTAGAGGATGGACGAAGGAGTGAGAGTGAAAATATACCGTTGCACCATTTATTATAGGGTTAATTGTTTAAAGAGAGTTTTTATGACACTCACATAAATTTTGAAATTTTTGGTACAGTTGGTTTTTAAACCAATAATAATTAAGTTATATTGTCATGTTATTATTTTGATATTTAGTACTTAATTTATTATATATTTCAATTCAATCCTTGTTTAATTAAAATATCTTTTTTAAATAAACTTTCTAACCTTACAAAATCAGACCACAGCAAACATACCAAAACATCACAAAATCAAACCTTAGCAAACAATACTAAAACAAGTAAAGCAAAGAGGGATTCAACAAAGAAAACTTGAAGTCGAGAGCCGTGAAATTCATGCAAATGCTCTGTTGTTGTCGATGATTTACTTTATTATAGAATCGTGTAGTAGAGCTGATGCTATTGGATTCGATTCAATGAACAAAAGAGTAAATTGTGAGATCTCAGATTCTTCATCGCTACTATATTGAATTGGTTTCAGTGCACTGAATACAATGCTAAATCACACCTATTCTTAAAGAACACAAATAAAATTCCTATAATTTAATCCCTGCTTTTATTTTATTTAGAAGTCTTGCGATTCAATTATCCACAAAGCTTCTGCCAACATTTGTCTCTCAAAATTTCACTCTGCATTAAATTTTAATCTCAAAACAATGTCAAAAATGCCTAAACTATATTTAAGTTTTTTCCTTTATTTATAATATATTCCAAAACTCCAAGTATAGCTTATTTTTTGCCAATACAATGTTTATTAACATAAATAAAAAAATTAACATATCAAATATTTCTTTATAAAAAAAAAACATAACAAATACTACCTCCGTCCCTAAATACAAGATTTTTTTCTACATATTTTTTGTCCTTTTTTATAAGATTCTTTTCAAGTTGTCTCTTGTATTAATTTTTTTTTTTACCAAATACTCTTAATCACTTTACAACGAATACTATAAATTAATAAGATAAGTACATTCTCTCTTATGAGAATTGGAGAAGATGACTAGGACTTATTAATTAATTAGGTAGAAAGTAATTAAGTGAAAAGAGAGAGATGATAGTCTCAATAATTGTAAGGATAATTTTGGAAAAATAATATAAGTTGTTAACAAATTTAATACTATTAACTAAATTAACAAACTTTCTTAAAGGGTGTTTTTTTTTGCTGCCATGGTATTGATACGGATTATTCATCACTGGAAGCACTAAACTTCGTCTGGGACGTGAGCACACATTAAGGTGGGTATTCCCCTCCTAACATGGTTTATTCCATACCCAAAGTGACATCACCAGGATTCGAATTCTTGATCACTTAATTAAGAGACACAAGTCGTAAATTAGTTAAAAGACTCTTATATTTATGAACGGAGTTAGTATTAACATATATAAAAAAATAAATAAAAAGGTATATCCTCCTTAATTTTTTCTCCTCTAAAACTCCAACTAGTTGGAGACAGAGACACTCCTTAACAAACACACCCACTTTGAATGCTAACTCTTGTTTATCGACTGACGATGATCATTAGTTACAAACGTGTGTCGTCGTCGTTGTTGCTGCCAGTATCACAAAACCCTCTAAAACTCTAACTTGTTGGAGACATATCCTTAATGTTGATTCCGTTTGAATGGCTCCATTCCGAACTCAGCAACATTTGTAAGTCCCTCTTGAGGGCGAAGCAGTTACACGCATTCCTTTTGAAAACCCATCTCTCACAAGACCCCTTTTACGCAACAAAAATTGTTAGGCTCTACGCAGCCAACAATGACATTAACTCTGCCTACCATGTGTTCGACAAAACTTCCGACCGAAGTGTCTACCTTTGGAATTCCATGATTCGAGCTTTCGCGCAGTCCCAAAGATTTTTCAATGCGATTAATCTGTTTAGAACCTTGCTTGGGGCTGACATAAGTCCTGATGGTCACACTTATGCTTGTGTTATACGTGCGTGTGCTGACAACTTTGATTTCGGTATGCTAAGACGTGTTCATGGAGGTGCTGTGGCTACAGGGTTTGGACTGGACCCTGTTTGTTGCAGTGCACTTGTGACTGCTTATTCAAAACTAGGCCTTGTTCATGAAGCGCGTAGGGTGTTCGATGCGATCACTGAACCGGACTTAGTTTTGTGGAATTCGTTGATTTCTGGTTATGGGGGCTTTGGTCTGTGGGATGTGGGTATGCAGATGTTTAACGCGATGAGACTTGTGGGGAAGAAGCCTGATGGATATACACTGGCTGGGTTGCTTGTGGGTATTGCGGATTCTGGAGTGCTGAGCATTGGCCAAGGATTACATTGTTTGAGTCAGAAGAGTGGGCTTGATTCTGATTCTCATGTTGGTAGTTTGCTGGTGAGTATGTACTCGAGATGTAAGCACATGGCTTCGGCATATAGAGTCTTTTGTAGTATTTTGAATCCTGATTTAGTCACACGGTCTGCTCTTATAGTTGGGTATTCTCAGTCCGGGGAGTATGAGAAGGTGCTGCTCTTTTTCAGGAAATTAAACATGGAAGACAAGAAGCCGGATTCTGTTTTGATTGCCAGTGTATTGGCTTCTATTGCTCAGATGGCAAATGTAGGACTCGGATGTGAGGTGCATGGTTATGCTTTTCGGCATGGATTGGAATTAGATGTCAAGGTCTCCTCTGCTCTAATAGACATGTATTCAAAGTGTGGTTTCTTGCACTTGGGAATTTGTGTTTTCAGGATAATGCCAGAACGGAATATTGTTTCTTATAATTCAGCAATTTTGGGTTTTGGCTTGCATGGATGTGCTTCCGAGGCTTTCAGGATGTTTGATACAATGCTGGAGAGAGGATTGGTACCCGATGAAGCCACATTCTCTTCTCTCCTATGTGCCTGTTGTCATGCTGGACTTGTCAAAGATGGCCGGGAGATTTTCCAGAGAATGAAATATGAATTTAACATCAGAGCTAGGCCAGAGCACTATGTTTACATGGTGAAGCTCCTTGGCAGTGCTGGGATGCTGGAAGAGGCTTACAATCTGACCCAGTCCTTACCAGAACCTGTAGACAAGGCTATCCTAGGAGCCTTATTATCATGCTGTAATTCTTGTGGAAATTCTGAGCTGGCAGAAACTGTAGCACAGCAGCTTTTTGAAAGTAGTCCTGCCGATAGTGTTTACAGGGTTATGCTTTCTAATATATATGCTGGTGATGGGAGGTGGGATGATGTGAAGAAGTTGAGGGATAAATTGACAGGAGGTCTGAGAAAAATGCCCGGACTAAGCTGGATTGAAGGCAGTTAGCCAGCTACTGCTGTCAGATAAAGAGAGGCTTCACAAAAAGGTATTAGAATGTAAAACATAATTTTGTATATTTTTGCTTCTTGTATGTTTTTTGACTTCTTGGGATGTGCAAAATTGGTCTAGATAATTGTCTTTAAACAGAAAGCAGTGAACTCTCATCTATAAAATCACATAATCGGGGATTTGCTTTAAGTCTATTTTAGATAGTATACAGATTGCATTTGTAGCCTTTAACTTTTGTTCACAATTCTGCTACCACTGATCCCCTCTTGAACCTAGCTTCTCAGTGAGATTGCCTCTAGGGAACATCTTGGTGAATTTAACAGCACTACCCTCCATGATCTAATTGCATGAGTTTTTCAGTTATTATAAAGACAATTTTCAAGAAATTCCATGATCAATTTGTATTTTTCTTTATCTCTTTTCTTCCAATGATGCTTGTAGCTGTATAAGTTGTGTTTTGTTCTTCTGATTGATGATGTGGTTTTCTGTGAGTGTGAGTGTTAATGGAACTTGAGATTGAGAGGATAGAGTCTTTGCTGTGATTTGGAATTATTCTTGATATTATTTAAGCCTTTTAGATGGGAATACATATGGGTTGTTGATATTTCTGTGCTTCAATAACTTAAAGTGTACGGGGAATTGCATTTAGAAATGAGTACTTAATAACTTAAAGTGTAAGGTGAACTTGGTACTGACTAAATGAGGCTAAAGTCTAGATATGCCTCCATTCATTAGACCAATTTTGTGCTAATTTAGTAGAATATGGAAACTGATGAAATGATTGAACCTGAAAATGATCAAGTTCCTTAGGTTATCATTATATCATGTTAAAATATTGATTCTGAAATTGAATGCAATTTTAGACTTGTGATTCTTTTTGTATTTCATTAATGGTACCCCATTGATATGAGGATAGAACACCATTTGACTAGTTGAAGGAAAAATTATAGGAATGTTTGTGACTAAAAGCTTTCTGATTGTTAAACATCAGTCATTTGTGCTAGTTGTTGATTTTGCTTGCATGTGAAATGCAATGGACAAACTAGGTGGTGATTCTAATAAAATTAACCCCTTGTGCTCATTAATGGATTTAGATTGATATTGTGAGTTTATATTTAATTATTACAGGTGGGAATGTGTTATGATTTAAAATTGTTTGGCTGTAGGTACCAGTAGATCTCGTTATTGATTACCCAGTTCAGGTTGATGCGGCAAGATTGGAAAATACTGTGCAGGCAATGTGGCAAGATCCGAAATGTGTTTGCCATCCAAATGTGTTGCTCTTCATGGGTGCAGTTGATATGTTTCAAGGGTAACTGGCAGTCTTTGTTTTTAACCTGTAAACAAGTGTTGTTTTAAGCAAATAGAAAAAGGTGCCTTTGCATGGTTAACATATAGTTTGGAGTTTTTTTGCACATCTAAGTATCTTATCTGTCTTGTGAAACATTTTCTCTCAGGTTGGGTATTGTTGTTTTGTTTGGTCTGGTAGTGTCTAATTACTTATGTAATGTGTCTAAGTAGTATCTTTCAATTCTTATCTGTGTTGTGAAACATTTTCTGTTGGATTAGGTAGATTGTTGTTGGGTCTAAGTGTCTAAATTTCTCACATAATGTGTCTTCCTCTTCTTGTCTCTGTTTCCTTTTGCCTATGTCAAAAAAGTAACCTTATTCTGTATTTTGTATAATTCTTCTTCTAGTCTTAGCATTCACCTTTACCATTTTTATTCTTGTTGATGCTTGCTGGCTGTTATTTTAAGGAATCTGTTTCCTTTTTATTTTTCTGAAGTTTCTATAAGAAAAGAAATTTTCAACCTTTTACTCAAGGTTGTGAGTAGTAAGTAATGGTTTTCCGTAGTATCCTTGTGCTTGTTAGTTCCAGCAGATGAATGATATTCTACCAGATGGCTTGTTGCTGTTACAGGCATGATAGTAGACTAGGTTCACAGTTTCACATTTTTGTTAGCCATTATTCCTTTTCATGATATATGATGATATGCTGATTAAGAAACTGATAGACCCAACTGGTAAAAGAGAAAGGAAATGACGCAATCAAGGGCTTTCTATTAGTTTCCTTAAGCTAATCTCTCTACAGAGTAATCGAATACAATTCTGAGGTTAATTCGAGAGTACCTCAGCACCTCTCCACTTTACAATTACTTTCCCCCCCTTCCTTATTTACAATTGCCTATTTATACCAAGTCCCATAACTACTTACATGCTATCAGTTAGTTACCGATAGTCTTATCCCTCCCTTGGCCCATTTTATTTCTTCTAACAAAGACCTGTTTGATAATGGGCCTGCTATCAATACTCCCCCCCAAAGCACGCACCTTGTCCTCAAGGTGAAAGTGAGGGAACGTCTGCATTACTTTGGTAGCCTGCTCCCATGAATTCTCAAATTCCGGTAGCTGTTGCCACTGAACCAGAACTTCTAGACCTCCTGTGTTGTTATAGCGAAGGGCTACGATATCTGCAGGTTGAGGTTGTAGTTCCCAATCTTCAGACAAGGAAGCTGGCAAAGATTGTGACTGTTGCGTAGGGGGAACGGCTTTTTAAGTTTGCTAATATGGAAAACTGGATGGATCTTACTGTTGGAAGGTAATTGCAATTTGTAAGCCACTTCTCCAATGTGCTCAAGAATTAAAAAGGGACCATAATACCGAGGGGATAATTTCTCATTTTTTCTGCTAGCCAACGAACGCAACCTATATGGTTGGGCCTTCAAATAGACCCAATCTCCTGCTTCAAAATGGATTGCTCTCCTCTTCTTATCTGCTTGTTGTTTCATACGAAGTTGAGCCCTGTGAAGATTGGTTTTTAGTTCATCCTAAACTTCATCTCGTTCTTCAGCCAACATCTGGACAGCCTCAATTTTTGAGGGATAAGAAGCAGCTCTAATAATGGGTGGTGGATCTCGCCCATATAAGGCTCTGAAAGGAGACATTCCAGCTGATTGATGATACGTTGTATTAAAGCAATATTCTGCCCAGGGTAACCAATGCTGCCACTGCTTTGGTTTTTCACCCGTCAAGCAACGAAGGTAATCCTCAAGGCATCGATTAACAACTTTTGTTTGACCATCGGTCTGCGGATGATACGCAGAACTGTACTTTAATGTTGTGCCAGCACGCTTAAAAAGTTCAGACCAGAATTGGCTTAGAAACAGTTTGTCTCTATCTGTGACAATGGAATTAGGAAATCCATGTAATCGCACAATTTCAGAAATGAACATCTGAGCAACCTCCTTAGCTGAAAATGGATGAGACAGAGCCATGAAGTGTACATACTTTGTAAACCTATCCACCACCACCAAAATTGTATCCTTACCATGACTTTTGGGAAGTCCTGAAATAAAATCCATAGAGATATCGCTCCAGACTTGAGTTGGAATAGGCAGAGGTTGTAAAAGGCCAGCTGGAGCAAGTGTTTGATATTTATTCTGCTGACATACCTGGCATTCAGCAATAAATTTTGTAATATCCTTCTTCATACCTCGCCAGTAAAAAACAGCCGCCACCCTCTTAAAAGTTCTAAAAACACCTGCGTGACCTCCCATAGCTGTTGAATGAAACTCTTGAAGAATTAGAGGAATTCTTGTAGATTTTCTGGGCAATACTAATTTGTCTTTGTAAAATAGTTTTCCTTCAATTATCTGGTACCCAGAATGCTTGAGTGGATCAACCACCAACTCTTGCATGATGTGTCTAATGTCATCATCAGCAATAATCTCTTTCTCCCACTGCTCCCAATTGTCCATTTTTACCCGCGAGATTGCTGCATATATCATTTGACGCGAAAGAGCATCTGCAGCCTTATTTTCATATCCAGGTTTATAATGAATTTCAAAGTTAAAACCCATCAACTTTGAAATCCATTTATGTTGTTCCTCCCCTTGTAATCTCTGTTCTGTTAAGAATTTAAGGCTCCTCTGATCAGTCTTAATAATAAATTTGCGTCCCATCAAATAATGCTTCCACTTCTGCACTGCAACCATAATTGCCATAAGCTCCCTTTCGTATACAGATTTCTGTTGTGCCCTTTCAGATAATGCCTGACTCAAGAAAGCCAAGGGTCTACCCTCTTGCAATAAAACAGCCCCAATCCCTTTACTTGATGCATCAGATTCTACTATGAATTGTTTGGAAAAATCAGGGACTGCCAATACTGGTAAGGAGATCATGGCTGTCTTCAATTGAATGAACGCAGCTTGAGCCACATCTGTCCAATGAAACCCTTCTTTTTTTAGGAATTCATTCAAGGGTTTGGCCATTAACCCATAACCCCTCACAAATCTCCTATAATAACCTGTAAGACCCAAAAAACCCCTCAACGCCTTCACATCCTTAGGTATTGGCCAATTTTGCATGGCTTCTATCTTCTTGGGATCTGCTGCTACACCCTCAGATGAAACCACATGCCCCAAATATTCCACCTCTTTTACTGCAAAACTGCTCTTCTTGCGATTGACCACCAATTCATTATCTTTCAACAGCTGGAGAACTGTTCTCAAATGGCAAACATGTTCCTCCATACTTCTACTATATATTAAGATATCATCAAAAAAGACTAGCAGAAATTTCCTGAGATAAGGTCGTAGTACCTCATTCATTAGTGCTTGAAAGGTTGATGGTGCATTAGTAAGGCCGAAAGGTAGTACTACAAATTCATAATGACCTTCATGTGTTTTAAATGCTGTCTTGTAGATATCTTCCTCCCGCATGCGAATCTGGTGATACCCCGATTTTAGATCCAACTTAGAAAACCAAACTGCCTGTGCTAGTTCATCAAGTAACTCGTCTATGACAGGAATAGGGAATTTGTCTGGGACTGTGATTGCATTCAAAGCCCTGTAATCCACACAAAACCTCCAACTCCCATCTTTTTTCTTTACTAAAATAACAGGGCTGGCATAAGGACTTATGCTTGGTCTAATGATCCCGGTCTTCAGCATGTCATTTACTAGCTTCTCAATCTCTATCTTCTGATAATGAGGATAACGGTAAGGTCGCAAATTTGGAATTACAGCACCTTCCTTTAATACTATGGCATGATCTTGTCTCCTGTTTGGAGGTAGCCCTTGTAGAGGATTAAATACTCCCTCAAAATCTTCCAATACTTCTACAATTTCACTTGGAGTCTCCAGCTCTTTTGTTGGTACCTCTATTTCTGTCAGTTTATATTCCACCCAAAATGCTTCTTCTCCTGGTTGGAACTGTCGCACCAAGGTCTTTAAGGTCGTCACTGCAATGCTTAACGAAGGGTCTCCCTTAATGACAAATTTTGCTCCTTTAACCTTCACCGTCATCTTAAGTTCTTCGAAGTCAGCTTTGATTGTGCCAAGTCTTCTCAACCAATCCATACCCAAAACTATATCAACTCCATCCAGTAGAAACAAATAGAATTTTTGTTTTACTGGTAATTCCTGTAAGGTCAACTCTAAACTATTGCAAACTCCTTGAGCTTTCACACTATATCCATCTCCTACTTTTACCCAGTAAGGAGAGGTTTCTGAAACAGGCAATTTTAACTTCTTCACTAAGGATTCAGCTATGAAATTGTGAGAAGCGCCACAATCTATCAATACTAAAACCCTTTCTCCCTTCAGTTCACCCCACAGTTTAAAAGAGTGTTTAGAAGTGATACCAACCATGCTTTTGAAGTCTAACATTGCTGGCTGGCCTTGCCATTGAATCTCTTCTTCTTCTTCTGCTATTTCTCCATTGGTACCCAACTCCTCTTCTTCTAGCAACATTATTCTCAAATGCTTGTTTTTGCAAACATGTTCAGGTCCAAATTTCTCATCACACCTAAAACACAATCCTTTCCTCCTTCTTTCTAGATGTTCAGCCTCTGACATATTCCTCCAAGGATTCCTTCCTTGATTGGTTGTTGTAGTTCCTTTAAACCCACCAAAATTGTTTAATGGAACCTCACTCCCCTGGGTAGTTTTTCCCTCCCCCTTTTCTGTCATTGGCCGTGTCCCTTCTTCCCTTCTACCTCCATAATTGTTTCTAAACCCTCCTCTGCTCATAGAAATTGGAAATTGACCCATCTCTTTTCTGAAAACTTCATTCCTTTCTTCTACTAATAGGGCCATGTCCATTAGTTCTGTCAACGACTTCAGTGGATGGAGTCGCAATTCCGCACGAATTTCATTCTTGAGACCGTTTACAAAAGCTCCCCTCAAGAAGGTAGGGTCTGAAACCCTAAGCGGACCTGCGTATACTTCAAACTTATCTCGATATTCCATCACACTACCTTCCTGTTTCAAACCCATCAAAATCTCGAATGGATTTAAGAGTAATGTGGGTTGAAACCTCCTAATCACCGCTTCTTTGAGTTCTTGCCATGATCGAGTATGGTGAAAAGATTCCCACCATTGATACGAAATTAGGGCTTTTCCTTCCATGGCTACCATTGCCGCTTCTGTCTTCTCTTCCTCAGGAACCCCTTTCAATCGAAAAAAACGTTCGATTCTTCCTACCCAGCCAGCCGCATCTTCTCCGCCAAACAGAGGAACCTCAAGACTGCGCCATCGCCATTCTTGCATTCCATTCCTCCTTCCGCCTTCTCCGTTATTGTTTCGATTAGGCGACCCCTGACGTTGATTATCGGCATTCACCTGTAGTGTCTCCATCATGTCGAACATCTTCCATCGCAAGTCGTCTTGCTCCGTTCTTGCTTGCAGTTGTTGCAACCCTTTCTCCATAGCTTCAATCCTCGTGTCCATTTGCTTCTTCATGAATTCTTTCCGCTGGTCGAAACCAGCTCTGATACCAGTTGATAGACCCAACTGGTAAAAGAGAAAGGAAATGACGCAATCAAGGGCTTTCTATTAGTTTCCTTAAGCTAATCTCTCTACAGAGTAATCGAATACAATTCTGAGGTTAATTCGAGAGTACCTCAGCACCTCTCCACTTTACAATTACTTTCCCCCCCTTATTTACAATTGCTTATTTATACCAAGTCCCATAACTACTTACATGCTATCAGTTAGTTACCGATAGTCTTATCCCTCCCTTGGCCCATTTTATTTCTTCTAACAAAGACCTGTTTGATAATGGGCCTGCTATCAGAAACTTGGAAAGGAAGTTTGTGTTTTAGAGTATAGAATGCTTTTGCAGATATAATAATGGACAGCAATATTACTTTCTGATGCTTGAGTGGCAAGTTCTCCATTAAGAATTTGAGACATGCTTAATTATAAAATAGTCAAATTTTTCGTTGGTAATCATTACGATTAGATTAGGTACTCCCTTAAAAGTTATAAAATTGGGCCTGTAACAATTGGGCCACCAATCTAGGTTTACAGGAGAAGGAATAGGGACATAATTGGGAATACAAATTCTGTTAGAGAGGAAGTGGAGGGACCTAGCAGAATGGACTGCTGACACAAGGAGATTGGAGATGGTGTTGTGAGTCATTCAAGGGAATGTGAATATCAAAAGGATGAGGGGGTGCTATGAGGAGGGGTGTGCACATTTTAGGAAAAGTTTTGGGGTGTGGATGATGCCACTAGGGCAGGGGAGCCTTCTTCTCTGATATCTTTTCTTTTTCAGAATTTCCTTTCTATGGTATTTGTTCAAATCTCATCATCAGTTCTGATTCTGTATTTTGTATAATCCTCTATTACATATGTAAGTTCCTATTAAGTATCCTTTCACTAACAAACAAACAATTCCCCTAAAGGATTGGGAGGAATATCTTTCTGAAATTGTATCTGACATTGAAAGAACAGAGCCCAAAAAGGTTTGCTTTTGATACAGTTTGCTCTATGTGATCTTTTGCGATGAATAAAATGTTTTGTTGAACCTTTAAGTTGATCAAGTTTATGGGTTGCCTACCCAATTGTGTAATCAACTAATTTCATGTTTTAGTTGCTTATTTGGTTTTCTGAGTGGCTTATGTGGTGTGCAATGCATCTTTCATCTCGTCCTCCATCTCACGTCTTAGGTTGTTTCAAGTTGGAGGAAAGCTGTATGAGCTACCAATAAATGCTGCTAGAGATCATTTTGAAGGTAAATGTGTTCATTTACAATGTCCCCATGTAAGTGTTTTTTTTTTTTCCCCCATTTTTGATTCTGATGTAATATTTGTTGGATTAGAGGCCTCTCTGATCTATTGAAGAAACTGGATGCAGAACTAAAGTATGAAGTATGACGTTGGGCTGCATATTATGTAAGTCAGTTAGTGCGTTATCAATATTATGTTTCAGCAGTAGCTTGAATTGATGTGGTAATGTCTTATTTCCAAAGTGGTTCCTGATTCTTCTTTCCCTTCATTGAACCCAAAACATAGGATGCATCTTGGACAAAAGGCATTTTTTCACATTGAAGTTATTTTGACCTGATTGATTGTGTATGATAGTCAAATTAACAATTATATTTAGGGAAAAAAGCAAATTAGCACATGAAAGTTTGAGTCACTTGCTTCTTAGTCCTTGACCTTTAAAAAGGTGTATCTTGTATTAAAATTTTACACACTGATAATGCTTGTAAATATTTTAGTGCTTGTAAACATCTCGTGTTCACACACCACAACAAATCTCTACCATGTTCTTCTCCTTGTCTTTGGTTGCACATGTAAAGATAAACTCTACCAAATCTCTCAAATGTATTTTTTTGGGTTACTCACGCCTCTAAAAGGGTTATCATGTTTTTGTCCTCAACTTCAACAATATATTGTCTCTATTGTCGTTACCTTTTTTGAGACCTAAAGTTTTTAACTTCAACCTTGGTTTCTTTTTCTTTCTCCCATCAGTTGTCAGTCACCTTTTAATCTACATTTGTTAAAAGACAAACCCTAGTTTCATTCTTGTTCTTTGGCAATGGCCCAGGGTGGTGGTGGCGACACATGGTGGAGCTATAGCAGTTGCAAACAAAGAAGAGCCCAAAGATGAAGAGAAATGAGAATGGTAAAGGGTCGCAAGTAGGAGGAGAAAGGATTTTTGAACAAGAAGAAAGGGATTTTGAAAGATACTCGCTCTAGCTTTTCGCTCGCTCTGCCTCGCTAGGGATCGATGATCTCACGTTTGCATGTGGATGATCATGATCCCACGGCGATCCCGCTCACGAACGTTCCCTAGGCACGATTCAACATGACGAAGCTTCTTGGTGCACAATTATGCGATTTCACGATTTGAATCGCAATTTTAACAACAGTTCTATGGATTCCAATGTCAAGCTTCTTTTGAGGCAGGAGGAGCCATGGAAAGACCTAGGAAGATATTGACATCTTATGGGAAGACTCAACTATCTCACTGTCACCATACTTGACATCACCTTTGTAGTTAGTGTGGTAAGTCAGTTTTTTAATACCCCTTGTGATAGTCATTGGAATGTTGTCATATGTATTCTTTGGTACATCAAAAAAATGAACCAAGACGAGGACAACTCTATGAAAATAAAGGCAAAGCCAAAATTACTTGTTACTCTTATGCTGATTACGCAGGATCATCATCATAGGAGATCCATTTTTGGGTATTGTGTTCTTATTGGAGGAAGTATGATTTCATGGAGGAGCAAGAAGCATAACATAGTTGCTAGATTTAGTGTTGAGGTTGAATATTGTGTTATGGCAATAACTACATGCGAGATTACATGGCTTAGGAAACTACTCAACATTTAAAATTGGGAGACATCCAAGATACAAAACTTATTTGTGACAATCAAGCTGCCCTCCACATTGCATCAAATCCAGTCTTTCGTGAACAAACCAAACATATAAAGATAGATTGTCACTTTGTAAGAGAGAAGGTGCTTTTAGGGGAAATCACAATTGACTTTGTCAACTCTAGTAACCAGTTGGTTGACATGTTCCCTAAGTCTTTCAAAGGCTCTCGTGTTGGCTACATTTGTAACAAGCTTGGCTCATATGACATTATGCTCCAACTTGAGGGAGAGTGTTAGATAGAAGTATGGAAATAACTATCACTATAAATAAAGGATGTTGTTACTACAATTTAGGGGTTTAATTTATTCTTATGTATTTATGATTGATTTTGTTGTACCTTAATGTGAGTATAAATAAGATGCTTGTGTGGACATACAACACAAAATTCAGAAATATTTTTTCTATGTAATAATAATTTAAAAATAAAGTCCACGTCAACGAGTTGGGTCATTGTTTTGCTGTGTTCATGGTTGTAAATACAACAGCCTAAGGAAAATGTTATGGTTGTTAATGGTACACTTTTGTAGGTTTTTAAGAAAATGTTACCCGAATCAAAGGACATCGAGTTTGAATGGGTTGACTTGGGTACTACCCAAACATCCAAATTCAGATTATGGTATTTGGGTTAGTTTGGATTCATGGGCAACCCAAACCTATGAACAACCCTACATGTGATGCATTCCTTTAATATTTTAATTGAAAAATTAACAAGGGTTGTTTCACACACTTTACAACCTTAAGAATTGAGATACAACTCTTTAAATATTAGAGACGAAGAGGTTGTTTCACACACATGATGCAAAGTTGCAAACCTTAAGAGTGTTAATTTGCATTTTCTCCTATATTTTATGAGCGTGAGTACCAATCATGGCAATTCTTATAAACTCCCTATCCATATTTATTTAATAAAAACACACATGGTGGGACGTCGATGGAACATTGTCAAATGGCCACCAAATTCATCAATAAAAAACGAAGTTGTTTATCCCAGCAGACATATAATATAAAACTTATGCAGAACACTACATTATGTAATAATTTACAAGTGCAATTGTAAAACTAGATGTCTCAGACTGATAGACATGGACTTAACACCAAAGTGAAAAAGGGATATAAAACTTAGCTCTTCAATATTGCACATTTCATCTTAGATTTAGTTTTGTTGAATTTGATTCATAAATCTCATCTTTTGTGAGTTTATTGCATAATGGCATCCTTGAGATACACTCAGCAGGCTTCAGTATCTTGTCTTATCTGTATTCTTTTTGGTCCTAGAAGAGCTTGAAAGGCACGTGAAATTTGGGGCCTCAAAATTGTGGTTGATGTAGAAATTTCATCTTCAACTCATTGCACCACCTGTGTAAGCCATCTTTTACAGCTGAACATACGATCTGTTAATACTGTTTGAAATATGAAAGAGTGAATGGATCCTGAGATACACTATTGATACAGTGTTGGTGACTGGTGAGAGGAATCTAAATATTTAGATGCTCATGGGAATTTTGCTTCGGGGAAGCTTCCTTTGAAACGTGAAAGCCCTGATATAAAAAAACATTCCTTTTTACTTGGGAAACATGTGTTGCCTTCTAGCCTCATACAAATTCCTTAAATTTTTTCTGATTGTCCTATGGAAGTTAACCAAGATGTACCATTAATAGGTTCATGGTTGTAAATACAACAGACTTTGCTTTACCATTCAGATATTCAATGAATAAATGCTGCAGAGGTACCAAAAGTACCTGCGGAAATTAATTTCAAGTATTGAATGTTGGTACTTTCTGAACCTTATATTTTTGGGACAACCATATGTTTCTTCCTAATTTCATTGTGGTGTTGATGCCATATTTGTTGGTATTGATTTTACCTCTACAAAAGTAAAAGAAATAGTGTGGATAGAAAATCAAATATCACTTTTCTGTGCCACTTTCTTTGAGGCCCCTCTCTATTTGGTTAATCACTTGCTTCTAACCAATTTTGACCAATCCTGTATTTTCTTTCAGAATTACAAGGCAAATTTTTCTTTCCATTATATTGTCTTCGAAACACAGTTTCCGAATATTTACCCTTTTAGATTGTTTTTGACCACTGAAATAGTTCATCACAGATGTGTTCTGAGCTAAGTGTTATACGATCATAAAAACCAACATCTATATGTCTTTTTCCTTGATAACTGTTAGATATACTTTGCGTTTGGTACGCGAAATGGTGATTTCATTAATTCTATGCTTCATTCTATTAAATAAAAAATCATCATACCTCTCCGAAGAGTTGGGATCAATAATTTCGTGCTTCATATAATGAGATTTAATTTCCTTAATATATCATTGTTTATTTTATAGAATAACAAATATAGCTCTCTGTTAAATTTATTCTCTTTTAAATGTTATTTTATTTTATTTTATTTGTAACTTACCTTTCCTGTCTTACAATTATTTTTAAATGCTCATGTAATTTTTTAAAATGTAATGATATAAATCTGTGAAAGAAATGTAAAAGTATAGTAATATTGCGAAACAAAATTGTTATTCAAGGTATCATAAAATACTCCGTCTTTTATCTAAAACGCCATGCACTTAATCTCTATTTTTTTAGCATTTTATTATGTATTTATAAAAAATCTGAATGCAAATATTTTACATGAAAAAAGCTATTTTTCTTTATTTTTCTTATGAGGGGTATTTAGGCCCGTTAGGTTAACTTTGACTACTATACAAGAGTAAGAAAAAGTGCACAAAATGTAGTTCTTAATCTAATAAGCCAAACTTTTTCACTTATATCTTTTAATATATATTTTACCATGCCTCAGATAAAACCATGTGCAGTTTTCAAAAAATTACATCCGATTCCATTCTGCATTATTCCCATTGAAGGGCTTAGAAATCATTTCATTCATCCCGGAATGACACATTATTACATTATAAATTGGGAATATCATTCTATTTGTGGTTTTTAACTCATTCCGATTCTATTCATATCCCGAGGAATTATCCGGCATTAGTTACCCTGGTAGCAATATACTATTTAATATGATATGATAAACTTTGAAATCACAACTGGAAAACCCACAAGAGAGTAAACAATTCAGATGCTGCAAATTTTTAATTCTTGAAAGGAAAATTATGTGCAAGTGACTCGACCCACTTGATCGAATAAATTTTACATTCTGCTTATCTTTTTGTTAGTTTGATTCCAAAATGCATTTTCCTAAGCTGCGAGAAGTAGAATTAGGATATCTAGCGCTCCACCCAGTGGTTCTACAACAAAAGCAAGGATTCTGTTTTCTACTTTTCTTTGGTGCCCCTCTTAATGCTCCTCACGTAAATACTAATAATTCCATTAACTGATTTCTTGATAAATCTTATAAATGCTGCTATTATTTCCTGCGCTATGGTTCTAGTCGTGGAAACAACTTTTTGCCTCAGCGTGATGTGTTTTTGGGTAACCATGTTATTGGTGCGAAGTATCTATCAATTTTGTCAATGATTAATCGTTGCTGAGAAACTTCACTGATCATCTCTCTTTTCAATCATTTTTTTTTTTTCATTTCACAAAGTTTCAACTCGAGATCTTATCCAGTTTCACTCGGACCAATTGGTCTCAGTATGATGTGTTTGATTGCTTGCATTTTGATTTTATTTTATATTTTTGCATTCACTACAATAATGAGAGTCCTGTACAGTTGGCGCCATTTAGATTCCATTGTTACAGTTTAGCATTTGGACGTTATACTATTGCCCCTAATCTTGTTATTCTGCAGCTGCACGTCGTCATCCCTTTTTGTATCACGGACTTGCATTTTTTGCTTGGCCCAGTGGCCCACCCACGATGTGTTTCTTCCCACACCCCACAATTTCAAGGTCATGTTCGGACCAAGGATGAAATTACTCATTACTGTTGATTGAACAAATTATATTCGCACTTGTTGAATTTTTTTCGAATGGCACCCAATACCTTTCTTTTTTCTATTACTATACTAAATTCCTTAATGTTTGAAAAATATTATATCGAGTATTTTTATAAAGAATATTGTTGTAAATGTTAAATAAAAAAGAATATTATGTGCAATTCGAAAAAAATTCAGGGGAGGTATTAATATGTAATTTGCTCTTACAATTGACAAGACTTTTTTTTTGAACTGAGCCATCTTACCACCATCCAAATTATTCAAAATAATTTCGGGGACATGTAAATGGTAATAATAGAAAATTAGTAAATTTTAGATAGGCATTACTTATTATACACACCAAAAGTTAGTGAGTAAAGGATTAGTGGGTGGCTAGTTTAAATGGTACATACTCAATTTTTTTTTAGCAATGTCTCGATCATTCTATTTTATTTTTTTTTTTGTATGTTTTCAATTTAAGGGATATATGTTGATAGAGTGCTAACAAAATACTCTCTAATACACTTTTTTTAATATATTATATTATTGGTTGAAATTTATTAAAAACTACAAATCATAAGAGATATGAAAAATAAGACCCACCAAAATTTATAATTTTCAATAAATTTCAGTCAATATTAGTAATGTATTCAAAAGAATATGTTAGAGAGTGTGTTACTGACATTTCTCATGTAAATATGTAGATTTTAACACAGCTCAATGTTTTATATATGAAGAATTTTTCTAGAAAGAATATAGCCTTTTTTTTAGTTTTCCTTTAACTATTCAAACCTTCTGATAAATTAAGGCAACACACTTCCGTGCCATATTTTATCTTTCGTAAAATAGCAACCATTCTAAAGTTTCCTGATTGTGAAAAATATATTGTTTAACAGGGATTAATTAAAAAATTGCAAAGGTTATTCTTTTTCCCGGGAGAGAGAAAAAGAATCTGATAAAAACTGTCTCATTAAATTGGATTAATGAACAATGAGAAGGGCCCTCTTGGATTTTGAGAATTTTATGATTGAACTCACCCATTTTTTAAATTGTATTGGACGGGGTGGCTGGTATTGTTGGCATAACAGTGAATGTGACGCAAATGATTCTGCTCTAAAACAGAATCAGAATCTTGTTTAAATTGTCACACCTCTCCTCATGCTAACTCTGAGAAACCTTCAAGAGATAATTGGTTGCCTCTTGGGTTGGTTATAAGAGTGACCCTTATATTAAATTATTATTCTGATCAATCATCTTTCGGAAAGCAAGATTGCGCAGTACAAGTTTATATGTCCTCTAATCATTAGGGCCTGTTTTAATTAATCATACATACATAAAGGCACAGGCACTCATTTTATCTATCACATTGGATCGCACACCGATTTGGAACTTGCGTATTCGTCCAAACATCGAATTTGGAACACAACCATGTGGCTTCAGTAGTCCACTCCCACTAAAGAAAATCTTTGTTTTCCCTCTCATGGGCCAACTAGAAGAAATTTGCTTTGTGTATTAATGATGAGGGACTGGGGATAAGGTTATAAGGAAAAATATAAAGTCTTTTTTTAAGATCATAAGTATTCTTCATTGAAAATAATCCTACTATGAATGCAGGATGACACAAGTGGTTAACAATTTGGTACAAACTTTCACCTTTCTCATAAGTGTGGGTTTGAATCCTTCTTATGCCACTTCCCTGCTAGGTTGACAACCCTCTCCGAATAGATCTCTTGGTGCATAAAGGCTAGTTGAGTAGCTAAAATTAGGTAAAACTGTTTGCAGTTCGGAGTTTGGACCTTTATAGTAATCCTTTAGTTGAGTCACTACTGGTAGCCCAATGTTATTGATACACTGCTCAATAGTTTGGGGGTGCTTCCTTGTTCTACCAATTTTTTCGTGCAAAAAACAAAAAGAAACAATCATATTCAAACTGAATACAACCACAGTGAACGACAAAACTTATCTTTCGAATGTTAAACACAGTTGTATACTTAGGACTCAAACTGATTAAACTTATATATATATATTAAAAGACTAAAATATATTTTTGATTCTCCATCTTATATTTTGGTTTCAATTTGGTTCTCTAATTTAAAAAAAAAAAAAAAATATTTTGATTCCTTAACATGTTTTTGTTAAATTAAATTAGTCTTTTTTTCAGTCTTTTGTATTAATATTGTAACATTTCACACAATTTGTAACATATTAATAAGTTGACCAAATCAGTGTATTAAACTAATAAAATGACCAATCTATGTAATAAAAACAATTTCAAGTAGCAAAGTAAATTTTTTAAACTCAAGAAATCAAACTGAAACTGAGAAAATAAGATGTGAACAAAAATATATTTTATCATAATTAAAAAAGAGCTTTTTCTTATTGCTGAATAGTACTGAACCTAAACATGGAATAAAAAGAATAACAAAAGGTACGGCACACAGATTTAGCCATGAGCACATTAATTATAGCCAACCTTATTATTCATTCGTGGGATGGTTCTGTACTCCGTATACTAGTCTCACACTCTCACATGTTTGCATAGTAAGGAATTAACAGTGTACATGTCGGTGAAAAAGGAGGAATATCACAACTACTGTTCCAAACATATTAATTATTAAGATTACGTGTTCCCACGTGTACACACACATATGTTACACTGTTTTCCGTTGCATAGAAAATGTTTCTCTAGAGTCATAATCTTATTCCCAGGAATGTGTGGAAAGGAAATATCAGTAACGACATTGAAAATGTTCATCTAGAGTCATAATCTTTCCCAGGAATATATAGAAAGGAAAGTGCAGTAACGACACGTCGTGTCGTGCAATCTCATCATGCCACACAAATTATTCAAGAAAGATCAAATTAAATTGCTATACGGGCACAGGGTTTTCCATTAATTCCCCATACGAAAATAGTGCTTCATTCCTATTCGTTGTATATAAAATAATAATTACATATATAATTTTTAACATATAGTTTAATTATGTGAATTAAAATAATGTGAATCTAAGATATGAAATCTAAACATTGATGCATAGTTGGTTAGCCATGCAACTTTTGTACCTAGGGGGAAAAAAACAAGCATGATATATATTATGTGGCACGTTCCCAAATGTAAGAAGATAATGCAGGGATAGGAGAAACAAGTAGTTGTGTGAGAGAGATAGAAAGGGTATTGCATTACTTTACTATTAGTATGTGTTTCTTTTGGGAAAAGAAAATAATGCAAGTAAAGTTACGGCAACAAGCACATTATCACAAGTCTGAGTAGCAGTGCAGTGTGTCAAAATCAAGCCCTATTGACTACTACTATGGGGCAGAAAAAATAATAATAATAATAAATAAATAAAATTAGTGTCATCTCATTGTTAGCTATATGATCTATATATCTATCTGCAACTGCAACACATGGGGTCCGAACATTGGGGAGTGACTTTCAAATTGTGGTTGGGGAGAATGGGGACTGAAAGTGATGATAAACAAGTGTTGGGAAAATGATAAGGACTAAGGGCAGATGTAACAGTAGTGGACCACTTCTATTTGCACTCTATGCTCTTCCCTTTCAAGTGGGATTGTCTAGGTGAATTTATAATAATTGATTTTGTTATATGTGCTTTCTCTACCAATTCTCAAGGGTACTCCTTCATGTTACTATTTCTTTTATGTTTATTATGATATAAACCAAAAGAATATCTATATATTGTACTAATTAACATTATATGGGATCGCAAAAAGAAGGAAATAGAAAAAAAAAAAAAAAGCAACAGAATTTCAATTAGCACATGAATATACAAAGGACATATATGTTTAATTGGAAATATATTAGAGAAAGAGTAATAATATATGTATTGTGTCATCTACTCATAAATTGTTTTGTATGATAAATATATTGACTTTTATAATTATTTTAGGATTTAAATACAATTTTTTAGTCATTGCAATTTAGTTTTTTTTGTTTTTCATCCTTGCAAAATTATTTTTTTGGTTTTAGTGTTTACAAATTATGTTTATTTTTCGTCCTTATAGCGGTTTAGATAGCGTTTTTTTCACTATTTAATACGCTATCTAAATCACTTTAAGGAAAAATAAAACAAACATAATTTGCAAGGACTAAAACAAAAAAAATAATTTTGCAAGGACGAAAAGCAAAAAAACACTAAATTGCAAGGACTAAAAAAGTATTTAAGCCTTATTTTAGAGTTATATATATCCACAATGATTTTTTTTTATAAACATATCTACAATGATTTTTTTATTAATTCGCTGTGTAAAAGGCTAAAGTTGGATTTCAGTGTTTCCTAATTTCTTTTATTCCAGTGTTTATAATTTATTTTTAACTTATGTCTTAATTAATTCAATTGCGAAATAATTAAAGTGGCATTGCGCTATACATTGAAGTCTTAATTAATTAATTTCTAATAAGCTTATTGGTGACATTGTCAAGAAATACTGAAATCATACACACACATATTCTTATTCGATATAGCATCTTGACATCTAAATTAAGTTTGTAACTCTTAGCAAGAGTTTGGATCACTCATCAAAACTAGTTATAGTTAGCTTATCTAGCAATTAATTATTAAATGTATATAGGGATTTTCCAAAATGATTGAACAGAAAGCATACGAATTTTTAGAGTTGATCTAGTATATAATGAGAAATTAAATAATGTATATGAAATTATAAGTTCAAATTTTATTATTGTTATTAAAAAAAAAAAAACATACAGAGCTATTTTACTGTTGAAAGAGGGCCTAAAGGCAAAGAGTGGGTTAGAGGGAAAATGAAAAATAAAAATCCAACGATGGCTAATTTGCGTTAGCATTTATTAATGGTATGATCCTAATTAACATCCTTACCTTCCTAAAAAAAATTAACATTCTTGCTGCTCACCATAATGCCCTTTGGTTTCACTGGTTCAATTAATCAAACATTTACCGACTTTACGGGAATCTTTTGAAGTCCCTATTGGAAGGGCATATGATTTTTTTTTCCTTGACATATGGAAGGGCATATGATGCTACAGGAACTCCTATCATAAAATATTTATTATTGTATATATAATACAAAACCCCCATCCTTGCTTGATTAAGATTTAAGACTGTGATCAGAAAGCAACAATATTTCCACTTTTAGAAAACAAATAAATTTTTTTTAAAAAATTATTAAACCCTTTTACTTTTAAGTTCCCTATGCGGCCGGGATTATCTTTAACTAATGATTGCATCACGAAGTATGAAATCAAGCAAATTTTCCTAACCTTTAGATTTCATTTTGTGAGTTGAAGTGTTGAACTATTAAAATGTAGCAATAACAACTAGAAAGCAATTTATACATATATGGCACAGTCAGGTGATGGGTGATGTATGTAGCTAGGTGGGGGAACTCTGCCATTGCTATCAGCTATTGCTAATGTAAATATAGAGGTCGCTATCATGTTGTCACTTCTAGTATATATCAAATAGTTCTTGTGTCGAATGATGTTATAATTGGTAAAGCTATATTATATCACTCTTTAATTAAAACTTTTTTTTTTTACAGCAATCTTTAATTAAAACTTAATTACAAGAGTGTTTGTTTAATTAATTTCTCTGTCGTGAGTGCAACCTCATCAAAACTAGATTGTATATTAAACTAGATATGCACGGTAAATTTGGAGGGAGAAATTTTTTGAATTATATAAAAAAATATATTGATAATTTTATTAATTTCTTATATTATTGAAAAAAATTTAAAATCAATTCAAATGTCTGCAATATAGAACTTATTTATTAATAAGAAATAATAAAAGATAATTAAATGTGATTATTTTTCAATACAATTATAAATTTAATTTTGACAATATTATTTCTGAAGTTAAAGAAGTTTGTATAAATAAATGAAACTGCATAACAAAACTCAAATAAAAATAATAATAAAATTATTTCTATTGAAAATAACTCGTAGGTTATTCTATATATTATAATCACCTTTATAAAGAGCATACTGTAACAAAATATTAGAAAGAAAATTAAGTGAATGAATGAAAAATTGTAAATTTAATAACACAAAAATGATTAAAAGTTAGTGCAATTTTACCACCGTATAACACTCGCATTCTAAGATGAACTAAACTGTATATTTCAACATAAGAGGAGAGGACAATATAATATTAGCATCTCTTAAGGGGGAATGTAATTTACTTAAATATATGTTTAATTTAAAAGTCTATAGCAAACAAAGAATTAGCGCTAACTATTAATTCAATCCTGGCAATTCGTGAACCCAAAAACTTATTTATAATATTAAAAAATTGATATAAAAAATTAATATGAATTAAAATAAATTATTTATGTTGTCAAAAACAATTATTTATATTCTTTTAGTAAAATTACGATTGACTACCAAATTCTTATTTTAATATGATATTCAACTAAAATAAGAATTAAACATCTTTACTTTTATTTCACATTTTTCTTATTTAAATAATTGTGACTTTTTTTATTTATAATATAAGAAAAATCGACTTATGGTATATTAGATAGTCAAGCTTGCTCTTGTTACCTGGTGCTTGCAACAAATAATAAAGAATAGAATTTATAAATTTACAAATCATTAATTTATATTCAACCATTAATGCAATTAATCCATACATATTTTTAGCATTCTTACTTCTTTTTATCTTTCATTGATTAAATTTACATTTATTTTTCCAATTTAATATTTTTTAAACTCAATAAATAAATGATAGAATATATTATTTAGTTTTAAATTTACAATTCACTAATTTATATTTAGCTATTAATGCAATTAATAAGTATATATTTTTAGCATTCTTACTTTATTTATTTTCGGAAATGAATACAAAGTAATACAAATTAATAAGTCAAAAAATTGATATTGAATTAAAATAAGAATTGAGCATATTTACTTTAATTTATGTTTTTCTTATTTAAATACTAATGATAATGATTTTTTTATTTATAATATAGGAAATCATCTATCATTACTTGGTATATTAGATAATCAAGCTTGCCCTTTTTGCTTGATGCTTGCAATAAAATATCAAATGGTAGAAATCTCAAGTTTTATGAAGATACAAAATTATTTCAAATGTAAACTTTTTTTAAAAATGCAAATCACTAATTTATATTCAACGATTAATGCAATTAATCCATACATGTTTTTAGCATTCTTACTTATTTTTATCTTTCATTGATTAAATTTACATTTATTTTTCCAATTTAATATTTTTAAACTCAATAAATAAATGATAGAATATATTATTTAGTTTTAAATTTACAATTCAGTAGTTTATATTTAGCCATTAATGCAATTAATAAGTATATATGTTTAGCATTCTTACTTCTTTTATTTTCGGAAACGAATACAAAGTAATACAAATTAATAAGTCAAATTAAAAAAAATTAATATTGAATTAAAATAAGAATTGAGTATATTTACTTTAATTTTATGTTTTTCTTATTTAAATACTAATGATAAGGATTTTTTTATTTATAATATAAGAAATCATCTATCATTACTTGGTATATTAGATAATCAAGCTTGCCCTTTTTACTTGATGCTTGCAATAAAATATCAAATTGTAGAAATCTCAAGTTTTATGAAGATACAAAATTATTTCAAAATGTAAACTTTTTTTTTTTTTAAAATGCTACTTGGTATATCATTACAGAGTGATATCATTAATATATATCTTTTAAAGTAAATCTATTACGGAGTAATTTAAAATGATTAATATATATTTTTAATTTTAAGATTTTAAAAATTCTCAATTAATCTATGATTTTTTGAAAAGTCATCACCTTCTTTATTTTTTAATATTTATTTTATATAGAAAAGTATTAAAATATTACTTTAATTCATAAGGTTTTTAAAATCTTAAGAAATAAGGACCACTTGGTTTTGAGAAAATGTTTTCTATTTCTACTTTATTTTTTACAATAGTTTATATAAAAATTAATAAAAAAATGAAAATAAAAATAATAAATTTTAAATTTTGATTATTTCCTTCTCGAGATAAAAAAGTATAATTGAGTAAAATTTACTTAATTATAAAACAAAATAGATTTCGCGATATCAATATAACATCATTAAAATTGACAATCCAATTGACTATTAAGTCCTTATCATAGTTATAACATTGTTAAAAAAAATGAACATTCATTAAATTAAAAACAAAAGTCAATATGCGTCCGATTGCAACCCACAAAGTACAAAAAATTACATAAATCAAAGCTAGAAATTTTTCACTATTCATTCATATGACTTGTTCTTAATGTCTAATAATTTTGCCATTTTTGGGGTTGATGTCTGATTCCCGTAGGCTTCAACGATGTTTATAGAATCTACATCTTCAATATTCTTCTTCTACTTTTTAGTGCATTGAGTATTTTCATTGGCATCAACCTGATAAAATAAATACAAATTGGACTAATAGTTATAGATCAAATCATATAATTCATGATTTAGTAAAACATCCACTGATACCAAATCACAGCGTCGAGTTTTTAAAGCAATTACCAAGAGATCAATAGCTTTGTGAGATTATTCAAAATCTTTAGTGTGACTAATGATATATAGACAAATCATGACCTTCATATTGTCTGTCTCAAACTTCAGACGAATGCATTCATGTCCTCATATTCGTTACCAATATCGTGTATATTCATGAAGGAATATTTAAAAAAAATACTCTAGTATAATGCGTTCAAATAGGGGGGAAATCATACACCAGAATGTGTTCAAATAGAAAAAAAAATGTAGAAAATAAAGATGACAAGATGTAAAAAGACACTATCAAAATAATCCATACCTTCAATATGAAGAATTTGCAAAAGATGCCAAAACGTTAAAAAACTCTGATATGAAGAAGTATGGGTATTTAAACTGATGACAGGATGCAAAAAGACACTATCAAAATAATTCATACCTTCAACAGGAAGAATTTGCAGAGGGTGCCAAAACGTTAAAAAAAAATAAGAAGAAGTATGGGTATTTAAACTAAAGGATTTTGCAATTAAATTTGGCAAGTAATATGATGAATATTTAAAATTGGAGCATGATCCTAATTGATTTTGTCTTATTTGTCCCGCCTACAAATAATTGCTAATTGATTTAGCATTTATTTTTTTAACATTTTATTTTTTTATAATAAATTATCATGATCTTAATTTGTAATATTATTTACAGTATAAAATTATCATGTTCTAGATATTATTTAAAATTAGTCAAAAATTCTGATGCTCCTTTAAAAATTTCTTTTAAATTATCATGATCTTAATTTTTAATATTATTTACAATATAAAATTATCATGTTCTAGATATTATTAAAATTACTCAAAAATTCTGACGCTCCTTTAAAAATTTCTTTATTTAATATATAGACACTAAAAAAATTATTGCTTATATGTCAGGAAAATAATTCACGATTATCATATATTGCACATATAATTGAATATACAATATAAAATCGAATCAAATATCAATTAATAATAATAATAATAATAGTTATTATTATTATTATTTTAAAATCGAATAAAAATTACTTTAATTAAAATATTATAATATATATTATTTTAAAATTTCTTTTTAAATTTGGAAAGAAAATTAATAATATATTAAATGTATTACAAATATCAAGATTGTGATTGTGCTAATCAATAATTAATTAATTGATTATATTTGATTGATACTAAAATTAGAAATATCACCAGAATGTGATATGTGGACAACCAGTCCTAGTCAACAACTGTGTTTTATATAATATATAGATAGATAGATAGATAGATATAGATAAATGTAGAGATAAAAGGAGAAAGGATAAATGTGGGGATAAGTTATGTTTGATAAAAATATTGATAAATTAATCTAAAGTTAAAATATTAATTTTTAACTATATTGTGTTAATTTGTTAAATTAGAAATATTTGATAAAATTAAAAAAATATTTACTAAATATATTTATTTTAATTAATCAAAATTATAATTTTTTAGAATAAAATTTGTATAAATTAATCATATAAGTTATTAATTAATTAATTAATTATTTATTTATTTAATTAATTAATTAATTAAAATGACTTAACAAATATCCATACGAAAACTTCTCATTAAATAACACAATTAGCGACCTAAAATACAAAATCGCTTCATTAGTTATTTTGAAAATAGGAGAATGTATTTAAAAGAAAAATTGTAGCAACACAGTATTTTTGTTTTTTGTTTTTTTGGTCTTGGGTCAGAGAATACGGGTGTCCTCCAACCCACTGGGTTAGAAACTAATCTCGCTCGCGGTGCGTGGTTGCCGCTGGCCTAAGAAAATTTTGTACACAGAGGGAATCGAACACAGATTCTCCCGCTAAATAGATCGTTCCCCCACATGTGAATGCAGCAGGGTCTTACACCACTGCGTCAACCCTTTTGGTTCAGCAACACAGTATATGCATAGATACGAAAGCTTAAAACGTTACATTCGCCGGTAGATACATAAAATTGAAAGCAGTTGCCACAGCAATTAACTTTTGACGCGTTCAGTCCTTATATGTTTTACTAAGGTTAAGAATGAATGCCGGGAATCAAATAAAAAAAAAAAATTCAAGGCTGAAAGGAATATTGTGAATAGCAATTTAGTGTGACATAGCATTACTACTCCTTCAACAGCGCAGGATCGAATTATTGACGGATATATATATATATACGAAATGATTCGTCCCTCTAATATGTAGAGAATTTCTGGCTTCACTAGAGTGCCTGCAGATTATAGTGCCTTAAACAGACAAGAGGACCTATTTCTTTGGGTGTCATGTTCTCCTCAGTCTCGACCATCAACATAAAATATGTTTCATAACCACTTTAATATAAAACATTTTCTATAGATACGTACATTGTCTTCATCATGTAAATTTGATGAATTAATCTCATTTTGTTTGCAATTCACCCTGAAGTATATAATGATATATAGAAATAGTAGTTCACACAGTACAACAATACAGGGATAATATAGATTAGATTTTCTCTGTTCCTGGGTTTTAAGCTTGCCACTGTTGCCTCATTACATTCTGAGAGGTTCTTGTTGTATCCTGAGAGGCTTGCACGGTGCTCTGTGGATAAGTCCTTTAAGACAGTGCTTTTGCACGTCTCAGAAAGTGTGATTTCGTATTCAGCATCAACATAAAGCTAATATAGTTAATTCAACAACAACAAAAAAACTGATGTAATAAAATGGGAAATAAACAAATCTACATGGTATACATTGTTAAATACAATATCCTCAGTCGATCCGAGCTGTGTAGACTATAAAGTTAAAAATAACCATAACTGTGTTATTGAACAATTTCATAAAGAGGCCAATTGAATACTTAATCACCACCAATGATCATGGCGATATTCTCTACTATACAATAAGTACTGCATCATCATTGTTAATTAAGATGGATTACGATCAATGGATGCATAAAAGCCCAACTGTCCCTGCCTCGTAAAAAGATGGCCGTACACACACAATTTTTAGGCTATTTCACACACAAAAAAAGTAAAGCAAACCCCTAGGTACTTTATATATACACATACATTATTCATGGACTAATAACTATTGTTAAAATAATTTATTTCTAAGTTGGCATGAGAGTCTTCATAACTAAGTGATCTGATTATGGATACCAATTTCCCCTGTAAACTTTAATAATAAAATTCTCTTCAAAAAAATTATTAGTAAGTGCAAGCTCATGAATTAAATTATTTATCTAATATAAAAATATGTCGGTCATGTTTTTATTGTTCTTATAATATAGTGGTTCACTTTTCGCTTTTTAATTGACAAATATTAACTAGTGTCTTTATGATCGATACTTATCAAAATTTTTTTTTTTGATGAAAACTTATCAATGATTTACAAAACAAAAATTTTAAATGAAAAAAAGTTTTTTTAGTTTCAACATATTAAACGTTTGTGTTTTCATGAAATAATTTTCTAATGAGTATCCATGTCATTAATACACATTCTATTAATTTGTTTAAATTTCTTCAAATGTAAACCTTGAATGACTTATTAGTATTTTTATATAATAAATACTTTTTTTAAGATGAAGTTTTTTTATGTTTTCACTTCTCATCATATATTTAAGGGTACACAATAAAAAAGCATTTTAATTAAATATATTTTATGTTGTGATTTCTTAACAAGTATCATAAGACACTTATTGGCTAGTAGGACTCTTATTTATAAAGCCTTTGATTTATTCAATTTTCGTGCAATACCATTAATAGCTCATTTGCTTAGTGCTGTTGTGTTTAAAGACAAATGCTAAATATGGGGGGTTTTGGATTTTTAATTTAATAAATAGACTAATTTTAAATTATCGTACACATCTTTGTACTAATCATTTTAGTAAATAAAGAGAGAATTGAATATTTTTTATGTGTCTAAAATATTAAATGTATTTACTTTTTCATTCAATACTTTTTTAATAAAGTATTAGTTGAATTAATAAGAAGATTTTGTAGAAAGATATATTATAACCTTATATTAAATATTATATTTTGTTAGTAAACAATTAATTTTTAAAGAGTGATGTTATATTGTTTTGTTAATTTTCCTATTAATTGTTTGAATACTTTATAAAAAAAAGTATTAAATAAAAATTAGATGCACTAATATCTTAACGATGTCTAAAAAATATTCATCATTTTCTTAATAACTATGAAGATTTTGTAGACAAATATTATAAAAATTTATATGTACTCACGTACACAGTGTTATTAGTGCAAAGTATCTATCAACTTTATCGATACTTAATCTCTACTGAGGAACCTCTGACCACTTTTACTGGGATCTCCACTCCTAACCATGTTTTTTCCATCTACAAGACTCAAATCTAAAACATTGCTTAAAGGGATCGAACCCAATTGTACTTAAATTTAAGTTATTTGAGTTATTTTGTTTAAATAATAATTTTTTATTAAACTTTTTATAATATTATTTTTTGTTTCTCCCCATCACATCATTCATGTCATTTCATTTATCAAGAAATGTCTAAC
The DNA here is from genome assembly GCA_026413185.1 of Pueraria montana var. lobata. Lineage (NCBI taxonomy): Eukaryota > Viridiplantae > Streptophyta > Magnoliopsida > Fabales > Fabaceae > Pueraria > Pueraria montana. The sequence goes on along the minus strand of CM048652.1, from coordinate 27,322,946 downwards.
TCAATTAGTTAAGTAAGTGTGTGGACTATGATAAATTATCTGATATTGAAATTTGACTCCTCCCTATCAACTGAGAAAAAATTCATTTCATTTCATTCTTCAGCTTCTTCTCTTAAAAAACAAATTATAAGAATTTATTTTCTAAGTTTATTTTAAGTGCATGAGTTAATTAAGATGAGAAAGGGAATGAGAATGGGAGACATCCCCACATTCCTGATATTATTATTAGATGCAAGGTCATAGTCATTCTTTTATAGTGTACCTCCATTTATTACCTTTGTCTTTTGCATCCATTCCTTCTCCATCCACTCAATGCTGTTTGCCTTCTCTCCCTCATAAACTTTTTTCCACTTAATAATCAGTTTCCACACCCCCTATCTCTTTATCTCTCTGTCTCTCTCACTTTGCGTCTCTCTTGCAGTTAGGGTTTCCTCTTTAAGGGTGTTCTTCCCTGTGACAAATCTGCGCTTTATATCTCTCATTGGCTAAGGCTCTTTTGTCTTGTGAGGGTAAAAGAGCAGCTTCTAAAGGGCCTCCCCACAAGGGAAAAAAAAAAAAAAGGTACTTCCCTTTTAGTTCATCTGATCAAAGAAACCTACATCACAAACAGGTAAAATCATGTTCATATTGTAGCTTTCCCTCTTTGCTTCTTCTCTCTATGCATGTATAGTTCTTTTCTCTGTTTGATGTTCTTTTAAGTAAAGTAGTACCGGTTGCTAGCTAGACAAAATGGATCCTTTTGAGAAGTCACTGTTTAGGGCTTTTTCCATTTTATATAGCTTTTTTGATGCAGCCATGCCTCGTTGCTGCAGCCAGATCCCTGGTTAATTCAACTGACATAATTATAAAGTTTTTACTTGATCATGCAGCTGAGTTCCAGAAGAAGAAAGATATATATATAAAGTTTTCTTGTCTATGTTAGTGTATGGAATGAAGTTTCTGATGAATAAAGGAAAAACAAGAACATAACCAGAAACCAAAGGGGGAAAAATTAGAAAACACTATGAAGGGAGTTTCAGGATTAAAATTAAGAATTCTAAATTAATTTTTTTCTCCTTATGAATAGAAAAAAAAGAAGGGAGAAAGGAAAGAAGGAAAATATATTTTAAGAAAAGAAATAAGAAAGTTTGTGAAAGAAAAAGAAAGGATAAATATAGTCGTACTATAATATAATATAATTTAAGAAAGTGACAACTAATCCTTAAATTTAAATCAGTTAGCAAAGTCTCGTGTACGTATGTTTCTGTTGGGGAAGGGTCTGCTTAAGAGATTTCAGGAAGCAAGGATCATCAAGGGTTAAAGGGTCTATAAGATCGGACTAATTAATGTTAATTATCCCAATTTAAAAATATTTTTGGTTATTATTATTATTATTAATAATAATATTATTATATGCTTCTAATATTCAATAATAATTATGGATTCATACAACCCCATTTTTGTGTGGCTATATTGTTGATCACTTTTTGATCAAAGAAAGAACACAAACAAACGAGACTAGAGATTAAAAAAAAAAGGAGAGTAAAAAAAATGAAAGAGGTGTAACTGAAATGAAATAGCATCAGATTCAATTTTCTTTCTTTTTTTTTCTTTTGACCATTCATTTTTGTAATAATTTTGAAAGTAAAAATGCTTACTAGAGAACAACACATATAGACTATTTGGTCAGTCTCCTTCTACTCCAATAAAATTAGAACTTGGGATCCCTATTCCAGGTAAACTCACTAATAAGTAATAAGAAATTAATATGAAATCTCACCATAGATAGATTTTCACTGATATGTTGGTGGTCCTCTCTATCCTGTATAAAGGCGAGCCTTCTTCTGATCTATATAAACTTTTTGTCTTTAAAATAAAAGAAAAAAGAGAAAAAAACTAAACTAACTCTACACAGTTGAGAAGGGAAAGTTTTGTTAATTGATTTTCATGTCAATGGATCTTCTTTTTAGGGAAATTGAAAAAAAAAATAAAAATGGCATCATCCAGCTCCTACAACTCTCCATGTGCTGCTTGCAAATTCTTGAGGAGGAAGTGCCTTCCAGGGTGCATCTTTGCACCTTACTTTCCACCAGAAGAGCCTCAAAAATTCGCGAACGTGCACAAGATCTTCGGTGCCAGCAATGTGACCAAGCTCCTCAACGAGCTTCTTCCTCATCAGAGGGAAGATGCAGTGAACTCCCTCGCCTATGAAGCCGAGGCACGCGTCAGAGACCCCGTCTATGGCTGCGTTGGTGCCATCTCCTTCCTCCAGAGACAGGTTCAAAGGCTCCAAAAAGAGCTTGATTCTGCAAATGCTGATCTTCTTCGCTATGCCTGCAATGACATGCCTCAACCCTCTCTTTCTGCGCCACCAACAAATGAAATTATTCCACAAATGCCCCAGAGGTCCTTCAGTGCAAGGTTTGGAAATGAAGCAAGTGGGTTCTATAGGCCTTCTCCTACCTCCACCACCACCACCACTTACTCTTCTTTCCCTTATTCTCTTCCATGGACTGATACCCCTCCTGAGGATATCAATGATGGAGGAGGAGAAGGAGGAGGTAACTTGTGAATGAATGAATTATGTTTCAAGAATAATAATAATAATAATATTGCACATCTAGGGTTTGTGCCTCTTGAGGGCATGGCATGACCCTGCAATATTTATAATATCTAGTTATGGATCTCTGGCTATGTAGCCTCACTTGGACTCTTCTGGCTAGGTGTGACTGAAGGTCTCTCTACTGTTTAATTTCTCTCTTAAATTAATTTGAATTGGGGTTTTGTTTTCTAGGTGGTGATGATTATGAACATGTGTTGTTTATTAAGAATTAAGACCTAAGGGTACCAAAAACTTAGATATAGTCTTTCCAAAATCATGAGTCCTAAATAAGTCGGTGGAAGAGCATGCATAGTAATGTATGTATGACTGCTACTACTAGACCTACTCTTTATTGTGTATTCAGTGCAACTCTATAGGCATGTGCAGTGAGCATGCGGAGTTGACATTCTCTGTCATTGTTTATGATTAAGAATAAATGAACGATAACGTTACTTGATTCTAAAGCCTAACTCTACGGGTTAGACGCTTATAGTCCTACTTACCCTATATATTCCCTGCCTTTGTTTTCCACTTTAATTTTCCTCTTGTTCATGGACCACCCTTTTACTTTCTCCTTGTTAATTATTTTAACTCCCTTAATTACCCCATTTTATATGCATGGCATGTTCAAAACCAATGATTTATATATTGTTTAATTTCCTTTACTAATTACCTGAGTTGGTTAATTAACCATCCATTGAGTTAATTTACTTTCACTAACCGTCAAAAAAATTCTTGTAGTAAACATAATTTGCTTTAGCTCAATTAACCTGATCATTAGAGAATTTTCCCTAAAATAAAGGCACAGAAGTGTATATATATATATATATAGTGTCAGTGACAGTGAAGAAGTTGAGTTAATTATTGGCAAAATGTCACAATCACAGACACATGAGAAACAAGATATTGTGCTTGAGTTCAAAGCATATACACATATAGCTAGGAACTCTCTTCTCTCAAGTCTCAATCTCAAATGCTGTAAAAGTCTGTGTTGCTGGTAATTCAAACAACTCGTTAGTGCTACATATATCTAATCTCTATGGGTTCTTTGGAAAGCACAGTGGGTATTATTGGAGACGGTGTTTGTTTGATGAACTCAACTAACAGGAAAACGAGCAGTGTTTTTTCTGAATCTGTGTCTGTGCTGCAATATATCCAAACTTGTTTTGAATTGTAGTTTTCATCATGTACTGAGAAAAAGGTGGCATGGTGAATCTAAAAAGACTTGGTCTCTCTATAGTCTTAATTCCCGTGAGAGTGAGGCTCTTGAATAAAAAAATGAGTGAAATAGTGAGCCACAGTCGCTGTCCTCATTGGATCCAATACAAAAAAGTTATGTTAGTTCATGCTTAGGGTTTTCAGCTTTTATATATTTCTTTCTTCTTTTTCTTTTGTCTCTCTCCCAAGAAGTACCCTAGCTACCACTTCGAAACTGTTACTATCAAACCCCAGACAATGCAGTGAAACCGATACAGTCACACCCCTCTCCCTTTCTCTCTCACATAAACTGCAGCTACATTGACATTGACGACAGCTTGCATGCACACGAATAAACATATTTTATTTTAATTCTATTTTTTATTTGCTCGAGTAATTAACTATAAATTTTAATAAAATGCTCTATTTCTTCATTAATTAAACCAATAGAATTGAATTAATTGTTCCTAATTTATATTTTTTCATATGAAATTGTTTATTTCTAGGCAAATATTTGTTAGTTCGCAATATGACAGATAAAACTCTGAACCGATCCTGGCGAGATCAGAATCCTAGACGTTGGTTGCAGCAATAAACCTTTCGAAATCCGAGAAAATAATAGGGTTAGGGTTTTCTTTTCTCCCATGATCATAGACTAAAATGTTAAAAATAAGATGAAAAAAACAAATAAAAACAAAAGAAAAAGCAGTGTTCCAACTCACACACACCTTGAGCCGCATTCCCTCTAGCTCCATGTTCCCTGAAGAAAAGCAACAGTGAAACCTTTCATCTTTCAAAAGAAAAGCAAGCCGTCATTTTAATTGCATATATACATAGTTATTATGAATATATACAAGTTAAACCATTAAACCCCAGGTATTTACCACCAAACACATTATTAACTTGCACGAAATTGTTTGAGTTCAAGTCGTTAATATACAGTTGTGTTAAATAGTAATTTTATCCGGCGATTCAAACATGATTATCTTTAAAGAGAAAATATATGAGATTTATACCAAAAAGTGTTTTTAGTTTTTAATTTTTTTGTTTAAAGATTAGTATAAAGAGGAAGAGATGATTAAATGATGAAATTATATGACACATCCTTATTTTCTTCGATGATTTTTTTTTTGTTTTATGAATATTGATTCATGTGTGTGGTAGTGTTTGCAAGAATCTGAGGGTGAGGTCGTACAGAGCGAAATGGTCACAACACAACCTCTTGTGTATCTGGGTTCACTTTTGTCAGTCACTTTTCTCCGTCTTCGCAGCACAGAGCACGGACACTGTTACACTCATAAGAATCCAGATAAATCACAGCACAACTTCAAAGAGTATGAGTATGAGGGAGGGAGGGCCTGACATAGACCCTCTTCCTCTTCTTAGCCTATCTAGAAGTGAGAGTCACACTCACACGTCGTCTTCTTAATTAGTCCTCCAATTCATCACTCTTTCTCCTCGAGATCACCAAAACACTCAACTTTTTCTTTCTTGGAATTTTTCCTCAACCAAATCTAATCCCTCAGAATATCTACCTTATATTCGTCAAGTCCCTTTTACTAATTGGTATTAGAATATTATAATATGGTATGGTATATTGGAACAAGCAATAATTTAAAAAGAAAGAAATCATAATAATAATTGTTGCAATATAAGCAAATGCAAATTAATTAAATATATAATAATGAAATTAGGAAAGTAGTAGGAAGGTATAGGTAAGGTGTGGTGATATAAGCACTGTTTGGGGTCAGAGAAAAGTGAGTATGGCTTTCTGAACTTGTTGTTCCTCTGAATGAATGCTATAGTTATAATTTCAGAATCCATCAATCTTCGTCTGCACCATGCCAAGACGTGGAAAAGAAGCAAAGAGCAGGTGAAAAATGGCAGGAGTGAGGACAAACATGTGGTGGAGGGTGTTGGGGGGGTCCCAACCCTATTTAAGCCCCCACAACCAAATTCTTTATGTCCTCGTGGACCATAGAAAATGGGTCCACGACTTGTATCTTTCTCTCGCGTTATGTGATTTCCATGTTCAACTCAACTCTCTCTCTCACACACACACACAAACACGTACTAATGTACTTACGTTGTGGTCAAGAGAGACAACCGAGTCCATTGTCATGCTAATAGTATTTACAGACAGGTATACGTGCACACGTCATGTGTCAACCTCAATTGAGTGTACCAAAAATATTCCAACTTTGAAAATCAACACCGAACCCAACACTGCTATATAATCAATTTCGGCAATGATTTAAACTCTAAGTTCTTGACAATTACTTCTCACGCCCTGCTTTTATTTCCCTTTTTTATTTCACCATATATAGCAAGAACAACTCTCACCTCCCCATTAGATCAACCACTTCAAATATATATGAATTCTTTCTTTTATATTACTAATAATTTTTGGAAGAAGGAATGATATCCTAATCTACATTAAAGAAAACCTCTCCAAACTTAAGTATTAATTACTTGCAAAATATTTATATTTACTTTACCAAAGAAGATGAATATATACTCAAACTTATTACTTTAGGGTTAATATATATATATGAATTGTGTGACTTTTTCTGGTATAATGAATTCTGTGACATCCACCATAAAAGTAAAAAGTTATTTGACTGGGAAAGCCTTCTTTGACTTTCACTAGCTACCGCAATTCTGTAATCTACCATGCCAATCAATTTGTATATATAAAAATGTTTCTTTTTGTTATAAACAACATGTATTCTCTGTTAAAAGTATTCTTGCTCATGTTTAGTATAGACAACAAAACTCTCACACAACTGCATACCTGACCAGAATTTGAATTTGAGACGGTTGATTAAATTAGAACAACTCCTAGTTGATATAAAAAAGTTTCTTAAAAGTATAATAATTCAACGTGGAACTGCCTATGAGTACAGAGTAAACTGCTTCAAAAAAGTACTAAAGCGTTAGTATATACAACCTATAGCATATGTAGTGGTTACTAACAGTCCAGGGTCGATCTCATGTGCACTGATCATGTAATTAATTAATTAGGGTTTTGGATTTTAATTTAAATACATTGACACTATAAAAGTATTTTTATATTATCATCTAATAATAAATTATTATGTGCGGTAAGAAAATTAATTCTTCTAATATTATTTTAAAAGTTATATTTATCTTAATTTTTAATTGGTTAACAGTAAAAATAAATAAAATAAAATCGAAGGGTAGTACTTGCACCTCTAAGGAGATAATAGTGTAAAAGATATTTTGGTAATAATTTTTTAATGAAATTTTAATATTCACATCTCTTAAGGGAGAGGAGTGTATTTACTCTAAAAAATATCTTAAATATGAATTTTTAAGGGAAAAAAGTCAATAATTTTAGCATATATGACGATCTATAATTGAATGTCAGTGTAATTTTATTTATAATACTTTCGGTCTATGTATTTTAATTAAAATTTATTTACTTTTATAATCATGTTTTGTAGGAATGACAATAGATAACAATTGGGTAGGTATTATAGTACACCTTCCCGTATTTGCATTTGAAAAATATATTTGTACCCGTCCTGTGTGTATTTATTCTACTCATTACAAGATATTTTTGTGAGTACGTACCCATAGTATGGATAGATTATCATCTCTAATGTTTTGGATCATATATATCTATATATATTATAACTTTTTGGCTTAAATAACTTTTTTGTTCCTATAATATAGGTTTGTTTTTGTTTTGATATTCTTAATTTTTTTTTTCTATTTTGGTTCTTGTAAAAAAAATTGTTTCATTTTAGTTCTTAATGTTAATGTTTCAATCCCTATAAATTTATAAACTTTTGATATAAGTCTCTCATATATAATTTAATAAATATCTAATTTGTTTTCCAATATACATTAGTCACTTCATCATCACTTAATAGGGAAATGAATCAAAATGAAATTTTTTTTATATAAAAACTAAAACAGGAAAAAAAATAATTAAAATGAAAATAATCCTATATTATATAAAGTAAAAAGTTATTTAAACTTAATTTTTTTCCACTTCAGTAGCCACGTAACACTTAACTAAATTTTATCTTTTATTTATTTCATTTATAGTTATTAATTTTTTGTTTTTTAATTGTTTTTAATAGAATTTAAAGTGTATTCAATTTTAACAAATTAGGGGAAATATAAATTTTATCATAATAATATATATCATTAAAATGTCTCAAAAATGTTACTATTTTACAAATTTATAACTTAGCCTTTTATCTCAATTTTGTATATTCTAATGATAAGAATATTTAAATAATTTCTTGTAAGAGAGTTTTGTTCGTGTAGCTATATATAAGACATGCAAAAAGAGTATGCAATTTTAAATCATGCAATATGTTTTGTCTCTTTCCCCTCTTGATATGAGTTTCCTATGGGTGGGTCATCTCTTCAAAAGAATACTTGAATAATATTTTTTATTTAATTCATATTTATTTTATTGGTGATATTTTTATATAAATATTAATATTAATATATACAAGATACGCCAATTTTTTTGTTATTACACATAAGATAATTGTCATAGTCTTTGTTTAGTTGATATGATGTCTCAAAGAAAATGTATTAAATATAATTAATCTAGATATGCAACTCTTCTCTTATTTCTCTTGTGTGTTGGGAAAAATAAGATTTAGTATCAATCCAATCTTAAAACTAGTAAAGATTAGGGAGAGCAATGAGTAAGGTATGAGTAAGCACTGAGGTTCAAACCTATGATCTCATGCATTCTACTTTAATCCCCAACTATTAGGCCGAACCTAGTGGGTTATTCAAACACAATCATAATATATATATATATATATATATATATATATATATATATATATATATATATATATATATATACACACACACACACACACACACTAGATGCATAATTGTTTAGCATAATTATTGTTAAATATAATGTTATAATTTTTAAATTTGATTAAATCTAATAATAAACTTAAAGAATAATTAATTTTTAAACTTGAAAGTCATATTGATATATTGACACTAATTAGGTTATAGGTTATGTGGGGGATGTGGGGGGGGCCGAACCCAGACATGGATGCTTGGGGGGCAATACACTTAATACTAGAATTAGAGTCTCGAAAACAATACTAAAAAATAAGCTTAAATATATTTTTAGTTCTTTAATTTAGGAATTTATCTTTTTTAGGGATCTCCTGCAAATGCAATAAAAAACTGCCACAAATTAGTTAGGAGGAACAAAAATAAGCATATCATGAATTTGAGAAACTAAAAAAAATAATTTGGAGAACTAAAAAAGACGGACCCCTAAATTTAAGGAATTAAAAACATATTTAAGCCCTAAAAAACATAAAGATAAGAGGAGGGAAAAAAACATGTACAAAGAATTGATTGGAGAAAAAAAAATATTTATTAGTGTATCTCAAACTTTAAAGTTTAAATTGTCAAACCCATATATATAGTGTTTGTAATTAAGCTTATTCCATTGATAAATGTCAATAAATAACTTTTAATTCTTAAACAATTTACAATCAAATCAATACAGGGGGAGACTAATAAAATCTTGGGGGCAATACACTTAATGCTAGAATTAGAGTCTCGAAAACAATACTAAAAAATAAGCTTAAATATATTTTTAGTCCTTTAATTTAGGAATTTATCTTTTTTAGGGATCTCCTGCAAATGCAATAAAAAACTGCCACAAATTAGTTAGGAGGAACAAAAATAAGCATATCATGAATTTGAGAAACTAAAAAAAATTAATTTGGAGAACTAAAAAAGACGGACCCCTAAATTTAAGGAATTAAAAATATATTTAAGCCCTAAAAAACATAAAGATAAGAGGAGGGAAAAAAACATGTACAAAGAATTGATTGGAGAAAAAAAAACATTTATTAGTGTATCTCAAACTTTAAAGTTTAAATTGTCAAACCCATATATATAGTGTTTGTAATTAAGCTTATTCCATTGATAAATGTCAATAAATAACTTTTAATTCTTAAATAATTTACAATCAAATCAATACAAGGGGAGACTAATAAAATCTTGTAAATGTAATTATTTATAAGTTTTAAAATATCAATATCAGATGATAAAAGGAAAATAAATAATATTTAATTTTTTTTTACTAAAAAGAGAAAATAATATAATTATCTCCAAAAAAACTATAAAAGAAGAATAAAATATTATTATCTTCCTAATAAAGACTGTAAAAGGAGAATGAAAGATTTTATAAAAATAAGAATAAAATAAAACTTAAATATCATTAATTAATTTAAAATAAAATAATTATCTTAATATTAATAATATATATATATAATTAAATAAAAAAATTAGGGGAGGCCAAGGCCCCCCCAACCTACACTGTAGGTCCGCCCTGGGCGAGGGTATGTACTATGGTACCCACATCCATCCTATTAAATTTTGTGAGTAAATCCCTGGCCGACTTCATTCCCATTTAGCGGATATTTATCCTACCTATTATATGAATTTTTTTGCGGGTATCCATAGGATTTGAATAGAATTGTCATCCCTAGCAAAACTCTAAGTTTTTTAGCCTTCAAAAAACATAGAAAACTATTAATTCCTTAACAAATGATATTATCCTACAAAAAATAATTAAATATTTTTCTTTATAAAGGACTTCTCATCATATTATAGTGTTTTTATTTATTTTATTTTGGTTAAATTGTAATTTTGATTCCCTTTAATTCTTAAATTACAATATTTTGGTACTCCTATTTTAGAAAATTAATCCGTAATTTTAGTCCAATCCTTAATTTTGCATATGTTTTATTTATTTTATTTTGGTCCAATTAAACTCTAGTACTATAGTACCCACATCCATCCTATTAAATTTTGTGAGTAAATCCCTGGCCGACTTCATTCCCATTTAGCGGATATTTATCCTACCTATTATATGATTTTTTTTGCGGGTATCCATAAGATTTGAATAGAATTGTCATCCCTAGTAAAACTCTAAGTTTTTTAGCCTTCAAAAAACATAGAAAACTATTAATTCCTTAACAAATGATATTATCCTATAAAAAATAATTAAATATTTTTCTTTATAAAGGACTTCTCATCATATTATAGTGTTTTTATTTATTTTATTTTGGCTAAATTGTAATTTTGATTCCCTTTAATTCTTAAATTACAATATTTTGGTACTCCTATTTTAGAAAATTAATCAGTAATTTTAGTCCAATCTTTAATTTTGCATATGTTTTATTTATTTTATTTTGGTCCAATTAAACTCTAGATCTAACACATTCCTTTAAGGTACCATAAAAAAATAATTTAATTAATTAAAATGTAAAAAATAAAAGAAATAAACGTATGCAAAATTGATAATTGGACCAAAATTGTGAATTTTCTAAAATAAGGAGACTAAAATTGCAGGAAAAGATAGAGAGGTCAAAATAAGAATTAAAGGAGATAAAAAATGCAATTTAACCTTTTATTTTAAACTTCTCTCCTACTTAAAAGGATAAGTTATCAAATGCACTTCTATAAAGGCTCTAAAAAATAAATTGAGTTTTTTTTATATAAAAAAATAGATAAGCTAATTTTAGGAGTTTTTTTTTTTCTTCTTCTCTTCCTGCTTTATTACAAATTCCAAGATCCAAGAATATATTGTTGAATAAATTTTAACTTATATGTAACTTTAATTTTGAGCTAAAAATTATAAATTTATCAAATAAACTTTTTAAATTTAAAATTCTTATTTTCAACTTTAAAGTTGATTTTAACACTTTAAAAAGTCAAGTCAAATATTACCTATGAATTTCTCTTTTTTTCATAAATTTTGCATCTTCAAAAACTCAAAAAAAAAAATATTAATTAAAATTATAACAATTTTAATAAACGAATAAGGTCTCGTGACCGGTCGTGATACGTCATCAATTGATAAACGAATAATTGCTAGTTGCGCCTTGAAAGAAAAGGGGCACAAAAACAACAGACGGATTATTGGTGTCATTTGGGCAAGGATCAACTGAAGCACCAAATGATTATGAAGGAGTCATTCCATTCGTTTTATAATTTTTATTCCAGACTTAATTAATCTGGTATCGTATAATTTCAGTTGTTGCAAATGCGACCATATATTTTATTCGGTTAGAACAATATTATAAATCTTATAATGTAAATATGAAATAATAAAAATAGTAATAAACAATTTCCCAGTTGATTATGCTTTTATTTAATTAATCTTTTGATCATTCTGAAATTAGTGGGGCAAGAAAATAGACAAGTGCGCTGCCTCTGAGAAGAATCAAGCAACTAACCATGCGTATGTCAGTGCAACGAATCTTACTTAAAACGAGATTAAGATCGAGTTTGGTTAGGAATCATATGCACCAAGCAATAATTTTCACGCCGCGAAGTCATCATTGCCCATATCTAGTGATTTTTTTTTAATTAAGTATATAGTAATTTGAACTATAAAATAATTCTTCAAATTAAAATTCTCAGAAAGATCCAGCATACATAACACACATTTCTCTTGTATTTGATCAGCATATTTAATTATTTATATTATATTATTCCATACTACTCCTAGCTAATTGATAGGATTTAGAATTATGCTTGATTAATGCCACATGCACGAGTTCTAGAAAAAGTTTGTGTCCGAAGACCACTGTTATTGCTTTTATTTACTTCTTTATGACCCTAAAGACAATTATATTTTTTTATGCTAAAAGTTGTTCGTCTATAAGATTTCCAATGATGATGGCCATGATGGTTGCCACTACTTCTGTTCTAAACAACCCTATGATTATGGGTCAAAGAGATGCCCTAAATAATATTTCATTCTTCTTCCCTTTCCCTTTTATCTAAATGAATCATACAGATGCTCTTTTCATTTCTCTATCTTGATTTTCCTTTTCAAACGTATCTGCCTTTCAAGCAGTCGTTTAAGGGTATGCAATTTCTTATATATAGATATTGTAAAAAAGAATCATCAAAAGAATATAATTGTAAGATATGCTTGAGTTGTTCCAACTTCCAACGGGCATAAGATACTCTCCATCTGAGAAACTTTAGGCCCTCTCAATATTGCATAATTTTTATCAAGCCCTTAGTGTAGTAGGGTTTTGGGATTTAAAAATGCTGCTCTATGCAGAAGCTAACAGTGATCGAATTTGGAAAAGGTGGGTTCTTATTTTTTTTTAATTAGCAAACTGTACGTACATGGGCCAATGTCTCTGACTTGCGCAGAAAGAGACCACCAAGGTACAAAATATGAACTATGAAAGCCTTTCATACTCCATTTTGTTGGATGGGGCAACCATCTGAAGAAGATTTAGATCCCTTCAAAGAATAAATTAGATTAAAGCATAACTTTATGCCAACTAATATTTAAAATTTTGTAACATATAGTTATTTTATGTTTAAAATAATGGTATATTAATTATCCACATACAATTATTCAAAAAAAAATTACCCACGTACAAATTAATTATATTGTAAGTTAAGTCTGTGTAATAATCTATGGATCCCAAGTAACTCCTTTAACAATTTAGAGCCTTTCAAACGAAGATTGGAACACATTTTGTGACAAAAATCTCAAAGGAAAAAATTGTTTGTTAAATTAATCTGCAAGTCCTTGAACTATTTGACAATTTTTAATTAGGTTCTTGAACTATTTTTTTATAATTGGGTCCTGTATTTGTTTTTCAATTTGATCATTTTTTTTTAAATCAGCAAAAAAACATATATATTAAATCAAGAAACAAGGTACCAGAGGTACCAGGTACAAGAAAACGATGCCAACCGTCAAGTCTGAAGCCAACGGTTATACCATATTAATATCCAAATTGATATAAATATAGCATAACCTAGAAGCTTACCAGACCACTAGCAGACCCCACCAAGAAAACAATCAATTTGATCATTGTTAGGACCTAATTAAAAAATAAATACAAGTTTAGGGATTAATTGAAGAAAAAAAAGTTCAAGGACCTATTAATAATGACAAATAATTCAGAAATCTAATTAAAAATTGTCAAGCCTCTACCGACCAATATTCTCATCTCTACAAACCAGTATTTTCACCTCTACAAGTTAAAAATACTAAGTTTAGAACCTTCGGAACAAGCCCAATAAGTGGTTTAGATGGACAAAACTAAGGCTAGATCAATTGGCAAGACTAAGGGTGGAGATAAAATGCTTTATCTAGGTTACTAATGAAAATAGCATTATTGACTAAAAGATTATTTTTAAAAAAATTTATTATAATTTATTTTATTTGGTGAGCATTTGAAACATTTTATACATACAGTTTCTTACATTACCCTTTACACACCTATTCTTTTATGGTAAAAAGAAGAAGAAAAAACTCAAAATAATTTACATCTTTTTCTTTTGAGAACAAATGGGTGGACACAAGAATGGTATATATAATAAATATTCAGTTAAGAAAACAACGCTTAAAGGGCTTGTTTGATGGTTAGGATAAGATAAAATATAAGAGTAGTAAGATAGGATAAGAACAAGATATGATAAGAACATGATAACCTCTTATACTATGTAATGTTTGATGCACACTCGATAATCTATCAGATTACATATATTTGTGTATGTATGTGTGAAAAGAGAGAGAAAGAAATAGAGAGAATATTACCATTTTATTATAGTTGCATAATATTTTTAAATTAATTTCTAGTATTTTTAACTTTTAAAACATTGTTTCTTTTTTAAATTATAAAAATTAACCAAGATATCAATGGCACAATGCATTGAATATTTTATAATAAATTATAAAATTATTATAACATGTCTTAAATAATTGATATAACTTTTTATCAGAATATAATATTTATATTTTTTATTATCTTAAGACGAAGGCTAAGGTGGGCCACCTTTATAGGTGGTCCATCAAACACCATTTTTATCAGCTTTTAGATTAATCAAGATGCACAATTTTATTATACACTCTTCCCCTTCAGATCTTTTCCTTCTTCCTCTTCTCTGCACTCTTTGCCTTTCCCACAGCCTTGGATGGTGCCTCCGACGCCATCTCCAACACCACCATTCCCACCTTCACTTTCTCTATCTGAAAATCAAAACCTATTCACCTTATCTCTCGGAAAATCAAAACCAAAAAATTTAAATTCTAGTAAACAAATCACACATGAGCCTAGTATAGACGAAAACAATGAACATGGTGCTCACGGCAAACCCAATCACAATCATTATCTAAGTTAATCTAGAAGAAATCATTTTGCAAAAAAAATTCCAAATTGATAAACGCACCCTCCAATTTCATACTCTAAAACAAAAGGCACCAATTGAACACTGATAGACACCACCAACAACATCCTTTGTCGGTTTCAAAGGAGAATACGAAGTGGGTTGCAGTGGCACCAAAGATCCATTTTTTTTCTATTGTGGGTATGGAGGGTGGAGGGTGAATCAGAGAATGGTGGTGTGAGAGGGTGAGACAGTTGCCTGCTGTTCACTTCATGTGCTTGCAAATTGCAGTGTACGCACAGTGGGTACTTTCTTTTCCGATTTGGACCCCACCGTGGAGGGGGTTGAAATTGGAAGAGACAATTTGTTGATATTTTTAGTTTTGTGTTAATGGGAAGGGAGTGCGAGGTTGCTGACAAAGAGAAGCCAGAGGCAGTCGGTGGAGTCCACAACAACGGCATTTTTAGCGGATCAGGCAGAGGGGATGTTGCCAGAGTTGGAGAGGAAAGAAGAAAAAAAAATGAAATAGCACCGCCGGAAATCGCATTCGGCAACGGCGAACGGTGTTATGCGGCGGCGAATGGTGGCAACCAGTGATCGGTGGCAGCAGTGGTTACTAGGAGAGGAAGAGAGGCAATGCTATGGTAAGGAGGGTGCACGGTAATATTGTAAAGATAAGATCAATCTAACAGCTATTATTTGTGGTGCACCATAAATCACTTATCAACATGGTGCACCATAGATGCCGTTTTATCTTAATATTATTTTTATAAATTAGGAAACATTTGAATAATATTTATGTAATATTTAAAATTTACATGCCAAAATTATTATAGATATATATAAGATAATATGTTAAATATAAAACTTATGGAATAATTTGTAAGCGATTGTATCATTTACTCCACTTTCTATGTAAACTTACACATGCACCAAATGATATCAACTTTTTTAGCTAAGATTAACTCTTTTTTTATAGAAAAAAACACTTCTTTTAACACGGGTGCGTGGGGGAGTAGAAAAAAGTTTGCAAAGGGGAAAAATTAATAATTCGAAAATCAAAATAGCATTTGTATGTGTTTGGATTCCCTTTAAAATGATGGTAGAATATGGTGAGGTGGGTCAAATTTGATTTTGACCAAAATTTTGCATGTTTGATTACCTTAGTAAAATCAATTTTAGTGAAAAAAATCATGGTGGAGTTGAAGCAAGTAGGAGTAGCTTCTACTTCTACCAAAATTAATTCTAGTTGGATTTTGTCTAATTTACCCTCACATCAATACACTCATGCATAGACATTACACCCATTTTGATCATTATACCCACAAAATCAATTTTTCTGATATCTGTTATCCAAACAAAAATCACGTTACTTCATAATCAATTCTGACTATAATCAATTTTGTAAAATCAATTTCATTCAAAATCAATTTTGTTACGGCCAATCCAAACACACACACTCTATGTTGCCTTACATCGATTTTTATGAAGAGTGAGTAGAGTAAACACCTAAGGCCCAACATATGAACAAAATATTAAGAACACACTTTTTAATATAGTTAATTTTAGCATAATCTTATCATTGGTTGAAATTTATTGATATTCATTAAATTATATATCTAATTTTCAATTTGACAAGTCTCGCATGATTTTATAAATTTCAACAATTTCCATCCATTAATAAAGAATGTGTTGAAAATAATATATTACACGTTACCAACATTCTTTTTAAGAGTCAGGAAGAAGAAAACGATACATTCAATCTTGTTTTACTTGCAAGTATGTATGAAATTTGATGCTATCATAGGCATGTATATTCGTTTAGACAGTGAAAACAATTAAAGAATAGATACCAACTAGCAAATCAAGAAAAAGCCAACTAATTAAGCATTACATTTGCTTTGGCTTTTTTTTTCTTTTCTCTCGGAATAAGAAACAATTCTGTTTTAACAAAACTTTTCTTTCTAACTGATTAGAGCACAAGGACAAATGGTATATGTTGCAAATCAAATAATCAAAATAAGCTTTTAAGCAAAGATCAATCCAAAAAAAGCAGGCAATGTATATGCTAACAGATAAGCAAAATATGTACCAAGGACCAAGAGAAAATGTACTTGAGTTTTTTGAGTTAACAAGTGTCATGAAAAAAAAAAAGGAGTTTGTTGATTTCTTACAAGTACGAGTGTGAAGATAACAGGCATCTAATTCGAAACAGTTGAAAAAAGAAGAATTTTATTGATTTATTTCACTCTCTTTACATTCTCTAATCATACTTTTATAAGGGAGCACCTAATCCCTAAAATAAGGAAACTATGACTTAAAGATAAAGAAGAAAAAAGATAAATTAAAACAAAAGATAAATAATAACAAATGATAAAAGATCAAATATCATAACAAATATGATAAAAGATATGATATCATAACAAATAATGATAAAAGATCAAATATCATAACAAATATGATAAAAGATCTGATATCATAACAGATAAAATATCTGTTATTTACAACACTCCCCCTCAAGTTGGTAAATGAATATCAATCATTCCCAACTTGCCTATAAGCTCCTGGAATTTACTAGTAGGAAGCCCCTTAGTAAAGACATCAGCCACTTGAAGACATGTAGGAACATGAGTTGTAACAATAAGACCACTATCTAGCTTTTCTTTGATAAAGTGCCTGTCGACCTCAATGTGTTTGGTCCTATCATGTTGAACTGGATTGTGAGCAATGCTAATGGCTGACTCGTTGTCACAAAATAACTTCATGGGAATCTCAAACTTAATCTTGAGATCATCAAGAATGATCTTTATCCACAGTCCTTCACATATACCTTGAGCCATAGCTCGAAACTCAGCTTCTACACTAGATCGGGCTACTACTTTCTGCTTCTTGCTTTTCCAAGTCACCAAATTTCCCCCCAAAAACATGCAATACCCGGAAGTGGATTTTCTATCCGTGACTGACCCTGCATAATCTGCATCAGTATAAATCTCCATAGATAAGGAACCTTCTCTTTTGAATAACAAGCCTTTCCCTGGACTTGCCTTCAAGTATTGGAGAATCCTACCAACTGCCTGCATATGTCTCTCTCGGGGATCATTCATAAATTGGCTGACAACACTGACCGCATAGGCAATGTCTGGTCTAGTGTGAGATAAGTAAATTAACTTTCCTACTAATCTCTAATACTGACCCTTTTCCACAGGTGGACTTTCTTCACTTCCTATCTTGTGATTTTGTTCAATTGGAACCCCCGAGGTCCTACATCCCAGCTTCCCTGTTTCCTTGAGCAAGTCAAGGACATACTTCCTTTGAGAGATAAAAATGCCTTTCCTAGAATATGCAACTTCTATTCCAAGGAAATACTTCAACTTCCCTAACTCTTTCATTTCGAATTGGGTAGCTAGTTTCTCCTTCAGGGTTAGTTTTTCCACCTCATCATCTCCTACAATGATCATATCATCTACGTAGACCAACAATACGGTGAGTTTACCCTTAGGGGAATGCTTTATGAATAGAGTGTGATCACCTTGGCTTTGTTTGTATCCCAAGGAAACCATTGCATGAGTGAATCTCCCAAACCATGCTCTAGGGGATTGCTTGAGGCCATATAAGGCCTTCTTTAGTCGGCACACTTTGTTTTCTCCACGGTGAGTTTCAAATCCTGGGGGGATTTCCATGTATACCTCTTCTTCCAAATCTCCATGAAGGAATGCATTTTTAACATTGAACTGCTGTAAGTCCCAGCCAAAATGGGCTGCCAGGGAAAGGATGACTCGTACTGTATTCATTTTTGCTATGGGGGCAAATGTCTCCTTATAGTCTATCCCATAGGTCTGGGTGTATCCTTTTGCCACCAATCTTGCTTTGTACCGGTCAACTGTCCCATCATACTTGTACTTCACTGTGAATATCCATCTGCACCCTACAGCCTTCTTGTCTTTGGGTTTGTCAACGATCTCCCAAGTTGAATTCTTTTCTAATGCCTTCATCTCCTCCTTCATGGCTAGAATCCAATGTTCATCTCTCATAGCTTCCTGGACTGAGGTAGGCACTTTTGTTGCGTCAATGGCAACAATAAAACTTTGATGCTGGATCGAGAGATGGTTAGTGCAAACATATTGAGAAATAGGATATTGAACACACGACCTTTTCCCTTTTCTCAAGGCAATAGGTATATCATTATTAACACTTACCACCTCAATGTTACTTTCAGGGACACTCACCTCCGGGTTAGACGACTTTTCTTGCTGTGGGACCAGAGTGGGTTTCTTCTTTCTTTTATATATCTTGCCAAAGAACCTATCTTCATCTTCCTTTCTATCTTCATTTTGGGTTTCTTCTTCTTCTATCTCATATGTGACCTCACCATTGGTTCCTTGGGCATCCTGCAAAGACAAGAAAGGTAATGACTCTAAAGAAGACTCACCCTTGACTTCTAAGTTTTCCTCCCCCCGAGGCCGAGGACTAACAAAAAACGACTCGATTTCATGAAAGGTGACATCCATAGTGACAAAGACTCGACGGCTTTGGGGATGATAACACTTGTACCCCTTTTTATTTGAGGGATAACCAACAAAGACACATATGATGGCTCTAGGATCTAACTTACTACGATGAGGACTGTGAGAATGCACAAAGGCAACACAACCAAATACACGACAAGGTAAACTTGACATTAGGGGAGAAGAAGGAACAAGTGACAGTAAGAATTCAATAGGACTAACACCATTTAAAACTCGAGTGGGTAACCTATTAATGAGGTATGTGGCAGTTAGGACAGCTTCTCCCCAGTAGGTATTGGGAACAGACATTTGGAAGAGAAGGGCTCTAGCAACCTCAAGAAGATGACGACTTTTCCTTTCTACAACCCCATTTTGTTGAGGAGTATTAACACAAGTTAGCTCATGAATAATGCCATTATCAAAAACAAATTTAGAGAACTCATGATTTACATACTCTGTGCCATTATCTGATCTAATTCTTTTGATGGACTTACCAAATTGATTTTGGACAAGACGGAAGAAACTGACAAAAATTTGACAAACCTCTGATTTACTTTTCATAAGGTATGTCCATGTTACTCGGGTACAATCGTCTATAAAGGTCACAAACCATTTCGCACCGGATATAGATTCCACAACTGGTCCCCACACATCAGAATGTATTAAATCAAACGGAGAGGAACTTTTATTATCACTAACAGGAAAAGATGCACGATGGTGCTTTGACAACTGACAAATATCACAATTAAATGACTCAACAGACTCTTTTGTAAACAAGTAAGGGAATAAGGACTTAAGAAGACTAAACGGAGGATGTCCAAGTCGTTTGTGGTGAAGCCATATTTGAGAGGTAGCCCAAGTGTTTGACTTTACTTGTTGGCTTGACGGTAGCTTTTGATTTTGCTCCAAGAAGTACAACCCACCCTACTCTTTAGCAGTTAAAATCGTCTTCCCCGTGGCAAGGTCCTGCAAGACACAACGAGAATGGAAAAATGTTACTGTGCAATTCAAGTCTCTAATAAGCTTATGTATAGAAATAAGGCTATTAGCCAATTTTGGGACATGCAAAACATCATGTAGGAAAAGAGAGGGCTCTATTTGAATGCTTCCGGAGCCAACTATGGGCACATTATCTCCATTGGCAACCGTAATGAGTTGCCTATCAGACGATCTCGAATATGAGGCAAAGAGTGTAGGGAAGGGGGTCATGTGATCTGTTGCTCCAGAATCAAGAATCCAAATTCCCTGAGAAACAGGGCCAAAGGTATTGAATGAACTCTTACCCTTCATGGACAAGGTACATGTGCCAGAAGGCTTACTCATGGACTCAATCAGCATCCTAAGGCGATCAATCTCTTCCTTGCAGGCATTAATATCCGGTTCAGGTTGGGATTGGGTAGTTGGTGGATCTATTTCCTCGTGATATGAGGTTGTTTGGTTTACCCACTTATGTGTAGTTCCTTTGTTTCTACCCATGCGTTCAAGGATCTTGTCTCTCCCATGAAGCTTGTAACAGGTCTCCTTGGTATGACCAGACCTTTTACAATATGAGCAGTACTCTCCACGGTTATCTTTAGTTGGTGGCTTTCCTCCAGAAGTTGACCCTCCTTTAGAGGCTGATCCTCCTCCATATGTTGACCCTTTATAGGGTCCCTTTCCTGTTGTCATAGCAGAACCTGTGTTGGAGCTTCCTCCATTAAGCATAACCGATCTCCGAGTCTCTTCACCCCGTACAGTATGAAACACTTCAGATAGAGAGGGGAGTCTCTCCTTCCCTAGGATTTGTACCCGAATAGGGTCATATTCTGGAATCAGACCGTCGAGGAATTTGAAAATTCTTCCTCTCTCCACAGCCTTGAAATATTTGGCGGCATCTTCTTTGCACATCTCTAGACTCTGGTATTGGTCCAACTCGATCCATAGTCCGTTCAATATTCCATGATACTCTGATACAGAAAGGGTCCCTTGTTTTGTATTGAAGATCCTGCTTTCAATATCGAAGCAGGCAGCAATGTCATCCTTTAATGAAAAGCTCTTGCTTAAGTCATCCCACATCTCTTTTGCAGTGGCATAAAATATATAATTCTGACTTATTTCGGGCACCATGGAATGCCCATCCAGGTCATAATAAGAGAATCTTCGTTGTCCCATGCCTCAAATTTTGAGTCATTATGAGGCGAACCTCCCCCTTCAATATGACTCAACCTCGAACGTCCTTTGAGAATTCTTCGGATGTACTGGGCCCATTGTAGATAATTACGACCATCAAGTCGATATGGACCCGCCACATTTGGTAGATCATTGGGACCCAGTGGGGAGAATTTATCCTCAGCCATCTCCTAAAACAGTACCAACGAACAGTGTCGCATGAACAACACTCGTGAACAGTGTCATGTGAACAGTGCGCACACGTGAACAGTCCCGGCAGCGACGCCGGTAGCAAGCAGCGGATCCAGAGCCCCCAAGATCGGGATGCTCTGATACCAAGTTGAAAAAAGAAGAATTTTATTGATTTATTTCACTTTCTTTACATTCTCTAATCATACTTTTATAAGGGGACACCTAATCCCTAAAATAAGGAAACTATGACTTAAAGATAAAGAAGAAAAAAGATAAATTAAAACAAAAGATAAATAATAACAAATGATAAAAGATCAAATATCATAACAAATATGATAAAAAATCTGATATCATAACAGATAATGATAAAAGATCAAATATCATAACAAATATGATAAAAGATCTGATATCATAACAGATAAAATATCTGTTATTTACAACAGAAACTAACTAGAGTGACAGAATACACTTTTAAAGACTTTTATTTTTTTATTTTTTTTCCTTTCATTCGAAGACTAAAGTGAAAGCACCATATAAAATTCAAGAACCCAAATGGTGGTTTACTCTACAGTAAATTCTTAAATCATGTAAATTAATATTAAAATTGAATAAGTTTTGTAAAATTGGCTATGTAAATCGCAGCCTATTAGGAGATTAGGTAAATAAAAATATTTTTTTTACTAAAACTATTTTTTATAATTATTCACTTTTAGGGAGAAAATTAAAAACCTATAAGAATAAATATTAAGATTAGAAGTTAATTTTTTTTAAAAATGAAATAAGCCATAAGGGTAAAATGGTAATTGTGTATATATTTTTTTTTCTTTTGAAATTTAAAATCCTCTCCACCAAAGCAAACATGCAAGGCAATGTTATTTTCGGGGGGTTGGTGTGTTCTACAAAGTAGAAACCTGCCATTACAAGGGCACCATCCCCCAGCCCGCCATTTGGTAACACTGCTTCCTACTTTATACATCAAAATATTTTTAACTGTAAAATCTATCTAGTCTAGAGAGAATATGTAACAATATATAGTTCAAACAGCAATGAGCTTCCCACTAATTTGTAACATGATAAATTCTAGTACTTGCTCTGTTCTATCATTATTAAGATGACGGATGCACTCCTGCTTTAATCTTTATCCTCGTCCATGTCATCTGCAACAGACCTGCTGCATATAGTGTATAATTCTTTCTTAGATTTTGATAAAAGGAACCAAATGTAAATCACATTCATTTGCTAATGATCACATGACCTATTCAACGATATATTCTCTTAATCTCGAATAAACAATGAGCTTAAAATTGAGTTAAATGAACTTTGACACCCTAATTTATTAGGCTTCATGCACTCTTAATCTGATGTATGTAATTAAGCATGTTATACCCTTTTTTATTGCAATATTATCTTTTTTATTAAATTAAAATTTTATTTAACAATAATTAACATAAATTATCAAAAATACCCTTCTATCTTTTATTTCTCCCTCTTTATTGTCATATTAACCTTCATACAACAAAGAACTCTCAAGACTTACCAATAAAAAAAATGAGTTTATTTTAGTTTGCTTCATTAATAACTTTTCAAGCTTCCGTGGTTGAAGGGGCATGAAAATTTAAAGATTAGACCAATGCAATATAAAACAAACTCAACTCATATTCTGTTTTCGCTTAGAGCTGTGTTGGATAAGGTTAATTTAAGATTATAAGCAAGCACGGTAAGTCACAACTCACAGGAAGATCTAGAAAGAAGCAGAGCAACAGGGAGGCAAAAAAAAATAAAAATAGGAGAACAATCCACCCTTGAGTCCTTACTCATAAAAATAAGATTTTTTTTAAATGAAAAGTTACTGTCTATGGTTTGATAGTTGGTCCCAAACTCAGGTAAAAGGAGAATTGTGTTAGACTCTCAACAGTCAACATGAAACTTGTTGACTTAAAAAAAAAACATGAAACTTGTCGAAATGTCAAATATGATTCACTCACGACAGATTATGTGTACTAATGTTAGGTCGTTGTTAGAAAATACCTTAGTTACCCAGCTATGGATGTTACTAAATAATTAATTGTTAGTGGACAGAGTCTTTAGGTGATGTTATTGTGATGTTTTTCTGTTATGTTTTATTTTTAAGAGCAATAATTCACTGTTATGGTGCTGAATAATTTCAGTTATGTTTTAGCTCTCTCTATATAAAGAGCAGAAACATGCTTGTAATGTGTGCTTGCAGTTATAAAAACCAGTATTATATTTTTCTGCCTTTCCATATTTTCTCAGTTTGTTTGTTTTATCCTTCCATATAACAACAGTCCTTACTTAGAAGTAAGGCGTTATATGGGTTGAGTAAGTGTTAAATAAGCTAGAACCTCTACATTGGCACTCAGATAGTGTTAAATGAGCAAAAGTCCTCACAATTTTTTAGATGGATGTAGGTAAAGAAATTAGTCCAGGAGTGCTTGATTAAGTTTGGTACCGAAAACATTAGTACTTTAACAAATAAGTCTTTAGAGTTGTTGAACACCAAGATCTGAAGGAAGAATTAACATCACGTGATTTCAAGAAATTAAATGGGTTAGAAAAAAAAAGCTAAGGAGTTAAATATTATAGGATTTAAACTTTGGTATACAAAAAAAAGTTAGAGAAAAGAACAATGTGAGTATTATTGTAAACAAGGATTGAAAGGGAAGTATGGTGGATGTAAAAAGAATTAGGGACAAGATTTTATCTTAAAAAATAATAGTTGCACATAAGATTATCAATATCAGCCATTCTTATACACAAGTAGGATTGAAAGAAATTTTGGGAATATTTAGAGGGGTTGGTTCGTGGCTTTCCACAAGTGGAAAAGATTCTCATAGGTGGGGATCTAAATAGACATGTTGGCATTGAGGCAAGGCAATTTGCAGGAACTATCAGTAATTTTGGTTTTGGATATCTAAATCTAAATGAAGGACAATCTATTCTTAATTTCTCAATGACATGATTTCAAGATTATGAACAGTTTTTAAGAAATGGAAGGGACATCTAATCAACCTATATATAAGAATAAAAGAGATATTCAAAATTGTGTAAACTATGGAGATAAAGTCTGAGTCACACTACAAAGAAACTAAGATTGTGACGAATAAGTTTGGATTTATGCCAGGAAAGGCTAAAACAGAAGCTAATTTA
Source organism: Pueraria montana var. lobata (assembly GCA_026413185.1). NCBI lineage: Eukaryota > Viridiplantae > Streptophyta > Magnoliopsida > Fabales > Fabaceae > Pueraria > Pueraria montana. The sequence goes on along the minus strand of CM048652.1, from coordinate 27,297,971 downwards.
TCTTCTACAGAAATTGACAAAAAGGCACCAAAATGTTTTTATTGACTTGAAAAAACATATGATTGGTGTCAAGTGAAGTATTGTGGAAGATTTTGGAAAAGAAAGGAGTTCGCGTGACTTATATCCAAGCTATATAAGATATGTATGCTTAAATAACTTCTAATGTGAGAACTCCTAGAGGCAAGACTAAGGACTTCCCTAATAAGGATAAGTTTACATCAATGCTCAACCATGAATCCTTGTTTTATCTAGCCTTGGATGTGTTTACCTCAAGGCTCAACCTTGAGTTCTTGTTTAATCTAGTCTTGGATGTGCTTACCGAGGACATACAAAAAAATATCCTTAAAAGCATTTTTTTTGCAGATGACACAACTTTGATTGAGAAATCAAGGGAAGAGATTAACTCTAAACTTGAACATTGGAGATAGATATTTGAATCAAAGGATTTTTTTAAGAGTAAAAGAGAGAATATGTGTTGTAATTTTAGCAATAAACAAGAAGAAAATCACTTGGATGTAAAAATTGAAGATAACATACCAAAGGATTTTATGTTTAAGTATCAGATAACAATAATTGCCAAATGATGGAGAAATTAAAATAGATGTCACACAAGATACAAGTTGGATTATTAAAATAGAGAAAGACATCAAGAATTATTTATAACCGCAAAAATACCTATCAAGCTCAAAAGGAAGTTTTATCACATTGCTAAATGACTAGCTAAACTCAGTGAATGTTGGAGAAGCAACAAGAGAAACAAGTAGTAATAACAAAAATGAAAATGTTTAGATATATGGTCACACAAGAAAAAAACAAGATACAAAATGATTGTATATGAGAAAATATTGGTATGGCACCTATCAAGGAAAAGATGACAGAAAATTAATTAAAGTGGTTTGGACACATGCAAAGAAGACACTTAGAGTTATCAGTGGGAAGAAAGTGGATCGCATGATTTTTAGCCCTATAAAAAAGGATAGAGGAAGACCAAAAAAGACATTGAAATAAATTATTAAACGAAATCTCATAGTGAATATCCCTGAAAATTTGGTTTTTAACCAAGCACAATGATGTTGTGTGATTCATGTAGTCAACCTCACCTAATAGGATAAGATTATTGTTGTTGTTATCATCACTTTTCACATCTATTTGTAATTACTCATGCAATGTAATGAGAGTTGTGAAAGTGAGGCTGGAGCTTAAAGAGCACTGCACTATCTAGCCAAAACTTAAATCAAAAGAGAGGCTGGAGCTTCTGGGCTACATAGAGCATTAAGGTTACAGACTCACAAACCCACAATATACCTACCCTTACACTATAAAGAGTGATAAACCAAATGGATTTACTTGTCACTTTAAAACAATATAAAACCCTTACCTCGTTTGGGCAGTTAAATCAGAGTTCTTTGAACTAGCCATGTCATCATCGTGATCAGAATCAAAATCTTCACCACTCCATATACGACGTTTTGGTCTTACATTCATGTCCTCCTCTTCCTGAAACCAATGAATAAAATCAAACAAAAAGAAGAAAATGGAAGAGTGACAATATGTGCAACTAGTTAGAGTAACAACCTCTTCTGGAACTTCTATGACCGATGGAGTTGTTTGAAAAGGTGCACTGGGTGCATGGGGAAGCCCGGAAAGTTGTTCCAGTAATGTATTCCTGGAAAATCAATTTAATCAAATTTAGCTTCAAGATAATCCTAGCAATTATCACTAGATGCTTGAGTAAGTTAGTAACACATGACTAGATGAGAAAGAACGGAAAATCTCTCAAACATTTAACTATTACCACACATACCAAGCTAATACTTAAACATCATAGAATAGAATTTCCCTCTTTTGGTTTTAGGGTGATAGCATTTACTAGCTAGGGAGGGGGATTTGAAGCTGGCTCCCAAACCATTGATGGGAAGGTAGGTTATCACCTTGGCTATTGCTCAAGTGGCGATGAACTATTTCTATAACATGCTTTGCGTATATATTGTAACATTAAGTTGGAAAGCTCCATGTCAGGTCTGCTGGTAGACATGAAAAGGCATTTGGGTATAGATCATAATAAAATTGTAAGTTGTAAGTTGTAACCACTTCCCATTGCAAACCAACCCCCAACACAAACACACACAGAGAGACTTATTTGGGCACTATATGCATGACAGCATGAGAAATCAGAAGCTCTAATCCTGCTAATGTTCAGTCCCTGTCCCCTGGCCTCTGGCACATAGGAGAGACAACTCGCTATGGTGGCTTTAGATATTTGACGTCTAGAACAATACATGTCTTCAAACCAACCAAACCCAACAACAGGAAAGGGCATTTCCAAGTCTAAATTATGCAATTATTTAGAAGATTCTAAAAAGTCTAAGCATCATATTTGCAGAAAGGATGTGACTTAGCTACAGAAAAATATAGTGCATCTGACTAATTAGATTCACAAGTATTAATTAATTATTCATGGCCAGTATTTTTTTCCTCAATCATGATGAAAAAAGAATTGAAATCAGAATCATCAATTGTGATGCAACAGAAAAGGCAGTTAATGTAAACTCACCGAATTTTTTCCAGATCCCTGGGTGTGTTTAGGTTTTCCATGCTGGATGGCTCAACATGAAGATTATAGTCCGGGCCAAAATATTCATAATATTCATTGTAAGGCAACTTAGGACTAGGCTCCACTCCAACTGCCACTGCAGTCTAAAACAAAGAAAGTGCAAAAATAGTAATAGATAAGTAACATTATTAGGCCATAACCAAAATACATTTACATTCCCGCCCAAGTAGGTAAAGAAAGGGACCTCATAACACCAACAACGAGCAACATTCCGAACTGTATATCCTCCCCCACCCAAGACCATTAGAGGAACATTGAATGATCTAAGGAAACGAAGGCAATCTGCATGACCCTTCACAGTCAAGTTGAAGCAACCCAACCGGTCACCAGTCAACGAGTCAGCTCCACATTGAAGAACAACTGCATCCGGTTGATAAACATCCATGACTTTTTGAATGATGGGGCGGAACAGACCACGGAAAGTCTCATCATCCAATCCATCATTGAGTGGAACATTTAGAGAATAATTCTTTCCAGCACCCACACCAATGTCTTTAATGTGCCCAGTTCCTGGGAAAAAATCCCCAAACTTATGAAATGACACTGTCATCACCCTATCAGTAGTGTAAAATGCCTCCTCAACACCATCTCCATGGTGAACATCAATATCAATATACAGCACACGCTGACCATCATCAAAGAACACATAGCATGAACAATATAATCAGAAAAGGAACAAAAGAAATTTAATTCAAATAAAATTAACAAAACAAACACTTATACAACAAGTATCAGAGAAGCAGCTTCTGTATAAGTAAAACCATAATTTTGATTTTCACATGCAGAAGAACTACAGGAAAAAAAAAAGGATACAATAAGTTTTTAGTCCCTCAAAATATTTTTTGATGATTATTATAAAAGAAGTAAAACTCACTATAAATTTTTTTATCCAAAGCAAAAACTACTATAGATGTTTCAAAGCAAAATCAAATTATGGACCAAGAATCAATTCCTCAATGTAGAACTAAACATGTGAAAATTGACCAAAAATCACGTTAACTCGATGTTTCAACATGATTCTAGAGAATCTAACATGAAACCAAACACGCACCTAGTGTCTCTTCATGTACTAGAAAGGTGTTCCTTTTTGAATTAGAGGTGTTCATGGATTGCATTGGTTCAGGTTAAGAGCAAAATTAAATCCGAACCTATCATATTTAATTGGATTGGTTTGCAACGAAAAAAGAAAAATGAGAAACAAAAATACCCTATGAACTTTGAGAAGTTCAAGAATGCCGAGAACAATGTCGTTGACGTAGCAAAACCCGGAGGCCTCGGCCTTCTTGGCGTGGTGCAGGCCGCCGGCCCAATTAATGGCGATGTCCGCGTCGGAGCGGTTGAGGCGCACGGCGGCGCCGATGGAGCCGCCGGCGGAGGCGCAGCAGAAGTCGAAGAGGCCGTCGAAGACGGGGCAGTCCTCGCCGACGTTGAAGCGCTTGAGCTGGCGGTAGTGCGAGTGCGAATTCTCGGAGAGGATTTGCGGCGACACGGAGGAGAGGAACTCGACGTAGTCGTCGGAGTGGAAGCGGCCGATGTCGGCGTCCGCGGCGGGGAAGGGGCGGTTGACCTGCATGCGGCGGTGGAGGCCGTAGTGCACGATGAGGTTGTGGGCCATGCGAATGCGGTGCGGCTTCATCGGGTGCCCTTGGCCGTAGTAGTAGTCGCCGATGCACGGCTCGTAGAAATACGTCACTCTCCGCTTCTTCGCGTCCGAACCCACTGACGGCAACGAAACGCCACTCTCTGTCTCTGCTCTCTCCCCTCTCGCCATTACTCTCTCTCTCTGCTCCGATTAACGAAACACTCTACTCCACAGTCCAAACCCTTCACCCTTCTATCCCTCTCTTTTTATCTTCCTCTGCAATCTAGCTGAACTTACAAATTTATATGGCACGCATCATTTCATTACTCTATCATTCCGAAGCTCTCTCTCAAATTTTAGTTAATTAAACTAAATTTCTAAAATTATCAAAATGTCCTCCAATTTTGCAAATTATGACATTTTAATTCTTAGCATTATAAGTTTTTTTTGTCCGTAAGGTTTACAACAACTCACGCATCTCTGCTCAACCAATTGAGCTAGACCCCATCAGTCTTAACATTGTGAGTTTTTTTTTTTTTCTAGGTCAGAGACCACGGATGTCCTCCAATCCACTGGGTGAGAGACTAATCCCCGCTCGCGGTGCGTGACTGCCACTAGCTCAAGAGAATTTTGCACATGGAGGAAATCGAACACGAGTTCTCCTGTTAAATGAATTGTTTCCTACATATGAACGCAACGGGGCCTTACACCACTACGCGAACCCTTTGGGTTTCTTAGCATTATGAGTTTAAAGACTAAAATAATTATATTTGATAGTATTTTTTTTATTATGTTATAGATTAGCAGTATTCATCAGCATTATTTATGACTAATCTTTATTAAATAATCTAACTAGTTTACCTTTAATAGGGTCTTCTTTCTCGATCATATTTTTTTTATCCACAATTAGGGACGAAAATAGGTTAGGTCACTCAATAATAACCTATGACCTAGCATACATTAGGCCAAGGTTATGTCAGGCTAGGCTTTTTTACAAACAAAAAAAAATTATGGCTTTTTATTAAAGTCTATTTAGTTAAAAATGTCAGATTCTAAGCCATTTAAAAAATCTTTTAAGCTTAACAGATCAACTTATTTAAATAAACATAAATAAATATTTGTTATTAGTATTATATTAAATTTGATGTTTTGAAATCTTACATTTATTTATCTTTTAAAATATTAAGGATGTTAACCTAGATAAAGAGTCGAGCTTAAACTTATGTATTTATTGATAGATAAATTTATGTCCTATTAGAGACTTTATTGCAAAATATGTTTTTAAATAAATTATCATGAAAGTTACTATAAAAATATGCTTAGAGCATATAAGCAAGTTAGACTCGATTCTTATAAAGCCTAACATACATAATTTTACCTCTATTTTAGTGTTAAATGATCACAAAGTAAGCACTTAAACATGTTTGCAGGCTAGGTCATGCTTTTATGTAGGGTAGGGTAGGGTAGGGTAGGCCTTGAAAAAATGACTATGACAAGTAAACAAGTCAAGCTCAAGCCATAAATTTGCAACATCAAGCCCCTCCTCTCCAACTATTCCTTCTTCGAAGTTGTTGCTTCTCTTAAGCTATTACACCTCAAAGGCACTTGCTTACCTTCTCGCATTCTCACCACCCTCTTACACTAGGGCAAGTTGATTCACCTCCATTTGAAGCTCATTGGTTTCAAACACCCTCAATGCTTCTAACCAACCACTTAATCTCCATGTACTACAGTTGCAGCGATTTCATTTAAGCATGCAACATGCTTAATTAAATGGAGGTTAGAAATTTGTACGCTTGAAACAATATGCCTTTTGGGTATGCTAAATTGGGCATGATGAAGTAAGTTAAGAGCTTCTTCTATCGAATGCCTCACACAAATTATATATCCTAGAATTCAACGGTGGTTAGGTATGCATATAATGGTAGATTTGTCAAGCCTTTGAGATTTTATGGACAAATTAGGAGATTGTTTGTGGGGGTATAATGAGTTTAGCCTTACTAGTGTTCTTATTGTTTTTATAAAGTTGAAATAATTTGAACTTTGTAGGCAGGTTCATAGGTAGGTTTTACTTGTCAAGTTCTCATCTAATGTGGTTATATATATCTAGCTTAATTGTTAATGCTTATGTCAAGGGTGGAAAGATGGAAGATGCAAGGAGATTATCTGATGACATGTCAGTGAGGGAGGAAGAAAGGAGGAGGAGGAAGAGAAAAAAAAGGAAGAAAAAAGGAGAGAATAAAGAAGGAACAAATGAGGGATTCTGTTGTCAAAAATTGCCTCTGACAATTGTAACGCCCTAAATTCTATAATAATAAACGTATGATGTTTGATTCAATTGATTATTCTGTAAAATGCCTTAATTAATTTATTTAAGAAAACACGTGAAAGTTGAAAGAAACATAACCGAAATTTCAGGGAATTTTTTTTTTCTAAACTTTTTAATTTAATTTTAATTTTGAAAGTTTTGATTTCTTTTAGCAATCATAACACGTTATTTAATTCAACAAAAAGGTCAAACATAGCTTCAATCGTAAAATAATAAATAAATTTTTTTGAATATTTGGAAAGAAAACAATGAAAATACATATGACTGGAAATAAAAACATGTATATATACATATATGTAACCAAAAGACATAACGTACTCCCGGAGCATAAGTACAGAAAGATACTACATGGTCCACACGATGACTGAATATGTACAACAAAATATCTGAGATGCCTAGATCTACCCAACCAAATACAGGATAAAACAAAATAAGATCCTAGCTCTCAGAGCAGTCATCGTCTACACCTACCCTGTGAAAACTCAACCCAGAAGCCTAGATGGGTTGCTGGTCAATAGGGTCCTAACAACGAGACTCACGAGAGGAAACATCAAATGAATCCCCAAGAGACTCTCCCTCTGAGTCCTCTTCGAGATCCTCTTCTGGGTCCTCCTCGGTGTCAGACTCTACTAACCAACCTGCTCCACCGGCTGGAGCCTCCGCTATCAACTCAGCTACCGCTGCTGCTGCCACAGGCATCACTGGATTCCCTTCAGTAGGAATCTCATCCATGTCAACTGGTACTCCCGCCTCGGCCTGAGCCATCTCCCAGCGCTCGGGATCACTATGCTCCCCTAACTGCAACTCTAGCTGTGAAGAATGGGGCTCAGTAGGAGTATGCTCAGAGTCGGTATGATGCGGTACTGATCCTCCTGATGACATAGCCGTTGAAGAGACGTAGATGATCTCTACAGGCTCAGCGGGCTGATAGTAGGGCAGCGTTGGCTGTGTCCACCATGCCAAATACTCATATATAATAGGATGAGCTCCGGGCTCGTATTCCGGCGTATATACTAAGCGAATGTAACCCGTGAAATGATCGACGTGTCTAATCGGATCGGGCTCCCATCTTCCGTAAATACACTCAATTTCCCAAAACTGATGTGGGTCTGGGACTGCCATCAGATCCTAAAAAAAAAATAAAACAAGAGGGTAACTCTCTGCTTCGTCAAGCAGTACACACAAAACGACTTTAGAAGTCACAAACACCTATAATCAACCACGTCGATGTGGTTATCTACCGATCACACTCGATACCTAATCGTTTTCATCACTAGAACAATTTACTTATCTTTTACTGGCCAGCTGCCACTGGAACTCCCAGAACTCAGTGGTCTTACACAAATTTTGAGCTAGATGACATATTGGGAGTACACCCTTCTCCACGGTACAATGGCAGGGCTCTCACCAATCGATGATGACTCGTAATTTCTGTCGGGATTGCCAAGTCGGCTATGTGACTAGCGTCACAACTCGACGCCATATATCCCCCAAGGACTGCCTCCTTACGACCATCTCCCAGGTACCAACTGTGGTCATCTATTACTCTGAGGACTGACTCCTCAACACTCTCCTCACAGAGTTGATTTTCTTTCTTAGTCGCTGGTGGGTTTTTCTACTGCACATGGTACAGGTGCGGACGAATTGACGCCGAGCTAAAGGTACCACCTCTACGCTCATATTTATATCAATCAAAATATAGTTATATCATATCCATTATCTCACATAATCAAAATATTAGTATAAGGGTAAAATGACAAAAGTACACATATTGATGATCATATTTGACCATTAAGTCAAATTTTCATTGGTAGTACTTAATGTGAGCTCTCACTGAAACAAGCAAATGACCTCAGATTTCAAAATTTTTTATATCAAATCGAAGCTCTTGAAATTTAGTTTATAAAAAGGTATCCCACTTATAAAATCAACATCTAGAAAATTTTATAAAAATTTTCTAAGTCAGTAACTCTAAATTTTTAGTGCCCACTGAACATAACTCAAAGAAATGTAAATTTCTCCCACTTCCTAAAACGAAATTAAATGAAAATTTTTACAGATTAAAACTAACACCTTGATCTTTCCAAAAAGATATTTCTTGCCTTCAAATTCATTTTTATGTGTTCCCAGTAAAAATATTACTAACAGCCTACAATTTTGACATCAAAACAGTATTTCAGACCATTGTTCTGTTTCTTGTGGAAAAATTAATTTACACATAGGACTTGGTAATTTTTGTAATATACATAGTTAAAAAGCTTATTTTGTCTAGTTTTCAAAGGTTTAATTAACTTTTAAAAACATTAAGTAGACAGAGAGAATTTTAACAAAAACCGAGCCCTGTTCCAGTGAAACCCCAAAACAGGACAGTCAACTTTCGAGCCATGGATGAACCCCAAGATGAAATAATTTTTCAAAGTTGTCAACATAAATTTTGTTCCTTTTTATGTCTAGTTTCTTTAAAATCAAATTTCAAGCAAAACCAACGGTTAGATCTTTCAAAAATGGTAAAACAGTGAGGTTTGTTCCATGCCGAGCGAAAGAACAGCCTCTGTCCACGAGTTTTCATTAAAACTTTTTAAAGTAAACTTGATCAAAACCCATTTTTGAGAAAGAGGTACATGATTTCATTTGTTTCCAAAGCCATTTCCAATCCAATTACAAGGTGAAAGTAAACTTTCTCCTCACATGCAAAAGCTCATCACCACTGCCAAAGAAAGTTAACAACACTCATCCAATTTCAATTCTAACAAACAAATCAAACACATATCAATTTTCAGCAATGGAGGCATACATGCATACTATGGTTAAGGCCCCCAGCCCCTAACCATATTCTCAACAAGAAAATAAAACCAAGAGTCCACAAGAGAGTTCCCTCACCTTGGTTCTTGGTTTCCAGCCAAGAGAAAGGAAGAAGAGATGAAGAGGAGACTAGGTATGGAAGATGTGGAGTGTATGCAAGACTTCAAGCTTCCAAAAAAAAAACTTCCCTTTTCTCTTGTTGGTGCCTTGGTCAGCAGTTGCAAGGAAGGGAAATGAGAGAATGTGTGTGTGATTTTTTTGGTTAGGAGAATTAGTGAGTGAGTGTGTGAGAGTGAGAGTGCCATGAGTGAAGGTGAGGTTTAGGGAGGTGAGGTGTTAGTTTAGGCTAGGTGTCCAACTCTTATTGCTTTTAGGTTAGGCTAAGTGTCAAGATCTTATGGCTTTAGGTGTCAAGATCTTATGGCTTTGTAAATTTGGTTACTCAGTTTAATTTACACAGTGTAATTTTATACTGTGTAATCGTAAAGAGGTGTGTTTTAAAATTTTAAAACTTAACTCCAAATATCTAATTAATTTTATAAGAGATAACTTGGTGTGCAAGTTACTATAATTTAATATAATTAAAATACTTAAAACCAAATTTGTACACAATTAATTATTGCATAATAGATATTTTAAATATTTTACTACTAGTAATTAATCTCAACTCAATTAATTACTAGCAGGCATGTCAGATAAGCATTCACAAACAATATATGTACTTGATCGTTACGTACATATTACACTACACAAATAAATAAATAAGTAAACTACATAGACACTTCAATCATACAGAATTTTATAACAACTTACAAACAAAACACAGGGAAGTAACTACAGAGAAATATATAAATATATACATATTTATAAATATATACGTATATACTTATATAACTGAGTTGAAATTTTTAGGGTGTTACAACTCTCCCACCCTTTTAGAAATTTCGTCCCCGAAATTTACTAACCTTGGAAAAGATGCGGATGAGACTCCTTCATCTTATCCTCCAACTCCCAAGTTGCGTCGCCTTCACTGTTGTCGCTCCACAAGACTTTTACTAATGCAATCTCCTTACCCCTAAGCTGTTTTACCCTTCGATCACCAATTCGTAAGGGACTTACATCATAGGTGAGATTCTCTCTTATTTGTACTTGATCCGGTTCAATCACATGAGAAGGGTCCGGATGATATTGTCTGAGTTGAGATATATGAAAGACAGGATGTAGATTTGCCAGATTTGGGGGTAAAGCTATTTGATAAGCTACAGAGCCAATCTTTTTTAGAATTTGGTAAGGACCAATGAATTTTGGAGAAAGTTTTCGAGATTTAAGAGCTCTACCGACCCCGGTCATGGGTGTGACTTTCAAGAATACGTGATCTCCAACTTGAAATTCAAGAGGTTTTCTCCTTTTGTCATGATAACTCTTTTGTCGATCTTGAGCCACCTTGATCCTTTCCTTAATGATTTTCACTTGCTCGGTGGTTTTCTGTAACATCTCAGGTCCTATCAAGAGAGACTCACCGGTTTCATACCAACACACTGGTGTTTTACACTTTCTACCATACAGGGCTTCAAAAGGTGCCATTCCTATACTGGCATGAAAACTATTGTTATAGGTAAACTCCACTAAAGATAGACATTCATCCCAACTACCCTTTTTTTCCATCACACAGGCTCTTAGAAGGTCTTCTAAAGATTGGATAGTTCTTTCGGTTTGACCATCTGTTTGAGGGTGATAAGCTGAACTAAGCTTCAGTTTGGTTCCTAATGCTTCTTGTAGACTTACCCAAAATCTAGAAGTGAAACGAGGATCTCTATCAGAAACTATACTAGAGGGTATCCCATGTAACTTAACCACTTCTCTGATGTACAACTCGGCCAACTTTTCCAACTTGTACTTCATGTTGATGGGTATAAAGTGAGCAGATTTTGTCAATCTATCCACGATTACCCAGATAGCATCTTGACCCGACTTAGTCTTTGGCAAGCCAGAGACAAAATCCATCGAGATACTATCCCACTTCCATTCTGGAATCTCCAAAGGTTGTAGCTCACCGGGCGGCCTCTTATGTTCCACCTTTACTTTTTGACAAGTCAGACACTTTGCCACATACTCTGCTACATCTTTCTTCAAACCGTACCACCAAAAGCTCTTCTTTAAATCTTGGTACATCTTTGTAGATCCCGGGTGAAAACTAAGTTGACTCTTATGCGCTTCTTCCAAGATTGCTTCCTTTAATTCATTTTCATGGGGTATACACACCCTATCCTTGTACTTGATGAGTCCATTAGCATCCTTGTTGAATTCCATTTCTTTGCCTTCTTCCCTCAACTTCATCTTGTCTTGTAGAAACTGATCTACTTGCTGAGCTTCCCGCACTTGTTCTAAAAACTTGTTGGTAATCCTCAAAGTTCCTAAAAATAAACTCTTGGGTCTCATTTCCACAGCGAGATTTAGATCTCTGAACTCTTCAATCAACTTCAGTTCCTTTACCATCATAGCAGACATGTGTAGCGACTTCCGGCTCAAAGCGTCGGCTACTACGTTAGCCTTTCCAGGATGGTATGACAGCGTAAAGTCATAATCCTTAAGGAATTCCATCCATCTTCGCTGCCTCATGTTCAACTCTTTTTGATCAAACAGATATTTCAAACTTTTGTGATCACTAAACACTTCAAACTTTGCTCCATATAGATGATGCCTCCAAATCTTCAGAGCAAAGACTACTGCAGCTAACTCCAAATCATGAGTTGGATAGTTCGCTTCATGCGTCCTTAACTGTCTCGAAGCATAAGCGATCACTTTCCTTTCTTGCATTAACACACATCCCAGCCCTTGTCCAGATGCGTCACAGTACACTTCAAACTTCTTTTCTGCATCGGGTAAAGTCAATACAGGTGCAGAAGTCAACCTTTTCTTCAACTCTTGAAAATTCTTCTCGCAGGCTTCGTTCCACACGAACTCTTGCCCCTTTCGAGTTAACTTGGTTAGCGGTAATGCTAAACGAGAAAATCCTTCAATGAATTTCCTATAGTATCCCGCTAATCCCAAGAAACTCCTTACTTCCGTAACGGTCTTAGGTTATTCCCAATGCATCACAGCTTCCACTTTTGCTGGATCTACAGCAATGCCATCCTTTGTCACCACATGCCCTAAGAATTGTACTTGTTGCAACCAAAACTCACACTTTGATAGTTTAGCGTAAAGATGCCTTTCCTTCAGAATATGCAGCACAATCCTCAAATGTTTCGCATGTTCCTCATGACTCTTTGAATATACTAAGATATCATCGATGAAGACTACCACGAACTTATCCAAGTACTGATGAAAGATCCTATTCATGTAAGCCATGAATACTGCAGGAGCATTGGTTACACCGAAAGGCATAACTAAATACTCAAAGTGCCCATAGCGTGTTCGAAACGCTGTCTTCAAAATATCCTCTTTCTTAACTTGGATTTGATGATATCCTGATCTTAGGTCGATCTTTGAAAACATCACAGCACCTTTCAACTGATCCATAAGGTCATCAATCCTCGGCAAAGGGTACTTATTCTTAATTGTTACTTTGTTGAGCTGACGGTAGTCCACGCACATCCTCATGCTTCCATCTTTCTTCTTTACCAACAACACGGGCGCACCCCAAGGCGATACACTAGGCCTCACAAACTGTTTGCTCAAAAGATCTTCTACTTGGGTTTTCATCTCTGCTAACTCTAATGATGACATCCTATAAGGTGATATTGATACAGGACTAGATCCAGGAATCAGGTCTATGGTAAACTCTACTTCTCTCTCAGGTGGTAACTCAGTCACATCATCAGGAAAGACTTCAGGAAATTCACACACAATCGGCAAGTTACTAACATCGGAGTGTTCCACGATTTTGGATGAAAACAGAACCATGTATACTTGAACGTTCTCCCTTTTTGTAGTTTCACCTTCGTCAGTCACTCTTAACCCCAAAGATTCAGAAGAATTTTGAGTTGAAGGACCAAAGAATAAAGTTTTGTCTTTACAGTTGAGAAGAACATGGTTGGAAGATAACCAATCCATTCCCAACACGACATCAAGATGAAAAAGAGGTAAGCAAATCAAATTCACAGAGAAAGTCTTGCCTTCTATGGACACAGAACAACTCAAACATACATGGGAAGTAGTAACTGAATTGTTGGTAGGTGTCACTACCAAGATGTCATAAGGTAGAGAAGACATAGACAATCCTAAATCCCTTACACAGTCATGCGATATAAAAGAATGTGTTGCACCCGAATCATACAATACATCTAAGAGTTTATCTTTTATGACGCACTTACCTTGAATTAGGTCATCAGATGTAACAGCTTCAGAGCCACTCATAGCAAACACCTTTGCGGCAACCCTTGGTCTACCTTGGTTGTTCTTCACCGCATTGCCAACACCTCCAGTAATCCTTGGAGCATTCCAACAGTTCTTGGTCATATGCCCCGCCTTTCCACAGTTGTTGCAGATAATCGATTGTTGTCTTTGTTGTTGTGGTTGTTGTTGTTGTTGTCTCTGTTGTTGTTGTTGTTGAGTGCAGCTCCTTACTAGGTGTGGTCCTCCACACTGAAAACACTTGAGTTTGTTGTTGTTTGGGTTGGGGTTCTGATATCCCCCTGTTGATAGTCTTCTTTGCCCAAAACTTCCCCCAACGGATGGGTTTGGCCTCAAGTAAGGCTTCGAGTTCCCTCCAAAGCTCTTCCTATCATTCCTTTGTGGTCCCCCAGGTCTCCACAACGCTTGTTTCGCTTTCGTCTTATTCTCATATATTCGACTCTTGCTCACCAACGTCGGAAAGTCAATGATCTGTAGATAGCACACCGCTTGCTGGATGTCTGCCCTCAATCCATTCTCATAATGAGAACAAATCTCTTCCTCATTCCCTTCGTTTTGATAATGAGGCCAATACTTCAGCAGCTCGTTGAACTTTGCAGTATACTCTCCGACCGTCATGGATCCTTGCTTGAGATCTAAAAATTCCCTCGCTTTTTGCTTACGCAAATCAGTTGGAAAGTAGTTTTCCAAGAACGCCATCTTGGACGAATCCCACATAATGATCCCATCCTCCGTGGGTACGGATCGTCGCGCCATCTTCCACCAATTCTCAGCTTCTCCCACAAGCATGAACGTAGCGAACGTCACCTTATGCTCTTCAAAGCATGCCATCGCCTCGAAGATCTTTTCAGTTTCCGAGAGCCACAACTGCGCTCCCTCAGGATTGAAGCCTCCGGTGAACTTTGGTGGATGATTCTTCTTGAAAGAAGACAGCCCCCGATACTCTGCAGGTTCAGCCTCTCGATCCTGTACTAAAGCCTCTAGCACAGTAGTGATGCGATCGAGCACTTGTTAAGTCTGACCACTAGTTCCACTGGCCATCTTGTTCCTACAACCATAGCTATTAATTCTTTTGGGAACTAACATCATCACTCATCCAATACTACTATCTTACTCACAATAAGTAAAACATACACACAACATACAAATAATTCCACATAACTATACAATAGTCAATGTAGGAATAACATCCAATCATACCAAGGTGATTTCACTCCATTGTGAAATGAAGAGTAAAAGTCACCCAAACAAGTTAGTATCACACTATGATCATGGTAGTTTCGCGGAAACACAAAACATACTCATGGTAAGGACCATACCCCAGTCCTGATAGGACGAACTGCTCTGATACCACTAAATGTAACGCCCTAAATTCTATAATAATAAACGTATGATGTTTGATTCAATTGATTATTCTGTAAAATGCCTTAATTAATTTATTTAAGAAAACACGTGAAAGTTGAAAGAAACATAACCGAAATTTCAGGGAATTTTTTTTTTCTAAACTTTTTAATTTAATTTTAATTTTGAAAGTTTTGATTTCTTTTAGCAATCATAACACGTTATTTAATTCAACAAAAAGGTCAAACATAGCTTCAATCGTAAAATAATAAATAAATTTTTTTGAATATTTGGAAAGAAAACAATGAAAATACATATGACTGGAAATAAAAACATGTATATATACATATATGTAACCAAAAGACATAACGTACTCCCGGAGCATAAGTACAGAAAGATACTACATGGTCCACACGATGACTGAATATGTACAACAAAATATTTGAGATGCCTAGATCTACCCAACCAAATACAGGATAAAACAAAATAAGATCCTAGCTCTCAGAGCAGTCATCGTCTACACCTACCCTGTGAAAACTCAACCCAGAAGCCTAGATGGGTTGCTGGTCAATAGGGTCCTAACAACGAGACTCACGAGAGGAAACATCAAATGAATCCCCAAGAGACTCTCCCTCTGAGTCCTCTTCGAGATCCTCTTCTGGGTCCTCCTCGGTGTCAGACTCTACTAACCAACCTGCTCCACCGGCTGGAGCCTCCGCTATCAACTCAGCTACCGCTGCTGCTGCCACAGGCATCACTGGATTCCCTTCAGTAGGAATCTCATCCATGTCAACTGGTACTCCCGCCTCGGCCTGAGCCATCTCCCAGCGCTCGGGATCACTATGCTCCCCTAACTGCAACTCTAGCTGTGAAGAATGGGGCTCAGTAGGAGTATGCTCAGAGTCGGTATGATGCGGTACTGATCCTCCTGATGACATAGCCGTTGAAGAGACGTAGATGATCTCTACAGGCTCAGCGGGCTGATAGTAGGGCAGCGTTGGCTGTGTCCACCATGCCAAATACTCATATATAATATGATGAGCTCCGGGCTCGTATTCCGGCGTATATACTAAGCGAATGTAACCCGTGAAATGATCGACGTGTCTAATCGGATCGGGCTCCCATCTTCCGTAAATACACTCAATTTCCCAAAACTGATGTGGGTCTGGGACTGCCATCAGATCCTAAAAAAAAAATAAAACAAGAGGGTAACTCTCTGCTTCGTCAAGCAGTACACACAAAACGACTTTAGAAGTCATAAACACCTACAATCAACCACGTCGATGTGGTTATCTACCGATCACACTCGATACCTAATCGTTTTCATCACTAGAACAATTTACTTATCTTTCACTGGCCAGCTGCCACTGGAACTCCCAGAACTCAGTGGTCTTACACAAATTTTGAGCTAGATGACATATTGGGAGTACACCCTTCTCCACGGTACAATGGCAGGGCTCTCACCAATCGATGATGACTCGTAATTTCTGTCGGGATTGCCAAGTCGGCTATGTGACTAGCGTCACAACTCGACGCCATATATCCCCCAAGGACTGCCTCCTTACGACCATCTCCCAGGTACCAACTGTGGTCATCTATTACTCTGAGGACTAACTCCTCAACACTCTCCTCACAGAGTTGATTTTCTTTCTTAGTTGCTGGTGGGTTTTTCTACTACACATGGTACAGGTGCGGACGAATTGACGCCGAGCTAAAGGTACCACCTCTACGCTTATATTTATCGCTACATCGTAACGATCTCATCACCCCAGGTGATGTGTCATTCGTAATCCGACCTTGGTTCATAGATAACTCGCAACCGATATATCCCACGCGACTTTCTTACATTCTTGAAGTCCCCGAGATCCGCCGTACTCTCGTATCTTCATAGTACGACTCTCAACTCACATAAGTCACAACGCGTCATATGTTTTTATTACGTTTTATGTATATTCCTCACCCTCTCAAGTGTCTTATGATTTGTATAAAAAGAAGAGATTTATACTTACCACAAGGGTCCATTTATGAATTTATATTTAATAAACTAAAAGAAAATAAAATAAAATAAATCTTAGATCATTTAAATGTGCTCACTGTACAAGTTGTATTTATCTTTGAATAGAAATTTTGCTATTAACACTAGAAATCAATTCTAGTTACTACAAGTACTCGCGTCGAGTCTTGTAGACACAGCACACCGACAAACAATTTTACCATAAAATTCACACTACAGTCAAGCGACCGTATCACTAAAACAGAGAAAATCACACTTTTAATATCAATCGCTCAAGGTTTTCCTTCCTAAGACTTAAACGTATCAATCAAAATATAGTTATATCATATCCATTATCTCACATAATCAAAATATTAGTATAAGGGTAAAATGACAAAAGTACACATATTGATGATCATATTTGACCATTAAGTCGAATTTTCATTGGCAGTACTTAATGTGAGCTCTCACTGAAACAAGCAAATGACCTCAGATTTCAAAAATTTTTATATCAAATCGAAGCTCTTGAAATTTAGTTTATAAAAATGTATCCCACTTATAAAATCAACATCTAGAAAATTTTATAAAAATTTTCTAAGTCAGTAACTCTAAATTTTTAGTGCCCACTGAACATAACTCAAAGAAATGTAAATTTCTCCCACTTCCTAAAACGAAATTAAATGAAAATTTTTACAGATTAAAACTAACACCTTGATCTTTCCAAAAAGATATTTCTTGCCTTCAAATTCATTTTCATGTGTTCCCAGTAAAAATATTACTAACAGCCTACAATTTTGACATCAAAACAGTATTTCAGACCATTGTTCTGTTTCTTGTGGAAAAATTAATTTACACATAGGACTTGGTAATTTTTGTAATATACATAGTTAAAAAGCTTGTTTTGTCTAGTTTTCAAAGGTTTAATTAACTTTTAAAAACATTAAGTAGACAGAGAGAATTTTAACAAAAACCGAGCCCTGTTCCAGTGAAACCCCAAAACAGGACAGTCAACTTTCGAGCCATGGATGAACCCCAAGATGAAATAATTTTTCAAAGTTGTCAACATAAATTTTGTTCCTTTTTATGTCTAGTTTCGTTAAAATCAAATTTCAAGCAAAACCAACGGTTAGATCTTTCAAAAATGGTAAAACAGTGAGGTTTGTTCCATGCCGAGCGAAAGAACAGCCTCTGTCCACGAGTTTTCATTAAAACTTTTTAAAGTAAACTTGATCAAAACCCATTTTTGAGAAAGAGGTACATGATTTCATTTGTTTCCAAAGCCATTTCCAATCCAATTACAAGGTGAAAGTAAACTTTCTCCTCACATGCAAAAGCTCATCACCACTGCCAAAGAAAGTTAACAGCACTCATCCAATTTCAATTCTAACAAACAAATCAAACACATCTCAATTTTCAGCAATGGAGGCATACATGCATACTATGGTTAAGGCCCCCAGCCCCTAACCATATTCTCAACAAGAAAATAAAACCAAGAGTCCACAAGAGAGTTCCCTCACCTTGGTTCTTGGTTTCCAGCCAAGAGAAAGGAAGAAGAGATGAAGAGGAGACTAGGTATGGAAGATGTGGAGTGTATGAAAGACTTCAAGCTTCCAAAAAAAAACTTCCCTTTTCTCTTGTTGGTGCCTTGGTCAGCAGTTGCAAGGAAGGGAAATGAGAGAATGTGTGTGTGATTTTTTTGGTTAGGAGAATTAGTGAGTGAGTGTGTGAGAGTGAGAGTGCCGTGAGTGAAGGTGAGGTTTAGGGAGGTGAGGTGTTAGTTTAGGCTAGGTGTCCAACTCTTATTGCTTTTAGGTTAGGCTAAGTGTCAAGATCTTATGGCTTTAGGTGTCAAGATCTTATGGCTTTGTAAATTTGGTTACTCAGTTTAATTTACACAGTGTAATTTTATACTGTGTAATCGTAAAGAGGTGTGTTTTAAAATTTTAAAACTTAACTCCAAATATCTAATTAATTTTATAAGAGATAACTTGGTGTGCAAGTTACTATAATTTAATATAATTAAAATACTTAAAACCAAATTTGTACACAATTAATTATTGCATAATAGATATTTTAAATATTTTACTACTAGTAATTAATCTCAGCTCAATTAATTACTAGCAGGCATGTCAGATAAGCATTCACAAACAACATATGTACTTGATCGTTACGTACATATTACACTACACAAATAAATAAATAAGTAAACTACATAGACATTTCAATCATACAGAATTTTATAACAACTTACAAACAAAACACAGGGAAGTAACTACAGAGAAATATATAAATATATACGTATATACTTATATAACTGAGTCGAAATTTTTAGGATGTTACAACAATAGTGTTTAGCAGAAGCATATTCGTTTTCAAATAATTTATGGCAATTTTACATAGCCACTCTTAAGTTATTGGTGGCGTTAAAACACCTAAAGTTAACAAAGTTGCTTGACAACTGACGGTAGGGACTAAAATACTAAAAAAAAAAGTTGCTTGTATAGGAGCCAAATTCTAGAGTTTTAAAATATAAGGACTAAAACGCAAAGTTTGGACAAGTATAGGGACAAAAAAAGTAATTAAACCTAAAAATATTATTTATTTGTTAATAACTAAGTATTTATTTTATTTAATATTTAGTTTTTCCTACATATCTCATAATTTTCTTTACCTAAAATATGATAAAAAAAATTACACAATAAACATGTTTAAATTGAGACACTTCATAAGATTAAAATGAATGTAAAGGAAAAATGGCAAAAGTAGAAGAAAAAAATGGACTTAATTACATTTTTTATCCTTAGGGTAATGATACGATTTTGGTTCTCAGGTTTCAATTGTGCAAAGTAGGTCCTTCAAATATCGTAATTGTACAATTTTGGTCTCTGCATCAGTCTTCCATTAATTTTTTGACATATTTTGCTGACGTGATACTAGATGATAACACGTTGATGATGACAACTGATGTGTTGCCTTACACATATGTCAATGATGCTTAATTACACTTTTGGTCCCTCAGGTATCACAATCGTGATGGACCAAAAGTGTAATTAAGTTACGTCAACATATGCGTAAGGTAACATGTTAATTGTCACGTCATTATCCAGTGTCACATCATTAAAATATGTTAAAAAATTAACAAAAGACTAACAAACAGACCAAAATCACACAATTGTGATACTTTGAGGACCCAATTTTCGCAATTAGATCCTAGGGGGACCAACTATATGTCAGGTAACATGTTAACTATCACGTCATCATCCAGTGTTACGTCATTTAAATATGTTAAAAATTTAACAGAAGACTCACAAACAAACCAAAATCACATAATTGTGATACTTGAATAACCCATTTTTTGCAATTAGAATCTAGGGGACCAAAATCACACAATTGCAATACCTAAGGGACCAAAAGTGCAATTAAGAAAAACAAAAAAAGTACTAAAGTCTAAAATGGATAGATTTGAAAGTTAAAAAATAGTTTATCGAGTTATCAGATTGGTTCGGTTGAAAAAAGATAAATCCAAGAATTGAACCAATTATAATAGGTTTAGTTTGGATTTGAAGTAAAAAGAACCAATTAACTTAACCAATTTAATTTATTTGATTTGGATTATTGGATTCATCAAGTTGATCCAATCCGATGAACACCTCTAATTGGAATCTAAAGACTAAAAATATATTCAATTTTGATAAAGACTAAATCCAAATTTCAAGATATTTTGAGGGACTAAAACATATTTTATTAAAAAAAGAAAACAAAAAAATAGGTCATCAAATTCGTGTTCAGACAACACATTTGGATCAAATAAGTGGTGTTTTGTGAAATCAAAATCAAAATAGGAATTGAATGGTCACACTCATTCCTATTTTTCATTTGCTGCAATTTCTTTCAATCTTATTTTGTTTGTGTTTTGCTTCTAAGTTTTGTTAATGGAATTTGTGATTAAAAAATAAAAAAGGAAAAGAAAAAGAAAAATACCCTATGAACTTTGAGAAGTTCAAGAATGCCAAGAACAATGTCGTTGACATAGCAAAATCCAAAGGCTTTAGTCTTCTTAGCATGGTGCATGCCCCCAGCCCAATTGATGGTGATGTCGCCGCTGGAGCAATTTAGGCAAGCGGCAGCACCGATGGAGCCACCAGCGGAGGCACAACAAAAGTCAAAAAGGTCGTCATAGATAGGGCAATCATCGCCGATGTTGAAGCGCTTGAGTTGGCAGTAGTTGGAATGAGATTTCTCAGCAAGGATTTGAGGTGAGACAGTGGAGAGGAACTCGACGTAGTCATCTGTGTGGAAGCGACCGAGGTCGGCCTTGTCAGCGAGGAAAGGGCGATTGATCTGCATGCGTCGATGAAGCCCATAATGGATGACGAGGTTGTTGGTCATATGAATACGAAAAGGTTGCATTGGGTGTCCTTCATCGTAGTAATGGGTGTCGATGCTCTGATGGTAAAAGTATGTCACTCTATGCTTATTTGCATCTAAACCCACAAATGGTAATGAAACGCTACTCTCTGTTTTTGCTCTCTCCCTTCTGGCCATTATTTTCTTTCTCTTTTCTCTCCACTTCAATCAACCAAACACTTCAAACCCTTCTCCCTCTCTATGTGCTTCTCTTCTCCTTTTACAACTTAATTACTCTTCCTACAATAGATCTTTCAAATTTATAAGATATGCATGATTTGATTATTCTATCATTCCAAAATTGTTTATCAAATTTTAATTAATTGAATTAAATTTTGAAAATTATAAAATTATCCTCTAATTTTGCAAATTATGACATTTTAATTCTTATCATTATAAGTTTAAGAAGAGTGCTAGCAATATACTTCTTCCAACACACACCCTGTTATTGATTTAAATTATTAAAAACTTCAAAATTAGAAGAGAGAGACATTAAATGAGAAGTGAGACCCACCAGAATTTATGGTTTCTAATAAATTTTAATCAATATTAAAAAGTGTGTTAGAGAGTATCTTGCTAGTATAATAGCATTTCTCTAAGTTTAAAGTTTAAAATGATTATATTTGATAGTATCATCAAAATTTTAAAAAAAATCATTTAAAAATGTAAAAAGTGGATAACATTTTTATAATTTTAAAAAATTAAATTAATTAACTCATAATTTTAATATATTATTCATGCAATTAAAATTTAGTGTTAATTTTAATTAATTAAATTTATCCGTTAAGTCAAATGTGAGTCAAATTAAGGTTTGGATGTTCTCTAAAAAAAAATATGTCCACATTTATTGCTTGACAATGATTCGAATAAAATTGTCAAAAATATTTATGGGAAAAAATCACAAACTTCTCTTTTATTAGCTTTTTTTACACAAAAAGGAAAAAGAAAAGTAATAACTATAAAAACAAGGTAATAAAATAAATTTAAGCTCATGATCCATCATACCCATTATTGTAAGCAAGAAATAGGCCTTGCTATTCTCAACCTTATTTTTCCTAAGTTCATTCCCAATTTTTTAATAAAATACCCTCAACGAAAATGTGTTTCCATTGTATTATATGAGTGTGACTTCACAATACACAATGGAAACATGTTATTATAGAATACATTTTTTTAATTTCTCTGGTTATCTTTTGTATATTTTAAATGAAATATAACATGTAATCATAATAAAAAAAATAAAGAATTAATTATCTTTTTGGTCTCTAAACTTTTTGCAAAAATCAATTTTAGTTCCTAAACAATTTTTTTTTATAGCATTTTTGGTCGTATACTTTTCTTCTATTAAGAGTTTTAATCCTTGTTGTCAAGTAACAACGTTAATTGATGACGTAATAGCCATGTTGGCTGGTAGCCCAATGACTTACCATGTCATTAAGGAGTTCGACAAGACAGTCATGTGTAATTTTTTTTTTGCAAACTATATTTTGAATCCTTTATTTGTTTAGATCAATTCATGACGTGAGACTAGTTAATGATGTTAGACAAGTTGATGAGGGATTAAATTTTTTTATAAAAGGCTTAAATATGAATTTAGTCTATATAAGTTCGCGCTTTTTCTATTTTAGTTCCTATAAGTTTATTTTTTCATTTTTAGTCCCTGTAAATTTGCACCTTTTCAATCTTGATCCCTGTAAATTTTTTTGTTTATTTTTAGTCCCTATAAGTTTGTGTTTTTCTAATTTTAGTCCCTTAAAGTGCAAACTTATAAGGACTAAAAATGAAAAAAATTGAAATCTTAAAGAGATTAAAATTGAAAAATTGCAAACTTACAATGACAAAAAATGAACAAAAAAACTTATAGGGACCAAAATTGAAAAAGCTCGAACTTACCGGGAGTAAAAATAAAAAACATAAATTTACAGGGACTAAAATTGAAAAAGCGTAAACTTACATGGACTAAATTCATATTTAAGCTTTTTTTTTTTATAATAAATTACACTTGGTTAACGTAAGAAGTCACTGGGCTGCCAAGATCGTTGTTGTGTCATCGATTAACTATGTTATTTGATGGTAGGGACTAAAATTGTTGAGAAAGAAAAAATATAAGGACTAAAAAGTCTAAAATTGTTGAGAGAGAAAACATATAGGGACTAAAAATGCTAAAGTATTTGTCTAGGGACTAAAAATGAAATTTATAAAAAGTTTAAGAACCAAAAGCATAATTAACTAAAAAAAATCATAATCATTAGGTTTGGCCTAGTAGTAAGGGGTTTGGATAGTTTGCATGTTCTAAGTTTCAACTTTTTTGTGGCTGCTTCTAGGGTGGGAGAGTTAATAATATCTCCCACCATGAGAAAGAAACATGATACGTTGGATTAGTACATTCCTCGAGATAAGTGGAAGACTATGGTAGGCATGTTCACACTGGAATAAATTTTAAAAAAAATAAAGAATTAGCATATGAGAGTCGTTCCTTCTTTTTCCCATTCATATTCCTTTGTTGCAGATCACGCGCCACCTCCAAAATTTTCTTCTTTTTTATTTTTCTTTTTTCTCTTTTTTACTCCTTTTTCCCAATTTTGTCCCAGAACCCCTTCTCTCTGTCGATCTCTCTTCCTCTCCACCTTCTTCCCCGGCGGTGGACCACATCCTTGCCGGCCATCATCGATTGATTTTTTCTGTCTGGGATCATCTTTGCTACTGCCATGCTTTGTTCATCTTCCCCACCCAACAAACGAGTTGAAAACTGTTGTTTTTTGAAGCTTGAGATCTGATTTGCAATCTGATTTTTTTTCTTGAATCTGATTGTTTATTGTTTTTCAAACAATTGATTCGCGTTTGAGATCTGAAACAACACGGAGCAATGTTATTGAGATCCAAATCGTCCAAATACAAATCGTCATCGAGATCTAGAACAAGAATGAAGCGTTTGTTTGCGATTTGATATTTTTGATTTATTGGATTTGATTCAAACGAGTATTTGCTTTCGAAATCTGAATCGATGTGGTTTTTGCGGTTCTTAAAAGGAAGTAGCGGGGTTGGAAGTGGTGGAGGTATCGTTGTTGCCACGGAGTTTCCGATGATTTTTTTTTCAAATCTGTTACACTCCATCAAGATCTGAGATCAGTGGTTCTTTGGACGTGGCGGAGACCGAGAATGGCGGTATGTTTGGAAGTGGTGGAGGTGTTACCGTCAACGGCGGCTTCGGGGTCATCATGGTTGCATGAATGAGAGAGAAGGACTAGGGACAATTCCGCAAAGACAAAGAAACAGAAAAAGAAGAAAAAAGAAAAAAGAACAGTCCCCTCTTTTATTTTTTTCTTTTTTTAAAAAAATTTATTCAGTGTGGACATTCCTACCATAGTCTTTCTCTTATCTTAAGGAATGTCCTAATCCAACGTACCATGTTTCTTTCTCATGGTGGGAGATATTATTAACTCTCCCACCCTAGAAGCAGCCCAAAAAAGGTACGTTGGATATTATTATTAACCTTTTTTGGGCTGCTTCTAGGGTGGGAGAGTTAATAATATCTCCCACCATGAGAAAGAAACATGGTACGTTGGATTAGGACATTCCTTAAGATAAGAGAAAGACTATGGTAGGAATGTCCACACTGAACAAATTTTTTTAAAAAAAGAAAAAAATAAAAGAGGGGACTGTTCTTTTTTCTTTTTTCTTCTTTTTCTGTTTCTTTGTCTTTCCGGAATTGTCCCTAGTCCTTCTCTCTCATTCATGCAACCATGATGACCCTGAAGCCGCCGTTGACGGTAACACCTCCACCACTTCCAAACATACCGCCATTCTCGGTCTCCGCCACGTCCAAAGAACCACTGATCTCAGATCTTGATGGAGTGTAACAGATTTGAAAAAAAAATCATCGGAAACTCCGCGGCAACAACGATACCTCCACCACTTCCAACCCCGCTACTTCCTTTTAAGAACCGCAAAAACCACATCGATTCAGATTTCGAAAGCAAATACTCGTTTGAATCAAATCCAATAAATCAAAAATATCAAATCGCAAACAAACGCTTCATTCTTGTTCTAGATCTCGATGACGATTTGTATTTGGACGATTTGGATCTCAATAACATTGCTCCGTGTTGTTTCAGATCTCAAACGCGAATCAATTGTTTGAAAAACAATAAACAATCAGATTCAAGAAAAAAAATCAGATTGCAAATCAGATCTCAAGCTTCAAAAAACAACAGTTTTCAACTCGTTTGTTGGGTGGGGAAGATGAACAAAGCATGGCAGTAGCAAAGATGATCCCAGACAGAAAAAATCAATCGATGATGGCCGGCAAGGATGTGGTCCACCGCCGGGGAAGAAGGTGGAGAGGAAGAGAGATCGACAGAGAGAAGGGGTTCTGGGACAAAATTGGGAAAAAGGAGTAAAAAAGAGAAAAAAGAAAAATAAAAAAGAAGAAAATTTTGGAGGTGGCGCGTGATCTGCAACAAAGGAATAGGAACGGGAAAAAGAAGGAACGACTCTCATCTGCTAATTCTTTATTTTTTTTAAAATTTATTCCAGTGTAAACATGCCTACCATAGTCTTCCACTTATCTCGAGGAATGTACTAATCCAACGTATCATGTTTCTTTCTCATGGTGGGAGATATTATTAACTCTCCCACCCTAGAAGCAGCCCCCTTTTTTGTCACTATTTTATACAAACATGTAATCAACTAACATATACATTTTAATCAAAAACACGTAACCATCACCGAAGATCAACACGAATAGTCAAATTGTCTTACTTATGGGTTATATTAAACAAGAAATATTATAAATGTATTTTTTTATGTACTTTTAAGTATATTTTTAATTACTAATTAAAATATATAAGAGACTCACCTTTACGAAAATGAAATTCCTTAAATGAAATTGAGACACGTTTTATTTAATAATCTTAAATAAATTTAAATGTACTAAAAGTGTTATGAAAATAATATAAATAAAAGACAAAAATATAAACATAATATAGAGATGTCAGATGTAGAAGAAAAAAAAAAGAGAAATATTATATAACAATAACGTTTTTGTTGTTTTGGCTGTTTACATAACAGAGTGACATGTCCTTGTTAAATTAAGATAAAATGTTAATTTTGTTTCAATCTCAAACTTTTGAAACATATTGTCAAAACCTATATTAATATATGAGAAGGATAATATGTATATAAATTATATTATTTTTAAGAATGAAAATTTTAATTTATAATATGAAAGTATTTAATGTATGTATGTATGTATTTAATGTTATTAATGTAGTATTTATATAAACATTAAATAATATTATTTATTATAATTATTAAATATAATATATAATTAATAATTAATAATATTATTAAATATAATATTTATGAAAAATAATATATTTTTAAAAATTAATAAATGCTTATTAAATATATAACTTTTTATATAAACTTGTATATATTATCAACATGTTGTTAATTCCAGTGGCACAGTGACACTAGATTTGGATCCCTTAAGCAAGATCTTGAGGATGGAAAAACGTGATTGGGACGAAAATCCTACTAAAGGTGGCTAGTTAGGTTTTCTAGAGAATATTAGTCATCGACAAAGCCTATGATACTTGTACCAATATCATGATGATCCAAAAAAATAAACTTATGTATATTAAAAAATATATTATTAAATAAAGTAATTATTACAAAAATTACACACACATATGTTTTTAATCATTAAATAATATTATTTATTATATTTATTAAATATAATATATAATTAATATTACACACTTTATTAATTTAGTATTTATATAAATATTAAATAATATTATTTATTATATTTATTAAATATAATATATAATTAATATTACACATGCACACACATACAAATGTATTTAATTAATATGTAAGCATTGGCTTAAATATGTTTTAGGTTCATGATAAATGACCGATTTTTGTTTTGAGTCCTTAATATATTTTTTTCATTGCATTGAATCCCTGATATATCAAAACTTTTATTTTGTTTTGAGTCCTTTTCGTCAATTAAGTCGTGAAGTGACATCATCTCAACAGTTGATATATATTGGAAAGATTTGTTCGCAAGGTGTCACGTCATCACTTAATTGACTGCAGGGACTCAAAATAAAAGTTTTGATATATCAAGGATCCAATGCAAAAAAAAAATTATTAGGGACCCAAAACAAAAACTGGTCATTTACTAGGAACCTAAAATATATTTAACTATGTTGCATTTATGCCTACTCAAGAATTTCTTTGTATAAATATTTATCATATGTTCTTAAGATTAGATTCTTATTAAACTAAGCTAATTACATCATATCCTTATTAGAAGGAATCAAAATAAATATAATTAATGATGAACATTATTTCTTTTTATTTTACTAGTTATAATTTTTTTATTGCTTGTGTAAGAATGAGGTGTTAAGTTTGTATCCACCCAAGAATTTCTCTACTACTATTAAAAATGGTAAATTGTATCATAATTAATTTAATTTGAACTAAAAAAGGCAATCTATAGCATAATTAATTTGATCACTTAAAAAAGTAACTTTTATCTAGAATTAACTACACAATGGAAACAAGTTTCCATTATGTTTTTCGATAGACATATACAATAAAAACTTATCCTTGTTGTGTTAATTTTTCGTAAAAATTTAACTCAATAGAAATATATTACCATTGTGTTTTTTGACACAATACACAACGAAAATATGTTTTTGTTGTGTATTGTGAAGTATCACCCTTATAACATAATGGAAATACATTTTCGTTGTGAATAATACACAATGAAAACATGTTTCTATCAAGGGTATTTTTGTTATTAAAAAATATAAAAGAGGTAAGGTAGTAAACTTATCAAAAACTGGGTGGGAAAGCAAAGCCCACAAGAAAGACTTCATTAACCCAAATACACATAAAGCTCATTTAAATAGTAAAAATATACGAAAGAGAACAGGAAAAAAAAAAAAAAAAGGCAAGAAGATGCCTAGTTTGGGTCCAACATAGAACAAGAGGGAAAATAAAGGTGGGGATTTTTTGTTTTTCCTGATGCAATTGCTTTATTGTTGTGTAGATATGGGAAGTAAGGGTGTCTCCAATTGTGAGCAATGCTAATAAGAGATAGTGGTCGAGTGCACACAAGAGAGATTGGTAAATGACAAATTATGTAGGAGGTATTGTTGACGTCATAGACAAAACGACCATGGGTGCAATTAATCTTATAGCTAGACTTGTGCATATAGTGGAGATAAAGTTCTCTTGTTTAGTGGTGCAGGAAAAAAGGAGAAGGGTGCCTAGGAGGCATGCGGGAATTAGGGGCTTAATCTGACTTTCTTCTTCTATTTTTTTTTTATATTTTGTTTTATTGATTTGTGTTATTATCTTTCTATTGGAAATTTTTATTTTATGTATTTTTTATTGTTTTCTTTATATAAATGGGCTAAGGATGGCCTAATTCATTTTTTTTAAGAAAGACAGGAACAATAATAGAAAGAAAAATAAAAATAAAAAATCTTCAAATTAGTTAGCCCACACTGACAAGCCTTGTTTTAAAAGGCTAGTTAGAAAAGAAAAATAGAAACAAGGTTTATGAGTTCAAGATGCCGATTGATATTTTTTCTAAGTAAAAAGAAAATAAAATATGAGCTTTTGGGCTTGTATCAACCCAATCTAAATAACAATAAATACAATAAGAAGTGTACAACACTGAACTGCTTTTAGGATTGACTTATGGCCTTACAAATCAATACTAACATTTTTAGCGTATTTTGTCTTCACTTATATGTTTTTACCAAACTTAAAATTTCTCCAAGTCAAACACTTTAATTTTGGAGTTCTTAAGTGATGGACTACCAAAAAGAAAATGCATCTTGTGAATATAAATAATACTAATCAATTCATTTAAGTTATTCTCAATTGTATAATTTCATACCTGCATAGTCTTTTGATGCTTTAATTTTAGTGTGTATTCAATTCATTCATGTGTCTCTCTTATTGGAAGCCTACCAAGAATTGCTCATTATTTGTGCTTCATCTCTTTTTTACTGATGATTACTTTCTACCCTCGTTAGAACTTGGGATGTCACATGTCAACAAGCTTTTACTTAATTTGCCCTCGAACCACACCATACTAAGAGAGGTCTTGCTCTAGTACCACTTCTACAACGATAGGCCACTTCCAAGATCGACAATTATCCCCACAAACTAACATAAGTCTTTTTTAGTGTGTTTTGTCTTCACACACATACTTTCTAAGAAACTTCCTCTAAGGTCACTTGAAACGTTACGTGATGTCACATTGATATTACTAACCAAGACCATGAAACTAAATAACTTAATAAAAAAATATTTTTTGTAGTTAAACAAAATACAGTTAAATTTTTTGCTTACATATTAAGTAATAGGTGAATGAATTGTATAGAACTTACTAGGAATATGAACTTTAAATACTCTTATATGTTCCGTGAAGACAACAATGTGTATATAGACTTGCCTATTACAGAACTAACACTTATGGGATTTTTTGGTGGGATTTAATACCTATTTTCATTAGGGAGGAGTTTTTTTTAGGAATAGGTATTCTCTTCCTTCTTACAGGTTTTGTTGACTACGCTTGGGTTTGATTTATGTCCCCTAACTCTTGTTTTCTTGTTTATGTTTTAATAATACTTTTGGTATGTTGTAAATGATTGATGATGGCGGTATTATCAACCTAATTGGGATTACAATCATTATAGTGATGCCTTATCATACCATCTTTTGCTTTAAAAAAAAGAGACTTTTATTAATAATATTTTCATTTCAAAGAGAATTTGAATTTGACTTGAAGGAGTACTCCAGGTTTTCTCTCTTTCCCTTGTTGCCATCAATGAGATATTATGAAAATTTGAAAAATACGAAGTTGGTTGATTATATTATTTTAATTTTATATGTTTATTCGTAAAAAAATTAAAATAAGAAATATATATTTTTTTAAATATAAATAAAGAAACATGTACAATAATTAATATTTTTAGCTTGGAGAAAAACGTCTTAAAAAAAAGCTTGGAGAAAAACAATATAGATTACTACAATTAACATTATAACGAGTTTATGATAAAGGAAAACATTAAAAAAAAAAAAAGATTAGACAACAAAGTAAAAACGTTAGCACAAGAGTCAAATTGGATATAAATATATAATTAAGTATGTCTTGTCATTTTTCTTTCTCACAGTATTCAAATATAAAACTATTTAATAAATAAATTGAATGATTTAAACTATATATATTAGAATACGTTTGGGTATCTCTGACCCATGACCAAAAGAATACATTTGGGTGGTTTTTTTTTTAAATCGTTTTTATAAATTCTCCTAAAAATTATAAAAAGATAATTAATTTTATTATAAATATATCAAACCAAACACATACCCAAACTTAAAATTACCATTTGCCTTCACAATTTGGAAGAAATTAACTGTTTCGAGCCTTTACCTTCGGAAAAAAATAATAAGAATAACATCTCTAAATGTGTAGTAATAATATTTTTGTCATCATTAAAAGTTTAGGTGAGTTGGGTTCCGGGGACTCACCAGGACCAGGACATGCCTCAAGGCTAACTGAACGCTTACAGAGGTACTAACAGATCGCCCACCAACAAGGTCTTTACATCGGCAGTGGAATTCGAATCCATGTCCTTGTGGGAGATGAATCCGATGTCCTTGTAGTAATAATATATAAAGTTAGCTTGTACGCTTGCACGATTTACAGAAATAGTCTTGACTTGCTCGGCTTGACCAGCGATAAATTATAAAATAAAAACAAAATAAATTAAATAATATGTTTGAACATAATAGATTTTTTGTTAATATATTATTTGTTTAATTGCACTTTAAACTCCTATTTTTTATTTTTTTTAGCGAATTTTACCTCTAATAAATTAATTTGGTGCATTTTGGTCATTTTAAGAAACTTGCGAATTTTACGTTCCTTATTTGAGCTGATGTGGCATGCTAATATAATTGCACTTTTTACCTCCAACTTTTTACTTTTTATGAATATTATCCCCAACTTTTTTACTTTTTAACAAATTTTATCCTTATTTTTTTATTTTTGGACAAATTTTACCTCTAATTTTTGCACACAATTAACAAACAAACAAGGGAGGATAAAATTTACAATTTTTTTAAAAGTTAAAAGTAAAATACACCAAATTAATTTGTTAAAAATAAAATTTATTAAAAAGTAAAAAAAAAAAGATAAAAAGTATAATTAAGCCTATGTGTTTTTCATCCCACTTTGGTTTCCAAATTTTATTAATATTCTCAAAATACTTTTTTTACCACGAGCAATGCACGTTATGCACGGAAAGTGTTTTATTGTTCATAATATGATTTCTTTATACTAACATATCTTTTACATTTAACATTATTAAAAAGCTAAAAAAATATCTAATATTCCTCCCGCTGATAACAACCAACATCATGACAATGATAGTATACTGGTAGTAATCATGATGCTGCTACTAATGAATGCCGTGCATGTCCATTGAGGCTTTGACTTCACTGCTCATATATATTGATATAATAGTAGTATTATACCAAATGCGAAAAAAGAAATGTAAAATAAAATAAGATTGCAATGAGGGAAAAAAAAAAAAAAAGAAGAAGAAGATCGTTTTGGACTAAAGTCGTTGATTGCATTAGATTCCATGTCTTAGTTAAGGACATGATAAGGGGATACAATGAACCATGACTATATGCCATAAGTTATAGGAAATTATATACATTTTTTAGTTGTACGGTTAATACTTATTAAAAAAAATTGTACGAATTCACTTAAAAATGTGTGTATGTCAAAAAAAAAAAAATCTGTGTTACTTGAGATTAAAGGATGTTTGGTAATATAGAGTATTTTTTATCTCTAAAACTCAGACGTCCTCACACTAACAAAATTCCATTAATATAGAGTACTTTTATTATGAATTGAATTTTTAAATTTAATTCCTATTTTAATTAAATTTGAGATAAAAAAAATAGTTATTGTAAAATAGAACTCTAATGTAATATTTATTTTCTGTTTTTGGTCAAGAGATAATTAAAGAACAAAAGACACGGGCCCAAAACCTGGCCCAACCTTTAATACAGTCGCGCACTCAGCATGAGAAGTACATAAACGCACGCTTGCTGGACAGGAAATCTACAAATGATACGATAAGACTCTCTAATTCCTTTTTATTATCATGTTTAGCTAATTAAAAGATGGTTGTTTGATAAAGTGTCTTGCTAACCAGTGTCGACACTGGTTAAGAAAGTAAAAGAAGAAAGTATTTATTGTGGAATTCATAGAAGAGCGCAAAAAAAATCATGAGTAGCGTAATTTTCTGTCTTCTAATAAAAATATTTCTCCTTTTAGTTCCTTAACCAGTATCCTTAGGACACTGGTTAGCATTTGCCTTTATAAAATAAGATGGCAGGATTCATATAAGTGTTTAAATAATTGACTCATTTCTATAAATATTTTGAATACTAATATTGAATTCATTTTTAACAAAACTAAACATGATTTTTGTTCTTATCTAACCACTACAGGCTACTACATGAATGAATTGAAATTATGCTGGAGCCTTGTCCATGTCACCAAGGAGAAGGGGTCAGTAATCCACTAAAGTCAGCTTAGTAGTAGGAGTTTACATACTAATGCATGAGATCATATATTATAATTTCAGTGCGACCGTTGTACTTAAAAGAGAGGGTGGGGGGGAGGACTACTTGTAGAGACTTCACTGCTCTAATTAGTTTTTGGCGGAGTAATGATTAATATATGAAATGAACATACCAAAAGAAGGAGGTTATAGTGGTATTTATAGGACATGTTTGGTGTTTGAATGGTGTCGCTCTAACATGTTTCATCAAGGAGTGATTAGGAGACTTTTCTGTTTGCAAATGTCATACCTGTGCCAGAGATAATTAAGTAATTTTAAGGAGTGAGTGTTAGGTTGGTTCCTAAACATACGAGTGAGGAAATTCAGATGTCCTGCTCGAACAATGGTTGGACTCTTGTCTAGTTGATGCTCACTAGTCAATGATTTTGCAAGGAGTCAAGTCAAGAATTTCTAAGCCAACACAGGCATTTGAAATGAATTGTGTGGTGTATGTTCTGTGTTGATGATGTAGTATTGGATAAGATTGTCTAAGTATAACACTCATTAAGAATAATTTTAAATTACTTTATTTTTCTATGGGCTTTTATAACAAATTTAAAGTCAGTACATAAGTGGTGGTTTGGAATAAAACAAAATTAGAAAGAAAAAAAAAGATTTGAATTCATATGGATAAGTTAACTATAAATATTATCATGTCCTCTCTTAAAATATTTCCTAGCTTTTGTTTCTTAAAAATATAATGTAATTAATTTTTCTCAATTACCATGTTAAACTAGTTTTGAAAAAGATCAAATATCCCATAAACTTTTACAGAATCATATTAAAAATTCATCTCTTTTAATAGCTTATTACTATTTTAGGTTTTTTTTTTTTTACATTATATAAGATAATTTAATATTAATTTCTATAAATTTGAACATAAATTTGAAATTAATCAAGCAAGACTCGAGGCACTTCTTTCAAGAGCTTTGTTCAATGAAAGTGATCTAACATTTGGTTATTATAATCAAAGCTTGTTCATTCAAGTGGTATAAGAAGTTTGATTTTTTTCGAGTAATGTCTAATTCAAGTTTTCTAAATAAAAATTAAATGTATGTTCAACTTTTTTTTTTTAGAGGGTATGTTCAACTTTTTTATTTCCCTTAAATAATTCCATTCAACTAACTCAAATTAATCATGGTTCAATGTCACAATTTTTTTATTTAACAATGATAATAATAAGGTTTAAATATAGAATCTTGTACAAACTACTTAAAACTCTTATCATTGGACCGATTCTAATGAAATTATTAAAAGTGATAGAATGTAGTGTTTTAGTTTCTTATTATTTAAATTTTATAGTTTCTAATTTCTTTTATAATTATCTTTTTTTTTTTAAAAATTGATGTGCTATATAATTTTTTGTTTTTTTTTAAATTTCTTTTTATTGATTATATAAATAAGATAGTAAAAAATTAAATAAGTCCGTGCATTAAAAGTGATAGAATGTAGTATTTTAGTTTCTTATTATTTAAATTTCAAAAAATTAGTACATGCATTGGATTATTGTTGAAAAAAAGATTGCACAAAGATAATGTCAGAATATTATATACTTAAAATAGTTCAAAATAAATAAATAAAATTGTTATAAATATTAAATTCTTGTCGACAACTTTTCAAAGAAAATATAATTTTATAATACAATTTAAATTTAAATTTCTGGAAAAAAAATAAAAATGAATAACGTCCAGCAAGGTGCTTGAGTGGTGTCTCTAGACATTAAAGTTTTTCAACACCCATATGAGCGGTGCCATGATATGGGTGACGTGTGTGCATTGTTATCCTCATGATTCTGGTTATAAATTAATAATAACTCTTTATTGAAAATTAAATTAAAAATACATTCAAAATCATGATAAAAATATATTAACGATATTTTTTCCTAAAAAAAATCATTTTTAATTCTTTAACTAATTTCTGTCAAGCACCGATTAATATTAATTTATTTATTATTTATATATGTGAATACTTATATTTAGACATCTCAACAATACAAATACTCCACTAACAATTACAATTTTCCCTTATTTTTCTTTTTTTATTATATTATATTACCAATCATATTTATATATTTCTCTTTTTCGTCTTTTCTCTCTTTAGATATCTAACATGTTGATGTCGATACATCATTTTCCTATCCATATATGTCAATTACTTACAAATAAAAGGTTGAAAGATAATAAAGGTTATGATCAATAATAAAGCAGAACCATGTGGACCATATTTGAATAATAAGGATATTAATGAGGGTGCTTCGTAATCCAACTCATTTCCGTACACCTTTTCGAAAATGAACATCATATTGTTTTTTGAAAAAAAAAGTTATAAATTTTATGTCAAATATAATATAATAAAATAAATATAGATAGGAAAATGATCAATAATAAAAATTTGTAAGTATTTAATATAAATAATTATAAAAAAATATCAAAATTACGTATACATTAAAATATAGAAAATAAAAATATAGTTAAGCTAAAAAAATCGTTTATAAAAATCATAGACTTGTTTTACTTAAGTTATAACCTTTATTACTTAAAACTTAAAAGAGAGTACCAACTGGACCCCAATTTGTTTTGTTGAATTAGGAACTTATGGAACTTTAATTACGTGGCCAGGTCTAATCTCCTTCAGCCTTTTAAATTTTCATTAGACATGTGGAAGGTATTTTCTTCTCAAGGCACTCTAATTGCAACTTTTGACTTGTTTGTTAGTGGATTGAGAGGGACCAAAAGAATCTTCAAACTTCCCATCGTAATCAAGCATTGAAACTTGTTGATGACCCGAACTTGAAGTTAACAATGACAAGAATGTAACAAGATTCATGTTTTCCACTACTAATCTCGCACAACTGGAGATGACTATGACGATTAAAGAGGGGTTAACAATATCATTAATCTTTAGTATGTTCTTTCTATAACATTTTATTATGAGTTAAAACTAGTAAAAATTATAAAATTATGAGTGAAATTCATTAAATAGAGAATAAGATTTACATAATTTAATGTTTTTAATAAATTAGTATTTGAATTTGTATATTATATATGATAAATATTTTTTATATAATTAAGGGTAAAATATATTTTTGGTCATTTTTTTACTAAAATTTGTTTTAGTCTTTTATCTTTTAAAAGATTTATTTTAGTCTTTTAACTCTCAAATTTAAGTTAATGTTGTCTTTTTAAAATAATGATTTTTTTTTTACTTTAGGATACATTTTAAAACTTCTTCTTCTTCTTCTTTTTTTAATACTTATTCGAGACTATCATTGAGATAGACTATTATGGTCACTTGAAATTTGTGTTGTTTAAATGTGATTGGTTTGAAGTTAAAGAAAACAAAGATGAGTTTACTTGTTTGCAATGTAACAAAAAGCGTTACCAAAACGATTTTTTTATGCTCACTTTTTAAGTCCACCAATATTTTTATGTTCAAAATCCTTTCGAAGCAAATATGAATTACATTATGAATATAGTTCCAATTGATTTGTCTAACATGGATTGATAAGATTCAGAAGCTCAAGAATTTTATTAGAGTGAGCCATTGGAGTATACTATAAATCTAGATGCACCAAATAATGATAAACTCAATTGGGCTAAGAAAGACTACTATTGCACCGATAATTGAGAAACTTTCATCACGTGAAATTGAATTTGAAGATAATTCTATTTTTGAAGACACTTTCTTGGACTTTATGAAATAATGTACTAACCTTTTTTCATTTTATAGAATTTTAGTTTCATCCCCTTTTTTTTTCTTACTTTTGGAGAATTTCCTTTTGTCTTGTATATTTCTCTCTTTTCATTATTTGACATAGTAATTAATGTGTAATTTGAACTTATTTTATGATTTTATTTGAAAATATTAATATACTTTCTTACTTCTTCTTTTTTAATTCCTTAAAAAAAAAAGTAACATTTAATTCCGACGTTCCATTTTAAAAACTCAAATGATGGAGATTCCATATATTTTTTTTGTCTGATATCATAGTGTTCCTTAACCTACTAGGTTAGAGACTAATCTTACTCACGATGGGTGGCTGCCGCTGGCTCAAGGAAATTTTGCACATAGAGAAAATCGAACACGAATTCTGCCGTTAAATAGATCGTTCCCCCACATGTGAATATAACAGGGTCTTACATCACTGCGTCAACTCTATGAGTTGGAGATTTCATATCTCTAATAGCAAATACTTCTTCAAGTCCTTTTTATAAGACCCAAATAACTAATTTATCAGGATTAAGGAAATTAGTTAATAACATTAAATTTATCTTAAATATATATATTTTTCAAAATTATCCCTAATATTAATGAGAATACTTTAATTTTTTTTCAATTTTTTTTATTAGTTTTAATTCTTTTAGTCTCTCTCATTATTAATATATTTATTGTTTTAATTTTTATTAGCTATGTATGTGAATAGTCAAATTAAGATTTTCAAAATGCTCTTAATACAAGACAAAGTTGGATTTTCAAAGAGTATTATAGAATTTTAAAAAATGACTCATAATTAAGGGTATTTTGTAAAAAAATAATTAATGCAAAAGACATTCTAGATTGAGTCTTATAAAAATGACTAAACTAAATCCTTGTTTCTAATTTTGGTTGAATTTAACGAGCAACCGAAAAATTGAAAAGTTTATTATTAGATCCTTTTCTAGTTACTTGCTAAATTCACTTTTTACGCAATTTTCACCATGTTAATAGCTTTTTTTTTGTTCGAACATCAATTAGGTTTCATATTTTCCATGTAAGTGAATTTAATGAAACAAGTTTCACGTCTCGAATTAGTAAAAAAAAAGTTTAGAATTATGTCTCAAAATGAAATCATTGTTTTGGAAGGACCATATTGACTTACTTTAAAAAACATAAATAATTAAATTATTTAAAAAAAAAAATAAAAGACCAAATTAAATATAATTGAAAATATAATTGACTAAAAGTATATTTTATCCTTTATTTCAAACACAAACCTTGTGTCCTTGATAGTCATTTTAGTAGTTCTGATGACGACATGAAATATTTTTATTCTTGTTTATTTATTTATTTATTTTGTTACTTGGTTGAATATTAATGAAGAGAGGCAAAAGTCTTAAAGCCAGGCAAAGGGCCTAATCATTTGGGGGAAGGATGAAGGGAAAGAAATGGTTTTCCAACGCTTTAGCTTCGCTATCATTTCGCGATCATCATCACTTAAAAAGGAAGCTTTATGGTTGTCTCTGATTGGGACCATTTGAAAACGACAATGTCTTATAGAAAAGACCAGTACCCTCCAAGTGATCATTCCTCACATTTTTATTTTTGGCTACGTACTGTGATTTTTTATTATTATATCCCACTTAAAAAAAAAAGAATAAAAGAGGGAAGGAGTTTTCTTTAAAATAAGATACTTAATATAAAATTTACAAATTATTTAAATTACTTGACCTCAGATATTATTTTAATTGAATGGTAGATTTTTCTAAATAATGATTAAGATTGTTAAATTTTTAATTTAAATTATTGCTAATACCAAAAGAATATTAAATTATTGCTGAAAACCAACATACATTAATGCTTATGACCTACATATTGTCACATCGTCTAGTAGGACAAACTAGCTTATGCTAAATCATATGCATGTTTCTGGATTTGATTGTAAAACGCTGGATCGTAATGGACTAATGGTTATAATAGATATATCATATATTGACAAGAACAATGTTTTCTAATTTTCTTGTACATCACTAATGATTTTATCTTATCACGTTTTGAAAAGGTCACAGAAAAAAAAGACATATAAAATATTAAGTAAAATTAAGTGTAATATAATAATAAAAATATAAAAATATAAATTGCTGTAATATATGTATAAATGCGTTTAGCATTATTCTATATATTGATAGCAGTAAGTCAATTACGTAACATAGTAAGTTTTTTTTTTGACAGACGTAACATAGTAAGTTAGACAGTGATAAGTTTCTCACGTTGAATATAAATAAAATTAATAATTGTAAATATTTATATAAGGAGAGAAAAAAATATAAACTAATCACATGATGGAACTATGTAAAAGTTTAATTTGAAAGATTTATTTTTTTATTAAAATATAATGCTATCAGTGTACTATAATAAAATATTAAAAATAAATGTACCATAAAATTTGCCATTCATTAAAAAATGTACTATGAATGATAATTATAAGGGGGTTAGTGGGTTACAAATGATCCGTAGCCCTTTTGTACATACTTTTGAAAGGACTTGATGTGTTTGATAAATAGGGTATGTTTGATTGGATGGAAAGAGAGTAAAGGAGGAGAACAAAAAAATTGAAAATTGAATTGAAGAAAAAGTAGAAGTAAAGAAAAATATAAATTTTTATGAGTCAATTTTTCTTTTTTTTTTCTTCTTAATAATCAAATAAAAAATATATGATTATATGTATTTTTTATTTGAAAAAAATGACTATGCACTGACAGTATAAAATAATTTTATACCGTTATTCAATCACAATCTATTATGTATGGTAAGTTTGTTGACTTTTACAAAATTATCTTAAAAGTCATACCAACAGTGATTTATGATTAGATAACCGTGTAAAACTTTTTTATACCGTCAGTGCATCATCATTAAACTCTTTTTATTTTTTCTATTCTTTTTCCTTCATCCGAACGTACCATAATAAAAGGTAGATTCCTCGTCGTTTGTATAATTGTATGTACTGCTGCATGTTTACATTGAAAGGCAAAGAGATAAGAGGGAGGTCTTAAAAAAAAAGACACAAGGGGGAGACGTGGAGAAATGCAAGTGCAGAATTCTATGAGTGGATCCCAACGCGCATCGTGGTAATGTTCCTAAAATGAGTATTTAGTTATCTGTTGAAAAATTATTATACAAAAAGAAAAACAAACATGAAAGACCTCTTTTTTTTTTAAAAAAAGAAAAAAAGAGACATTAAATCAAGTGTCTGCTAAGTTTTATAGAAGCAACAGCTGTTGTATTAAAACAAATCTGTAAGAGTTATTGTAAATCTCCTCCTACATTTGATTTTAAAAGACAAAAAAAATTTATAAAAGTAAGCGTGCACACATTTAAAATATGAGTTGTTTCACAACTTCAAGCTTTCTTTGTTTGATTTCTTAAGAGAAAGAAAATGGTTATTGGAAGCATTAATTATAACATTAAATGTCTTTCACCAATTAGTCATCTTTGATATGATAAAGCATATAACTTATCTCTCTTTTCTCATACAATACCTCTTATGGTAGTGAGCATGTTTGTTTTTCCGTTAGAATTGTACACTTTTGTTTTTGTCTTCTTCTTCATTTGCACTTTTTTTTAGAGAGTAGGTGACTCAATTCTCATTGACCTTTTTTTTTTTTATAACTTTTAGTGCATCATCCAAGAAAGATAAGTAGATTGAGGGTTTCTGATATGCAAACAGGTTATACAAAACAAATATATAACACATATATAGCGCATAAGTATCGCCTTATCATAAGATAATGCGTATCGTCTTTTGTTTTGTAAAAGCATGTTGCTTCTTTTTGAAAATTGTTTTAATCAAAATTGATTGAAGGTTTATTTTAATCATTTCAAAAACATATGTTGCTTCTTTTTGAAAAACTTATTCAATTGTTTGTTTTAATTCACATGGAATCAGAATTTCGCTCTTGAATTTGCAGGTCAAGAAATAAAGTGGTTAAAAGGTCTAATGAATAATATATCATCGTGGGAGAGACCCACACCTTCTATATTTAAAGCTTTAAAAAATGGTCCAACCCAATAGATCGAGTCAGGTTGGACTATTTAATTTGAGGCCCAAAAGAAATCCGGCCAATTTGGCCTGGTGCGATGGGCCAAACATTCCAAGACAAGGTAGTGAAATGCATGCTTGAAACTATTGGGCCTATTTGGCCCGATATTTTTTTTTACAAAATATATATAAATTAATACAAAAAAGAAAAATCGGCTTGGCCTAATGGACTAGGCCAGGCCATATGAAAATCAAGCTGGCTTTGCCTATTTTCATGCTTTGGCCCATCGGTACGGTGAGCAACCCATTTTAACAACTTTACCTATATCTCTTCATTATGATTCACAAGTTGTAATTGGTGTGGCAAATAATAGTGATTATAATGGTAAGAGAAGGCACACATATACAAGACATAGTGTTGTCAAACACCTAATTAAAAATGGTGATGTCTCACTTAAGTATGTGAAAAGTGAAAAAAAAAAAAAATCTTCTAGGCAGTGTTATTAATACTTGAATCGAGTTGGCTGGTCTAACCTGTTGGACTGAAAATCGGACTTATGATTGGTCAATCATTTATTTTGATAAAAAATGCATTCGACGTGTGTAAACTCGTGTAACTCAACTTTAAACCAGTAAATAATTAGCAACTCATAGACTTAGACTAGTTCAATGTTGCTTGGATTTTGGAATTTGAAATAGACATAATTTTGTGTTGAGAAAGGATGGAATCTTATTCCCATGAGTAGGTAAAAGAAATTTAATCACTAGGTTAAAGCATAACTTAATAATTCATGGTAAATTTAATTTATATAGAATGTTTTCTATATAAAATTTACATATTTAATATATATCGGTTCATGTAGTTCAACCAATGACCCATTAACCTACTATCTTGATTGAGTTGATGACCGATTTGGTTTCAATAACATTGCTTACAGATCCTTTTACAAAAGGATTACTCAAGAAAAATGTCTTGGATCAAGGGGGATGCATTGACTTAAAGCCTTGAGTGGAGGAAAGTATGGTGGACACCTAACTCGTGGTCAAATGAAGCCATATGAATACTCCTATACACTACACTTTTCATCCTTATGGTGCGTGCTAGTACTTAATGTGAGTTTAATCATGAGCTCTTAATAGATACATAACTCTTAATATAAGTGGTGCTATAGGGATGCACTTGATGTATACCTGTGTCAGTGTTAAGGCAAATGGCATATTCCATGAAAGACTTAAGTTATCTTTCTATAGCACTCATGAGCAACCCAAGGTGCATATATATAAAGGGCTAAATTATTGTGCAAAGATTTAAACTTGAAACTATCACGATTTTAAAGGTAAAAGTTTGTGTTGTGAGAGTCTCATCTTAACACTATTAAGTTCAAGAGTAATTCACTCTTTGGACATAAGGTGTTGTCTCACTTTATTACGTGTTAATTCAATCATCAGGATATTAACATTTAAGTACAAAAACTTTTCCTTGTCTAGATTTTTTTTTCTCTCTAAAACTTACATGCCATTACATGGGGTATCCTGGAAATAATGACATTTAAGTCTAATTATTCCTTTCCTTTTGAATTTTAACACATTTAGTTTTTTCCTTCTATAACTCCCTAATTCTAGGGGTGTTTAGGGTGCGGTTTGATTCGGTTTTTAAAAGAAAAGTCATCCAAACCAAACATATAATTAACACGTTGTTCGGTTTAAAAGTAACGTCAAATCCGAACCAAACAAAACCAATTTTTTGTGGTTTGATTTGCTTTTGCGATTTTTTATTTTTTAGTTTATTAATAAATATAAAATTTAATAACTAAATTTACATAATTATTATATGTTATATTGATCTAAAAAATCAATTTTCTTAATAATATTGAAATGCTCGTTTTGCAACATAAAAGTAAATTATCCACTACTTGATATTTAGCACTATTCTTTAACATTATTGGTACACTTTTTTTAACATATAAAAGTAAATTATGCATATCAATTACAAAGCAAAGAACATTATAAATTAATTTAATATTTATTATCAATAGAACAACAAAAATCACATATTACAAACCTCTTATAAAAATAATTAAATTATAGATAACATATTACAACTATTAAAAGTTTAAAACAATACTACTTAATGCTCAACATCTATTAAGTAAAATTAATATTAGTATAATGTGTGGTTCAGTTTGGATTGGTTCGGTTTTGAAAACATCATCCAAAATCCAATCCGAACCGAACCAATTGGTTATACAAAAAATGATCCAAAAATTCCAAAAAAAAATTTCATCAGTTTGCAATTTGGTTTTTGGATCAATTTGCAATTTATTTTTGGATTGGTTTGAATTTGAACACCCTTACCTATTTCTACTTTAAAGGCTATCAATTGCTTTGTTATGGTTGGCTTCAAAAGGCTTTACTAGCCTTTCATTTATACTTGTTCATTTTATTTTAATTAAATTAAGATTTGCAAGTCATTTATTAACCTTCTCTAAGGAATTATGAATTTGTTTGGGTAAGCTTATTCAAAAATCTTTCTAAAAGAATAAAAAAAAAAAGAGATGAACTTCTCTGTAAATTAAAATTAGCTTATGTACAAGCTAATTGGTATAAATTATCTGATCCTTTGGAGAAGCTAGGTGGTATTTGAGATTTGTATTTTATATCTAATTAATCCCCTCCCATTGATTGGAGGTATCACTTTATCCTAAAATGCAAGAAGATTAGTTAAGTGTTAAAATATAAGTCTCATATATCTCATGATTATAAAAATAAAATAAAATAAAAAATGACGGTCTAGAATATTTATTTGATTTATTCAAACGTGTAGTAAGGGTCCTAATTAGGGAGGTTAAAAAAAAAACATGTAGCAAGGGGGTCATCTGAAAGTTTACAATTATTACTATTAAGAAAATAACCATAATT
Organism: Pueraria montana var. lobata; assembly: GCA_026413185.1. Lineage (NCBI taxonomy): Eukaryota > Viridiplantae > Streptophyta > Magnoliopsida > Fabales > Fabaceae > Pueraria > Pueraria montana. Next base: position 27,254,218 of record CM048652.1, on the reverse strand, counting down.
AAAGTTCACATTGTTGGTGTGGTTTCACGTGATGGCTAAAGTTCACATTGTTATATATAATGGAAGTGGAAAAAATTATAAAAAGCAATCGCCATAAAGAAAGGCCGAAGTATTCGCATAAAATAAAATTTTATTTTAAAGTATTTTTAGATAAATATTTTTAAAAATTTATTGATAAATTTTGTTCATATAAAAATTTAAGTTATAGTTTTAATCATAAATTTACTAAAATAAATTAAAAATTATTTTAATTTTTTAGATAATTTATTAATTATTATATGTATCAATTATATTTTTATTATTATTTAATTTTTAAATATTTTATATACTTATAATAAATAAGAAAAAAATAGTAAAAAAAAATCATCTTAACAGTTAAAAACTAATTTCAATATAAATGAAGATATTATATCTTTTAAATTTGTGAGATAATTTTTAAAATAGAGAATAAAAAATAATAAGTTACAGTAAAAAATTATAAAAGAATCATAAATTACTGAATTCAAATAAATTTCATATAATAAGTATAACTCTGTAATACAAGAACAGTAATTTAATACGCGTCTTTTCCACATCGACAACATGCTTTTCTTATCCAAGTCAATGCTTCTTTTTTTCCTTGAAAACAAATTCTAAATTGCAATGAGTTTGCACAACTGTAAATACACATATGAATAAATATATAATAGATGAGAGATAAAAGCGTCAAATAAATGAATCTCAATTAAATTAAATTATATTAAATTAAATTAAATAATAGAATTTAATAATTAAAATTAAAATTAAATAAAATTATGTATATAATTGTATTCATTTATTTATTAAAGATAAGGAATTTATCTTTCAAAATTAACTATTGTATTAGACAGCGGTTTTTTTAGACTGCAATGGCGTCGTTTTATAACTAATTTAATGTCTTTTAATGATTAATTTAATGACAAAATATAATATTAAAAAATTATTTTGACCACAGATATATTTTAAAATAATTAATATGATATATATATATATATATACATATATATATATATATATATACATATATATATATATATATATATATATTCAAAATTCAAGTTAAAATCATACATATTTTTTAAGAACTCAAAAACAGATTTATTGTTAACATAGGTTATGAGTTTAATTTCTATGTATTACTAGTATAACAATTTTTATACTATTAACCCATAAAAAAGGTAATTTTATAAAAATTAACAAACTTACAAATTATCATGCATAGGGTTTATAATTAGACATGTAAAAAAAAAGGACAATCTTATATCAATGCATATACTAATTTTTTCATAAGTTATTGACCCTTAAATTAAATATTCAGTAATAATTAACAACTTGTATTGTAAGCCAAAGAAGAAGAAAAACGTGTATTTTAAGCCAAAGTAATTAACAAACACTTAGTGCATGCGAGGAATTATTGTTGTTTTACAGATATACATAACATACACAATCAATTATTTCTTTGACAAGAACTTATCTTTCAAAATAGTTGTCAACTAATTAATAATCAAACTCTTTGAGCAAAGCAGTTTCGTGATTTGCAGAAAAATGGTACAACGACAAAGAAAGGAATAGACATATCAATATACATTTTTAACTAATAAATAATAAAAAGTGTGTTACAATTTTTTTAAATCATTTATAATTTTAAAAAATATTTTTTATATTCAATAGTTTTATTTTGTGAGATAAGAAATATAAACGAAATGAAAAACAATATAATTGAATCTTATATATTTTTAAAATAATTGTACACTATCATCAAATAACAAATCACTGTTGATATAACTTTTAAAGTAGTTATTGTAAAAGTCAACAAAAACTTACCATACATAATTATACGTATTTTTAAAGTAGTGTTTTATTTTATACGTATTTTTAAAGTAATAATTATTATAAAGCAGTAGTAATAATACTTTTTTCCCCACAAGTATTTTTTTTAAAAAAATAATCCTATTTGAGATGTTATTAAATATTAAAATATAAAATACACTTTTAATTCTTTATGTTTTATATTATATTCAGATTGATCCTTTATGTTTTAAAAAATTTAGTTTAGTTCTTTATGTTTCTAAAGTGAATCAAAATAGTCTTTCTAATCAAATAATGATTGTTTTCAATTTTAGGACACAATTTTGAACTCCATTGTGACTGATTTGAGTCGTAAAACTTATCCCATTAGATTCACATATATAAAAACTATAGAACCCAACTGATGTTTAAATAAAAAAATGATAAATATAGTGAAAATTGCGTGAAAAGTAAATCCAATAAACAACCGAAAAATTGAAAAATCTAATAGTAAATTCTTTTCAAATTGCTCATGAGACTTATTTTTCATGTAATTTTTACCATGTTTAACCCTTTTTGATTCAAACATCAGTTGGGTTCCATAGATTTCATGTAAATGAATATAATGAAACAAGTTTCACGTCTCAAATTAGTCAAAAAATGATTCAAAATTGCCTTTCAAAATTAAAAACTATCATTGTTTTGGAATGAACATTTTGACTCACTTTAAAAACACAAAGAACTAAATTAAACTTTTTATAACATAAAAGATCAAACTGAATATAATTTTAAACATAAAAAATTAAATATGTATTTTAGGCAATATTAAATAAGAATACCTACGCTAACAAAGATTTTAAATTTGATTCACCAATCACCATATTGCAGACAACTAACACCTTTCGTTAAATCCAACTCCGACACTAGAAAATAAGTACTTTTAATTGTAAGGCTTTTACGGCTTTTATTGGAATCACTAATAATTACTTTGAGTCTTTTTTAAATTAAAGTCAATATTTGAGCGGAACCAGCACATACTTCCGCGTACCTGTGTCGGCTGCTTTTATAGTATCTCTTACCATCCACAGAAAATTCTAAACTGCAAAGTATCCAAAAAATTAAAAAGAAAACAAATCCTAACAAAAAGAAATATTCTTTGGTCTAACATATTGGATGGAAAGATTAATAAATAAAAAAGTTTTTATTAAAAATTATAATGAAAATATATTGATAGTATTAAATATTATAGTTTTTATAACTATTTAAGTTGTTCCTGTCTGAGAGTATTGGAGTCTTTAGCTGATGTTTTTTATTCCGATGTCTGTTGTATTCGTCCGAAAGGTGGGGGTACCTGAAAAAGGCACTCCAAAGCTCAAGTCAGATTTCGGCTCAGAGCATTTAATGTATCTAATAAATGAGGATTTCAGTCCTTTACCTTGGGGGCGTATCCCCCTTTTTATACTTATCCTATTGGGCCTGGGCCCTCATGGGCCCTGACCTCTTCCTGATCATGGGGTCGTGGTAATTAAGGTTGCTTAATTACTTTCTAACCTTAAGTTTATGTCGTCATGAACCGCTTAATGACACTTTATACTATTACTGGTGTTCGGCACCACTACTCTTAGACTTTTTGGATGTTAACGGGTCGATAGTGTTCGGCTATATAGTTGCCGAACACTGCCGTTTGCCAACAGAACCGGGCTATGTTGGAGGGGATTCGGCTATACTATAGACGCCGAACACTTACCTATTTACGAGGGTGGGCCGAGTTGTGTTGGAGGGTATTCAGCTACATGCTTGCCGAATACCCCACTAGTACACATGCCCCCCCAGCCTCAAGTGAGAAGGGGTAACGAAGAGGCTTTGTATTGGGATTGGCGTCTCGTTGTCGTGTCGTTTGAACTTACTGCCATTTATGGCAGAAAAAAGCCGTTGGGTTTGGCGGGGATCGAAGTGTTGCATTTTGTAGGCCGTTAGATCTTAGTGGATCTAACGGCTGACAGTGTTCAGATGTTTCTGGATCGTTATGGGCCTGGGCCCTATAAATAGGGTGAAGGATGTCGTCTTCGCACCCGTATTTACGATTTACCAAAATCTTCTTGTTTTGCTCTCGGCCGAATAGTTACTTCTAGCTTCACTCTTCTCGTCTTAACCAAGGTACGAGAGTTCGACTATTTCTTTTTCTTTCCGCTATCATGAGTTCGGCTGGCCGTAAGCTTTTTGGGGGCACCGAGGTAGTTGACATTCCGTCCTCTTCCTCGGTTAGTGGGGATTCTAGTGAGGGGTCTTCGACTGCCTCGTCTTCGTCCTCGTCTTTCTCTTCTTCCTCTTCGGCGTCCCCCTCTTCGTCCCCTGTCCGAGAGGGGGTGGGTGAGAGTGTCATGGGCCCTTCGGTCCCTTCGGCCTCTTCGGCAGGGGAGGCATCTGGTACAAAATCGAAGCGTAAACCCCGGGTTATTCGAGGGAAAAGGGAATTTTCGCCGATTACCCTGGAAGGGTATACCTGGGTCGACGGGGAGGTTGGGGCCTATTGGTCTCGATATGATGATAAAGGTAGTGTGTCAAATTTTGTAAATTATGTAGATGTGTCTTCTATTGCCGAAGATGAGTTTTGTCCTTTAGGGTTACAATGTTGTCGGTGAGAGCCGAATCCTGAATTTGTTTTTATGGGGAAGGGTGAGTCGAAAAGGGACTTCTTTTACATGTATGATTGTGTATTTCGTGACCTACATGTAAAGGTTCCTTTTGACGACTTCACAATGGGGGTGCTCCGGGTTTTAAACGTGGCACCCTCGCAGTTGCACCCGAATGGGTGGGCTGCTATCCAAGCCTTCCGTGCTCTCTGCATTTTTAACTTTATAGAGCCTTCGGTGAGTGTGTTTTTGTATTATTTTTGTACTCGGCCCAAAGATGGTTTGTGGGTTTCCTTAATAAGGAATCCGAAGAGGCCTCTCTTCCGCTCCTTTACTACCTCTTACAAAAATTTTAAAATCGACTTCTTTAAGGTAGTTATTAGGCCGAACATAGGGACTAACCATCTTTTCGACATGAATGGGAAGTCCCTATTTCCGTTCTATTAGGAGCAAAAGCCTCGACGTTATGACAAGTTTCTGAAATCCATGATGACCGAAATAGAACGCGAGGATCTCCTCTTTCTTGAGTCTCTTCCCCGAAAGCTCCCAGCTAGGCAGCTTGTGGCTTTGTTAAATTCTTCCTCTGTTTTAGCCGATATGTGTGGTAAGGCTTTGGTTCTTTCTTTTTTGGTGTTTCAATGTTTAGACCTTGTCAATGACTGAGTGTTTTGTGTAGGTATCATGGCTGATGCTGAAGGAGATGTCCTTTCCTTCCGGAATGCTCAGAAGAACCGGGCCCAGGCTGCGGGGAACAAGTATGGTGTTGCTTCAGTGCCCCCCGTTCCCAGGCAACCGACCCCTCGGCCGACCCCAGTGGATACCGTACCCCCTCCGGCGGGAGAAAAGAAAAGTAAGGACAAAGATCACAAGAAAAGGCACCGAAGCCGCGAGGCTTCGGAAGAGGAAAGGGCTAAAAAGCTGAAGCAAAAGACATTGGATTTTTCGGCTTCGGTGTCTTTGTCTTCAATTAATGCCTTGACCGCCGAGGGCTATTTTACCAAAGATTTTAGGCCGAAGAAGATGGTGAGTGCCAGTGACATCTCGGATACTGGGAAGGCCATCTTAAACAAAGCCGATGCTGCTGCCAACTGGTTGGCTTACTGCGAGTTTCAGGCAAGGGCTTCGGCCCTTGCATACCATATGTTCGCGAATCCTCTTAAGGAGGCCGAGAAGCTAAAGAAAAGTTTGGAGGAGGCCCAGGTGTCCAACAAACAGGTGTTGGAGGCAAACATAGTTTTGGCCGACGAGAACGGGCGACTGAAGGAGGAGGTTAAAGACCTTTCGGCCAATGTTAATGATTTAAATACTAAGGTAATAATGGCCGAGAAGGATTCCAAGCTTCAGTCGGATGAGATCGAGCGGCTGAGAGCGCTGCTGGCCGAAGCTCGGGAAGAGCGGGACGCGGAGTGTGCTGCCAAGGAGAGGATTCTTGCTTCTGCTGAAGATAAAATTTTGGCCGAACACGAGGTTGGTTTTCTCCACGGCTTGCGGCAAATAATGCATTATTATAATGCGCGCGACCGTAGTATTTTTGACATGGAGAATGATGTTTATCAAGGGCAGCTAATGCCTATTGATGATATTCCAGAGGATGCTGCTTTGGAGAATCCTCTTCATGCTTCGGCCGTTGAAGGCAGCGTGGACCCCGGGGCCAATGAAGATGGGGGGAGGATGATGCTGTTGATGTCGAGGTTCGGGAGGACCCGGCATAATGAAATGTTTGTGGGGTTAGGGCGTTATAGCCTTTTTTTTTGTTTTGTTTTTGTTTTAAAGAACGCTTGTAAATGATTCTACCCTTTTTTTGGTGATTAATGAAATATATGTTTATCCTTTCGGTGTTTACTTCTCTAGTTGGATTAATTTTGCACTCTTACTCTTATCCGATTACCTTGTGATAGTTACGTTTTTTTATTTAAGTAAGATACAGTTGTATGTGTTCTTTGGGAGAGCCCCTGCGAGTGACGCGTCGTCCTTTGTTATTCTCTGCATCTACCGAAATTCTTCATAATAAAAAGGTTGTGAGGATCCGAATGGTGCATCCTTGTCCGAGTAGGAGTACTCGGGAGGGAAACCATTTTCAAAGAGATCCGAATAGTGCATCCTTAGCCGAGTAGGAATACTTGGGAGGAAAACCATTTTAAAGAAGATCCGAATGGTGCATCCTTAGCCGAGTAGGAATACTCGGGATGGAAACCATTTTGAATAAGATCCGAATGACGCATCCTTAGCCGAGTAGGGGTACTCGGGAGGGAAACCATTTTCAAAAAGATCCGAATGGTGCATCCTTAGCCGAGTAGGAGTACTCGGGAGGGAAACCATTTTAAAGAAGATCCGGATGGTGCATCCTTAGCCGAGTAGGAATACTCGGGAGGGAAACCATTTTGAATAAGATCCGAATGGCGCATCCTTAGCTGAGTAGGGGTACTCGGGAGGGAAACCATTTTGAAGAAGATCCGAATGGTGATATTATGCTGCATTTAAACAATGATAGCGAAGCATAGGGCGTTCTATTAAAATTCATTTGAGGTGTGCCTCATTAAAACCTTATCAGAAAAAACCCTTTCACGTTCTTGTAGGGATAAAAAACCGAATAAGGGAAAAGAGTACAACATCCGAATACATAATGAAAAGACACATTTAACTGAAGTAATATTTGAGGTGAGTGGAATTCCAGGTTCTCGGTATTGCTCTTCCTAATAGCTCTTCCAACCTGTAAGCCCCATTGTTGAGGTTTTGTCGAATTCTGAATGGGCCGTCCCAATTGGCTACTAGTTTACCTTCCTTGGAGTCTCTTCGGGCGTCACCTTGCATCCTTAGGACCAGGTCTCCTTCTTTAAAGTCTCGCGGCTTCAGCTTTGAGTTGAATCCCTGGGTCATTCTTTGTCTGCATGCTTCGGCATTGAGGCTTGCTCGGTCGCGTACCTCCTCAACCAAGTCTAGTTCGCATCTCATGGAGCTTTCATTTTTGGAATTCGTTTTGTCTTCGGAAAGAGGGTTCTCCTACTTCGACCGGGATCATTGCTTCGGTCCCACAAATCATTCTGAAGGGTGTTTCTCTAATGGTTGATTGTGGGGTACATTTATATGCCCACAATATTTCGGGTATCTCCTCGGTTCATGTCCCTTTGGCTGCTCCTAACCTTCTCTTCCGCTCTCCCAAGATGACTTTGTTTGCGGCCTCTGCCTGTCCGTTCGTTTGGGGATGTTCTACCGAGGTCACTTTATGCTTTATTCCCAATCCTTCGAGAAAAGTGTTCAATTTCTTATCCGTGAATTGTAAACCGTTGTCGGTGACGATTGCATACGGAATGCCGAATCGAGTGATGACATTTTTCCACAAAAATTTATGTACGTTCTGAGCCGAAATGATAGCCAAGGGCTCGGCCTCTTTCCATTTTGTGAAGTAGTCGATAGCTACTATCAAGAACTTGCACTGCCCTTTGGCTATAGGAAAAAGACCCAAGATGTCGGCTTCCCATATAGCGAAAGGCCAAGGTGACGAAATGGAGTGCAGTTCGTCCGCTGGTTGGTGGATAAGGTTGGCATGTTTTTGGCACTGGCTACATCTTTTGACGTATTTTGCGCAGTCAGTTTTAAGGGTCGGCCAGTAATATCTTGCTTCCAAAACCTGAGTTGCCATCGTTCGTGCACCGGAGTGTATGCCACAGATTCCTTCGTGCAGCTCCTTCATCACGTATTCTTCCTGATCTTTCTCTAGACACTTTAATAGGGGTGTGGAAAATCCCCTTCTGTACAACTCTCCGGCGATCACAATGTATCTTGCAGCATTGAGTCGCAACCTTTTGGCCTTTTCCTTATCCTCCGGAAGGGATCTCTGTGACAAATATTGTTGTATTTCGATTGTCCAAGTATTTCTGGTTGTCGAAAGTTGCATGCATTCCTCGACAGTTACACTTGGTTTCGGCAACGTCTCCTTGATAAATGTTCTCAATTGTCTGGGTTTCTAAGTGGTAGCTAATTTAGCGAGTCGATCTGCCCTGTCGTTGTGTTCTCGGGCTAAATGATTTACTCGAACTTCCTCGAATTCTTGTTTCAGTTGCATGAAAGTGTGATAGTACTTCAGCAACTGTGGGTCTTTGACTTGGAAACCACCGTTGATCTGTTCGGCTGCCACTTGCGAATCACTCCAACATTGCACTTTTTGGGCTCCCATCTCTCTTGCCAATCTGAGCCCAGCTAATAAGGCCTCATACTCGGCCTGATTGTTGGATGCTTTGAAACCGAACCGTAGGGACTGTTCTAACCGTACTCGGTTGGGCCCTTCCAGTATGATACCTGCTCCGCTTCCCCTTTGGTTTGATGAGTCATCGACGTGTACTACCAACCACTCTTCTTCGAAGGTTTCAGTAGGGTGTAGCTCATTGACAAAATCTGCTAGACACTGTGCTTTGACGGGACCCTCGATTCGTACTTTAAGTCGAACTCGGAGAGTTCTACTGACCATGCCATCATTCTCCCCGCTAGTTCCGATTTTCTTAATACCCTTGCAATTGGGCAATCAGTTTTTACAATCACTCGGTGTCCTTGAAAGTATTGTCTAAGGCGTCTTGCAGCATTCACTAGTGCTAGAGCCGCCTTCTCAATTGTTTGGTACCTGGTCTCGGTCTCCTGTAGTACTCGGTTGGTAAAGTATATGGGTGCTTGACCTTCTTCATGTTCTTGCACCAACATCGCACTTATGGCCGCTTGGGAGACCAAAATGTAAAGCATTAGATCTTTTGTAGGTTCCGGTTTCTTGAGTATGGGTGGGGCCGAGAGGGTCTTTTTCAGTTCTTGGAAGGCCTCTTCACATTGTTGGTTCCATGAGAAGTTCTTGGCTATTTTTAGAAAACGCATAATGGGTTTTGCCTTTTCTGCGATTCTTGACAAGAATCGTGATAGAGAAGCAATTCTCCCTGTAAGTCTCTGGACATCCTTTGGGGTATTCGGACTTTTCATACGAATAACCGCTTCGCATTTGTCACGGTTGGCTTCTATGCCTCGGCACGTTAACATGAAGCCCAAGAATTTTCCTCCTTGGACGCTGAAGACACATTTTCCGGGGTTTAGGCGCATGTTGTGCTTCCTGAGTATAACGAAGATCTCTTCGAGGTCCCCTGCGTGTTTGTCAGGCTTGGAGGACTTAACAACCATATCATCGACATACACCTCTAGGTTCCGTCCTAGCTGCTTTTGGAAAACTTTATCCATCAACCTTTGATAGATGGCTCCCGCATTTTTCAGGCCGAATGGCATGACTTGGTAGCAAAAATTGGCTGATTTGGTTATAAAAGCGGTCTTGTCCTCATCAGGAGGGTACATTTGGATTTGGTTGTATCCTGAATAAGCATCCAAAAAACTAAGACAAAGATGTCCGACTGCCCCATCGACCAATCTGTCGATGTTTGGTAGCGGGTAGGCATCCTTTGGGCAAGCCTTGTTCAAATCTGTGTAGTCTGTACACATTCTCCATTTTCCATTTGCCTTCTTTACCATGACCACATTGGCTAGCCAAGTGGAATATTTGACTTCCCGGATAAAGCTGGCGGCTAGCAACTTGGACACTTCTTCTTCTACCGCTCTCCTCCTATCCTCCCCCATCTTCCTTTTCTTTTGTGAAATTGGTCTTGCCTCTCGGCATATTGCCAACTTGTGGCAATGGAATCTTGGGTCAATGCCAGGCATGTCTGCGGCCTTCCAGGCAAAGAGGTCGGCGTTTCGTTTCACTACCCTTTGAATCCGAAGCCTGTCTTTTTCGAATAGATTACTCTCGAGGTATGTAGTTTGAGTTTTCTCTTCACTAATTTGAAATGCATGGATCTCCTCATTCGGTTTTACCCGCTTGTCCTCCTCGATTCTGGGATCAAGATCCAAAGTTTGGTCCAATTGTTCCACCGCCGAGACTATGCATACTGACTTGCACTCATCTTCCTTCAGCTGAGTTACCTTGAGGCTGGCCAAGTAGCATTCTCTGGCCGCTTTTTGGTCCGCATGAATCGTATTGACCGTGCCTCGGTTTGATGGAAATTTCATGGCCAGATGTGGAGTGGAGACTATGGCCCCGAGAGTATTCAACGACGGACGTCCGAGTAGTATGTTATACGAGGCGTTGGCGTGCACTACAATGTATCTTACTCTTATGGTCTTGTACTCCTTTCCCTCATATCCGAAGGTTGTGTCCAACTCTATACATCCCCTGGTGTTAACCCTCTCACCGGAGAATCCAACCAAGGGTTCGTCATATGGCATGAGCTTCCCCTCTGGTATGTCTAATTGTTTGAAGGTGTTCCAGTACAGGATGTCGACTGAGCTTCCCTGATCTATCAGCGTCTTCCGGACTGTGCAGTCGACTACATCTATACTAATGACCATTGAATTGTCTTGCATTGGGTCGGACCCCTGAAAGTCCGCGTCGGTGAATGTGATGGACGGCATTTTGAGCTTGTTTACGGCCGACGTCATGTTGACTGACCGGACTAACCGGAGATGCTTTTTTCGGGCCGACGAGGTACCTCCTCCTCCTGCAAATCCCACGGCAATCGTGTTGATGACTTTCCGAGGATTAGAGGATTTTATGTCTTGCCGCTCCCTGGACCTGCTTCTTTGTCTTTTGGCCCTCCTGCCATGGCTAAAGTCCATTCTATAGGTTATGTCATTGTCTTTATATTTTGAAAATTGAGACCTTTCGGCCCTTGGATCATGGACGAAGTCTTTGAGATGCCCTATTTTGATGAGGTCTTCAATCTTGTCTTTAAGTGCGACGCATTCTTCAATGGAATGGCCTTTATTGCGGTGGTATCGACACTGTTTGCTGTAGTCAGCCTTAGGAGGAGTATTGGCTCTCTTTGGCATGACCAGTATTTCTGTAGCCAAGGCCTGTTCGAGTATTCGGGATCGGCTAGCGTTGAGCGGCGTGTAAGTCGCATATCGGGAGCCACGGTACTCCTTCTCCTTGTGGATTTTGTCTTTTCCCTTTCCTTGATAATCCTTTTCTTGTTCTTTCTTTCTTGGGTTGGCCTCTGCTTGGACCTGGTTCCTGTATTCGGATAATTCTTCCATCTGCATGTACTTTGCTGCTCGTCGTCGGAGGTCGTCCATGTCGAGTGCCGGCTTCTTGCAGAGACTGTTCACAGAGGCTCCTGGCCTAAGAGCAGTCACTAACTGATGCATGGCCACCGCTGGGTCTAGGTTTCGGATATTTAAGGCAATTATGCCGAACCTTTCCATGAACGTTCTTAGGGATTCCCCTTTTTCCTGCTGAATATTCACTAGTGCCACCGAAGTCAGATGATGAGGTTTGCTAGTTGTGAACTGATTGCCGAATTTAGTCACCAACGTCTCGAAGCTATCAATGGAGTTGGGTGGTAGGCGAGTAAACCAATTGAGGGCGTGTCCCATGAGGGACGTGGGGAAAACCCTGCATAGGACGACATCTTCTACGGTGTATAGACTGATTTGGGTTACATAAACGTCTACATGTTCATCTGGATCTGTGCTACCATCGTATCGGTCCAGACTGAGGCTCTTCCAATTTGGAGGAAAGGGAGTTTCCATGATCCTGGAGACAAAAGGGTGCCTACAGGGGTGTGACTGAGTGTTGATGGTAAAAAAGGAAGGCCGATTCGTCGTACCCTGCATGCTAAGGTTGACGGCCGACTCGTCTTCATGTTGCTTGTCTGGTTGCTGATCCTCGGGTTTCCAGGATCGGTTCAGGTTTCTCAATTCGGCGTTCTCTTGGCGGAGGGCCGATAACTCCTGAGCGTGCTGTCTCCTTATTGCTGATATGTCAGCTCGCAACTGTCTTAGTTCCGAAGACAGATTTGTTTGATCTTCCACTAAATTTTTGTCGACGAGGCGTTGTTCTTCCATATGTGCGTGACTTCGGGTAGTAACCATTCCTTGTGGGGCTGTGGGGAAAGTTTTACCGGGCCCCATGGTGGGCGCCAAAATGTTCCTGTCTGAGAGTACTGGAGTCTTCAGCTAATGTTCTTTATTCCAAGGCCTGTTGTATTCGTTCGAAAGGTGGGGGGTATCTGAAAAAGGCACTCCAACGCTCAAGTCAGATTTCGGCCCAGAGCATTTAATGTATCTAATAAATGAGGATTTCAGTCCTTTACCTTGGGGGCGTATCCCCCTTTTTATACTTATCCTATTGGGCCTGGGCCCTCATGGGCCCTAACCTCTTCCTGATCATGGGGTCGTGGTAATTAAGGTTGCTTAATTACTTTCTAACCTTAAGTTTATGTCGTCATGAACCGCCTAATGACACTTTATACTATTACTGGTGTTCGGCCCTAGTGGTGCCGAATACTATTCTTAGACTTTTTGGGTGTTAACGGGTCGATAGTGTTCGGCTATATAATTGCCGAACACTGCCGTTTGCCAATCGAACCAGGCTGTGTTGGAGGAGGTTCGGCTATACTATAGACGCCGAACACTTACCTATTTGCGAGGGTGGGTCGAGTTGTGTTGGAAGGTATTCGGCTACATGCTTGCCGAATACCCCACCAATACATAAGTATTTCTTAATCGGTGTTCTTAATACATTGATTAATATTTTTTTAATTTTTTACATATATATATATATATATATATATAAACACGTGAATGCATGGCACAACAACCCCTTCAGTTTTTGCAAGAATAATATTTACATATTAAAAGTTATTATTTTGTTAGAGACATGAAAGTCTTTTATGTAACGAATTATATTACTTTAGTGTAATTTACACAACTTAATTAGTTTTGATATACAAACTTCATTTTTTTTTGTTGATGAAGAATGATTCGATACTCTTTGGAGCAAGTAGGAACAGAAAGATAAGAAAATAGGAGAACAAAAAAAAATGTAATAAAAAAGAACAAATAAATAAAGAAGACTGTAAAAATATACTAAAATAACTGTAATAATTGGAATATAAAAATTTTGCTAATTTATTTGGTACATGTATGGCATATGAGAATAAGAAGCTTTTGAAAAAGTAAACAAGAAGATTTTTTAGACAGTTTTTATGGAGTTATTTTTATGCTGGACCTCTAATTTTAAGCAAAAAAGAAAAAGAAAAACCTTGGAACAAATATATTCTAAGGTTAATTTCTATCTTTTTATTTAATATGATCCAGTTTTTTTTGGTACAATCATATCCTCACTGACCTACAATAAATTTACATTGTGTTTGGTTGCATAAAAATAGGTTGGAAATTGAGTGGAGAGGATGAAAATATAAATGATAATAAAAATTGGTGTTGTTTGGTATAAGTGAAATAGAAATGAGAGAGTTTTAAAGTAAGTGAATCCCATAGTGTGTTATTTTGTTGTTGGATTGAGGGAAAATAGACTAGAATAGCAATCAATATTCACTTTCCTAAACTACCCTTTCTTTCTCACGTCACTACACCATCTTCTTAAACTAAAATCGATATTGTATTTAGTGCCATGTTCTATTTTGGTCTTCCTTTGCTTAATCAACCTTATTCCACTTTCTAACAGTTGCCATAAACACTTGAACTGCCCTTACCACCGGATTCTCACATTCTTTCGCCGCTGCTCCTTCTTCCTAGCTTCCATGCAATGTTTTGATCCCTAGAGTCACATTTAATCGATTATATGCCAGGGATATTAATAGGTTAAGTTGACACAACGTATTGGTCCGATTATATGAAATGTGTTAAGGGTAAAATAGTATTTTTAATTCTATTCTAATTTCTCTCATTTCCTTTCATCCAAACTAAACAACTTCTATAATATTATTTATTTTCAAATTTTCTTTTATTTCTCTCAAACCAAATTAACAATCCAAAATTTCACCCTATTTTCTATCTATTTCTCTCTTTTCTATTTTCATCAACTCTATTTCTTTCTTCACTAACAAACAAAGTGTTAAGGAAGAATTTTTATTTTATTAATAATTAGAAAATATCATTCTTTAGTATTATTTTTTTAAAAAATGATTAAAAATATAAAAAATGTTTTTAATTAAACATGTTCGAAATTTCTAAGTACTATATATACTCTCTAAGAAAGACTTGTTAGCAATACATTTCTTCTAACTCTTTACTATTGACTAAAATTGATTGAAAACAATAAAAATAAATGAAATAAATAATGAATAAGAGTTTATTAAATAAAGAGTGATAAGATTCACACACTTTTATGATTTTTAATAGATTTTAATCCCCTTTAAAAAAAAAAGATTTTAATCGGTAAAGAGTATGTCTATAAGAATCTATTAGACAATAAATTACTTAAATTAAATTACCCTTTAAATTAGGGTCATTAAAAAAATTTGCATTCATGTTATATGATTTAAAATGACATAATAGAGGTATTACTTTACTTTAAAATAGATTGATTTGACGAGGAGATAATTAGTTAGGTGTCAAAAGCTCTAAATATCCCCTGATTAAAAAAATAAAATAAAATGACATAATGGGATGAGATCATCATCTTAGAGGCTAACTCAAAAGATCAGTTATGCTAGGTTATGATTCAGGATTAATATTATTTTTTCTAAACTAATAACAGCCAAAAGAAGAATCTAATCTAATACTGTATTAACATGCGGAATAAATTGGTTATTTACTAAAAGATGTATTCGTGTTTATGGTCAAATGGAATTTGACTTGTAGCAAAAATATTTTACCTTGACGACTTATTTCGTAAAGCATATTCTTGTATTGGAATTTGTGAAAATATCGTTTTTTTTTTTTTAATAGAGACTTCATATATTTTTCATTAAAAACCAAGTAAGACCATTACAAACAGTAAATATTTTCTTTGAAATATTTAATATAATTAAATACTCAATATTAGAATTTGATATCACTAATTAAATTAAAATGATTCTACACCAATTAATTAACATGTTTGGTGATATATTGTTTATATGGTAAAATAAAGAAAGCTAAAATAAATAAAATGAATAAATTTAATTCAAATAGAATGTTGACGTTTAAAATATATGGATGTTATTATAACTCTAAAGTGCATGCTTTTATATAAATGAAATGAATAATATAACTCTAAAGTGCATGCTTATATTATAGAGCAGTTATACTTTATAGTCCCTTTTTTTTTTTGTTAATTTTTCTAGAAATAAGGATGTCTTAAAAATCAATCCAATACAAATGCAAAAAGCAGCACCGGATTTGCGTAAATCCCACTTGATTGCTTCACCTTCCTCCTCAGCTTCTCTCTCTCTCTCTCTCACTCTATCTCATAACTTGAATCCTAAGTATGATTAGCACCCTCTCTTCTCTTCTTTAAATGAACACAATTAGTCCCTGAGTTTTACCCTCTCAACCCACATAACAACTACACTACTGACACATTTTCCCACCTCCTCAAACGTTTCACTGACACAAGCACACGGGCAATGTCTCACTATATAGAGCCAGTGACCACTTCATAGTTCAGAGAGCCTCTTTCTCCATATAATTAACAAAACACTGTCCTTTTGTGCCCTTTTTTCCCACTGTCCTCCCACACATGGGTCGCCATTCCTGTTGTTTAAAGCAAAAACTAAGGAAAGGCTTATGGTCCCCCGAAGAAGATGAGAAGCTTTTCAATTACATAACCAGATTTGGCGTTGGCTGCTGGAGTTCCGTTCCCAAACAAGCCGGTACATAATATATATTCATTTTCTTTAATTCTCTCTTCTCATTGAAAGCATAAAAAAAGAAAAAAGAAAAAAGAAAACTCACTTTATGAGAATTGCAGGACTACAAAGATGTGGAAAGAGTTGCAGATTGAGATGGATAAACTATTTGAGGCCTGATTTGAAGAGAGGAATGTTCTCTCAACAAGAGGAGGATCTTATAATTAGTCTCCATGAAGTTCTAGGAAATAGGTAGAGTTAAATACATTGAATCAATGTTATATTAATATGTGTTATCATGTTATGAACTTATTATAATGCTTTACAAGAGTTTTTTGAAATGGTTTATTTTTCAATGTTAGGTGGGCTCAAATTGCAGCTCAATTACAAGGGAGAACAGATAATGAGATTAAGAACTTTTGGAATTCATGTTTGAAGAAGAAGCTAATGAAGCAAGGGATTGACCCTGCAACACACAAGCCTCTCCTCACTAGTGCTGAAGATCACATAATAAAGGAAGAGAAGGAAACCATGGAGACACCACCACCACCTATGCTATTGCCAGTGTCTCAAGGAATTTTAGTTTCCTCACAAGAGTCACCACTTGTAGTGATGAACAATTCAAATTACTATGATGGTGGACTAAATGTAACAGAAGCTTCAAGGGCTTTAGACCCTTTGTCCTACTTTGAATTCCAAATGGGTTACAATTCAAGTGTGAGTCAGTGCCACCCAATTAGACAATTTGATCAGAATAACCAGGTGGGGACCAATTCAAGCTATGGATTCTCCTCATTGCCGTGTCTGAATATTTCTGATCACGGGAACGTGTCGGTGGCAGAGTTTTCTGATAACAACTCAGCCTCTAAAATCAGTTCTATGTTGAAGGAAAGTTCCAGCAATAGCTCAAGCATGAGTGTTTATCCTGGGGGAGGGTGTCAAATGATGGAAAATGCAGGGTTCTCATGGGATAATGAGAACAATAATAATAAGATTGATCCTTTGCTACAGTTTCAAGTCAATGTCGTAAAATCTGAAGAGTTCATCAAGACAAGCTCGTGGCAAGAAGAGCAGATTCTGACTCAGAATTCGATAGATTTCACTAGCTATCCGTTAATGTCACTGTCTGAGGATCTAACCGGAGCAAATTTTGATGTGTTCCAGCAGATGTGAGCTGTAAAAAATTCTCATTTTTTTAAATTCTGAGTTGAATTTTTTGAACTCTTTGTTTTGAAAGTTGAAACAGCAAGATAGAAAACAATAGGAAGATGTTGATAACAGGAAATTTGTAGCAAAAGATTTGATGAGAATTGAGATGGGATGATCCCTCACCCCCCTCCGGATATCTTTGTTTTTCCTGTTGATGTATCTGTTTTCATCAGCAGAAGTTTGAAAGACGATTATTGCTGATTAATGAGTGAAGCTAATTGTTTTTGTGATTCTAATCTTTTCACGTGTCCATTCAGAAGTCTTTTATCTTAACAAATAACAATTATAACTCACAGAATTTCATCATATACATTTGAATCTGAACTATCAATACTAAAAGTTAAATTTATATAACTTTTTTTAAGTAGTTAATGACTACTGACTAATTTGTATTTTAACATCTATGTATAATTTTATAATTTTGATTTCTCATTTTATATATAAAGGATGATGTATCGATCAAAATTAAAACACAGAAGTTACCTGATTTTTTTAAAAAGTCATATAATATTAAATTTTGATTATCTATATATAATTTTTCATCCCAATTTATTCTTTTCATTCTCATATAAATATCTCTCTCAATATATATTATTAATAGAAATCGAACTCAGATATTAAGAGATTTAAAATAATTTATACACACTATTTAACCAACTGAATTAGAATTCTGGATCTTTCTCTCTCTATATATATTCTTTTCCCTACCATATTATTCCTCTCTATCTCTCTTTATGTTTTCTTAAATTATAGTCCTTGTCGTGCTTACTTTGGTTGTCTTCCGTGGAGAAGCGGGTCAATGACTCAAATTATCAAATATGATGAGGGGCACTTGTCACATTGTTATTAGCTGCGATGCAGGCATTCAAGACTCATTGGAAGTATATATATACACAGACAAGGATACATATATGATGTTACTTTTAGTGCAATTGATCTGTGGAGAAAAGTCTAGCTGCTAGTGATGTTAAAAAAAATTAATGAAGAAAAAGAAAACCCGTTCATTAGAAAACGAAAATGCCTTCAAAAAAGAAAATTCCACGAACCTTCTTATCCTACGCGCTCGTTCGTACGTTGCTGAATATATATATGTACACGTTGATGAAGAATACACACATGTATAAAATATGAACGGTGAGCATAGCATAGGTGATAGAAGATATTGTGATTAATATATTGAAGCGCTGGCATAGATAGTTTGAATTGAAACAGTTTGAATATTATCGTGGCCTATAGTATTATGAGGTATATTGGTGTGTGTTGCTGGCATATGATATGATCCAGCACCATGCATTTTGTGAATCCCTCCAAAAGGTTAATATTGACTGCCCAAGATGTGCATTATTGGAGAGAGAGATAGCATAGGTTACTAAGGTCTAGGTGTAGGGTCTTCTCATATCATATATACACGGTTCAAAACTGATGTCCAAATTTGTGCCTGTTTGAAAATCATCTTTAATTATCTGTCACCACAGACTGCCCCAACACACAATGCATCACTCGTCAGCGCCATAACTTGGTGCTCATGGATATATAACTTGCATGGAAATTAATAATAACAGAAAAATGATTATACATTAATAGTATAAAAATAATTTTATATTATCATTCAATCATAAATTATTATAAATGATAAATTTATTAATTTTTATAATAATTATTTTAAAAATTATATTAACGATAAATTGTGAATAAATGATAATCTAAACCTATTTTACATTGCACATGAAGATTAAACTCTAATAATAATGTGGGTGCTGTATGTGCATATATATTGATATCCGCATCATGATATATATGTACATTTTATATATTTATATTATCTGAGAACGTGACTGTACATTTTATTCCAGATTAATTTGGTCGATCTGATCATTGGCTTTGTCACTGTTATAGAAAGCGATTTAATTTGTTAGCAATCATAATGCAAAATCTTAATATAGTATTCAGTAAGGGATACTTTTATTAGCACTTTTTTTTACTGCACTTTTATTAGCACTTAAATAAATAAACGCTGATTAATGTTGGTGTTCTTCTTTATTGTGAGTATTTAAAAATCATTAATAAAAATTAATATTACCTTAAAAACATTTAAAATCTTTATTAAGGATTTATTAGAAACAACTAATAAAAATATTTAAATTGATAAATAAATTTCATTAAGAAAATTTCATTCTTTTTTATTTTATTTTTATCTTTTAACAGATTAAATATATTCACCTTCTTTATGTTATATATATGAATAATGATATTATGAAATATTTGTTTTATTGAATTTTGTAAAAAAAATAAAATTTAAAAGCTTTAATTTATTTATATGAGAAACTATATTTAATTTTTTTAAAACAAAAAATTATAGTTAATTGATTAAATAGTTTACTAATTTTAAAGGGTTATATATATATATATATATATATATATATATATATATATATATATATATATATATATATTTCTTTAGAAGTTTTCACTATAAACACGTTCGTTATTTTTAATTCTATAAAAGATAAACAATTTTAAGAAAAATGTCACACAATGACACCATCTACGTACGTCTCCAAAATGTAACCAGTTTCTACATGCATCCATAAACCAGTAGAGCCATAAATCAGAATCAAAGCTGCTCCCAATACACACGAAAAGGCGTCCAAAAAAATAATAATTAAACAGTCCTATATATAGATTTGGATAACTATGGTTATGATCAGTTGAGAAATCGCATTTAAACGGTGTTAAGTCTTTAGACAGAGTGCATGTGTTTTTCGAGCCAATACAATAATAGTGTTTTTCATAACATACAAAAGAGTGAAGTACAGTGGCCCGTATCACTCAGATGGTCCTATTTTGCTAGACACCAAATTAAGACGGCGAAAGCCACTAGTCAATAATTTTCAATCAAAAAAAGCTAAATATATATTGAAGTACCTAGCTACCGCTTCAATGATAAGTTTCTGATTAATACTCTGATATAATATTACCTTAAAAATTTAACCTTATGATTGATTACTTAAATAGCTAAGGGACAATGTAACATAAATATCAAATAATGATAGCCCTAATTATACAAAACACTAAATTATGCATTTAAACTTGTGCTAGGACCAAGTTGATATTGTAGAACAAACTAGCTAGTTCCACACTCAGACGGTGGGAACAGTTTGTTATTATCTTATAAAAAGGCAGTACCTAAAATAAATTAATCAGATTTATGTAGTTTACTAAAGTTTATAAGTTGTGGTCATCGTATGTTCAATTCGCATAGATGCTGAATAGAGTCAGTGTTCCTCAATTATATAATCTCAAAATCCTATTAAGTTGTAAAATTAAGATGGTATGAAACTTTGTCTTCTAAGAGTTATGGTTAGTGATCAATAATATTTTTTCTTATTCAAGGAGAGATTTATAGTGTGTCTTATAAAAAGGAGAAACAAAAGAGTTAAGAAAAAGAAATTTATTGCAAAGGATGAATTAATTCACACACACAATTTATATTTCATGATTAAATTGACTTAAGAGGACAACCTATGGCTAGGCCCTATTGTTAGAAAGAATACAAGACTTTTACTTTTTACACACATTGACTAAAAACAAAGGGAAATTTGTACAATTTTATAGAAGTTTTAATACTTGACATAAAATACGATAATTTTGATTGAAAACGAATATTTTAAGTAAAAAAATATTATATATTTTCTTAAAAGTAATTAAATAAAAAATTATATATAGTTGGGCATGCATAGTAATAGTACCTTTACCCTACCCTGAAATATTGGACACGAAAAACAAAACATCACAATTAGTGACAGCTCACGTGAAGAAAAAAATTCAATAGTGCATAACTACATCGTATTTGAAGTGCTTTGGTGTAGCTGCGGCTGGCGATGAATGACTAGTCGGCGAAGGTTGATCTCAATTCTCAAGCTTAGAATTATGCTCGTTTTTGACAAGAATTTTTTGCTTAAGCCACAGCTAGCATGTGCTGTTCACGCGCTACACGCAAATTACTAGTAATCCTGCCGTCGAGCAACCAAGATTTTTCTTAATCCAGGACCAAGTATTCTACCAGATATTACTGCAGAGATTAAACATTTTTTCTTTTAACTATCATTAGAATCTTTAGATTTTTAGTAGGATTTCAAGATATTTCTTAAAACGTGGATTATGAATCTAAACTCAACATTATAAAATCGGTTTATAAGATAAAAGTTGTTTCCTGTTTATATACTTTGATTTGGACATATCATTAGTTGATGTATGATGTTTAACACAACACATCTCTCTCAAATCGAGAACTAAACATCTCAAACATGAAGCTTAAAGGATTGAACATCTACGAGTGGTTCTATAGCGGATGATACGATAAACTCTACAACACTTGATAGGATAAGCTTCGATACTATCTTAGAATGTAACTTTGGACTTAACTCAATCCTATAAAATTGACTTAACTCAATCCTATAAAATTGACTTGTAAGGAAAAAGTTGTTTCCCATTTGCATACTTTAATTTAGTCATATCATTAACGATGTGAGATTTCTGACAATATTTTTACAAACTTTAGATCTTTGAGTCAATTTTCGGTTTGAAACATACATTTAAATTTTTTTTACCCTTTCCAGGAATATATTATGACAAAATTGAATTTAAATTCTCCCGACAAACTTAATATGTATTGTCAAATAAGTCATATTCATTTACTAAATGAGTTGTATATATTATGCACCAAGGCAAATTAAATTGTAATGTGTCACATTATGTACTAATACAAAAATTAAGAAAAATATATAAAAATATCATTAATAAATCTTATATAGATGGTGATAAATTTTACTATTACAATTACTTTTATATTTTTACCTCTGAAAATAATATTTTAATTTCTTATTTTAATGATAATATGTTTATTATGTTATTTTGTCTCTGATATTAATATTTCCGCAGTCTTTATCTAAAAAAAAAAAGACCCTAAGAATCACTGTTACTAAAGACGCGCACTGCCGCCGACTATTTCATTATCAAGGCCCATACATAATAATGCATTATTCCAACCACATAATTTATTCATTTTTCACAAAATAAAATATCACAACTAATGATAGTCCAAATAAATAGCTGTTTTTTTAACAATATAAAAATATCAATATTAACCTGAATTGCAGCCTTTGCTGCTGCTGACGTGTATCTAAACGGACCAACGTAAAACTAGTCAGCTAAAAAATATTTAAAACTTAGAGTTATAATATTTTTATACTTTATTTGTATTTTTTTTATCACATTATTTATTTTATTTGACATTCTTCTCTCATTTCTTCCTAACAGTCTCTAATTAATAAACCAATTATACAAAAATGATGTACAATTATAATTTCTCAAACTTGTAATTTTGCGAGACAAAGATATTGACAATTAGAAGAAAGATGCTTTAAGCGATAGCATGTTCACACTTCAAACGTTATGGACAAATTACCAAAGGTTCTGCCGCCAAGGTATGAGAAGTAAATCAAAAGAGATTCTGATTGCGGAGGTTGTCACAGGTCAAAATCATTAATTAGAATTAGATTTCTTAACAAAATTAAAGTCAATAACGTACATCAATTAATGCTAAAATTAAGTTCAAGATATCATGATTAAACCGCTGCTAAACCTTAATTGAGCGTGTGAAAGCATTTTTAGAGGGTCCTAGTGAAATTCAAACGTAAACATACATTAATTACTAGACAAATTAATAGTCCATTAATTGTAGTAATGAGTATTATACTACATGCCGACGCAGCTGCTGGCTAGTTGAGGAGCACCATTTTAGGTGTTCATGATAAAAAGTAAAAGTGTTAAATTAACAAAGAAAACGTGGTAAAAAGGGAAGAAAAATATCAATGATAGTCTACCAAAAGAAGAAGAAGAAAAAAAATCAAACACATTTGGTTGAAGTGAAAATACTTAATACAAGCCTTTCTTGGTCAACTAAAGGTGCGGCCGACAAGAGATATTGGGATGCTTTTGCTGAATAATAGCCTTTAAACCCAACAAGTTCTAACCATATATGATAATAAAGGGACATCACAGGATACTGTCTCATACTTGAAAGGAAATCAATGAAGAAAAATTGTTCATGGTGTGTTAAAGCCCCTTTCCCAAGTCCCGCGTTCGTGGTCAACTCAACTCTTTTTAGGGTAAAAAGTAATTCTTCTCAACTATAGCTAGATCTTTATTAAGGCCTCAAAGTTGAACTTTGTCACTGCCCAGAGATTTGGAATTCTCTACATGTCAATTACTATACACCAGGACATTGAATAACCTATGCTAAATATATACAACCATATTTTTTAACAACAAAAAAAAAGCCCTAAAATGCAATGACCTAACGATCGATATAGCAGACTTGAGGTCAGAACTTTGACCCTAGAAAGAGAGCTCAAGTCATGCAGAAGATTAACAGACTCTCTAACCCCTTAGTTTCGACTAAGAGACTACTATTTTGTTATACCAAAATAGTCCTGCATTGTTTAAGAATCAAGATTATATATATCAGAATATTAATCATACGTTAATAATTTATTATTTATTTATCTATTCTAAGTTCTAACCACCTGAAACGTAAAAGCTGGCATCCATTACTTGAAACTTAGAAATTGAGTGTATTTAACACAAGTAAGAAGCTAGTATGTATAATCTTGCTTTACACTTCTTCTAAGCTCATTTGGAAGTTCATAATAAAAATGATGGCTAACTTGATTTCTTTTGCAATTGGCATCAAATCAGAGAACTCGATGAATTGAAAGAAAATGAAGTTAGGTAGAGACCAATGATGCGTGGTGATTGGACTTGGATAGAATGGCTAAAGTAATGCGTTGAACTTAACCTCAGAGCTTAGGCTTCTAGATATGGACCCTGCCAAGGGGATGATGGGAATGAGAGAATGTCAAAAACAGATTCTCACTGTCATTGGGAATGATGGAACCTTAGGCCAAAGACCCAAAGAATATATAATTGCAAGCCCAAGTCAGAAGGAATTAATCGATGATAGATTGGAACAATGTGCGATTGAAACAACATATTCCCTAGCATCATTACGAGATATGTCTTTAACGATTGTGTTTGACATTTAGCGACTCGTTGCGGTAAAAAAATTGGGAATAAAGAGAGTACTTTTACTGAATGAAAAACGGCTTTTTGGCTTAAAAGTGATTATGACATTAAACACCACAAAGGAAACAAACCACTTTATTTTCTGTTTGTTTTGTTGTTTTTATTATTACGGGGAATAAAGCGAACAAACTTGAAAGTACATAAAGCATTCCTTAATTTGAACGTCTTAATAATAGCTTCTCATCAAAGATAAGCTACCCTGTTGACATCTCTGGAAATGTGGTTTTCACTGATTGCGTTTCCTCATTAAAGTCACGAAACTTCTAATTACGTATTCAATGAGTTTATGAGTACACAGGATTATTGTCTCTCTACTTCTTTTTTTTTTTTTTTTTTACCAAATTTCCTAATGATTTATTTGGTTTTTACATAGTCAAGTGGACGTTGAATTTTTTTTGCAAGCCCAAAACGTAGCAGATCGTGACATTGCAACTTTGTACGATTTAGAGCATCCTACTAGTACTTCCCTGGCCCATACCCAATCGTGACATCCTTCAGTAAGGGGAGGGACTATTTTTTTTTCTCCTTTTTATGTACTAATTGAAGACAAGTATTAGGAGATTTATAATAATTTACGTACTTTACTCAACTAACTGAGATTGAACTCCTGGTAAGAGACAACTAATTTCATGATTAGGTAATGGGTTACTATATAATATGTCGATAATTTATGTACCATAAAAAAATATTTGATATGTGACATTAATTGAATGAAACATGATTAATAAACTAGTTAAATAAAAATATTTGCTTAATTTATTAGTATAACATTATTTTAAGAAAAAATGTTTCCTTTGTTAATATTAACTTATAGATAACATAGATTAAGTATGTGTTTTAAAGAGTTTATAAGGATTTTTTAGGATTATTAAATAGTTTGAGTTTATCAAAATAACATTTTTTTTCTTACTTCAATAAGTTTTATGGTCAATTTTATAACAAAAATTCTTATGTTAATACATTGTTTATATGAACAGTTTATTTATGTTGTTTACCAAAGAACTCCTTATATAGTATATGATACGTGTTTGATAATTTTTTGAAAGTTATATATTGTCATTTTTATTTATTTATATCCACCCCTAAAATCTCCCATTTTTCACACAAGTATCATGCTACCTTCAATACTAGGCCTAGGTCAAAATTGTCTCAAAAAATTATAGACTTGAGTATGTGTAGAGTTAATAGAGCAAAAATGTAACACCTGAAAATTTCAACTCAGTTATATAAGTATATAGTATATATATTTATAATATGTATATATTTATATATTTCTCTGTAAGTAACTCTCTGGAATTAATTTTCTACAATTAATTCTCTGTAGTTACTTTCCTATGTTTTTGTTTGTAAGTTGTTATAGAATTCTGTGTGATTGAATTGTCCATGTTATTTATTTATTTATTTATTTGTGCAGTATAATATGTACTTAATGATCAAGTACGTATATTGTGTGTGTATGCTTATCTGCTATGCCTGCTAGTAATTAATTGAGCTGATATTAATTACTAGTAGTAAAATATTTATAATATCTATTGCTATGTACTACTTAATTTATTGTTTGCAAATTGTTTTAAGTATTTTAATTATATTAAATTATAGTAACTTGCACACCAAGTTACCTCTTATAAAATTTATCTGTAAATGATTTCTTTACAGAGGAAATTTTAATTGAGCTATTAGAAAAACTTTTACTACTAAGAGTTTTATAAAATTAATTAGATGTTTGAAAGTAAGTTTTAAAATTTTAAAACACACCTCTTTATGATTACACAGTATAAAATTATACTGTGTAAATTAAACTGGGTAACCAAATTCCCTAATCTTAATTTCATGACACCTAATCTACAATGCATGCATGCAATTAACACAAAATTAACACCTAATCATCCTAATTGACACCTAGAACTACATGCATGAGAGGAAATCAACACCTAGCAACCTTCATGAACACTTAGTTAGCCAAGGAACCCCACGGCCAAAACCAAGCCAACCATCCAAAGCTTTTCATTTTTCTTTCTTCAAAACATCTTCAACACTAAAATATCAAATTCTCTCATCTCTCTCTTCTTCTCTTCTGGACCGAGAGCTTGGTAGGAGGAGGAAGGGAAGATTTTGCTAACATTTCTTGCATGCAAGCTTGGAAGCATCACCAACACCATCTCTAGCTTCCATGCTCACCTTCACTTCTTCATCTCTTCTCCTTGCTTGATTGCTTTTGGAACTTGGTAAGGGGAACTCTCTTGTGGAATCTTGATTTTAAATTCTTTGTTGAGATTATGGTTAAGGACTGGGGCTTTAACCATAACTATACATGCATGCCCCATTGCTGGAAATTGATATATGTTTGAATGTTTGTTGAGATTGAAATTGGATGAATGTTGTTGAATTTTCTATGGCTGTGATTGTGAGCTTTTGCATGTAAGGAATAAGGTCATTTTATCTTGTAAATTGAATGAGAATGGCTCTGGAAACAAGTTAAGTTAGGCATCTCTTTCTAAAAGTTGGTTTTTGATCAAATCTCCTTTGGAAAATTTTAGCTAAAAAATTCGAAACAGTGGCTGTTCTTTCATTTAGCATGTAATAACCCTCACTGTTTTGCTATTTCTGAAAGATCCAACCGTTGATTTTTTGTCAAACTTGTTTTCAATGAAAATAGACATAAAATGCAACAACTTTTGTTTTGATGTATTCGAAAAATAAAGTCATCTTCGGGTTCATCCATGGCTCGAGATTAGACTGTCCTGTTTTGGAGTTTCACTGGAACAATGCTCGGTTTTTGTTAAAATTCTCCCTGTGTACTGAATGTTTTTTTTAAATGTAATTAAACCTTTAAAAACTAGACACAATAAGATTTTTAACCATGTATATTAAAAAAATTTCCAAGCATAATTTATAAATTAATTTTTTTTTCAAAAGAAACAGAACAATGGTTTAAGACTCTGTTTTGAGGTCAAAATCTTAGGCTGTTAGTAATGTTTTTACTGGGAACAATAGAAAATGAATTTGGAAGCAAGAAATACCTTTTTGAAAAGATCAAGGAGTTAGCTTTAAGCTGTAAAAAGTGTCAGTTAATTTAGTTTTGGGAAGTGGGAGAAAATTTAATTTCTTTGGGTTATGTTCAGTGAGTACTAAAAATATGGAGTTACTGACTTAGAAAATTTTTATAAAATTTTCTAGATGTTGATTTTATAAGTGGTACACCTTTCTATAAACTAGATTTCAAGAGCTTCAATTTGATATAAAAATTATTAGATTCCAAGGTCATTTGCTTGTAGAGCTCACATTCAGTATTGCCAATGAAAATTTGACTCTATATTCAAATTTGATATTAATATGTATGCTTTTATTATTTTATTTTTAATTACTATTTTGATGCTGTGAGATAATGGATATAATATAACTATTGTCTGGATTGATTCAATTAAGTCTCAGGGAGGAAAATCTTGAGCATTTGACATTTGAATGTGTGAATTTCTCTGTTTTGGTGATACGGTCTGTTGACTGTAGTTTGAACTTTGTGATAAAATTGGTTGTTTGTGTGATGTGTTCACAAGACTCGAGCGCGAGTACTTGTGAGGACTAGAACTACGTTCTAGTATTGGTGGCTAGACTGCCATGTAACAGATAAATGAAACTTGAACAGTGAGCACAATTAATTAGGCTAAAAGATTTATTTTATTTTATTAAATAGAAATTAATTAACGAACTCTTTATTTTATGCATTGGACATAGAAAGAATTTAGGACCTTTGCGTGGAGGAATCAACGGTAAGTTATTAATTATTAAAAATTATAGAAATTGATGAGAGGGTGAGGCACAAATAAAACTTAACAATATTTTGTTACGTGTTGTGAATCATGTTGATTTCTGAGAGTCGTGCAATGGAACTATGTGTGCGCGGCGATTTGTGGGAACTGCAAGATGAAAAGGAGTCACATGGAGTGTTCCAGCTGTGAGAATAACAAAGAGAGGGGGTGGAGTTCGAAAGGCGTGTCACGACGTAATGTGATGGTCACCCATAGAAAGGTGATGGAGGCAAATGTCCTCCTTCATATGATTTTGAGCAGAGACGAGGTCTCAGGCTCGGCGTCTATTCAACCGTCCAGTACCATGTGCAGCGGAACCCCACTGTGACGAGAAAGAATAATCCGTGTGAGGAGAGTTGTGGAGGAGTCAGTTCTCCGAGTATTGGATGATCACAGTTGGTACCTGGGAGATGATCGTAAGGTAATGCGACCTTGGAGGGTAAGGCACTGAGTTGTGACGATAGATCACATAGCTGACTCGGCCACCCTGACAAAAATATGAGACATCATCGGTTGGTGAGAGCCCACCATAGTACCATGGTGAGAGATGTACTCCCAACAATCATCTGACTCAATTGTGTAAGACCACTGAGTTCTGGGAGTTCCAATGACAGCTGACTAGTAAGAAAGGATTTACAGAATTAGTGAAAGGAAACGATTAGGACTGCGAGTGTGAACGTTAGAAAACCACATGACGATGGTGGACAGGATTTTGTTTGTGACTTGTAAAGTCGTTGTTTGTGTGCTGCTTGATGAAGCAGAGTGTTCACCCTTCTGTTTATTTTCTTTTAGGGGCAAATGGCAGCAGAGGACTCAACCCTCCATTGGAGGATTGAGAACATCTTCGGGAGATGGGTAGCAGTTGTGGGCATGGATCACATCTTGGGCTACATCCGATTCGTACGAACGCTCACGTATGACCCTTGGGGCTTAGGATCTCTACATAGGGTGGGAGTTAGAAGATGACTACTCTGAGTCCTAGGACTTTCTTTTCTTTGTCATGTATTTCGTTGGGGTAGACCTAGGCGCTCAGATTTCTTTTGTTATGTGTATGTGTCAGTCATCATGTCATATGACTATGTTTTAGTTTTTCCGTACTTTGCCTTTTCACGTGTTTACTGTTATGCTCCGGGGGTACATTATGTTAAACACTTTCAAATATGCATACGTTATATTTCAGTTATAATTATCGATTGTATTTACTTATTTCTCTTTTACAATTAAAATAACGCCACAACCTTTTATTTCAAATTATATTAACATGTTATAAGTATTAAAACGAAGCGCAACTTTCGAAATTAAAATTGAGGAAAAAGTTTGTTTATTGTTTTAGAAAAGAAAAATATATCCATAAAATCCCAATCAAGTTTTCTTAATTTCACTAGATTTTCGTAAGTAAATTAATAAAAGTGCGTTATGAAATAATTAATTGAATTAAACCTCGCATATTTACCATTATAGAAATTAGGGTGTTACAAAATAGAGCAACGATTGTTGTACTTATATATATATATAGGCAAAATAAATATCATTAAACAAGTACAAGAGCTACTCAAACCCATATATAGCATTATTTAACCAACTAAAAATGGGTTAACCAACTCTAAAGATACATAAATAGGGGTTTAAACACCATTCAGGTAATAAACAAGAAGACTTACTAGATTTTTTTTTTTTGGTCGGCAAAAAAAAAAAGTATATATAATACGGTACCAGAAGTACCATGTTCAATACATTTGTGATTTAACAAAAAAATTCCCCTCATAAGCTTAATCTACTACGTGGAGATAAAATGGTTACAAACTCTTTGTGACATTAAATGGGCCATAATTACCCAAACCATTTTCAATACATCACCTTAATCCTATCCAAGACAGCCAACAACTCATGTCTTTTATCATAACAAATAGTCCCATTCCTTAATTCCCATATACACAAAATAGCTGAAAACCATATCATAGACCACATTTTTCGCTGAAAAGAGCTTTTCCCTAAGAAGTAGAATTAATGAAAGAACTAAGTCAAGGATTGGGGAATAGGCACAATGGCATCCATCCATCTAAAAACCAAATACCATACTTGGAAAGTAAAAGAATAATGTCCAAATAGATGTAAAGTTGACTTCTTTACTTGACCACACAGAGCACATTGCAATTTAGATTCAGAATTAAGCACCCCTGTAAGAGATAGATTCACCATAGATGGAATTTTCTCCGGAAATATCTACGAAGAGAAGGCCACTATCTTTGATGGGGCCAAACTCTTCCACATTATTGAAAAAACCTTTGCAAATTTCTAGCATTGGGAGCATTTTAGAGACCAGGACAACATAAGTTGATTTCACGGAGTAAAACTTTGATTTTGGGTACTACGACTCCGGTATTAGTGCAATAATATATTACATGTCAAAAAATTGGAAATAAAAAACTTCATGTAAGAAAATATTTTGAATCGTTACACATATATATTTAAGGCTAAATTATTCATATGGTTCATTATCTTTATTTTAGGTTGCAATTTAGTTTTTTATTTTTTTAAAAATTACAAAATGATCCCTTATTTATTAAAAATTGTAAGTAAACATGATTTTAATTAGATAATGTATTCATTACAATCATTTAGTTCTAAATAATTTTTTTTGTCTAGACCATAGGTATCCTCCACTGGAGGCAATCCTGTTTGAGCCGGGTAGGATCATTATGAGCGGCAAAACTCTCCCTCCGAGTATCTAACGTAGCTGCATGGCTAGGACTTGAACTCAAGACTTTTGGTTAAGCTGGAATAACCCCACGTCAATAATATTTGATTCATTAGTATTATTATAAAGAAATATTAACTATGATATCGTTAAAAAACAATAAATAAAACTCAGTTCTGGCAAATCATTCTCATTTATGTATTTTTTTATTAAGACTAAACATACAAACCATTTAAGCATTCACCAAAAAAAAAAAAAAATACAAACTATTTAGGCATAAGACTATATATATATATATATATATATATATATATATATATATATATATATATATATATATATATATATATATGCTTTAATTATTTAATTATGGTATAAGTTATCTTTTAATAGTAATTAAATTAATTATGATACAAATTATCTTAATAACAACACATGTTACCCATTTTAATTGTAATCGAATCAATTATGATATAAAATACTCTCTCCGGTCTTTTTTATAAGAAACAAAAGAGTTTTCTTTTTTGTCCTAATTATAAGAAACATAGACTCACTTTAAGCTGTATTAATTGCTAGTTTTCTTTTTTACCCTTCATCTTATGAAATCCATTAATGAGACACCTACTCATTTCTCATGCATTTATTGGTCTACTAACCATACAAGTTAAACTTATTGGTGGAGGTGCAATGTCATTAATGTAACCACTACTTAAACCAATAAATTTACGGGGTACTTTTGGAATAAAATTAAAATTTATGGCATTATTAATTTTAACTAACTAACTTAACTATTTTTATTGGTCTTGACGATTTAGTTATTTGTTTTTTATATAAAAGACCGGAGGGAGTAGTATCATAATTAATTCGATTACTTTTAGAAATGGTCATAATTAATTGCAAACCATCTACAAGGCTCTATGGGGGGATCTTCGTATATGTGCTGTGTTAAGATGTATTTTTGCTTTTGAGTTGGATACAACTTGTACTCATCTCCATTTATAATAAGAAGTATTTTTGCTGATAAAAAAAATGGTCGTAATTAATTCAATTTTAATTAGAAAACATAATCTATATGATATGACTATTATTAAAAAGGGTAAACTGTATCTTAATTATTTAATTTCAATTTAAAAAATATAATTTATATCATCATTAATTTAATTACTTTTAAAAAAAAAGTAACTTATATTAGAATTAATTACAATTTTTTCATAAAAATTTAACACAACAAAAACGCAATTTTGTTTTGTATTTTGATCAACAAAAACACATTTATGTTTTTGTTAGGAGGTGCAAATTCAATACACAATGAAAACGTGATTTCGTTGATTAAAATTGTAACACCCAAAATTTATTTTAAATTCTTGACATTTTATTAAATAAATATACTTATGTGTTTATCACTTAGGTAGAAAATAGGAGTAAATTTTTTTTTTAAAACATGTGTCTCATGAAAATTAAATAAAAGTAATATAATCAAAACTATTGTATCATAGCCAACACCCTTGTGCGTGGCAACATTATACATCAAATAAAAGTACTAGTGCATTGAGTCATAGAATATATATACAACTTTCCACTATGACAAAGGTCTCAAAAAGCATGTTTACTAATTGGTTATAAATATATATAAAACAAAAGATCTGATTCTACCATTCCTATATATAATATAGTATAAAAAGGGGAAAAAGTCCTAACCAAAGCAGTCAAACTACCTCCTAAAGTCTACCCATGAACCAACTCTTCTACTTTGATCTCTCGAACGGATCATTCTTTGTGGCCTCGCCTTCAACTTCATGATTGTCAACCTCAAGTCAGCCATGTGATCCAAAGGGTCCAAATGCAAGTCCATGTGCACAGCCATCGTTTGCTATTCGCGTATAATATCGTATCATACAAAGAAAAGAAAGAAAGAAGGAGTGAGGCATTTATGATTCTTATCATTTGAAATCACAAAGTGCAGTATCAAAGTCTTAAACAAATATAATAATCACTATATATATATATATATATATATATATATATATATATATATATATATATACTATACTCTTGATACCCTTCATCAAGGGACTAAAATATTAGAGAAATGATTGGGAAATAACATCCCTTTACTCATCATAGGTACTATGGCCCTTAACACGACCCCAATACTAATTTCATATATTACTATGGCCCGTAACACGACCCCGTTACTAATATCATATTTTACTACGGCCTTTAATATGGCCCCATTACTAATCTCATATATTACTATGATCCGTAACGTGACCCCGTTACTAATATCATATATTACTACGGCCTTTTAATGTGGCCCCATTACTAATTTCATATATTTGGGGAGATAATTGGGAGCCAATCATTTCATACTACAATACCTTCCTTTTGTATATACTAAGTGCCTTATGCTTAATAGCCGCTCAAAAAGAAGATGCTCAACCAATTGTAGTAATATTCAATACCCAATCCCCACACTAATAACCTCATAATTATACATATATAAATACATATAATAACTAAGAGAATTTATCTAATCTCAAGTTTCATAATCCCTCCGGAAAATTCGACAGAGTTTCCTCTATTTTTCGATACTTTCCCTCATACCCCTTTTCAAAAGGTATGGAAACAAATCACAACAGAAACCTGGTAATCAATTCACAGCATAATATAATCATCAAAATCATCCATAATATCTAATATTCTAAATTTCCTCATCATAGCTTCTTGGTCAAATATAGGTAGCTATCAAGCTTACCATCTATCAATCAATTCTCTTTGCCAAAGGCAATAATTCAATATATTTATCAAATATTAACTCTTAATATACAAAACAAATCATTATAAAATACTCATCAAGTGAAATCAATCCACTACAAGAATAAAGATATTTAAATCAAATTACACATAACTCTCATGTGTTCTTTCATCCTTCCTCACCATCACTCACTCTTAAAAAATTATAATTCATGATTTTATTCTCAATTTTATTATATTTTATGACAAAGCTTCACCCTAACTAAATCATTCTAGTCTTGTTCTCTTTTAAATTTTATGAGACAACTCACTTTATCATCATTTTCACTTATTATTATTATTATTATTATTATTATTATTATTATTATTATTATTATTATTATAACTAAGCTTTCATATTGGATTCTGAAAGTCCGACATAAATGGCTTCATTTCAATTTATTTATTATTATTATTATTATTATTATTATTTTTTACATTTAAAGTTAGGTCCTTACAAAAAAACAATAAATTAGATAAGTGCACTTCCTATACCAATAGGTATGGCTACCAGTATAGTTCCTCATTTTTTCCACTAGGTAACCGAACCATATGTACAGCTAAAACTCTCATTTCTTTTATTTTTTTTTATTTTTTATTTTACTTACATACCTAGTTCTAACACGATCAAGTAGAACAAAGATTCAGACCTCATCAATATCAATTTCCATCAACCAGACCGTAACAATTTATGGCACAAAGTGGCAATCTCTAACTTCTTTTAATTAGGTAATTATTAAGTTGATAACTTTTAACCCTTCCTTTTTCATTTAATATACTTAACTTCAAATCATTTCTTATATAAGTAGCAGTAGAATATATTTAAGCAAATTCCATTTCAATTCTTTAGCTTTGTACTTTAAACAAAGAAAGATCAACTGTCAGTGAATAAAAGTATAGAAACCACTATAATCTCATTTCAGATTTTATTGAACCGAGAGTTGCTAGCTAGAAACTAAACAAGACTTAATCAATCAAAAACATTTTTAAAACACATTCTAATACTCACTAATTCATTCCTCACGTGCTACATATATACCATTAGCTAATCATTTTTGTCTTCTCATTACTATATAACCGAACTAATATGAATTCAAAATCACTATTTTCATGCCTAAGTAGTTATAATATCAGTTTACTTAGATTCATGTTTATTCATCTTTGATTAAATTCTAAACAAGTAACAGTAAATCAGATTTTAATCTATCTATCATCTACACCAATGGTTATACAAAACTTAAACATTAAATGCCATGCATCTTCACTAATCACCATATAACAGAGGACTCTAGCAGCAAAGTAAAACCAAAAAAATAGTTAATTATAAAGATCAAGAGTATCCAAAGTCAACAAGTGAACTTTTATCCTCCTTTCTGCTCAAAACCACGAGCACTCACCCAAAACAATAAGGGGTTTCTTCAATTTTTAACAAGAAAGATGACATACAATTATTCAGGGTTCATAGCAACTTATCAAACGACATTTTAATTCAAGTCATGTCCCATTAATCTGTATAAAACAGAGCATTATGCACGTGAAATTTGAGAAATAGTACCACACACAATCAAATCAAAGAGAGATAAAGGGGTTTCTCTCTACTCTTAACTCACTTTGAGATCAAATCAACAAATAAGAATTAAACCCCCCCCCCCCCCTTACCTTGTTTCAGCATAACAGTTGAGAAGAAAAAGAGAAGGGATTCTTGTTTCACTCTAACCCTTGAGTTGCTTCAATGGTGAAAGGGAACAAACTTCTAACCTTTGTGAATGATGAAGATGAAGATGAAGATGAAAGGAGTTGAGGGGAAAAACAAAACTTAACAGCAGAGCTCTCTTTCTACGTTGCCCCCTTTTTAACGTGAGAGACAAGTTATGTTTATCTTCACCGTGGTATGACAATTAGTGGCTGGTAGAATTTTAAAACATTTAAAATTAATTAAATTAGTTATAATTATCTCAAACTGGTTGAAATTATCTAGAAAACACTGATGGGACTTCCTCTCCTTATTGGTTTTTTTTAACGTGACTGAGAGAAAGGGTAAGTGAGAGTGATTCTTTCTTTTCTTATTATTATTACTAAATAGAGTAATTTGGGTACTAAAATTTAAATAATAGCTCAAAGGTTTTCAGTTTTGTAAAATAACATTTCTGATCACTTTTATTACTTATAATAATGTTCTTGTAATTTTTTTTTTATAATTTTTAGAGTTCATTTAGTGTTCCTATTTGTGCTCTGTAAGTTACCCGTGAGCACTTAAATAAATATTTAGAAAATCTGAAAAATTTTCCAAAAATTCTTAAAAACATAAAATTATATTCTAAACATATTTACATGCTTAAAATATAATTTTTTTTATATGTAGTTAAATTATTTATTTTTCCTCTTTATTTTATTTCCTTTGTGTAGTATAATTAATATTTTGTATTTTCGAATTTATTTCAGAATTCGTTATAAATCTAGATATTATTTGTAATTTTGATTTAAATTAAATCTCTCAAAAATTTCAAATTAATATCTAGATTTTCATAACAAAATAAATATCAAACAATTAAATAAATAATATATATGTATAAAATATAGGGTGTTACAAAAATACACAACGAAATTGCACTTCAGTTATGTATTTCTTTTCACCCCTCTTACACAATGGAAACGCGATTTTGTTGTATATTTTAATCAATGGAATCGTGTTTTTGTAGGGGTATTTTTAGAAATTACAAAAACTAAACAAAGAATAAGGTGAGAAGAGCAAAAATTGAGGTAAGAATAGTAGTTCCCTTCAGGAACATACATTAGCCCACTTATTGACCCAAAGACTAAACCCATTAGAATGAGATAATTAAGAATAACAATAGTTGGGGCTAAAATATTTGTTGCACTTGCTATTTACACCTCGCATGTTTGATAAGTACACCCTCTCCCTTATCTTTAAATGTTTTATTGCCAATTATACCCTTTTATTTGTTAAAACATAGTCTAGAAATTATTTTTAGGAACAACATATATCAATTTTGGAAAGCAATTTTTGAAATCATGTTTTAACAAAATACCCATAATTCCAAAAACTTTCTAAAATTGATATATATTATTCTGGAAAGTATTTCCGGTAGTCATAAACAAAATCGAATACGAAATATCAATCGTTAATTGCTAGACGCATACTTATTTCGACGTTAGATATTGAGAGACTGATAACCCGTATCTGAAATTTCCAATGGACGAAACGTGAGGAGACACTTGATGGTGTGTCAGCTGTTTTAATTTGTAATTATTATTAAATGAGTTTCAAATAAATAAGAATAACAACAATCACAAATCAAAGTTGTTGACACACCATCAGATGTCTCCAACAATTAGCGATTAGAGATAATTGTGGGTTTTGAAGAAAGATACGTTATATATTTCGTATTCAATTTTATTTATGACTATCGAAAATCACTTTCCAAAACAACATATATCAATTTCAAAAATTAGTTGAAATAAGTTGAAAATGATATTCCATAGTATCAAACATTTGTGTGTTTACAACGAGAGGTACAACTGATCCACACATTTCTCCACAAGCTAATTGTTTTATGGATTAGCATGAAGATTTCCGTCTCAATTTTGGGGCAGCTAGCACGAGAAGTCCACTTCTTGCATATTTGAAGTTTCAACTTTCTTGTGATGCTGCAGGATCCTCTTTGCAGTTTCTTTAATTACCACCTCCTTTCCGCATCATTAAATGTTTATCTTTTTCTTTGTTTTCTTAAAACAAATGATGTTTTACAATTTTAAAAGTTTAAATAATTTTTTTTAAAAAAAATATACCCTTATCTAATAGGTGCAGGCTCCAAAGATAAAGTGTTAAATAAGAATATTTTAACCTAAATATAACAATTTTTTACTTTCATTAAATATTTCTTAACTATATACATTGAGTTTAAACATCTAAAGATACAGAAATAAGATATTACTACTAGCTAATCCTTTCCATTAAATTTCAAACCTCATACCCACATCTGACATCACCAATCAATCACCACAGAAATAAGATGCTACTCACCCTTCCCAAAAATCGATTCAACATCCCCACGGCTTGAACTGGCTTGGTTGGAAGAAGTCTTAAAGTTCATTCCCCCAAACCCGTATTGTTGCACCACAAGCACCGAAGAGCATGAACCAAAGCTATTTGATGCAAGCATGTCCCCTATGACCCCAAGTTCAGGGCAATCAGTCCATTCCAACAAATTTGACAGCACCAAAGAGTTCCTCCCTTTTCCATGCCCCAAAATATACAAATCATAGCTCCCTCTATCCAACTCATTAAGCACTAAAGGAATATCATCACCAGTGTGCACTTCCTCCTCTGCATAGGTTACGGAATCCTCATTGTTCACAGCCATGAGCCTGAACAAACTCACATACTCCTCATCCAACTCCTTCTCCTTCCCACTGTCCAAAACAGTGGACAACATCCCCTGAGCCTCATAATTAGGTATTGTATTCGTGTCCACCTCAGCAACCTTCCCAAACAAGAGAATATGCACCATGGAAAGATGGATCCCCGGATGCTTCGCCATTCTCCAAGCAATGGCCAAGGCTTCACGGTCATCAGGCCCACCAATGAACACAACACAAACACGCAAATTCACCTTGGACAGCGACCCGTGTCCCCGATCCACCAAG
Source organism: Pueraria montana var. lobata (assembly GCA_026413185.1). Taxonomy (NCBI): domain Eukaryota; kingdom Viridiplantae; phylum Streptophyta; class Magnoliopsida; order Fabales; family Fabaceae; genus Pueraria; species Pueraria montana. The sequence goes on along the minus strand of CM048652.1, from coordinate 27,215,862 downwards.
ATCCCCACGGAACACGGTGCATGCTGCATCACGTTATGGTTTATCTCCTTGAACGCGGTGTTGGTCACCTCGAGCGCGGCCTCCGCGCTCGAGTGCTTGTGGAAGGGGAGGAGAATCAGGGACGCCTGTCTCTCCTCCGCGATGTTGTAGACGTCCTTGTGAATCGTCTCGAAGGACGACACAGCGGTGAGAATCTCCACGCCGGAGTTCGCGTGCGCTTGCTCCGGCGTGAACTCTGCAAAAATGCTTGCAATGCTCTCAGCCTCCGCCTGTGACTGATGGGAACTGGTTTGGTCTACCAGAAATGCAGTGCCGCGGCCTTTGAGCTCGATGAGCTGAAGGGCAAACACGCGCAGAGGGCTGGCGTTTGTGGCACAGCATGCTTCGAGGATGCTGATCATTCCCGTGGCCTGGCGCGCGTTGTGGACGCAAGCCATGACTCGGATCTCTGCATCTGCCCTCAGGTTCTGTATTGTCCTTAGCTTGTCTTTCTCAAACCGCTTTCTTGGCTTGTACATGTGGTTGATGGTAGGAGACACTAGTACAGTCATCAGAACATTAGCCGTCAACATAAGTGTATAGAAATCCCTACTCAAAATCTGAAAATAAAATTACATATACAGTTATTCATCAGAGAAAATAGTATATGTACCAACAATATCTTTTAATCACAAGTTGTCATATATAATAAAAAATTTAAAAAGATACGAAAACTACATTATCTTGCTTCTGAACTGGTGTGAATTTCTCTTGAAAAACACTAAATCAGACATGTCAAAAATTGGTTAACTTTTAAAATAACTATCTTAAAAGTTATATTTTATAGGTACTGACATGTTTCTCATGTTTAGTATAGTAGTTATATGATGTGTTTCTTGCTTCTTTATATGCCTGCATTATAGATTGTAATGTAAAAAAAAAAATATGAACTTATTTTTTTTGTAATGCATGCATGAGCACTCCTTGAGCATTATCTATTTGTATCTTTATTTACTTATACAAAAAAAAAACTTAAAAAGTCATATCTACCATGCATGATTTCTAATTAGTCATTGTTATTGAAAATAAACTCCATGATAAATGAAAGACCAACAGATATAGCTAGAAAGAAAAATGACAAATAATATATGTAAACTGTTCAACCATGGCAACCAATTAATACCTGCCTGTCACTTGCAATGTTTAGCATTATCAATGGCAAGAGGCCTTTGGTGTTCAAAAGCGCTCCAAGTGCCACGCCATCTCGAAAAGGCATACTATAGAAGCCAGTGGCTATTACGGTGCTTACAATCTTTGTGCAGCATGACAAGACCATGATTATCACCACGTTGAGCATTTTGTGTAGCCGGAAAGTATTGAAGTCGAATCTCACGCCACAGCTAACAAAGAACAACGGTGCCAGATACGTAGACACAAGATCATCTGACCTTTCCATCAACATGTCAGCAAATTTTCCCCTAGGAAGAATCAATCCAAACACCAATGCCCCAACAATGGAGTGAGTGCCAAGCATTTCTGTAACGTGTGCACAAAACAAAACGCCTATGAGAACATAGGATAGCTTGTAGTTGTCCCACTCATTCTTTTCAGTTTTTTTAACTATTAACCGGGTGAGTGAAGGGCGCAGCACAAAGTAGCAAAAAAGCACAAAGATCATGGTCAAGATCACTGACAAAAAGGGTCTTTCACTATGAGTGGCAAATGGAATCAGCAACACAAACATTGCCCAATTGTAGAAGTCATTAATTGTGGCTGCAGTTACTGCCACTCTACCAAGCCCTGTGTAGAGAATCTTAAGATCAGCTAGAATGTGAGCAAGAACAGGATAGTTTGTGACACTAAGAACCAAAGCCCAGAATAAATATGCACTTGGTGTGTTGTAAAGTGACATATTAGTGTAGAGAGCTTGAGTCAAAGAATATATTGCAGCCCCTAACGCCATTGGAATGATGGTGGCAGCGATGGCAATGGTGGTGGCCTTTTTTCGTGCTAGTAGGACCGTGTCTAAGTTCATCTCCAAGCCAGTTAGGAAGACGTTGTAGATGAGACCCACATGTGCCATGGTCTCTATACCAAGGAGTGCTTTTGGAGGTATCACTAATGTCATTATTGGAGTTCCATCAGCTATTTGTGGACATAGTAGTAAACCCGCCTACATTGCCAAAAAGTGAAAAACGAAAACACATTTCACCACATATTAATTATGAAAAGAATTCTTTAATGTATGAGAAAAAAAAGAAAAAAACCATATATCCAATCTCACGAAAAAGGAATGTTATTGACACACTTTTTTAACATTCGTTTTTTAACATATTTTCTATCAGAATTCAATCAAAAATTTGTATAATTTTTAAGATAGTTATTATAAAAGTTAATAAATTTATCATATATGATGATTTATTATTGAATGATACCGTAAAATTTATTAAAAATTATAAAATTATGAGTCAAAATCGTTGAGTAAAAAATAATACTTAAAACAATTTTGCGACATCCAATAAATTTTAATTAATACTAATGAAAGAATGTGTTTAAAAGAGTGTTTTTAGATAATGTGTTGTTATTGCACAATTATGACACTGGATAATCAACGAGCCTTCCTTGATACATAGTTTGAATGTATAGTACCAAATGGTTTCGCACGAAAAATACGAAAGCTGTAAATCAATGGTCCTACATGATTTCCATCAAGCCTCTCTTTTTATTCAATTTTCAACTAATAAGAAAGAACAGTTTAAAAAAAAAACTAATAAGAAAGAAACATCTTGTTTCTTACTTGATTTCATAGAAACTTTCTCTTAGCATTCCTCTTTGAATGTAAGTATACGGAGAAACGCATGTAAATGCATATAGCCAAAACAAAATGAAAGAGGGATGATATTAATTTGTACGAAAAATTTCATGTGTACGTAGAATCAATTATAAAATAAAAGAACGTGACAGAAATAATTCGTGGTTAGTAATTGACAGTTTTCATCAAAACTTTTGTCAAAACAGTGTCATACTATTTAACAATTTCTAAAATGAAAAGAGAGAAATGCGAGCACTTACAATAAATTCAGCAACAAAATGTGGTTGATTGAAAGGTCTGAGGATGTAGTGTACGAAACGGGTGATAGAGACGATGAAAAGCAATAGGAGGGTAAATTGGGGAAGAAAGAATCGTAAGATGTTTTCACTTTTCCAAATCAAATTTGGATTATCTACAATAAGTTGGGAATGTAAGTAGCGTTTTTCAATTTCTGCCATAGCTTCTCTTGGTATGTCACTTGTATCTTAAACCCTTGTAATATCAATTAGATTTTTTTTGCTTTCTCCTTCTCCTCACTCCTCGTTGCACAAAATATGAACATCTTTGTCGCCAGCATTATCCATTTGATGAATCCATTAATGATGGGAATGAATAATAACAGAAGAAATCAGTGAGAACAGAAAAACCAAAAAAAAATATAAAACACGACCATGTCGGGGTTATGTTGCGCGCTATGTTTTCTTATCTTCAATTACGTAAAACTTCTTAACTGATTTGCTATTTTTGTTCGAGGCAAGTAGTTCACAGATTTTTAATTGATTTCGTTATCATCTCTTCTATTATTAGAACATCTTAATTAGTCATCCTCTTTGTGCCATTATTATAATTGTGATATTACTAGGGTTTACCGTTTGTATATACCTACATCGATCCATTTTCACGTTACCTATTTAGTGCATGCTTGGATTAAAGTTTGCAAGCATAACTTTGAATTAAAAGTATGTTACAAAGTTAAGTTTGATAAAAATGAGTTTACTATAACATGATTTATATTTGAATATTTTTTGTTCAAAAGTATATTGATAAAATAAAATTTGTTTGGATAATACCAATGAAAAATACTTTTACTTCATGTTTCTATTGTAAATATACAAATCAAAAGTACTTTTACTTTAAAAGCATCAAATTTGTTGCTTCTGATCCAAACCCGGATTTGGTCCAAACATAGGTTGCAGAATTAATTTTCGAAACTCTCAAACATGATGCCAAACTGAGTTTGAAGCTTCAAAAGTATGTTTGAGGTACCCAAACGTGTATCCAAACATACCTTTAATTTTACAAATTAGAAAAGGAATGATGCATAAACGAATGCTTGCTAGTGAATATACTGACAACTCTTTTGATTGTTAGATGAATGAAAGAGTGTCTGGTATTTTTTTAAATTAAACAAATGAAAAAATAAAAACATGTTTTACTAATAATTAAAAGCAGATACTGGAAATACTTAAGAGATTAAAATAATTTTTTCACAACATTTAATGCATGTCAATATTGCCGGCAAGTGTCTCTTGTACATGGCTTCATTTAGTGGAACTAACATTGGGAATGGAAAAGCTTTGCCAAGTTGATGCCTGGATGGTATGTGATCAATTTTATATCTTAGATTAATTACTTTGTTGGTTTAATTCCTATATTAAGAGTACGAGTTACACATAGGTAAAATTATTTCATGAGTATTACTTTTTAGTATCCATGCAAATGCAACGCACGAGATGCAAAGAATTTAATGATGAGTATTATTAAGAGAATAAATTCAAATTCCCATTAAAATCAATTCAATAATATTCATTGTGTACGGATCAAATGGTGTCTAGCATACAGAGAAGTAACATCTCAACATGTAAGAATTGATGTCAGGAGAATGTTATGTAACATACAAAGGCAAAAGCTTTCAGATAGAATCAACCTTATTGCTGTCAGTCATTATAAAACAAAAAAAATAAAAAAAATATACTTAAACACCCAGATACTATTCAACACCTAGAGAGTGATATTTTATAAGAAAAAAGAAATAAAGAAAAATAAGAGATATTGATATAGTATTATCCAGGTGTTGATGAAATGTTGACATTCATCTTTCTGGTTTCTACAAATATTAACGCCATATATATTTTACTATCACATGGCGACATAAATGGCATACACTTGTAATAATTTTTCAGTTTAAAACCATGCTTTTTAGGGGGAAAAGGGGTCCTGTTAAAATATTTCTTGTGGAAAAAAATCATAAATTTGAGCTATATAGTGAAAAGGCAACAAATACAGGCAATCACAGTTACACCAATACCTTAAATCCTGACACCACACCACAATAACGAACTAGTATTTATTTTAACGTCAATTCCACAGCTTTATTACCAGCACTTAAGAGTCAAATTTGAAACCAGAATTCTAGGTACAAAGAAAATCAAATGAATATTACCAGCAAGATTTCCAACGTAAAAGTCAATACCTTTATTAATATTCTAGTTCTAGATTAAAAAAATATAGTGTGCTCAACTACATGTATTTCAGTGGATGCCAAAATACTACTCTGTGTTTATCCCTATCAGCAGCCAAGAGCCATAACTTTTGGTGGGACAAGTTCCTAAAGCTTTGCCGTTATCCCACTCGGAATTGGTTTTGAAGAACCATTATCCTTAATGTCATTATCTTTAGAATCCATTTCACATGCATTTGGCGGAACATCTACTGCAGGGGAACAGTTGAAGAATCCATGAGGCTGCACAAAATAAGGGAGCTTCGTAGGTCAGACAAATGGAAAACCGAACAGATGTTCCACTGAAAATCGAACAGAACAATAATACCAAATAAAATCTATTGATATTCTAGTGCTGTTCAAAGCTCTTCGCGTTCAAGCATTAACATCATATAAAGTAAAAAACGGCATGAGCAACAAACCATCATATAAAGTAACCTAAATAAAATGATAGCCAAACAACAAATTACTCAAAAAGGTTCTCAATAAAAGTGAACGAAAAAAATCAACCAAGTAATTACCATGAGCATAAAACCAATGTGCTCTACTGGCATAACAGGCCAGTCTTCCAAACGAGGAACATGTGTGATTCCAAATATATACCTGAAGATAACACAGTTAGTTTGGAGAAGACAAAATGTGAAAACATGCCAAGGGTGAAACATTAACTGATTAAAGTGAATTGGCACAAGAAAATGAAGATTGAAGAAACTTATTTTGACAATGTTTTAATAAAATAATAGGTTGTTGCCTGATGCTGTTACATATTTTAATATACTACTTTACTGATACAAATAGAGATCACTAATTTAGCATTACAAATTTTGTAAGTATAAATCCTGAAAAAGACTTTCAAAAAGTGAGGTAGATGTGTGCATCAGAGAGTGAGGAAAAAAGAGGGGGAAGTTTTACCAAAGAACTACATTAGTTTCTTCCAAAGATCGGTTCTGCTTAACCCATGTAGCTAGTCCTTCACCAACACGTGGATTTTGATTAGGAAATTCTCCTCCAGGAAACATCTCATCACGTGAATATGTTGTTACCCAAAAATTATGCTTCAAGAAAGCAGCTCTTCTTAAAAACTTGGCTTCAGAGCCTGCCAATGGTAAGCAGTTTGAGCCAGGTACCAGCTTGTAGCCTGTCAACTGTCCAGTTCTATTGCATGTTCTCGTGTTCCTTACCTGAAGGATTATTAAAACATTAGCAGGTCCAAAGAATTAACTCAAAAAGTCAAAAACTGTTGGAATCGTGGTTTAACATAATATACAAAGCCGTATGTTTAAAGCAAAGTTCAAAACAAGATACCAACCCACTGTAAGTATTTTCCCGGCGATAAAACCAAGTACAAAATTTTCAGCCTTAGGTACAAAAGACACCTATTTGAAATTACTAACCTTAAGGTCTTTTTCCATAAGAAAGCATTCAAATTTTTTAAAAGCATAACAGCTATTTCTCATCATTGCAAGTATTCAACATTTCAACAGTTTGACAAAATGCAAAATTACCAACACCAATAGTTTGAAGTTGGTTGTAAAACCCACAAAAGACTTACAATCCAATGTCGAGCAGTCAAAGAATTGCAATCACGCATGGCTTCCAATTCAGATCTGAGCAAAGTCTCTTCAGCATAGAATGCATTATTGTGAACATTCTTCTCACCTGGTTCCTCAACTTTCATATTGACCTCCACAACCTATAAATCATCTTGAGAGAATAAGAATGTGCACTTAGAAAAGAATTACATGCGTAGTTTATTGAAGGAGGAAGCCGTTCACAAGTAAACTTGCAAACAAATCATGACAGTAGCCAATTCTGTTACTTAAGTGTTAAAATAACAAAGTGGTAAATTTGGCTTCTGAATACCCAAGGCAGATCATGATGAGGGATTTCAACATTGTAATAGCATATAGCCCTGAATCACAAACTTGCAATTACTTGGGAAGAAAAATGAAATAAAAAAATAGGTAGTTTCGATAAATCACATGAAAAAGTGGTGCACTTAATTCAAGTTGTGTATAAACGTTGATGAGTTCACTGTGAAAATTATAATCAAGAATTCTTTTAGGATGAGACACTGATGAAAACTAAAAAATGAATATTTCTGCAGGAGGAAAACTCACTGCTACCAGGACATTCCCAATCACCACTTTATTTGATCCATCGACCACTAAACTAGAACTAAGGGATGCCACAGAAATTATTTTTTATTAATGGAGACAGAAACTGATGAAGCACAACCTATCAAGGTCAAATTTAGTAATTCCATGCAAATTACCTGATTCAAAGCTTCACCAGGTTTAGAATCAACAGACATGTCCATGCGAGCAACAAAAAAGTGTTGATGAACGGGTGCATATAGACCAGGTGCAATCACGGTTCCGTATTTTCGAAACTCTCCAGGCAGCAAGGCTCCTAGGCTGAGAATTCCAGTTAGCTTTACTTCAGCTTCAATCCTTCCATCCTGGAAAAACACTCATTTTCCAAAGTTAAATATCATATGACAAGAGTATTACAGAAAAAAAATGAAAAAGACAATATTCAAGTAGTTCGTGAAAAAGCAAACCACAAAAAAAATGTATAATGCTGAAAGTGCCTTCAACCAAAAAAACAAGCTAACTAAAAGAGTAAAAAGATGCAGTCTTGTAGAGTCTAACAATAATTCAAAGAGTGATCAGATACTGGATATTTGTGAATTTTACAATAATGAAAGCAAGATTGATTTAAAATGTCACTGTAAGCATATTTATCTCTTAAAAGGATGTGATACCCTACTTGCCTGATAAAAATGCCAAAAAAATCCATACTCATAGTTAGCAACGGTACATATGAAAGAAACTGAAAGTCTTCTAGATCTTCGAACTTCTGCTAAGCCAGTTCTCCAGTCTTGATGCTTCCAGAGAATTCCATGATCCTCTTCTTGCAAACATACACAATTTTCGATTGTTTCCACTCCACCAGTGAAATTTGTGAAGTGCGAATCAAAATACTTGATGTAGCCCAAACAATCACATCCCTGTAACAACAAACATTGACCTTAGACAAATAGGAATCCAATAAGAAAGAATACAGTGTCAAATGATAAGCATAAAAAGAGGACAAATATGTTATTCTAAAACCTTCTTGAGTGAATGTGCATTTTTTCCCAAGCCATCTTCCCCAGCATCAAAAGCATTTTTTCTGTAATGTGGGTCATTTGGATCTCCATAGGGAACAACCATCTCCACAAAACTCAGCCTATGAGCAACAGGCCTTCGCCCATGACTACCATCAACATATGCAACAGAATATATAACCAAACCTTCTTTGGGTGTGAATCCTATACGAAAATTCCACTGTTAAAAGAAAGAACAAAGACAAGTTATACATCAAGTTGCAAATTATCAACTAGTAGTTAAAGTGAATCAACTCTTTTGACATTTCAAAAGACTAATAAAGTAACATAACATCTACCTTCTGCCATTCAACAAAATACCCATTGACACGGAAGCTTGGACCTTCAGGCTGAATAATTTGCAAGGGTTTTACATCACTTCTATCAGAGCTACCTCTAGTTTCCCCAGGAGTATAGTTCCTCAAGGGATCAACCGGCGGGAGGGGAACAAGTTTACGATCTTCAAACTCTATCACGACCATGTTTTGCATATCAACAAGAACATAGATGCCCTCAACTGGGCGGGCATAGCCATTTTCCATAGGGCAGTCACTCTCAGATTGACAAAATATGAGTGGTTTAGCAAGTCTTCTCCCAGGAGCATCTGCTTCACTGTAATAACCAACACACCTGCAACAGAGTTATGCAGAACAAAGTCTCAATAGACATAACACAAAGAAAAAGAATAACAATGACTCCAGACAAGAGATCTATCAACAATGGACATCCAACTAAAATTACCAGGGATCAACCATTACAAGGTCCATGTCTTCAATTCCCCTTTTCTTCATTGCCTCTATAAATGGGGGAAAACTTTTGACAACAGCCTCACATTCTGCATATTCCTCAGCATCCTGAAGATATTGAGAATATTAGAACTGCAGCAGCTTAACAAAACTCCACATTTTTTCTGATTAACTTTCATAACTTGGGCATCCAATTTCAGATTTAGATTTTACCAATATACTAAACCAAACATTATTATTTCCCACTCATGGTGAAGGGTGACATGCAGTTTTCTCCAGTTACTTTGTAGGGTTGATAAAGCAAATACATGAAATATATAAGCTAGTGTGGCAAACATAGATTGAGTAAACTTTGGATTAATTTCTATTCCTGATCAATACAGACTGCCCAAAAATGTCTCGCTTGAATTTAATATTTGAATCTGATTTGTTATTCAATATTCTTATATGAAATTATCATTGTCACATTCATAAACACATAAGTAAAAGCAAGTCAAGGAACTATAGAGTCTGCTTCCATTTATACAGCATATTCTGTGATTGTTTCACAAACTGTCTGTGCAAAATTGAACTGATATTAAGGGGTTAAGTTATTTTAAAAACACTACAGTAGACAGTGGTGCACAATGGATAGAAGGGGAATCAGAAGTCACAAGGAAAAGACCAACATACCATTGGAGGCTGAACATCTGGAACAACATGTGATGAAATTACTTTTCCTCGGTGATGACCACCTCGAGTTACTGCATGTACTTGTGACAACTCAACAATCCATATACTAGTCTCATTTGTTTTCTTATTGTAAACAACAAGTCTAGCGCATCTTGGAGGGAGTTTAGCTGGAATCAGAGGTCCTCCTCTGGTCCTTGGAAGCAATGATGGTTGGAAAGGTGGAAAGAAATATGCATCTGCCAGCGCAACAACATTTTTATCTGGCTCCAGTAAAACTACTTCAATGAAGCGCATACTATCTCTAAGCTGTAAGATATAATACAATCGGGGAGGAGGAGAGATATCATAAGTAATCACTACTTCACCTCAAATTTAATTTTATTATATTGCCAGAACTATCCAAATCTACAAATATATCCACTTAATTTAACAAAAAAAAAAAATCACAGTGTAGCTGACAACCTCAGGAGTAGCTCCAGCAGCCCTCACAGTTGCCACGGCCACAGAGATTTCAGCAGCAGATAAAGGGTCCAAAGGGTGGCTTGACTGGGCCCTTGGCATTGTAGTGACTCCTATGCAACATTACAAAAAATAATAGTAACACATTTAGCTAAATATTAAAAAATGTGAAAGCAAGCAGAACTTACATTCAAGAACTTGCAAAACAAAAATTGAATATAAAAAAAAAATAAAAAATAGAGAGGATCTATTTGATTCCCTTCTCACTTTTTGGTTCTAAAAAGTGCTTTCTAAACAAATTCGCACCACTCAACAATCAATACCCTCATCCAAAATTTATTAAGCTCTGAAACAGATAAGAGATACTCTCCCAGTGGTCCTAACTGGAGAGTGTAGACTTATACCTACACTAAAAAAATACAAATTTAAATTTAAATTTAAAACATAACAACAGTGATGAACTCATTATTTCCACGAACCAAAGCACACGTCATCGAATACATGCAAGCACACAATCATTTGCCACTTATCCTTTCACATAGCATCACCATACGCACACAAACATAACAACATGAAGTCAACCATGTCTTCATTTTTTTAATAAGTTTAATTACTCATTTCGTCCTTATACCTGTAAATACGTGTCGGACTAAAATGTAAAAATTGGGCGAGTATAGTACGAAATGAGTAATTAATTTATTTTTTTTAATGTAATTGAGCGTATTTTATTGAATTTAATGTAACGTAAAAGAGAGAGAAGAGATGAGATGTTAGGCAGCGTACCCTTGGCATTGGTGGAGGAATCGACGGGGCGAATGAGCGGGACGTCGGTGGCGGCGGCCGTCCAGTCTTGCGGCGGTGCTGAGGCGGCGGCGGCTACGCGGGGAATGGCGGCGGGTGCGTCGGTGGCGGAACAGCAAGAAGAGGATGGTAGTGGTGGCGTCGCCTTTTCCGAAGCTGAGGCCATTGCAGAGGGTTCGCTATCTCACCGATTCCGCCACCCCAATAGGTCTCGGAGCAGTACACTGACATACAGCAGTAATTCACCCTCCTCTTCTTCTTCTTCTTCTTTTCTTCCACTTCGCAAACTAGGCAAGGCAACAAACAACACAGAGAGAAGAGAAGAGAAGGAGAAAGAGGAATGAATAAATAGGAAGCAGAGCCAGCTGTGATGAACACGAAAAAAAAAGGTGAGCGACTCTGCTTTATATACTGCGAAATCAAGCAACGTGTTTTTAAGTTTTCACTCTCCTACCTGCGTAAGCGTAATTCCGTCCTTTCCCTTACCGCCTCATTCTTTCCATTTCCATTATTATTAGGATGAACCGTAACTTTGGTATCCGAATGTGTAATTTAACATCTTTTTATTTCCAAAATTACACATTCAGTGACCTATATGATATTTTGATATTTTCAGAGACTAAAGTGACGATGGATTATACTTTCGGGGATTAAAGTGGTAATTTACCCTTATTATTAGATACCACTAATATTATTCTGTCAAAAAAAAAAAAAAGATATCACTAATATTACTAATATCTGTTCATAAGTAGAAAAGTCTTACATTCTATTAACCAGAAATTATGTTAATTACTATATTTTTTGTGAAAATAAACATGTGTATCATGCAAGACAATTTTTAATTAATTAATGAGAGTGTCACTAACATTCATCTAATTAACAATATAAAAAAAACATATTATTATTAGAGAAAAATTGTTATACACTAACGGTGGAAAAAAAAACTACACAGTCATTCAATCACAAATTTCAATCAATCACATAGAAAGTGTTAGAGAGAGTGTCGCTAACATTACTCTAATTGTTATAGATTATTATTATCAGGTGTATTTGCATTTCTTTATTATGGTTATTTCTGGAATATTTTCTAATTTGAATTATCACTATTTTGATAGTATAATTTTAGTTTATTTATTAATTTAATATATTTAATAAAAATCATGATACTCTATTAATGATTCACGTCAACACATTTAAATCAAATACTCTTCTACTATTATTATTATTATTGTTGTTGTTAATAGCATATTTTTTAATAATTATTATTATTAGTAGTTAAAATTTAATAAAAATTATAAAATTATGAGCATAACTAATTAAATAAAAGGAAACATATAGGCAAATTATAATTTTTAATAAATATTAATTAATAATAAAAAATTAAAAAGGATATATTATAAAGTATGTTACGTGCGGATATTTCACTTTTTGAATTTTTGCAAAGAGGAGTAGAGGATAAAGACGAGGGTGAGGTAAGAGAGAGGGTGGGAATAGTGGAAGTGTACGTTCAGATTTAAAGGAAAAAATAAAGCTGGTGGAGGAGGGCTTATCAATGGGGTCCAATACGATAAGTAGGTGGGGGGTTGATAGGACGATCTGCTTTTGCCTCTGTACATTTTCATAAAGTCCAAACAAATAATTACCAATTTTGACATCACAACCAAGCAGGGACGGAACCACGTACTGCTCTACGGGGGCAGTCGCCCCCCCTCAATTCACAAAAAATTGTTACTTCCTTTACATTATTTTAATACTTATCTATTGTCCTTCTACCTCGCCCCCCCACCCTTTTATATTAGTAGAGTATATATTACTTAGAGTATTTTTTTTAGTACCTTCAAAGAACAAAATGCTATTGCCTATTAAGCTGCCAAGTATGTTAACCTCATTAATTTTTATATATGGAATATCTTCTCTTTTAAAATTACAATCCAGGATTTTATATTCTATTATTCTCAGAATAAATATATAATTTTACTACATTAAATATATTCATTAATACTAACCTCCTCTAGGTACATTTGTTTTCTTCAAATATTTTATATTCTCTCATCACCACACATATAAAATAATAAATTTTATCAATTAAAAATATATAAGGTGTATTTAAGAAGTAAATCATATATGATACTAGTATTCTCAAGTATTGCATCATTTTCTTTCTTCCTATTCTTCACATCGGTTAAATCATCTTCTTTTTTTTCAAATATTGCTATATTTTTCATCCCCAAAGCAATAGGAGCAGTAAGAACAACCAACAACCAACAACATGTATTCTTCTTCTTTTGCTTTTATTCCATTTTATAAATTTTATTTATAACAGTAATTTTATACATTTGTTAGAAAAATAGTAGTATATGTTAATTGCTATAATTACTTTTAATTGCTCATATTAATTTTAACTTTAATTATTTCATTTTAAGTTAATTTATTTTTAATTTTACGTTAGTGAAATCTTCACTTTTAATCATATTTTTTTCCATCTACAAAACTTAAACTTGAGACATTGTTTAAGAGATCCGAACATAGTTCCACTCGGATTAATGACATGTTAATATATGTTAAGTTTTAAATTGCTTTTAATTTGATAGATAAATTAATTCATATAAAACAGTGCTTATAAAAAAATATATAAAACAGTTAATTTGAACTACAAATCATGCTTAATAAAGGTGTTAAATTTTTGCCCCCCACAACAAAAATTTCTAGTTCCGTCCCTGCAACCAAGCTTTGCTTCATGCCATGAAAGGAGGAAAAAATAATAAGGAAACGTCTGTTTTGTATCTATTAGCATTAATATTAAGATAAGATTGAGATATGGCCGCATTAAAAAATATTAATATAATCAATAATCAATACAATACATGTAATTGATTATGATGAGTTTTATTTCATAAAAATTGTCTTTTCATGTATTCATAATTGTTATTCATTGATTAGGGAAGATTCAAATCTCATGTAATCTCGTTTGAGTGGGTGAAAATTAATTTGTGTGGTAATCATTGATGTTAGGGTATTTTTTGTACCTTTGAAACAAATTTTATAATAAGTAGAGTTAATTTATAAAAAAATGAAAATTTAATTTTTTTTTTTATGTAAATAAAATTAATCTAGCTATAAATTTCAATTTTTTTAAAGTATATTTATATTTATACTTTTTAAGATAATTTTATAATTCTTTTGAATAATTTTTAAATATAACTCTCTTTACCCCATCCAAAACAATAAATTTAAGCTTTCTTTATTTTTTTTGTCTGTTTTTCTTTTTGTTTTATTGCACATATTGGTTATTTTTTGACTTTAAACTTCGTTTCATTTCAATTGCCTAATCATTCAAATGGTGTATTATTTGGATTTATGACTCCTCAAACTAAAATCAAAAGGTCAGCCGCGAGATATCCTCTATCAATTATTATAGTATATTTAAAAGTCGTCTTGATTCTTGTAAAATAAAACCAAGGCAAGATTCGTATACATTTTTTCCCCCGGTTTTCAGCGTTAACTAGTTAGTTTGTACATTTTTTTATCCAGACAAATTGTCAAATAAGAACAAAACAGTAAGATGAGATTGCAAATTTGTATATTACAAAACAACATGATTATATACCCCGTGCAACTTCAGTCTCATTCAGTCCACCACTTTTATTCGTTCATTTAGTATAGCCTATTTATTTAAACCACCACCATATGACACGAAAGAACCTGTGCATATTTCAGGGCTGAAACTTACGGTGTGCATATAGGCAGAGTTCATAATTGTTGCCATCTCCATTTCAATTATAATTGCTGCCATGTCCATTTCTTATTATTAGAATTGGTTATCAGAACCAATAAATAAAATCAGTGTTTTTTGGTGTGAAATTGCCAAGAATAGAGAATATAGTACTTCTATAGTTTTGATGTGGCGAGAGGGAGAAAGAAATAGCAAGTACCACTCTTTCTCTTTAAACGAATCCTGAGTTCGAAGAGGAGATTGTGAACAACAATAGTAACATGAAATATAGATACTGACATGCAATTAAATTTTTAGAATACAAAAGCACTTAATTGAAGAGTACAGAAGTGAGTGGTGAGCACTTAAAAGGTTGCTTCCAATTAAGATGTCACACGTGGTTTTTTACTGTTTTTGTTAGCCATCTCCATTTAGAAACAACAGTGTTTCGACCACTACTTAAGGCTGAGCATTATCGATTTGATAGGAATAGAAAATAAGGTTTCAATACAAATCTTTAAAATGGAGTCAAATAATAAGATGTCTTATAACATGGGCATAATAAACTTCTTTATAACAGAGACCAAATATTTAACAGGGATTTAAATAAGGTTTTGAGAATATTTGCCAATCATATAGTCATTTGTATGGGTTATCACAACTATGTATAACAGCAACAGTGTTTTTCGTAGTATAAATTGAAAGGAAGTTTGATGACCAAGAGTATCAAGGAGAATTTTTTTTGACAGAAAAGCAATTAATTGAAGAATACAGACATTGTTGTATTCTTAAATTAATTATTTTCGAGATTTAAGCAACATATATGACAAAAAATTGACTGCTGCTGAGTGAGTGATAACAGTGTTTAGCATTCCGGCATTGTAAGAGCTGCACATAGAGGTAAAGATTGTAAATATCTATTGAAGTGTAAAGTGGTATTGAAGCAAAAAAAAAAAAAAAAAAAAAAATCAGGTGCTGAATAGGAAATAAGAAAGTAATTACTATCTCTTATATTACTTTTCTGTTCAGTTTGAAATAAATAATGAATTTCTGGTCTTTGAAGCACCTGCATATTATAGTGTAAGATATAAATATAACTTTGAGATTATGAATGTAATCTTGTTGCAGCATTGTGATTTACTCTGCTATAAAAAAAAAAACACTTTTGGTACCACAAAACTGGAATGATCACATTAGAGCAGCTTTCACAAAATACCATGAACCAAGTAGGAATCAAAGGTTTTACTTCAACCTGAAATTCGATTAGTGAGATGAACTTCAGCTGAACATAGTAGCTGAACATGAGCATAGCCACTATAAATTACTCAGCTAAATAATAATGTGATGGTAATATTTAATGATACAGATTCAGTGTACATGAGCAGTTCAGTTAAAAATAGTTGCTCAAGATGAACACAGGCAGTATTCATATCCAGTGCATTAGTCATTTGTAAGAATCGTCAATTCTAAAATTATAATTGACAAATATAAAATGTTATAGTGTAAGATATAAATATAACTTTGAGATTATGAATGTAAGCTTGTTGCAGCAATGTGATTTACTGTGCCATCAAAAAACCACTTACAGAAAAATAAAAAATAAAAACAATTTTGGTAGCACAAAACTGGAATGATTACATTAGAGTAGCTTTCACAAAATACCATGAGCCAAGTAGGATGCAAAGTTTTTACTTCAACTTGAAATTCGATTAGTGAGATGAACTTCAGCTGAACATAGTAGCTGGACATGAGCACAGGCACTATAAATTACTCAGTTAAATGATAATGTGATGGTAAAATTTAATGATGCAGAGATTTAGTGTACATGAGCAGTTCAACTGAGAATAGTAGCTAGACATGAGCACAGGCTAACTGATAAAAACTTAAATATGACAATCATAAGTGTTTTTTTTTTGTTTTCTGTTTTAAGTAATATGTTTGTTAAGATGTAATTATGCAGGAAATTTTGTTTTCATGTTGGACTTTTTATTTTTAATAAAAACCATTAATTAAATTTACATACTAATAAATAGATATTAGGTAACCATAAACAATTGTCATTTTTTTAAACCTTGAAAATTTCTGGCAAGTTCCATCCACTGCTAGGCGGAGAAGTAAGAAGTAACTGCAAGATTTTTATAAACCCATTGGATATGTACAGGCCAGAAGCTATATTGAGCAAATTGCTAATATCAAGAATCCAATGATCCAGCTCGAAATTAATTTGCTTTTTATTCTCTAAGATCCACATCGTGTTGTTTTTAATGTTATCCCAGCCATAACACACGTCCAAAAGTTGGAAGATTGCTTTTGTTTGTAAAATTTGGGATAAAAAAAGTATAGATTAAAAAAAATGACATTTACTAAACTTCTCTATGATTCTTAGTTGAGAGGTACAGCCTATAATAATCACAATATTAGAAGATCAATCATATTTACCGAATCACCACATTCCTAATAATGATGGGAACACATAAAGCAGTGAGTACTTGAAAGCTAGTATATGACAGATATGAAAAGAGATTATACTAAACTTATAAAACAGTTTCTTAAATTTGTTAACATGTGAAGTATAGGATCACTATTCTACACAACTGATATTGATATTGACTGATACACTAAATGGGGGAAAATAATGGGTTTTCCCCTTTGACCAACCATTAAAATCCCTGTCCTGCCCTGTCCAGCAAGTGTCTGCAGTAGTGTAGTTTTCTTTATCTTAAAGGGCTCAAAAGTAAGGTCAATATGGAGAGTGTTTGAGAAAGATAAATAGACACAGATAAGGAATGAAAATAAATAGAAATCATTTTATTTGACGCAGTAGACACTTGAACCTGGCACGTGTTCAGTTGAGAGGTATTTATATAGAATATGGTTTCCAAATTGTGCAAAGTGTCCAATAGTGGTATGCAGCATTGTGAGTTGTTTGTAATTGATTCTTATCTAAACATACTTAGAACTATTTTATAAGTATATGGTTGAATAACAAATTAGGCCAGTATATAGAAAATATGATATCAATCAGATAGCACTCAATGAACAACTTACATTAATAAACAACGCTGGAAAAAGATTAAGCCAAAACTGAAATAATATCTATGGAAGAAAACATTAGTTAGAAATAAAAAATCAAACATTTGCAATAAAGAAAGTGAAAATGATTAACTTACATCAAAAAACGCTTATCATAATTTGTCAATCACTGCAAAATAAAAGATGAAAATAATGTGTTAGTGTATTTGTAAGGTTTTATTATGCTGAATCTGACTAAGTGTTGAAATATTAGTCACCAACCTGCTGAAGGTTTTCAAACACCTCTTTGAAGACAACATTGGTGGTACTGTTCATTGGTTTTTTCTCCTTATCATGTATCAATATTTTCAACCCCTGCTTGCTTTGAACTCTGGAAATAGCCAAATACAGTTGGCCATGACTAAACACGGGTCTAGGCAAATATAATCCAACATTTGCTAGTGATTGACCTTGAGATTTGTTTATGGTCATGGCATATGAAACAATGATGGGAAATTGTCTTCTATTTAGTTTAAAAGGCCAAGGAGACTGGGATGGAGAGATAGACATACGCGGTATGTAAATAACATTTCCATTTCCTTTTTCAGACATGACTTTTGCTTCAATGACATGATTTGCAAGCCTTGTGACCACTAACCTAGTACCATTACATAACCTTTCAACTTGGTCTAAATTTCTTAGCAACATCACTGGGGTTCCAATTTTGATTTTGATTTTATGATTTGGAAGACCAGATGTTCTAAGCGAGTTTAGAAATTCAGGGGTAATTGACTCAAAAGTTTGGCTTTCAATTGTTTCTGACTTGTCAATTGAATCAGATGATAAATATTCCCTTTCTTCACCTGCAATGATATCATAAGAATAGATAGACTTAGTAGTTAGGGAAATTTAACGGAATGCAATAAGGATATACCATTAAACTATCAAGTAAAGAAAAACCTAGAATCAAGGAAAACACATATTCATTGATTTGATCAACAGTTTCAATAGTTGAAGCTAAAATGGCTCTAGTTTGCAAAAATTCCTCATTTTTGTATTGTTCCATTAAATTAGGATATGTGCTTTGGACTATAGCATCAACAAGGTCATCAAAATTTGAAATCAAGAACTCTTCTGGAATATTTATTGAAGCATAACCATCATTATCCTCAGAAAGTTTTCCATCTCCTACGTTTAGTATCCATTTTGAGAATTCATTGAGTTCTACTGCACTTGAATTTTCTAACCCGCGTTGTAAACGCATATTTTTTGTAAGAGTCAAGACTTGACAATGATCCCAAAGATAAGATGCATTAATTGTTGCATGAACAATGTCAGAATGACTACCTCTGGGAATGACTGGTAAAACTTGTCTAAAATCTCCTCCAAAAACAACAACTTTTCCTCCAAAGATTGAAGAAGAATTATTCTCAACTCTCATGATGTCTCTTAGAGTTTTATCCAAAGCTTCAAAACAGAATTTATGAACCATTGGAGCTTCATCCCATATAATCAACCTTGTTAATTTCAATAAATTAGCAATTTCACTTCCTTGATGAATGTTACAAACTGAGTCATCTAGCGTTGGAATAGGAATCTTGAATTTTGAGTGAGCTATTCTTCCTCCAGGTAACAATAGAGAAGCTATGCCACTTGAAGCCACGGTTAATACAATTTGGCGTTTAGAGCGCAAAGTTGCAGCTAATGTTTTCCACATGAAAGTCTTGTCGGTGCCTCCATAACCATATAAGAATGTGATTTTAGGGACTGCTAGGGTAAAATAAAATATAGGGAAGGCATAATACTTATTATATTATTTCAGAAATAATAGAGATACATATATATAGGCAGCGCAGCCTGATTACATGATAAATGCAAAATAGAAAGTAAATAAAAGGGGGATCAGATCAAATCAAAGAGATTTGATTCTGACCCAAAATAACAAATCAGATAAGATCAGATTATTCAGGTAAGATTAAATAATTCAGATCAGAATAATCTGATCTTGATCTTAATTATTTAATGCTAACAAAAAATAAATATACAGCTGTCAACACCCCCCCCTCAAGTTGGTGCATAGATGTCTAACATGCCCAACTTGCTTACAAGGAACTCAAAGTTGGGTCTAAACAGTCCTTTTGTGAGAATGTCGGCAACTTGCTGTGAAGTAGGAACATAGGGAATGCAAATTAGGCCTGCGTCCACCTTTTCCTTTATAAAATGTCTATCAATTTCAACATGCTTGGTTCGGTCATGTTGAACAGGGTTCTGGGAGATACTAATTGCAGCCTTGTTATCACAATACAGCTTCATCGGAAGAGTCATAGGAAGCTGCAACTCTTCTAGAATCCTTTTAAGCCATAGAATCTCACAAACACCTTGGGCCATTGCCCTATACTCAGCCTCAGCACTGCTCCTGGATACTACATCTTGCTTTTTACTCCTCCAAGTAACCAAGTTTCCCCAAACAAATGTGCAGTAACCGGATGTTGATTTTCTATTAGTGATGGAACCTGCCCAGTCTGCATCTGTGAATACCTTAACAGCTTGTTGCCCAGTTTTTTTAAAGAACAGTCCTATACCTGGAGCACTTTTAAGGTATCTTAAAATTCTGTAGACAGCCTCCAAATGTTCTTCATGTGGTGACTTCATGAATTGGCTCACTAAACTGACCGCAAAAGCTATATCTGGACGGGTATGAGATAGATAAATTAACATCCCCTCTAACCTTTGATATCGGGCTGTGTCTACAGGGTCTCCTTTGCCTTCACTCCCAAGTTTCTGGTTGGGATCAATAGGAGTATCAGCTGGTCTGCAACCCATCATCCCAGTTTCTTTAAGAAGGTCCAGGATATACTTTTGTTGCGACACCACAATTCCTTTTCTTGATCTTGCAACCTCCATCCCCAAAAAATATTTTAGGGATCCAAGATCTTTAATCAAACTCAGTAGCAAGGGATGCCTTCAGATTATTTATTTCTCTAGAATCATCCCCGGTAATTATAATATCATCCACATAAACAATTAACACAGCCATCCTTCCTTCAAAAGAGTGTTTCACAAACATGGTGTGATCACTCTGACATTGAGAATATCCCTGCTTCTTAATAAACTGGGCAAATCTTTCAAACCACGCTCTAGGTGACTGTTTCAAGTCGTAGATAGACTTTTGAAGCTTGCAAACTTTTTGATTGAACTTAGATTCAAAACCAGGGGGTGAGTCCATGTAGACTTCCTCTTCTAAGTCCCCATTTAAAAATGCATTCTTCACATCAAGTTGCTGTAATGGCCAATCTAAATTTACAACCAATGATAAGAGGACTCTAATAGTATTAAGTTTTGCAACAGGAGCAAAAGTTTCTGAGTAATCAATACCATAAGTCTAGGTGAAGCCTTTGGCAACTAGTCTTGCCTTGTACCTCTCAACAGATCCATCTGCCTTATACTTGATGGTAAATACCCATTTGCATCCCACAGTTGTTTTTCCTCTAGGCAAGTCCACCGCTTTCCAAGTCTGATTTTTTTCTAGAGCTCTCATCTTCTCCAAGACAGCTTCCTTCCACTTAGGAACCCTTGGAGCCTCCTATATATCTCTTGGAATTTCTGTTTTTGTCAGTTCACAAGTAAAAGCTCTAAAGGTAGGAGACAATTTATCATAAGATATAAAATTGGAAATATGATGCTTTGTACAAGACCTTATACCTTTCCTGACAGCAATAGGAAGGTCAGAATTGTCAAAAACGGGTTCAACAAGGACAGAATCAGTAAGAACAGGTTCAGGTTCATCAGTATTTTGAATGGGTTGAACAGAATTAGAAGAGTTCTTACCTGATGGATCCTCGGATGCCTGGCAGTTTTGAGGATCATTTGGTTCTATTCTTTGAGGTCTTTTTTTCCTTGAGTAAACACGGTCAAACGGTTGGATACCTTTGTTACCAACTCTAATTGTCTCATTTTCAACTTCTGGTTCTAACAAGACAGCTTCTTGAATATCATATTCATGGCTGTCTTGACTTGGTTGGCTTGAGTCACCCAAATTTTTTGCTTTTTCAGTATCTCCTAAATTTTCCAAAAGATCCAAATTGTTTGAGAAGTCTAAGTTTTGTGTTTCAAAATATTGAACATCTTCCTCTTGTCTCCCCCCCTGAAGATGATTACTAAAAAAAGGAGTTTTCTCAAAAAAGGTAACATCCATGGTAACAAGGGTTTTCTTGGAAATGGGATCAAAGCATTTGTATCCCTTTTGGTTGGGAGCATAGCCAACAAAAACACATTTTTTTGCTTTAGGCTCAAGTTTCCCATGGTTTGGTTCATGAATGTGTACAAAGACAGTGCACCCAAATATTTTTAGGGGTAGAGTACATGAGAGCCTATTATTTGGAAAAGCATTTGTGAAAACATCAAATGGACTTTTGAAATTCAAGATTTTGCTAGGCATTCTATTTATCAAATATGTTCCGGTGAGAATTGCTTCGCCCCAAAGATATTTGGGTGCCTTATTTTGAAACAATAATGCCCTAGCAACTTCAAGAAGGTGTCTATTCTTTCTTTCAACCACTCCATTTTGTTGTGGAGTGTCAACACAAGAGCTTTGATGAATTATGCCATTTTCAAGGAAAAACTTGTTTAAGTGCTTGTTAAAAAATTCCCTTCCATTATCACTACGAAAAACTTTGATTTTCACTTGAAATTGTGTTTGTATCATTTGGAAAAAAAGTTTTGAATATGCTCTCAACCTCAGATTTTGTTTTCATCAAGTAAACCCATGTTATTCGAGTGTGATCATCTATGAAGGTGATAAACCGTCTTTTTCCATTCGGTGTAGGGTCCCGACAAGGACCCCAAACGTCACTATGAATTAAGGCGAATGGACTAGATTGTTTATAAGCCTTAGGGGAATAAGGGGAACGATGATGTTTTGTAAATTGACACACTTCACAAGAAAACAAATTTGGATTTTTATTTTTAAAGAGGTTAGGAAATAAATGCTTTAAATACAGAAAATTGGGGTGACCTAGCCTATAATGCCATAACATTATTTCTTCATCTTCATGAATAAAAATTGAATTGAGACAATTTTTCTGGAGTTTCTCCATAGGACCAGCCTCATCTTCAAAGAAATAGAGACCATCAACCTCTTTAAAACTGCCAATCATCCTCCCCGAACTCAACTCCTGAAATTTACAAGTAGAGGAGTCAAAAATAGCCAAACAGTTTAAGTCTTGTGTTAATTTACTTATAGACAGCATATTGCATGATAAATTTGGAACATGAAGAACATTGTGAAGGGTTAAAGTTTTAGATATAGGAATAGAACCAACACCAGCAATAGTAGAAAAAGTACCATTGGCTATTTTGACCTTTTTGTGACCTGCACAAGGACTATATGTGGAAAACAATTTTGAACAGTTTGTCATATGGTCAGTGGCTCCAGAATCAATGATCCATGTAGCCTTGGAATCAGGTTTAGTACTAAGGAGAGCAGCAGAGAAAGAGATACCTTTTTGAGCTAAAGAAGAAGATGGGGTCACTGACATTTTTGTGGTAAAGAGTTTATACAGGTGCTCTAGTTGTTCCTTAGTGAACGGAGATGACTCAGAGTTGCCCTTTTGCTCTACATTTTCTTCATTTGATGTCTGGAAAGCCCGACCCTCTCCAATTGGTTTCTTTTTCGAATTCGGTGGTCTTCCATGAAGTTTCCAGCAGGTTACCTTAGTGTGCCATGGCCTTCTACAATGATCACACCAAGGTCGCTTCTTTTTCTCCCCTTCTATTTCATGTCCCTTGGTAGTCAAGGCTGAACTTTCAGCTTCCTGCACCCTTGTACCATCAGAGTTTCGCAGCATGATCTTCCTCCTGGATTCCTCTCTTCTAATTTCAGAGAACACTTCACGCATTGACGGCAGCGGTTTTCTGCCAAGAATTCTACCATGAACTTCATCCAGTTCTCGGTTGAGACCTGCTAGAAACATGTAAACTCTATCATTCTCTTCCCTCTTCTTGAATCTGGTTGCATCATTGGGATTTTCCCAATCATCCTCATAGCACTGGTCTAGCTCTTGCCAAAGAGTGACCATGAGATTGTAAAAGGTTGTGACATCCTTGTCTCCTTGTTTGGACTGCCACAGTTGAGTCTTAAGTTCATAAATTTGAGAAGAGTTCTCCAAGTCAGAATAGCAATCACGGACTGCCTCCCACACATCTTTCGCAGTTGGGAGGAATAAGTATGGCTTCCCGATGGAAGAGTCCATCGAGTTGATCAACCACGCAATGATTAGTGAATTTTCTGACTTCCATCTTGGGAAAGAGGGGTTGGTTGTTTCTGGTTGGGGAGTCGCTCCGGTCAAGTAGCCTAGTTTCCCTTTGCCGTCAAGGGCTAGTTTGACAGATTGAGCCCACTCGACATAGATTTTACCATTCATTTTTTGGATCAAAAGTTGTAAGTTGGTAACCATGGACAAAGAATCAGATATGATAGGGACTGATGCTGTTTCAAGACTACCAGAATTAGTGGAAGACATGGTGGAGGAATTTCCTCCTGTCGTAGAGGTTTTTTCCATGGCAACCTACCACAGGATCAGAGCCAAAACTCTGATACCATGTGATTTTAGGGACTGCTAGGGTAAAATAAAATATAGGGAAGGCAGAATACTTATATTATTTCAGAAATAATAGAGATACATATATATAGGCAGCGCAGCCTGATTACATGATAAATGCAAAATAGAAAGTAAATAAAAGGGGGATCAGATCAAATCAAAGAGATTTGATTCTGACCCAAAATAACAAATCAGATAAGATCAGATTATTCAGGTAAGATTAAATAATTCAGATCAGAATAATCTGATCTTGATCTTAATTATTTAATGCTAACAAAAAAATAAATATACAACTGTCAACAAAGAAAAACATCCCATCTTGTTGCCTGTTAACTGTTTGGATGATTTTATGGAAAATACCTCTATGTTCATCTAAATTAATACTTTATCAATCAGTCCAGAACAATATATGATGAATTAAAAATTTTATTGTGGTTGAAAGTAATTTTGAAGTTTGGAAGGGTAAAGTATATTACCTGTAAGAGAAGTATAGTAGTTTTGAAACTGAGCATGTAAATCATCAACATCATAGTCAAGTTCATCATATATAAGCCTATTTCCCAGTTGACTTGTCACATAACCATTTGGATAAGGCATTGAAGGATAGTCTCTTAGACTTTTTCTGTTTGCTTCAAGTAATTTTTCAATCTCCATCAAAGTCAAAATTTTCAATTCTTCATTGGTTAGTTGCAAGTCTGAAAAATAAGAATTACATTTTAATAAGTTCAAAAAGTATGTTATAGAGTAACATGCAATTTACATGACTATAAAATATTAATAATAATGTATACCTTGGATACTAGACAATCTCCTTTGTTCATAAAGAATTCCATCTGATAACCATTGCCATGTTTGCTCCCAGACATCTTCTAGCTTGTTAATGCTACTTGATAGTAGCTTTGTCACAAACAACTTCCGTAAATAGTGTCTTGAACCCCAATCATTTGCTTCTTTGATAGCCTCAATGTATTCCTTATCATCTTCAAGGAACCCCATTGCAAAACACGCTTCCTTGAAAGTTGGATATTGTATATTGGCCACAATTCTAATTTCTTCATAGCTGGATGGTCCCTTTGCAACAGTCAACATCATCCTCAGATAAAATAGCTCACTGGTGCATAGAGGGACCCACATTAGTCTTCCAATTGTATGACCTTGCTTTCTTGGTTTCCAACATTTGTTTCGTTTCACATAAACAAATTTTAAAACAAATTGGCCATAGGTCAAGTTTTTTGCTTTAGAGTACGTCTTATTTGCATCCATCCAAGACGTGAACATGGATTCTGTCACACTTGGTTTGCAAAGCACATCGTCAATGTCCTGATGATCATTGAAATAAACAGAGTGTTCACCTGGAAGGTGAAAAAATAATCTTTCAACTGCAGGCTTTCTACCATGAATTGGGAAAGAAAAAATTCTCCAACATGCCTCACATGGGGAGATATACCTACAATCAAGATATTGTTTGATCTCATCAATGGTCCTTTCAGATGATCCTTGGTCTTCATAAGGAACAATTACAGCTGTAATCCTGTCATAGCCTTTGTTGATGTATTTGAATAAGTACTTGATTGAAGTACTTTGGTTACACCATTCTAGGTTAATGTGTGCTTGGTACTTCATCAATAACATAGGATTATAAGGCACCACACCGCGGTTGTCAATTATAACACCACTCTTTATAATTGTGCTACAAAATCTCTTCTCCTATACACAGGATAACCATCCTGATCCACCACTGTTACATTTTGGAATTTCTTAGGATAATACCTAGAGCATCGACCATCTTTCATGCATGGTGATGATCTATTAGTAGAATCGCACGGGCCATGGATCATGAGTTTTCACCAAATTGTACAACTCTTTCTCTGTTTCTTGACATGGTATTTCAGCTGAAATTATTTTATCAATGTCACCAGCTGTGGGGTACTTGCTTGATGGATGGAGGAAGATAAGTAAGTGTGCATGTGGCAAACCACGTTTTTGAAACTCAATTGTGTACATATCTGAAAATAAACCATGCAACAATATATGTTAGTACAATGATGTTGTAAAATACAATAAATATTAAATTTATAAATTTTTTAGTTAGGTATTAAAATGGGACTTACATGCCACAACTCTCCCCAGCATATGTTTCTTTATGAGATCAGCTAACAGTTGTTCAAATTTAATCTTAAAAACTCTGGATACAATATCAGGACGATCCACAGCATCTAAATGCAAGGGCTGAAGTAATCTTTGAATCTCCAGCCAATATGGGTTACACGTAAATGTGAGAAACAAATATGGAAAATCAACATGGCTACAAATCGCGATCCCATCAAAATATAATTGATCCATGTATCTTCGACCGCCAACAAATGAGGAAGCTAATATGATTCTTTTCCCCTTGTTTGCACCTTGAGTTTGAACATTGAACTTGATTCATTCAAACTACAATATTTATCAACTCCTAGCTTGGATTGGTTTCTCCTAATAAAAGAAAGTCTTTCTGACTCTAGCATGCTATAACCATCAACCACAAACTGTTGGAAAAGTCTTCTTGATCTTAATAAAGTTTATGCCTCATTTGGTCTAGTTTGGATTCTGAAACAAAGCCATTCCCTGATAGTAAGACGATTCCTTTTTGAGCCTTGAGAAGTATGTGTATCTCGATGAAGGACATCATGCATGTACCCATCCTCACCATAAGGAAATAGAAGAGGATATTGAAAGCCCAAATAACTTGTGTGCAACTCATCTATTCTTTGGAGTTGCCCACTCTGTGTCTCCATAATGATATATCTTTTTGATGTTGTGTCAACATCACCAACAATGAGAGCAACAACTTCAGAGACATGAGGTATGTTATATATCCTACCATCTTTTGATCTATCAGAAATCAACTTCAGTTTAAGGTCATGCACAAGTTTATTCCTTAATCTTTCTCTAGCCATCCTAAAAGACTTTGCGTGTGTATTATATTGATCTAGCATGGCTGTCAATTTAGAAACAATATCTGCATGTGTCACTTTGGTTCCTATAAATGAACAATAAGGAAATATATTTGTCAAATACCAATAGTTAAAATGAAGGCAACAAAGAGTATTTATTAATTTGGCCAATAAAATTGGTGTAGGAGTGAAATTTCTTCATACCTTATTGACTGGATCCTATTTTGTAATTCATTTTTAGTGTCATAAATGTAAAGTTGTGCAAACTTTGGTGCATGACCAGGCATGGGCAATAGGCTGCCAATTCTGTGGCATGATTGGCCTTGTATCCTAATAGTTGGCGGTCCTCTTCCATTGTTGACTGATCTATCAACCTTGGCTCCAGGTGATGTGAATGCAAACATCATGTTATAAAGGCGAATATGTTACTGATAATTTTTGCTATCAGCTGAATTGTTATCAAATAAAAGATGTTGAAGCACGGGAGGTGATGTTTTTAAGAGTGGTAATTGTACTTTTCTATCACCACAACAAAGATGATGATATCTGGGAATTGTGGTGTCTCTGTGCTTACGCATTCTTTCCTGATACCACATAGATGCTTGACAATATTGACAATGCATGAGTGGATCACCGATATCAGAATACCCTACAAAATAAATAAATGAAATTTAAATTTTAAGTAGAGATTGGGATTAAGTTTAATTCAGATCAGTGGTATAGTACCTTGCTCATTGATTGAAGATGAGTCTTGATTTGTATTGTAAATGAGTTCTTTGTCAGAGCTTAAGTCTATATCAAAGTCTATTGAAATAAAAAGTTAGTTGAACCATCAAAACAGGAACAAAATAGTGTAATATACAGAATAACTTTCTTAATTGGTACCTTCAGCAGGTTCAAACTGAATAGGAGAATTATTTCCTGCATTCTCAGCTTCATAGGAGACATTGCAACTATTAGGATGAATGAGGTTGGAGGAAGATGAGGCTACATTGCAGTGATTGTTTACATCTCTGTTAGCATTGGATTCACCTCATTAAATTTATTCATAAGATCTACACCAACCAAATGAATCCGACTTGTACTCCTTTTCCTTTGTAAAGGGATTTGGTTATCACTTGGTTCAGTGTAGCAGTGATCATTTAACTGAGTATTCCCCTGGGACCGCTGATTCAGCATGCTAGAACTAACATCAGCCAGTGGTGTGGCATGTCTTGCTCTTAGAGGAGGACATATTTGTTTATTTTGACTTCCATTACCATGTGTATTTTCACTTTTCTCCCCCATGACATTCTTTCTTTTCAATCGTGCAATAGCTACAGAATCCTTTCTTAATTGCTGATTATTATCCATGATTGTGACTTAAAAATCCTGCCAATTAACTACATTCAAAAATGACAATCTCAATTAATTAGCTTCTTTAAGACACAATCATTCCAACACTAAATCTACATCAAATTAATAGTATACCTTCAAGTAAAAATTACCTAAACTTATCACAGAATGAAAGATCTATGTACATAATTATACTTATTGTCCACTGTTACAAATATATTATATTGTTAGTAGTTATGTTAGAAATTCCATACTGGTAGTTCAACATTATATGAAAATGACTTAGCAAAAGGAAAATTTACAGAGGTAAATAAATTACATATTTTGAAATCAAATAGCAAATATAGCACTCTGGTAAGGCATTAAACTTGCAAGTCTCATTTTCCATGAAATTAATGGTATACCTTGAAAGTAAAGATTCTCCAAATTCGTGACAGCATGAAACGTCAATATACAAATGTGTTATTTGCAGTCCTGGATAACATTGTCAGTAATATAATAAGTATTAGTCTTGTACAAATTCCATACTGGTATGACATAGCAGATTAAATTACAGAGGTCAATGAATTACATATTTTCAAAAGGAATAACAAATATACCATGAACTTAGCAGGATTTTTAAGTCACAATTTGGTAAGACATTCAAGTTGGGAGGCTACGGTTTCCCAAATATGGTCACAGCATGAAATATCTATCTGCATGTATAATGGCAAAGTGTGACTTCAAATATATATATATACACACACACACTGAATATATTAGAACAGTTATTTTATTTGAATTTTTAAAAAAAAGTAATATTAAGATAATATGGATAATCTATTATATCTCCTTATTTTAACTATGGTTTACAATAGATGTTACAATGAGTCATGTTTTCAAACCCAACAAATTAACAAAGTAACAGAACCTGAAATGGAATAGTAGTAGATGAAAATGGTATACCTCCTTCTAACGTTTGATTTTGCAAGAATGTTTGAAATGCTTGCTTGAGACCACTCTGAAACAATGGTTGATGCAATAACCGCAACAGCATATCACCTACCAATTGAAGAATGGCTGCAATGCTTGCTTCAGACCAGCTTCAAAAAATGGCGCAGACCCACAACACTTTCTCCAAGACCCGCCACTTTGAACCACTGAAGAGTAAGTTTACTTGTGATAGGAGTTTTCCAAACCAAACCTACTGCCCCACTTTTTTCTCTTTCATATCTTTTTAATTGCACAACTTTTCATGAAATTATCTAACTTCAATTTGACGGCTCTGCAGACTGTGTGGGCAATGATGTTGATCAATTTTTTTATTTGTTAAATTATACACAACATAGCATGAATTGCCTTTTATAAGTTATGAATATTGTGCTCGGTGATTGTTTATCTTTTATTATATCCTACATATGTATTTATTAATTATTAATTTCAATGTGCATTATAATTTTTTTTTTTACCAAATTATGCATTGCCCTTTATCGTAGCCAGACTATGCCTAGTAATGGTCTTCCAATAATTTTTAATTTAGTTGTTCCTGTGATTTTTTTTTATATGAAAAGCTAGCTTCTCTACTTGCCACCATGAAAGTTCATCTAATAAAAGACTTATATTTCATGGTTTTATGAGCATTTCATTCGGGTTGTGATGTATTTATTCTCAAACCTTCCCTACATAATCTCTTAATATAATGTAAAGTGGAATGGAGTTTCAAAAGAAAGTGCACGGTGTGCACTTGCAAATCTAATCATTAAAATTCTAATAAAATTTAATTTAACAAATTTATTTATTTATGTAATAAAATAAAATGAATGGATGGAATTCATGAGGTGAGAGAATCAAAATCCCTGTAATATGTGAAGAAAATTGTTCACTGGACACTCGCATGACTGTGATAGCAGCTCAATAATAATGAATTAAAAGTGTAAAATATATTAAAGGTAATTAAATTCTAGAAGGATGAGTAATGGTGCAATTAAAGGTGAACCATATCTGTGAAACCATGTTGTGGGTTCGATGTCTAAATTATTTTGCACTATCATCAATAAGCAAAAATAAATCAATCCACATTCTAAATTCGGCTAAAAGACAAAACAGGGAAAAAAAAAATAACTTATTACCAAATAAGTGTGGAAAAAAAATAATTTACCTGCAGGTGTTGTTTTTGACACATTGCACCGGGAGACGCCAATTGAGTTGGCGCCTCCCGAATTTTTTTTTGTTTTGTAGCGGGAGGCGCCAATTCAAGGTGCACTTCCAGTGCCTACCCCCCTAGCTGCGCGGTGTCAGAGGTGTGCAAGGCGGAGGCGCCAACTGAAGGTGCAACTCCCTTCAGGTGGCGCCAAATGAAGTTGCTTCTCCCATGGGTGGCGCCAGCTGGAGATGCACTTCGTGTGCTGTTCCTACATCTCCACTATTACACGTTAAAGCACAGATTTGACAAGGCATTACAGACCAGTTTTCATTGTGATGTTGTGTGACAATTGCATGAAATTTTTTTTGCAGCGTGCAGAGGGAAGGATTCAGTGTATGGTTATTCATAAAAATGTTGAGGTTTTACTCCCTATGCATATCCGTGAATGCAGAACTTATTGGGCTGCAGTGTTTTATATTAAATAAAAGAATTTGGCTACAAATAGACTTCGATGAACGTTGCAAATGCACACTTTCATTCAGGTAGCGATCAACTTGAGCATTTTAGCTTCTTCTCTTCTGTTTAAAGCGTGAAGTGGTGCATTTGAAGTTTTGTGATTTTGTTAAATTAGTGAGTAATTTTTATGTTATTGGGATATATTTAATTTTTTATTTTAGATATATAGATAATTTTGTTATTATTCGTCTTTTATTATGAGTAAGTAGAAAAAGATAATTTTCTTTAATAAACTTAGTGTGATATTTTATTTTATTATTTGAGATATGTAGATAATGTTTTATTTTTAGCTTTTATTATTAGTGACTTAGAAATAGAATAATGTTAAACGTATAAAATTAGTGTGATATTTTTTTGATTATTATTGTGACATTTGTTTGAAATAGAAATAATGATGTAGCTACTCTTGTTTGTGTTAGTTTATAATACATCGAGCATTATGTTTTAAAAAAAAAGTGTTTGTGATATTTTTTGTATTATTATTTGAGATATGTAGATTATTTTTTATATTATTTGTTAGTAAAAAATTTCAGGTTTGAATTAAGACGTCAATATGGAGCAAGGCCAAATTGTGCATGGCGGTCCACGTGACCCTTCACTATTACATCTGCAACATTTGCATGTTTCCGAACATGTGTGGAACGGTCACGAAAATCGTGTTTTACGAGTTAGACGAGCTCAATGTCAACAACAACGTTTGAGAGGGGCTCCGAGACTGATAAGAGATATGTTAAGGGATGCTGGTTTTTTAGGTGTTTCAGAGATCTTGTTTTTCCAAATTGATCATCAGCTGATATCAGCATTAGTTGAGCGGTGGAGGCCAGAGACGCACACGTTTCACATGCCAGTTGGGGAATGTACCATAACATTAGAAGATGTTGGTATTTTGTTAGGTTTACCCGTTGACGGTGAACCTCTGACTGGCATTGCAAAGCGTAAATGGCGCGAAGAAGTGTTAGAGCAGTTGGGAGTAATGCCTGTGGGTGACAATGTAGTTGGAGGAAGAATTAAAATGAAATGGCTTGATGAGCATTTTGGTGATATCTCGGTGCATCGACACAGCCAGTTGCAGTTGCAACGGTTTACTCGAGCCTATATTTTACGTATGCTTGGAGGATTTTTATTTGCTGATCATTCAGGCATATACGCACCACTGAAATTTCTTCCAATGCTTCACGACCTACATCAATCTGGCATATATTCCTGGGGATCAGCTGTGCTAAGTTATTTGTACCGGGAATTATGCAAGGCCACTAACTACAGTGAACGTGAAATGGGTGGAGCAGTTGCGCTAATACAACTATGGGCATGGCAAAGGTTTCCATTCATTGCACCTATTGATTCGCCCATTCCAATTGATGATGTTCCACTTGGTGCTAGGTGCGCGTGATTTATACAAATAAATTTTTCTTTATTTTTTTTTGTATTTTTTAATGGTTAAAAGTTGATGTTTGAATTAATAGGTGGATTGGTGGATATGAGACCAATTTTACGTCTCGGAGATGGGATATTAGTAGATATCGAGAGAAGTTCGACAAGATGAAAAAAACTGACGTAAGTTGTTTGAAACTATACAATTATTTAAACATGTGATGAAAATTGTAACACAATGTGTTGTTGTGCAGATTGATTGGGATCCATACATAGCCCACTATGAGGGGTTACCAATATACTGTTTTCAAGGGAGTCAAATTTGGCGTTCGGTAGTGCCATTAATTTGTTTCCATATTATTGAGTGGCATCAACCGGACCACGTCCTTCGACAATTCCGAATGCAACAACATATTCTCGGAAATCCACTTCAAGATGACAAACTTCATGATCTCACCTTGAAGGGTAAAGAAAGCACGAACTGGATGATAACTCATGTTGTGTACGTGAATGCATGGAATGAAAGGAACCAAAGAGTGTACGTCGGTGCAAATTCCGATAACCCTTCTTTGTCCAAAAGCTCAGGCTACATGTTATGGTATTGGGCACGCACTCGACTATACATATCCCAGGCAGCAGCAAGAGAAGCTTTTATGGTAAGTAATATATGTAACATTGTTTGTGGTGTGTTTAGTAATAATGTTCACTATTGATCCATTTATTTATATAATTTTTTTAAAAAAAATCTACATGTTCAGGTTGATACAATGGAGCGACTATATCACACAACAACAACCCAACATCGGGATAGTTGCTCCAATGAATTAGTCAGAACTGGTATTGCAAGTTGCTTGCAGGCGTGGGGTGACGTTGATGCTATAACACAACCCACTCAAGAGGCCCCTCCTCCACCACAAGAGTTGCCCAACCCACCAGATAATGTCAATATTGGAGCCGGGCGTAAGGAAGGACATGGACTTCAGCGACGTAGGAGGCGCATTCAACACCAACCAATTCAGTTGTCACCTCTTCCAGATGAACCTAGTCATGGGACATATTATGTCACTCCTACCCAACCTTTTGCAGAGTACACACCATATATGTATCAAACCCAACATCATCCGTCACCTACACCTGCAAATGCATCTTCTGCACATGTAAATGAAGATTACTATGTTCCTCAACCAGCTGATCAATTCATGGATTTTACTCCACCTCCGTATCAACCCATGATGATTGTGCCAGGAGCCCCCAATCAATATTTGCATCCATGGGAAGCAGCGCCAATTTTCTCTCCAGCTTCAGGGGGTGCAATGTTTCGAGCTGGTAGTTCGTCACAATAGCCTACAATGGGATTTAATTTGAATGAATCATTTATGGATGATGGTCGTAAGCAAACAGAGGGTGATGATGATTTCGGTTGAATTTATGTTTTTTTGTTAGTTTTTGTCTTTCAATCCCTATACTTATGTGTAGTGCTTAATTAATTGTACCTATATGACGTTAATGTTAATCATTAGCAACAATTAAACAAACTGACTACCATTTTTAACCTACTGAATGAATACAAATACTTACAACTTACACAATAAAAATGCTAATAAATAATATCTCCATCCTAATATTGTTTCGTGATGATGTAATATCAGCTTGAGCTATGTAATTTCATGACGATAACTTTGAAAGCTGCACCACAACTAGAGCCTTTCTCAAGCCCATAAATATTGAAGATATTAAGTGAACTTCATAACCTGAAATAATAAACTTGAATATATTTTTAACCTGAAATAATACACTTGAGTAAGTGAGTATAACAACGAAATCATGTATAACCAAAGCAATTTGGAAAGAAAATGAACAGAGGAATTCTTTCATAATAACAACTTCTTGCAAAGTATATCTGTTGGTTTTGCGAATGCATCATTTTAAATCATCTGATACATCTTGAATACGCGCATGGGTGAATAAATAGAGGCTGGGGATTGGGTAGCGCCATGTCAATTGGAGCTTCCAATGGGTGGCGCCAACTCAATTGGTGCCACCAATTTTCCAATATTTTAACTAATCTCGTGGAGTTCGCGTTGTGGGTGGTGCCAACTCAAATGTTGCCTCGTGGCTGGATGGCGCCAACTCAAATGTTGCCTCCAGTTTTTCATGAATATTTTAATTCGTGTTGTTGGGTGGCGCCAAATTAAGTTGTGCCACCAAATTTTTATTATTATTTCGACTTGCTCGTGGCTCGCGAGCACATTGGATGGGATAGGATTCCGGAATCCCTGCCACCAATTTACTGTGCACCCAATATGACATATGGGGGTAAGGAATCCCTGAGCATGAAATGAAACAAAATGACTATACGGGTCAGGAATCCCTGCATGCAACAAATAATGAAGGTCACGATTTTAAAATATTCATTTAGATTGAGGGGAAGTGAAAAGACCATACATCATAATTTACTGAAGCATAACTTCAATAAATGGATGGTTTTGAATCTCACGGGAACGACAAATGCAAGTGAACACTATATATTTCAACCATTGTTAATTTCATTTGTGTATCTGTTGTTCTTATAACCTTGTTTTAAAATGAGTATTTAGTGTTCTTTATTTTTTTTATCACTTCTTAACTTTGTTTTGCAATGAGTTCAATTGTGGCTTTTATTTACTACTATGGTAGAATATTTGTAGGTCCGGAAGGACTTACATTTGAAGGTTTTAAAAGATGCATTCAATTCAATCCAAAAATTACTTTTGAAAATTTTAAAAAAAGAATTCACAAAAAATTAAGGTTTTCTAATGACCAAATCATCAGTAAGTTGACATGTAGATTTTTGGTCAATTCCAATCCACCCTCTTATTCTGGCCTAGATATATGTGATGATGAAGATGTTCAATGTATGATTAATGGTTTTCAAAAACATTTGTTTGCAACAATAATTGAGCTTTACGTGCACGTAGATCATGCAGGTACTTCATCATTACCAGTTAATGACAACTATGGGCAGGGTTGTACATCATTACCAGTTTCGCAAACTTATGAAGCTGGTTGTTCGCCATCTCCGGTGGACACAACTGGACGTCGTGCTTTACATGAACAATTAAGCAACGAAGAATTCGTCACACACTTGAGTGATGATGAATTAGGTCCTCGTGATGCCAACGAAGCTCTTAACGATGATGGGGACGACAACGGAGGTGGAGATCAAGGAATTCCATATGCAAATTCATCTGACACAAATGATGAAGGTCATGTCAATGTTGCTCATGAAAAACACGTTCAAGTTCCAAGTAACCAATATTATTTATTTCCATAATCTATAAAATGCGTCTACATGCAACTTCCTTTTAATTAATTTTATTTCATTTTATAGGACAACCTCAACGGCAACAGTTGACTTCCTCAGCGCATTATTCCTATATTAATTGGGATCATCTTGACCAAGAAATGGATTTTACTAGTTTGGATTTACGTGATGGCTGGGAAGTCGGAGATGAGTTATACGAAGGTTTATATTTTGATACCAAAGACGATGTTAAGATGGCTGTTGCGCATTAATCCATGAAGGTTCACCATTCATACGACACGATTGAAACAAGACCAACAGTATTGGACTTACGATGTCCAAATACTCAAGTAGGATGCCCTTGGAGGATGAGAGCAATATTGTCTCGTAAAACTAACAGGTGGACGATTCGAAAATGGGGAGGTCGACATGAATGTATCATCACAAACATATCCCAAGATCATGTGAAGCTGACATCGAAAATTATCAGCAACCACATTCTAGGTATAAGTCATTTACCTATCTTTTAATTAATTTATACCGTAATTTACTGAATATTCTGTATATGTAGGCATGATTCGAAACGACCCATCGGTGGCTATTTCAATGATTCAAGAACGACTTTCCAGCGACCTATCTTATAATGGTTCATATTGCAAGGCGTGGGTTGCCAAACAAAAAGCTTTAGCAAAGGTGTTTGGTGATTGGGAAGAATCTTTTGATATATTGCCTCGCTGGTTGACATGGATGGTCGATAAATGCCCAGGGTCCGCCTATGAACTGGACAATACAGAAGTGTTTGTTGGAAATCTTGTAGACGCCCGATTTCGTCAATTTAAACGCGTGTTTTGGACGTTTAAACCTGTTGTTGACGCATTTAACTCATGCAAGCCAATAATACAAATTGATGGGACTTTTTTGTATGGCAAATATCGTGGCACCCTATTGATTGCGACCTCACAAGATGGAAACAGTTGTGTTTTGCCCATAGCCTTTGTAATTGTTGAAGGGGAAACGCTAAACGATTGGTCGTGGTTCTTGTCAAAGATACGACAACATGTGACCCAAAAAATAGGGAATATGTTTGATATCAGATCGACATAAGAGCATAAAATCTGCTATGGCGAGATCAACCCAATGGCAACCGCCCAATGCTTATCATGTTTATTGCATTCGTCACATAGCAAGCAACTTCAACCATAAATTCAAAAATGCAAAGTTAAAGCAAGAGTTGATAACAATGGGTAAATACAAATATTGCATTATATTTTAAAAAACATTTTGCTGATCTCAAAAAGTTTATGTTTTTCTAATAACCATTGATGCAGGTTACACAACATGTTTACATCGATTTGAGCGAAGACTTGAAAGATTTCGTGAGACTAGCCTCGAAGTTCAACGTTGGATTGATGCCATACCAAAAGAAAAATGGACCTTGGCACATGACGATCAAGGGCGGAGATATGGGCATATGACAACAAACTTGTCAGAAGCTGTTAATAAAATTTTAAAAGGTGCACGAAATATGCCCATAACCGCTTTGGTTAAGTGCACGCACGACAGATTAGTAGAGTATTTTGTA
The DNA here is from genome assembly GCA_026413185.1 of Pueraria montana var. lobata. NCBI lineage: Eukaryota > Viridiplantae > Streptophyta > Magnoliopsida > Fabales > Fabaceae > Pueraria > Pueraria montana. The sequence goes on along the minus strand of CM048652.1, from coordinate 27,178,274 downwards.
AAAAGAGGTGCGGCAGCCACGACTGACTTTGCGGCCGACCGACGTTACTGTAGAAAGTTCTTGGATGCACTGGAAAACAATCACGTCGATGCCTGTACTCATCTTGTGAAAAGATACGACATTCGACGAACAAAATTTGACGTCGAAGGGCCCTTCAATCATCTTACACAAAGGGGAGGGAAAACATGGGCAGTTAACTTGAATAAACGTTATTGTCAGTGTGGAGCTTTTCAAGCATACAAATACCCTTGCTCTCATGTCATTGCTGTGTGTGCTAATTTTAACATCAACCAGTACCAATACATAGATCGAGCGTACTCAATCCAAAGCATTATTGAAGCATATTCTAGCCAGTGGAATCCCCTTGGCAACAACGAGACAATCTCTCCAAGGAGTGGCCCTGTCATTGTTCCAGATGAGTCCATGATTCGGGGGAAAGGTCGTCCAAAATCTACACGAATAAGAAATGAAATGGACTGGACAGAGTCACAGCGGACACAGACTTGTAGCCATTGCAGACGTGAAGGGCATAACAGGAGTAACTGTCCACGTTTTCTAGTAGAGTACGGTATCATTGACGACGAAAATCAAAGCATTCCATGATTGTAATTTCAACACAATAGTGTGTTGGATAAGTTTCCAAATGTGTTACTTTTCATATCTTATGTTTTGGTTATGAAAAAACCAGTGTTATGTTTCAATTAAGTGGGATATTCATGTTGATTTCTATATTTATTCGTTTTCCAATATTCGTGTCTTCATTTGAACAAAAACCACAGTTCACATGCTTTATTACATCATCAAATAAAAACATGAAACAAAAAACATCACTACAAAATAAAATAAAAACATTCAATTATCATATTTTCTTCCAACATTAAATTTACAAACTTAACAAATATAAACACAAATCAAATCCAATGACTAGGAGACAAATTTAACTTATCCCATTCTGAAGATGTTGGACTTCCATACAATCCGTTATACCATGGACGACTTTCCTCCAATTCCATTTTCCCTTCTAGTAAGTCCCTCATCACCTGTGCATTTGGATCTGCTTCTTGTACAATGTCTTTTACATTTGCAAATACCTCAGCACAAGTCAACTTTGGGTCTTTTGCAATGATAGAAAACATTTGACCCACATCGGCATCGTCTTCAAGATCCATTGCCATGTATTTTATAGGATCTTCACCCACTTCAGATATAGGTGCACGAAAACGAAGTTGGGTCACCCTTGTTGCAGATGAAGCTGTAATTTCCATCTTCACACATTCCTTCAGTTCATCAAGTTTTATATCATCCTTAACTGCAAAATACTCCGTGTCATTACTAACAAATTTGACACCATCTACAGCAGAGATGATTTCTCCATTATAATAAACTAAAACATAAACTGTTGAAGAATTCATGATTATCAACAAAATAAAAAATAAGAAAGTAACGCAGCAGAAGAAGGAAGGGGAAAGCATAACTACAAACCGAATTCAACTGCTATTTATACAAAATATTTTGCACATTTTCTCTTCCCACGAGTAGACAGTGTTAAAAATGAAGCAAGGCGCCAGATCAAATGGCGCCTCCCAACAGGAGGCATTAAACAAGTTGGCGCCTCCTGTTGGGAGCTACTGGAGAAGCAGATCCATTTGGCGCCACCAGAAGGGACCACCTTTGACACCGCACAGCTAGGGGGGTAGGCACTGGAAGTGCACCTTGAATTGGCGCCTCCCGCTACGAAACAAAAAAAAATTCGGGAGGCGCCAACTCAATTGGCGCCTCCTGGTGCAACGTGTCAAAAACAACCCCTGCAGATAAATTATTTTTTTTCCACACTTATTTGGTAATAAGTTATTTTTTTTTGCCTTGTTTTGTCTTTTAGCCTCTAAATTCACGAAACTTGATAGCGTTATCCCACTTGTACAGACATATATGACACTATAAATCAGTCCACAATCTCACTGGAAACTTCATATCAATTCGTGTTTTTTTCTTAAAAAACTTAATATAGATCAAAGTGTCTACAAAACATTGAGTTTTTGCATGATAATAAGAGTCATATTACCAAAAGAAGGGCCAATATTTTCCACACTCCCGATACCAAAATTGTCAAATTACAAAACATATTGAAGTTCACATTATAAATTAAACAGTCTCTTGACAGCAGATCATCAGGCTACAATTCATTAGACAGACTCTTGGCTGGTGTAAGGGTAGCTATCAAATCTGGATCATGATCTGCTGTAGTAGACAAACACTGCTGTAAATTGAAAAATGAAAAAAGAATGAGTGAAAACCTAATTTAAAATATAAAAATTAGTGTTACTACTGGTGTGTATGAAAGAATAAGTTAAAAAAAAAACTTCATTTTAAAGCAAGAAAAGATATTTTGTATCTGATCTTCCAGTGTCACATTGAAAAATACTATTTATATCAGACTGTCCCTTAGGAGTTTCGGATGTAACCTGTTTAAAAATATGCATTAAAAACATGTATTAGTTATAAGTAATAATGTATTGACTTCATATACTAAAAAATTTTTGTACCTGATCTGGTCGAAACTGATCCATTATAGTTTGAATCAATTGTGAATCAGTGGACACCTTTAGTACAGAAACACTTTTGTAAGTGGGTTGCACTTTACATTTGAGTGCATTCACTGTCCCAGAACAGCAAAAATTGGTTAATGATTATAGTGCAATCATCTTAAAATAAATATGTCCTTTGAATAAATAGAATCCAACAATACAAGTAAGGTAAGGTAATTAAAATAATTATACCTGAATGCAGCAATATACTCAAATGCAGCTCCATAAACAAAGAGCAAAATACTTTCACATATGTGATTTGAAGGGTTAACAGAAACACAAAAGTCAAACACAACACAGGACCTCTAACAATGCAAAATGCAATTAGAAAAATAATATAGAAAAATAATAGATAAACATCCTAACAGTTTTATAGAGGCATCTCTGTCACGAATAAGGTACAACCTTAATCTAATTTATATGCAACTAACCTTTCACTCATTTTTCTCACAAACAAATCCCTCAATCTCATCTTTCTTTTTTCTCTTCTCTTTTTCTTCAAAACTTCTCACTGAGATTGATATCTCTTTTTCTCACTAACAATAATCAACCCTTATATATCATATTCTAGCACCAGAAAAAAATCAATATAACAGAGGACCTTAAACAGTGCAAAATGCAATTAGAATCATTATACCTCAATGCATCTCCATAAACAAACAGCAAAATTGTTTCACAAGTGCTTTGAGGGGTTAACAGAAACACAAAAATGGAATTAAAATCATTATACTTGAATGTATCACTATACTAAAATATAGCTCCACAAAGAAAAGGTAAAATTCATTCCATTTTTGTGCTTTGAAGGGTAAACTCAATCACAACAATGTAACATAACAGAGAACCTCTACCAAACAAAAATGTAATGAAAACTCATTCACACCTCTAAGTCCACGCGCAAGGGATTTCAACTGAGTTCCGCTTTCAATTAGTGGATGAACTATAAAAAATATGGAAAACTAAAAAATGAATCACTGTCAGGACTAACAAAGAGATCCAACATAAAAAATGTAACTAACCTTCAGAACTGAGAAACAGATCGTTACCCTTAAACTTGAAGACGATGCAAAAAACCCACCGACGTTGACCTTTTTTCACTGAGAAAATATGAGCCCAAAGTCTACTGTGAGTGAAGATGAGGCAAAAGTGTACAGAAGTTGAAGCCCACACCAAACAGAAAAGAGAACTGATATAGAGATCCAACACAAAAAAATGTAAGTAACCCTAACAAAACGGAAACCACAACCACCTTCAGAACTGAGAAACACATTCTTACCCTCAAAGTCGAAGACAACGCCAAAAACCCACCCATGAATTCTCTATTTTCGTGAGAGAAGATGACCACAAAGCCAACGGAAGTCCAAGCACACACCTTCTTCTATGCCGACTAAACTCTTTTTTTTTTCGCAAGAGAAGAAGAGGCTAGTCCAAGAAGAGGCAAAAGACAGATGATGGACACTCAACTTTGACACCCATCCCAGGCAAAGAAGAAGCTGCTCTGAGTTTCCCTGAGATGCCAGTGCAGAATGCACTTTTTTTCTCTCTGAACACGCTAGGTTTTTTCAGTAGAAAGAGAAGATTTGTCATTTTTCCAGCCCAAAAGGGCAACACGTGAAAGAAAAAATTAAAAAGACATTTTAACCCTTAAAAGGTACAAGTGTCAAAAAATTAAGAAAGGTTAAATTTGTATTTTCCACAACCCCAAAATTGCATAGAGGAAAATAAAAGGTACAAGTGTCAAAAAATTAAGAAAGGTTAAATTTGTATTTTCCACAACCCCAAAATTGCATAGAGGAAAATATTCTTTGTCCACTATGCATCGACAATTCCTCTTTTAGATGCTAACTAAGATTGTGAATCATTCTTTTCAAATTCAATGTGAAATACGTTTCGATAAGCAAACTTGAATGGTCTTGAAAGCAAATCAACATTTTTTTCCGTGACAAAACGGGGCTAAACGCCCAGAAAAACAACAAAAAGAGAATTAAATGGCTGCAACATCAGCATGCAAACAAGGGTTTACAACAAAACTCTGGGGGACTAAGATTATAAAAATAAAAAATAAAAAAGACGACTACGATCCCTGGGCTCATAGATATCCCTTCCTTAGCAAGTCAACATATATGGGAAGATCAATTTATTATAAGAGTAAGACAAAAGAGTTTTTCTGAATTAGAACCATATATAATTTTTACCCAAAAAAGAAGTCTGAACATGTTTTAATAACATTAATTCAATAGCCGACTAAAATCACATTGGATTTGAATCCTACAAAATAAATAAAAGTAAAGTAATTTTAGTTGTTGATGAAAAAGTTAATTATTAATATTTTAACACATTTAATTATAATTTATTATAAATGTATGCATAATATTAATAGTTGACTTTTTAATCAACAATTTAGATTCTAATTTTATCATTTAAAGTGGGTTATTCATTTTAGAAGAGTCAAATCCTTACCCACTTTAGAGGCAAAAGTAAGTAATTCCAAAATTATTGATGAAATAATAACATTCCCAATATTATAATAATAGAATTAATAAAATAAATTAAATTAAATGTCATTTTGTGCTTGTATAACAAATGTTTTGTATAACATAGGGATGATAGACCATGGTTATGACCCAGTTTTAAGAGATAGGGTTGTATGGTGTATTTGGTATGACAAGAAAGAAGAGAAGGTGGAAGGAAGAGGAAAGAAGTGTGATGATTTTAGGATCTGTGAATAATTTGGTAGGGTAGAAAAGGAAAGAAATATCCAAAACAAATTGTGCGACACGCAAAAAGAAATTTTCATGCAACAGAGCACGGAAGAGTGTGAAAATACGACTAGCTTGTGCCATAATCGATTTTCTCCCTTCATAATTTTCACTCTACTTCTTTCCATTTATTTCTCTTCAACCAAACAATATTTATTTTCACTTTATTTCTCACATATTTCTCTTATTTTCTTCTCTTACGTATTCACTTTCATTCTCTCCATTTCTTTTCTCACAACCAAACATAAGGATAAGGCCCACTAAGGAGTTATTCCCTTCTAAATAGGGGTAGCAAATAAATAGATTAGATAATTTTTTATTCACAGTATGTGGTTGGTCCGAGTGGATGGAAAAAACGTGGTTAGGAGGGAAGATTAGTCATCTTTGCATCAATGCCATGTTGACCCAAAAGATATATTTTTTTTATTTAGATTACAATGAATAAATTAGAAACAATACATTAATCCATTTATATTCATTAAAATTTCATTAAGAAATCTAATTCATCCACGATCCATTTAATAAAATTTTTCCAATTCATCTATTAATATTTTTTATATGGATGGATAACTAATCTATCCAAAAAGTTGTTTTTAAAATTTTTAAAAATTATGACTATTTTAGTAATATTTTTTCTCGACTATCCAAAAAAACATTTTCAACACGGTCTCTATCAAAGTAATTTCAACTCAACCTTAGCAATAGTATCTTCAACTCAACCTTAGGCAGAGTATCTTCCACTCAGTCTCAGCCAGAGTATTAACTCGACCTTAACCCAAGTAATTTCACCTCAGTCTTCACTAAAATCACTTCAGCTCGACTTCAAGCAAAGCATCTTCACTTCAACCTCGATGAGAGCTTCTTTAACTCAACATTAATCAAAGTATCTTCAACTTAATCTCACTTAGAATAATTTTACCTCGACCCTAGCCACAACAACTTCAGCTTGGCATTAACCACAGGATCTTTTGCTCAACCTTAGCAAAAACATTTTCATCGCCAAAGTATCTTTTATTCAGCCTCAACTAAAGTATCTTTATCTCATCCTTGATCAAAGTATCTTTAACTTAGTTTCAACCAAAGCATTTTTAACTCGACGTCGATCAAAACTTATTTGTATAATTAAATGATTGTATAAAACTACTTTATAGTATTAATACATAACCCATTTTATCCGGAGCTGATGTATCACGGGGGCACTCACGCGGATTACATGGTCGAACGGTTTATATTTATGCTGTGTTTGGTTGTGTGGAGAGAAATAGAAAAGATAGAAATAGAAGAGAAATAATTTAAAAAAGAAGAAATGGAGTAGAAATAAAATTGAATGTTAAGTTGTTTGTTTTAAGAGAAATAGATGAGAAATAGAGTGGAAATAATATTGTAAAGGTGTTTGGTATGAGTGAAATAGAGAAGAGATAATTTAATATATCTATAAAATGACATTATTGCCCTTCAATTGAATGAACGAATTTATCAATAAAAAAGTATCATAAAATCGATTTTACAGTAATATAATCGATTTATTAGGTTCAATTAATCGATTGTATGGTGCCAATAATCGATTTTGGTTTTTGAATATTTGTATCTCACGTGAAACAAAGAAAAGCATAGGGATAAATAAGACTTTTTCCTTTAACATTTCAGAATCCCTCTCATCTACCCTCCATATGTGAAGACGGAAACAACTCCAATGGGTCCCACCTCACTCAAAATTAAATCCCTCGTTATTAACCTTTACCAAACTGCAACCCATTATTTCTGTCACCTCTAAATTAATTCGGTCCGTTCAACCAAACTGAGCGTTAGTTTTGAAACAATTGAAGATCGAAGGACAGGTGAGAAGAGATGACCAACTTCAATTAGGCATCAGGTCTTCAAAAAGAGTATTTTTTTTTTTTGTAAAAAAAAAAAAATCAAATTCACCTGTTAGTTTCGAACACGAGTTCTCTTGCCCCGCTAAATATATTGTTTCTTCACATATGAATGCAGCGGAACCTTACACTACTATGCCAACCCTATTGGTTAATTAACCAGTTAGTTTGATTTGAATTTAAGATTATAAAATATAAATATATTATATTTAATTTAGTCTTTAATTTTTTAATCAATTTAAACTAAATTAATCTAATTAAAGTTTATTTGATTTCATTTATTTGATGTACAAATATTTCAAAATTAGTGACGTATCCGTATTGTACTCAAGCCAGGCACCGAAAACACGTAATATATGGCTATGTCCATGTCTAAATTAATTTGTTCAATTCAAATTAATAGATTTTTCAGTTACTCAAAGTGCATGAATACGCCTATTATTATACAGTTCGTACGAAAATATTTACATCAAGTTTACAAATTGACGTGGATTTTATTTATTAGAGCATCTCCAAATGTCTTTATATAAGCAATCTATTTACTCAAAGAGTGTAACTCAGTTGTAACACATGCTGAGTTTGTGGGGGGGGGGGGGGAGGGGGGGGGGGGGGATCCTCACATAATACATCCTTGGAAGGAGTGAGAACTGAGAAGCTTTAAATATAACTAAGTTTTGGACTGATGATAGTTTCATAGTCGGTCCAAAGGGTCGAAGTTTATGAGAATACCTTGGGGTCCCACTGGGAGGCCCAAGACCCTAATTACGATGGTTATATATATATATATATATATGTGTGTGTGTGTGTGTGTGTGTGTTATTATACAATATGTAAATGTTATTTCATTAAGAAAAAATAATTTTAATATCTAATTTACAGTAATAAAAAATATTTATAAACTTCTATATTATTATACAATAATAAAAGATAAATAATAATTCATTTAAAAAAAATCAATAACATTAAATTATTATTTCGTCTGAAAGTCATATTTATATTCATTATATATAATTTTTAATACCTAATAAATGTTTAATAAGTATACCAAAAATACTAATAATAGTATCTGAATGATAAATTTTCACAGTAAAAATATTTTTTTTATTTACCCAATTTGAATGGACTTTTTCAAGCATATTCTCTATTACTAAGAACAAATAAGCGAATTTAGAGTCAAATGTTGAGTACAAATTTTTGTAAATGTATTAGATGTGGTTGAAATTTGATTTGTAATGGTGGTAAAGTTATTGTACGAAATCTAAAGATATTATCAAACGCTTATGGTTGGTCAAGATGGATGAAGTGGAAAATATGCCCCATGAGAAAATCAATTTCTGTGAATAAGAATAGGATTAACCATAAGTCCTTTTTTTTAATAGCTAAAGCTATAGCTATACTAATTAAAAAAAATAGCTAAAGCTATATATTTTTTTTAAAGCAAGTTGATAATTCTTGAGTCAAAACATAATTTATTGTATATCCATATTTATATATCGTATTTATTTATTTATTTATTTTATATATCAATAGTATGCAAACTCTCAATCAAAAAATAAAACAATGTATAATAGAAGCAATTTTTTTTAAAAAAAAAAACAAAGTCTATACATTAAGCACTAACATCTTTTTTTTTTTCAAACCACTGATAGATGACAAATTGTATTAATTCTAATATTTTATATAAGGCTTATAAAAAATATGAGAAAAATATATAATAAGTTTATTAATGCAAGTGAAGTATACTTTTATATTTTATGTATGTTTCTTAAAATATGTAACTTTATTGTAATTTAACCCGTGCTATGCAATTCAACAAAAAAAAAAAAAAAAAAAACCGTGCTATTCATGAGACATTTAATTGGTTATAGACATTTAATTGGTTAATCCGTGCTATTCATATATATTTTTTATTTGACTTAAAATATTTATAAAATTTTATAAGAAATTTATGTTTAAAGTTTTTTCAAAATTTTTAAATTTAAACTTTTTGCAATTCAAAAATATCTATTTATCTATTTTTCTATAAGAAAATAGAACCCTCAAGGAACACATGTTACTCTCATTAAATTATTTCCTCCAAAACATCTCTTTCTTTCTATCTTTCCTATTTTATCTTTTTGTGTTTTTTTTTATTTTCTTTTTGTATTATCTATATAAGAAAATTTGGTCATTGCTATTATTACTATTTTTTAGCATATACTATTTTATACTTTTTATAGATTTATATTATTATATTATTTATATCTTTATTATATTACAGTTTTATAACTTTTATTTATAAAAAAGAAAAAAATGACCATGCACTGACAGTGTAAAATAGTTTTACACTGTCATCTAATCATAGATCACCATTTATGATAAGTTTGTTGACTTTTATAAAATTATCTTAAAAGTCATATAAACCGTGATTTGTGATTGAATGACAGTGTAAAACTATTTTACACTGTCAGTGCATCACCATTAAACTCTATAAAAATTTATATTCTTGTTATAAAAAAAACATATGTTAAAAATTTATATTCTTGAAATACTTAATATAATAATATGTTTAATATTACATAAAAATATATTATTATTTATATTAAATGAATGATAAATTTACATAATTACTTATTCAAATTAATCCCCTTATATATATAAACGTATAAGTCTATCTGTGCTCTCATGGCTCCACTCTCCCCACTCTCCTCACATTCACTCTCATCTCCTTATATATATAAACGTATAAATCTATCTATGCTCTCATAGCTCCACTTTCCCCAGTCTTGCTCACATTCACTCTTATTTGAATACTATTCTATTATGAAGTGGTGTACTTCACTCTCCTTACATGCATCTATGTTGTGTTTGCAACTTTTCCTAAAATTTCTCTTATCAATTTCTGTCATGCATCTATGTTTTGTTTGCAACTTTTCCTAAAATTTCTCTTATCAATCTCTGTAACTACTCACAGTCACTTCTTCCTCTAATATTTTTGTAACTACCTCTATTCACTTTATTTGTCTGATGCTATCTTTTTTTTTTCAAATATTTCTTTTATCAGTTTTTGTAACTATATTTTAACCTCAAAGATTTCTCTCTTTGATCAATAATTTCAAATCCTTATTTCAATTTTTTTATCCATATCCATCAATAATTTTAAATCCTTATTTCAATTTACTTTTTAAAGTTAATATTAAAGATATTTAAAAATTCATTTTACTTTTTAGAATAATATACTTAATTACGATATATTTAAAATTAGTTATTATTGATATTAAAATTTGTAGAAAAGTTCATATCGAAAAAAAAATTGTAGATAAATCATAATATTATTGACAGATACTTTATAATTATTTACAATTGTTAAAAGATTTATTGATATTATATATATATATATATATATATATATATATATATATATCTTAATAATATTAAAGCTAGAACAGTCTCCAACTCTTTTTCCCTCCAAAATTTGCAACCATTATGAGATAAAATTGACCCCATTACGAGATAAATATGCTTGATATTATTTATAATCATGAAACACTTCGATAACTTAATTTCTATTGTTAACAGTTGTACGATTAAGGTGCATGCTATTGTATCATAAATGATCTGTCTTCAATTTTTATTTCCCAATACAAATCATGTAATATATATGATCCTATATAATTATCTGTTTCCTGCCCTAAAACTAATTAGATATGCCATCTTTCATCCAATTAAATAGGCATTTAATTTTCTGATATAATTTCAATTCATTTGATAAAATAATATATGCGATTATGGAAGGAAGAGACTTTGAATTTTCGTTTCAACTGCAATTAAATGCATCGTGCATAGGACATGGGAAGAGATGTTTCATTTTGCACATCAAATGATGCAATGAGACATTTGATGCTTCGTTAGTAGCAAAGCATGTAATGGGGTTAATTAGAATGTTTTACGTGATTGGCAAAATGTATCTGCTGCTTATAAGGAATTTATGGAGGTGCTTTGTATTCTCCCCAATTTGCCTTGCATGCACATTTACCTTCCTAACCCCCACCAGATAATAACAATTTCTCCTCAGTAAATGCTATTTCTATGCAAACAGTCTCAGATACACCACCATCATCATCCATCGTTAGTTGTTGATCCACGTCTCCCTCCTCCTCAACTCACTATTTCACCTTCCTACGTTATCCTCTTCCTTCCTTCTCTCCCCACCGAAATGCACCATTTTCTTCACATTCCTCTCGGATCACACCAACAAAAAACCCTAAAATTTCCATCCCTTCAAATTTTTCCATCTATGATCTTGCCCCCGTATGAGGGACGCGGAGCCCGTCATTTACAGCACCAACGTCTTTGCAGCGCTCGACGGGTTGAAGAAGAAGAAGAAAAAGCCGATGTTGACGACGAGGACGATGACAACTATTACGTCGCCACCACTCCTCTTGAATTCGTTTGGGCCACACTGCCAGCTTCGCAGAATGTCTCTCAAAATGACGCCGCTACTGAGGTGAAAAATGTTTTTGCCCAATTTTCCTTGAGAACTCCATACAGATAACTGTTAGTTATTTGCTTTTTAAAAAAAGTTCTAACTTCTAACCTTTCTATATGCGTGTGGATGTGCTTCCAAAATAGTTGGCTCGACGCACATTCACAGTTTTAAAGGTTTTCATCCCAACTCACGCTTACCATTTCTCTCTAATTTTATATGTTTACTATTTTTTATTTTCACTAAATAACTGGATAGTTGAAATGAACCTTCTTTCTTAATGCGGTTGTAGATTGCCAATTTGCCATTACCAAGTGAGCAAATGTATTCCACCTATTTTTATTTTGTTGTGAGCATTTAATTTTCTATACCCGGGGCATCGTAGTAACTCAAGCATGGCATAATTTTACTCAGGAAAAATAAAAATAAAAATCCATAAGTAAATTGCTTCAACAATAAAATAAGATTAATATATAAAACTTGATGTCTTTTCCTTCAAAGTGACACCATGCTGCTTTTCCTTCTATCAAGTGCTTCTTCAACCACATCCCCAAACAGTCCGGGCAACAAAGTCTCAAAGTTAGATGTCAGATTTTCCTTCTCCCCTCCTTTTTCTTTTATATATCTTCTAATGCTAATTTACTCTGTTCCATTTTGTTTTTACAATAAAATAAATTGTGATTGCCACAAGTTAGAATCTTTTAATTTGGGTCTGAATTATTTGTGCTTTTTATGTGATTACATCTATATTGTCTAATTGTGTATTGTGTATGTTGCAGACAAGAAAACATGGTTTGATTGCAATTTTAGAGGCATGGTGGGAAAATCACATGTCTCAAATGAAGAACATATAAAGGTAGAGAATGGAGGACTTTTTAGGGGTTTGGTGTGACAGTTAGGTGGAAATTGTACAATCTGTATTTACAGTTAATTGCTGTCAATATTAAATTGGTTTGATTTTGTTTTTTAAAATTGTTTCAGTTTTCTTTTTAATTGATGATTGGGTTTTTAATTTGGGTTTGTCCAGTATTCTCTAGGGTAGGTATCTAAAATAATGTGATATGTGATATATGCGTCAATTACCTGTGTGATCAAAATCCAAAGGTATGTATTAGTTATTATTTATGGCTTTTTGCCGACGAAATTTTCGTTGATGGATGTTACAAGACTACTTGACAGGCTTAGTGGCTTAAGTGGAAGTACATAAAAGCAAATTGTTTTCTTTTCTGCAATAAAAGCAAGAAAAGAATAAAAATAAGAAAAATAAGTAAGTATATACAAAGATAATTTGAAATTTTGTTCTTATTTGGCTCATTCATGCCCAATGAAAGTCGAGGAACATGAAGCACATTAAGTTTTACAAGCTTTAATGGACACGTAGGTGGGGGAGTAGTTGGACTATTAGTGATTACGAGTCTTGGGCACACATGTATTAGATTATTTTTCATCATTCTTGGTTTTCAATTGTGAAGATTTGTTACTCAATGAAATTTGATCCTATCAAATACTCAACATTATTCATTGTGACACTGTAAAAGGACCAGTAAAAGAAAAAAAAATTGATTTGGTAAGTCATTATGAATCCATGAGCACAATCACATATCAAATAAAGCATGTTCATTTAATTTTTTTTTTCTTTTAATTTTAACATTATTTCCTCCATCCTTGAATTGATGTACTGTATTTTATGTGATTATTATTCATTTGGAACATTGAATCTTTCAGTAAATCATCATGTTTGAGATGTTTTTGAAAATCTTCATTGGAATTTTGCTTCCAAACTAAAAAGCTTTTAGATTTATTAGTTTTTTGAAACCTTGAAAGTTATTGGTGTTATGTGCTAGGAATAAGAGTAATAACATTCATGTGTATCGTGCAGTATATGCATATATACTGCAGACTGATATATATCAATAGCTCAAACAATAAGTCATCTCACCTTTTCTATTGGTTTCACTTTTTTCCTCTAATTTTTTTTCTCTCAGTGTCTTCATTCTTTCTCTCATGATCACTGCTATTTAAACGGGTCCCATACCTTAACTATTGTCATATAATTTTCTACGAAGAACTTGTGTTGAATAGTTATTTTAGGGAATACAATAACAAAGAAGGAAGTTGCTTATGGGAGAAAAGTCAGATACAAAATATAATAACACCATGTTTTGGTCATCCAATACTTAATTTTGCAAAAGTTCATTACAAAAGAATATTTATAATAACTATTTTCCATGTAGATCAAAAAGTTAAAATTATCATATTCAAAATATAACTATTGTCTGATAATATTACAATCCAATTAGGCACAGTGGTCACACTTTTTCTTTTAATTTTTAACCTTCAACTACCATTCAACAACTCACCCCATCGCAGGAATTCTAACAAAGATACATGGAGTTGAGTATAGAAGAATTTGCTTTAGGAAACTGCAAATATGCAAGGAAACTTTTGGTTTTAGATTTTAACTGATTTTTATATCATTGGGGTTTTTTTTTTTAATAAGCTAATGGGTTTCTTTGAGTCAACAAGCAATTACAGAACTTGCCTTCATGTTACAACAAGTAGTTGACAGGTTCTGCTTAAAGAACTACTTCCTGTAGTTACTCCTAATTCTTAAATAGGGAAGATGATAAGTAAAAAGCCGAAGAAGGCTAAGGATCACTTGGCAAGTGAGTGACACTGTTATCAGTTTTTACATATTTAGTTTTGCATAATTTTTACCTTTGTCTTTCTAGCTATATGCATATTTGCAATATTTTGATTGTATTATACTTTCATAAACATTTGTTTGTAAACCAACCCAAACACATACTTAGTTGTTAGTTTTTCATTTAAATAATACTACCTTATCTATTGATTGTTATTTCTGTTATTTTTTTTATCTCTTAAGCATTAATTTTTATGAAGGAAAAAGGACCAAACATAAAGACAATGTAATAATTGATTATTATTTCAAATGGACATTGGGAGGGATTGAAGAAGCTATTAGTAGGTTACAGTATATGGGTGCTATTATTGGGACAAAGTTAATGATTTTATGTAACCAGGGTATGGCATTTCATTTATATAGGGTGTTTATTTCCAGCTTTGGCCAAGGATATCATGAGATAGCTCTATTGATCGTGAAGTAAGAATGTGAGTCAAACTCCTGTATTTTTATTAGACTAAATTCTACTAAAAACTCCCATAGTTCCATCAATTTAATATAATATTTCTTATGATGCAAGTCAAGGTCACAGTAGCGAGCCAAGGAAATATAAGAAATTTACTTTCATGGCCAAATAAATTAGGCAAGAAGAAAAACACTTGATACTGCTTCTTTACTTATTGGCATCACATCTTTTGGCTCGGGGTATGTTCTATGATTGTTATTAGAAAAGTCATCAATGGTATCGTATTAGTTTTTCCATTTTTCTTACTCTGACTCTCTTTCCCTTTTTTCTGTTGATCCTCTGCTTTATTTAATATGATATGCCAAGCACATTTTTCATTTATAATTATGATTGTTATTTTAGCTTCTTGGTGACTTTTGATGCTTCCATTAGAAACAGTGGATAGAGGGCTTTTATTGAAGGTAGAGACATATGATTGTTTACCAGGAGAAAAAAAGGGCCCCTTGGTCGGGAATGGTTGGCCTAGAGAAGTGCATCATTCATTCATCAAATATATTGTAGTAGCACATTATTTGTATTGATTTTAATTTGTTTATCAATTAATTGTCCCATGTACCAACTGATTCAAAAGTTTTTTAGAGTGTTACAAATAAGTGGAACAATTCCTTTTCACAAGTCATCTCATATACTGTAGATTCTGTTGATATGATAATAACAGCCTATCTCATAAACTGTAGGTTTCTTTTAGATCTTTTCAATTTGTTATTACTACATCGAAATTTAAAATTTAAGTTTAAATTTATTAAGTTTAAGTAATAGCTTTTGGGAGGAAATGGAATAGAGAAATAAAAAATAGAATTAGAAACTTAATGAGAAAGAGGATGTGTTTCTTAAAAAATTTATTGTTCAAGAGTAAAGACTCAAATTTTTACAATATAAAATAGAACCGAAGAGTTAAAGTGATTAGTATGATGAATTTTAAATTTATATTTTTTTAAAAACGCTTTAAATTATGAAAATTTGACATTATAATTTTTTGAGATAAAATAAAAAAGATTTAGATAATAAGTCCTTAGTAAATACCTATTTTAAAAATAAACGAGTCACTGTCAAGGAGGCTAATTACTTGCAATAAATGAAAATACCTATTTTAGAACAACTAATTATGTTTTTTAAATTTGATTTTTGAACTTTATCGAGATTCTTTCAATTTGCCAAAATTATTGTACAGGTTTTCATCTTAATATTTTCTCAAACATTTTTTTAAACAATTTAAAAGACTATAATATATAAAATATTAGTAGCTAATAACAAATTAAATGGACAACTAAAATGTCCCGTGCATCGCACAGGTCACTACACTAGTATATATATATATATATTTGACTCTTCTCTCCTTATCTTCTTCTTCCTTTATGTTTTGTATGGTTTATCCATCTTGCCTTTTTTTTTTTTTTAAATTATAGTCTCTAATTTTTTAGGGATATATTATCTCATTTTTCAAATTTCTTTTAATGTGCTATATAATCCTTTATCTTTTTTTTTTTTAAATTTCTTTCTATGACTATATAAAAAAGTAGCGAAATTTTGAATAAGCTCGTGCATTGCACAGGCTAAAACACTAGTTATAAATTAAATTTATATTAATCTATTCTATTCTATTACTATATAGGAAAAAAAATGTACTAGCATATTTACCTTATTAGCCCCAACTTTCCACTAGTCAGCATGTGGAAAATTATTTTCCTCCCACTTTTCTTTCCCTTTCTTTTCACTTTTTTTTATTTCTTTCTTCTTTTTATTATATATAGTAACATCTAAAATTTATTTAATTAAGAAAAAAGAAATTTTAATGTTTAATTTATAATAATAAAAATATTATATTTTATTTGGAAGTTACTAAAAAAATTATTGATATGAATATATATTGTTGTTTCACTTATTTTTATTTTTTCCTTCTTTCTTTTCTTATTACTATATGACATCTAAAAGTTATTTAATTAAAAAATAATTTTAATGTGTAATTTACAATAATAAAAAATATTTATAAACTTCTATATTATTATAATATAAATTTTTAGAAGATAAAAATAATTTATTTAAATTCAATAATAATAAATTATTATTTTATTTGAAAGTCACTGATAAAGAAATTATATATATATATATATATATATATATATATTGACTTTTTTTATTTCTATTTTTCTTTTTTTTCTTCTTATTAGTATATGACATGTAAATGTTATTTAATTAAGAAAAAATAATTTTAATATTTAATTTACAGTAATAAAAAATATTTATAAACTTCTATATTATTATACAATAATAAAAGATAAATAATAATTTTTTTAAATAAAATTAAATAGTATTAAATTATTATTTTGTCTGAAAGTCATATTTATATTCATTATATATACTTTTTAATACCTAATAAATGTTTAATAAGCCAACCAAAAATACTAATTATAGTATCTGAATGATAAATTGTCAAATTAAAAATATTTTTTTTATTTACCCAATTTGAATGGACTTTTCAAGCATGTTCTCTATTACTAAACACAAATAACTGAACTTAAAGTCAAATGTTGTGTACAATTTTTTGTAAATGTATTAGATGTGGTTGAAATTTGATTTGTAATGGTGGTGAAGTCATTGTACAAAATATAAATATATTATTGAATGCTTATAGTTGGTCAAGAGGGATGAAGTGGAAAATATGCCCATGAGAAAATCAATTTCTGAATAAGTGGATTAACCTTAAGTCTTTTTTTTTAATAGCTAAAGCTATATTTTCTTTTCAAAGCTAGTTGATAATTCTTGAGTCAAAACATAATTTATTGTATATCTGCACATAGCTTATATATACCATATTTATTTATTTATTTTATATATCAATAGTATGCAAACTCTCATTAAAAAAAATAAAACAATGTATAATAGATGTAATTTTTTTTAAAAAAAAAAGTCTATATAGTAAGCACCAGCATCTTTATTTTTTTTTAAAAAAAACATTGTTAGATGACAAATTGTATTAGTTCTAATATTTTATATAAAGGTTAAAAAAAACAAGAGAAAAATATAAAATAAGTTTATTAATGCAAGTGAAGTATACTTTTATATTTTATGTATGTTTCTTAAAATATGTAACTTTATTGTAATTTAAAATACTAGTGTTTAACCGGTGCTATGCATGAGACATTTAATTGGTTATAGACTCATATATATTTTTTATTTTGCTTAAAATATTTATAAAATTGTATAAGAAATTTATGTTTAAATTTTTTTTCAAAAATTTTAAATTTAAACTTTTTGTAATTCAAAAATATGAAATAATAAAATAATTTAATTATTTTAAATTTATACTGTAAATAAAAAAAAATCATTTATATTATAATGTTTAATGTTTATAAACAATATATATTTTAAATAATTTTAATATAAAATTAATTAAATTAGATGTAAAATATTTAAATTAGCACTTTTGTAAGATGAGTTGTTATAGATGTTTAGTCTTATCTTGTGAGAAGAAAATTTACCAGCTATTAAGTTCTTTGATGTAGGTGTTTTCTATCTCCTTAACATAATCATACAATATTAGCTAACAATAAAAAAATATCGGTTGTAATTAATACTTAAAAGAGTGATATTTTTATTCAAATATTTTAATCATGATTTATAATAATATTATATGTCATAAGTATATTAAAATTAACATAATATAAAATGAAAATAAATTTCAACATAAATTATTTAATTAGTAGTAAAATTATATATTTTAAAGAAAAATAATATAACACGATATGAGTAATTGTAGTAGTACATGAATTTAATAAACTTACTTTTTAATTTTAAAAAGTTTATATAAAATATTTTTTCGTTTATTTCAATTATTAAAATATTATATATTTTGTAATATATAGTGAAAATTATCATACACCTAAATGTTATATTAATTGTATATAATATAAATATAAATATTCATATAATTTTAAAAGAGTATAACATTGAAATATTAAATAAATATTAAACCATATAATATATATCATTATTAGTATATTTAATAATAAAAATATATATTTATATTTAATAACAAATTATTTAAATTAATTATAAAACATTTACATATGACATTCACTCTCATTGATTCTTTAGAATCTTCAATGTATTACTTTTTATAATTAAGTTTTATAATTTCTTCTTTTAATTTTAAATATTTTGTTAAGTCATAAGATAAATCAGGATCCTCAATAATTTTGATTTTATGCAAAACAAATATTAAGTAAAAAGATTGTGTCTTATAAATGCCAACAGACGAAAATGTTGTATCTGCGTCTATAGGATACAGATGATACGCAGACAGACGCTTAAGTCTGATGAAGCATTTAAAGGCAGAGTAAATGCACTCTCGTTCTGTAATCTGTATTGCAGGGAATGTCATGGAACATCCTCCTAGGATATGTCGAAGTGCATAAAGGGAACACAAAGAAAAGTCAAAGTAGCAAAAGTTTCCCTCGCCTCAAAAGACGCGCTACAGCTAGCAATGAGTACTTGACTGAGCAAGTGATGTGACCACTGCACTTGAAAGATATGGTGTACATCTCAAGGAACATAAGTAGAGTGCTTTATCAGTTTAGAATGACTAGTTGGTGACAAGCATCTAATGCTCGCATTAAATGCCCTTCAACCACTCTCCATAAGACGCTGGTCAGACGCAAGAAAGAAGACCGCTTAGAGACAACGGTTACTTCCTCAGCAAGTCTATATAAAGCAGAAGATTTGAAGTGCTGAACAGACAAGAACTGAATTCATAATTCAAACATTCTTTCAAGCCTTCATTCTTTCTCTTGTAAATTCTATTTGAAAAGCTCTCAAACCACTTTGTGTATCCTGAGAGAAAAAGACTGTGATCTTAACCTTGTATATCCGTCTGTAAGGCGATAGTTAAAAAGTCTGTTCGTCCCTTACAAAAACAAATCTTGTGATTTGTTTTAGAGCCAGAAGTGGCTTGGTAGTAAAGAATACTTGGGTTTTTAACTTGGAGAGGCTAAGTGTGAAAAACTACTTGGGTGAGCCAGAAGTGGCAGTGAACAATACTTGTAACTTGAGAAAGTTAGTGGAACTTAGTGGTTTGCTAAGAACTGGACATAGTCTCGGGGTGAGACGAACCAGTATAAACTCTTGTGTTGTCTTTCCTGCTTTTCATTCACTATAACTGCTTGAACTGATATTGTCTTGTGATTTAAACTTATCTTAAAAAGGCTTTCATCTGTCAATTTCGTCTGTCAAACATTTTCTTTGAAACAGTCTCTTGTTTTTCGCTACAGACGAAACATGCATCTTATAAAAAGTTTGCAAAAATTCTAAAAATCACAATTTAACCCCCCCCCCCCCCCCCCTTCTTGTGACTTTTGCCTTTACAGTTTGGTATCAGAGCTCAGCCTCTAAGGGTTGAACACTTGACTGTGTCTAGAGGAAAAGATTCAAATGGCCAGTCACAACAATCAGTTCATTCCTGAGGGAGCCTCTCTAACAAGGCCTCCAGCCTTTCTTGGAGATGATATTCCCTACTGGAAAGACCACATGGAAATGTACATCAAGTCCAATCAGTATCAGCTATGGAACATCATCATGCATGGAGATATTTCCATCACAAGGCCTGAAGATCAATGGACTCAAGATGACTACAATATTCTTCAACTCAACAACAAAGCCAGATATACTCTGACTTGTGCTTTAACCAGAAATGAATACAAGAAGATACGTAGACTAAAATTGACCAAGGAGATCTGGGATTCCCTCTGCACCAACTATGAGGGAACAGAAGATGTTCAACTGAGAAAAGTTGGCACTCTGACCAGACACTATGAGAGAATCTCCATGAAAGAAGGAGAAGTGTTGATGATATGTTTAGGAGACTTCAGGTTCTTCTCTCAGACTTGGAATCTCTTGGGTACACGTATACTAAAGCTCAGATTAATCTGAAGGTTATTGACAGTATGCCCAAGGTGTAGGAACCCAAAACAACAGCTATCCAAGAGGCAAAGAACATGGGAACCTTGTCTTGGGATAAGTTGTTGGGAGTTCTACAAGTGCATGAAGTGCATTTGCAGAACCGAGACCAACTGCCTGCAAACAACACTAACAATTCCCCTGCTCTCAAAGTTGGTGAAACCAGCACCATCAAGGAAGAAAAGAAAAGAGCCCCCAAGGCTCTAAAAGTTCAAACAGAAGAATCAGACAAAAGCTCTGCCGGATCTACAGACGATGAGGTTGTTCTCATGGCAAGGAAGTTCAAGTAGATGCTGGAAAAAGAAAAACAAGTTCAGACAGTCCTCTAGGAAGAAAGATTCCATATTCAAAAGGAAAGATAAGGAGGACAGTCAGGAGATCATCTACTTTGAATGCAGAAAGCCATGACACATGAAGTCTGAGTGTCCAAGGTTAAAGAGAAAGAAGTCCTATAGTGGCAAGAAAAAGAAGAAGAGTTTGATGGCCACTTGGGACGACTTAAACAGTGAGCAAAGCAGCAGCTCAGACGATGAGCAAGCAAACATTTGTCTGATGACAGAGATAGAAGAAAAAGTTAAGGTAAAAATTTGCTTTGAATCTGAAAGCTTATTTGGTTCTTCATCAGATGATGAAGAAGAGATGCCCTATGACGTTTTACTTCAAAACTGTCATATGATCTCTCAACAATGTAAAAAATTTAAACAAAAACTCAAACAATCTATTTGTGAAATAGAATTGTTGAAGAAGTCAAATGCAGAACAGGAAAAAGTCAAGACCCTTGAAGAGAGCCTAAGTCAAACCAGTACTTCAAGTCAAACAAACGACTCATCCATAGTTGAAAAACTAAGGAAGGAAGTAGCCTGTTTAACTAAGGATTTTGGGAAATTTTTAGAGAACTCTAACACTCTCACTATGCTTTTAGAATATCACCAACATCCCTATGATAAATCTGGTTTAGGCTTAGAAAAAGATGCATCTGCTTCCACTAAGTCTGATCCAGACAAATGTGACTTCTGTGGAAAGTCTGGACACTCCAAGTTCAGATGCATACATGAGAAGAAGTAGATGTCTAAGGGTGCTAATGCTGCTGGACCCAAGAAGATTTGGGTACCAAAATCTCAAATTATTCCCATTTCAAATATCCTTGGTAGGAAAAGGGAAGGGTTTAAGCTGGTACTTGGACAGTGGTTGCTCACGACACATGACGGAAGAAAGGTCTATGTTCCTAGACCTAAAGCCAGTTGAAGGCTGAGCAGTTGCCTTTAGAGGCATGGGAAAAGGACATATCATTGGTGTAGGTAAAGTTGGTATGTCCTCCTTAACCTCCATAGACAACATCCTATATGTTGAGGGTTTGAAGTATAACCTACTGAGCATAAGTCAATTATGTGACAATGGTTATATCATCTCCTTCAACAAGGACAGATGCATAGTCAAAACAGATGATGGCAAGTCTATCTTTTCTGCCAGACGACACAACAATCTGTATGAAATTGATCTTATAGATCTTAGCAAGCAGAAGGTAACGTGTCTGCTGTCTAGAGAAGATGAAAGATGGATTTGGCATAAAAAACTTAGGCATGTGAATCTGAAACACATTTCAAAAATCTCGAAAAAAGGTTTAGTAAGAGGATTGCCTGAGATTTCTTGGAAAACCTATCTTCTCTGTGAAGCATGTCAAAAGGGGAAACATATTAAAATATCTTTTAAATCTAAGAATGTTGTTTCCACCTCCAGACCGTTGCAACTCTTGCACATGGATTTCTTTGGTCCTACTAGAACGTTGAGTCTGGGCGGAAAGAAATATGGCTTAGTTATTGTCGATGACTATTCAAGATATACATGGGTATACTTCCTAGGCCATAAACATGAGTCTTTCAAGGTCTTTCAAATATTCTGTAAAAGAGTTCAAAATGAAAAAGGTTTCTGCATCTCTAGCATCAAAAGTGATTATGGAACTGAATTTGAAAATGATGAGTTCAAATCTTTCTGCGAAAAGAATGGGATTTTCCACAACTTTTCTTCACCAATAACACCTCAACAAAATGGGGTAGTTGAAAGAAAAAACTGAACTCTACAGGAGATGGCCAGGACCATGCTCTGTGAAAATTCTCTACCTAAACACTTCTGGGCAAACGCTGTGAATACTGCTTGCTATGTTCAAAACAGAGTATTGGTCAGACCTATGATTGAAAAGACTCCTTATGAACTATGGAGAGGAAGAAGACCTAACATTGCTTACTTCCATCCTTTTGAATGTGAATGTTACATCTTAAACACCAAAGATCAATTGGAAAAATTTGACTCTAAGGTGGATAAGGGTGTCTTCCTAGGATATTTTGATATATATAAGGCTTACAGAGTTTTCAATACTAGAACCTTAGTTGTAGAAGAATCTATTCATGTTAAGTTCAATGATGGACTAACGTCTAATAGGAGACTACCAGATCTTGAAGATGATTTTGCAGATATGCAGATAGGTCCGTCTGTAGCGCAAAAGTCAGACGAAGTTCAACCTCCTCAGGAAATTCTTCCTCGGATTGAAGGAGCGACTGGCTCTCAACCACAGACAAGGGACTGGAAATTCGTAACCTATCATCCACAAGATCAGATCATAGGAGATCAGAAAGAAGGCGTAAAGACCAGATCATCCTTCAGAGATCAAGCATCATATGCTTTCGTCTCAGAAATAGAGCCAAAAATGATAGATGAAGCCTTGACAGATGATGACCGAATCTTAGCCATGGAAGAAGAATTAAATTAGCTTACCAGAAACGACGTCTGGACTTTAGTTCCTAAGCCAAATAATAAAAGCATCATTGGAACAAGATGGGTCTTCAGAAACAAACTGGATGAGCAAGGAAAAGTGGTAAGAAACAAAGCTAGGTTAGTAGCTCAAGGTTATAACCAGCAGGAAGGTATAGACTTCACTGAAACCTTTGCTCCTGTAGCTAGATTAGAAGCTATAAGAATCATGCTTGCATTTGCTGCTCATAAAAATATTAAGTTTTTTCAAATGGATGTTAAGAGTGTGTTTTTAAACGTTTCTATTGAAGAGGAAGTTTATGTTAAACAACCTCCTGGTTTTGAAGATTCCACTCTTACAAATCGTGTTTTTAAACTCAAAAAGGCTTTGTATGGTCTAAAGCAAGCACCTCATGCTTGGTATGACAGACTGAGCTCTTTTCTTTTAGAAAATGGTTTTATGAGAGGCAAAGTAGACACTACTCTTTCATAAGAGAAGTTGGCAAAGATTTCATTGTAGTTCAAATTTATGCTGACGATATTATCTTTGGAGCTACTAATGAATCTCTTTGTAAGGATTTTTCTGATATGATGAAAAGCGAGTTTGAAATGAGTATGATGGGAGAACTTAAGTTCTTCTTAGGACTTCAGATCAAACAAGATAGCAAGGGAATTTATATTCATCAGCAGAAGTATACAAGGGAGCTTCTTAAGAAGTTCAAAATGGAAGATGCTAAACCAATGAAAACACCTATGCATGCTTCCAGTCCCTTGAGCAAAGACGAATCGGGTAAACCAGTAGATCAGACGATCTACAGAGGTATGATTGGTTTACTTCTTTATCTTATAGCCAGTAGACCTGATATTATGCATAGCGTCTGTCTGTGCGCTAGATTTCAGTCAGATCCTAGAGAGTCTCATCTCAAAGTTGTTAAGAGGATCTTACGTTATCTATGGAAGTCTAGCTCTAGACTTAGCTCCAAAGTATAGAGGCTATGACTGGATTATCAGACGAAGCCCCAACATTCCACTCCCTCAAGTGCAACCACCAATAGACCCAGATGTCAACATCAGATACTACCGTGGGTGGAAGCGACCAAGAGTCAATGAATGGGATAGATACAACAAGGAGTGGCGACTCAAGAATGTATGCACAGCAGATGATCAGGAAGTCATGCTCTACTATGTGGATCCAGTAAAGCTATGGAAGATGGGAGTTCCAGGGATTGATCCCTTCAATTATCCATCTTATGATGTACTTCCAGAAGAAGAACTTCCTGCTCTGTCTTGCTACAAAGAGGAGCCTCAATTCAGAATCTTCCCCTTCGTCAAATGCCAACACCAGACCAAAACTCCATCATCTTAGAGCACAATCCGCGTGGCAGACGAAGATATCCTTTGGAAGCTTAAGTATGGAGACATCTGGCAGCTCCTACCAGTACTATTCCTTTCTACGAGCTAGTCAATTTGCAACAGATGATGGGACTTCTGGCCTATCTAAACGTGATTCTTCCATGGAATCATGCTGACCCTGGACGTGCTGTCTTCACTGAAGATCTGAATCTGGATGATCCTGAAGCTGGTCCCACTTTCAATGTATGGGAGGCTTCAGACTACTCTGTGGAGTTGCGCATGAAGCTGCAGACTTACAAGGAGGAGATCAAAAAGAGGCAAAACTCCTTTGGGCAGATCCAAAGGCGAACTCAGACGATGCCTGATTACCTTGGCATACAATTTGGTTGTGTGGCCTCAAATCAAACCCAATTCAAGCTTGCTTTGGACAAGGTCATTCCTATTCTTCCAATCTTGAATTATAAGGGTAAGGAGAAAGCTGAAGAAGACAATGCTCCCCAAAGAAATATTCGCATTCGCAGAGGCAGACCCTTCAGACGAGAAATTGAAGCCATCTTTCAGAAGTTAGATGCTGAAAGAACGTCTGAAGACTTAAGGACCATCAGATGAGTCAGAAAGTTTGATGTCTTCTGCTCTGGTCTGGAGCCTAAAGACAAGCCCCATGCCGACGGGTATCATCTGAAGATTGGCAGATGCTATCAATGCAAAAAGCATCAGCCCTTTCTCCCTGCAACCAGCACCTCTGAACTCATGCCATGGAAGTCCACTTTCTACTATCAGTCTGATAGGGACTTCTCTTTTGCGATGGAACTGCCATATTCAACCTTCTTCTTCTCCAAGCTTATTCTGGGTGTTGTGCAAGAACTGGAAGATGTCATTGTTACATACAGACCTCCCATCTCTGATGAAGAAGTCTATGATCTGTATGTTAAACCCTGGGCAACTAGAAAAACTTTGCATCAAGCTCTGGAAGATAGGAAAGCTCTAGAGTTTGAGCTCAAGAAGTGGATCAATATTGATGCCTTCTTTAGAAACCGCCGTCGCAGACGCACTCCTACTCGACCAGGATCCCCTATGGTACTTTCATCAGACTCTGACTCTGACACCTCTGATTCTGACGGTCCAATTCCTGGGGAACCAGGTTTTGCTAATCGCCATGCAAAAAGGGGAGAAAGAAAGAGTAAAAAGAAAGCATGAAGATAGGGATGCATCTAAGGGGGGAGCTACATCTAAAGGGGAGACTAAGAAAAAGGGAGAGTATTTTTTTTGTTTATCATTTGTAAAAACACATCATCTTGATGTGAAAACCTTTCAATAAGACGAGTTGTTTGATTGCTCATCAAACCTGAGTCTTCTTTTCTCTCTGTTTATATTCTATGCTTATAATTTATGTTTTAAGTAGCTCTGATACATCTTTTTACAATATTTGCTTGGCATCATCGAAAATAGGGAGATTGTTAAGTCATAAGACGAATCGAGACCCTCAATAATTTTGATTTTATGTGTGACACCCTTTACCCCAATAGCATAATTATTACAAATATTATATTGTAAACAAAAAAAAAAGACGATTTTACAAAAAAAAAACTTTTTGCAAGTAAAGAATCACATCCCCAAACCATACATAAACAAACCTCATAAATACTTATTTAAATCAAAACTAACTTGGCACTCCAAAGGCCATACACAAGGTTATGTAAAATAAAAATAAAATTGAAGAAATAATAATATTAATCCAGCCCTAATGTCACAATCTATTAGAGCTTTACAATCCCATAAATAGAACTAAAATTAAAGACAATAAACGGAGGTCTATGTCTCTTCTCTAATATCATCCTCTTGGTCCTACGAAACATCACCTGCCACCAACACATACACAAGAAAACAAAACAAAGGGAGTGAGATACATCTCACTACATGTTCGTGGTATGAAAATGGAGACAGGTAGCAACACAAACACACATAACAATTATCTGTTAGCATTCACATATGTCAAGCACATTCACAATCAAGTGTTCATGTAATGTAGTGTGTTCTATGCTCTTAGTTTTATATGCATGTGGTACCATTCAAAACTCTTTTGTGAAAGTAGCCTAGGAGTACGTGCTAGTCGACGAATAGCCGCACCATGGACATCCGACACTAACAGTCTCAACCAGGATGATACCCCTAGCAGCTCGTCAGGGTTACCCAGTCTTGCAAGGATACTCCAACCCATGGGATCAGCATGAGCTTAAAGGAGATTCCAAACCAGATAACACCCCTAAGGTCAGAACTCATTGAGTTCTTCACGACCTCCCCAGTTAGGTTCATAAACTACTTTCAAAAACACATATTTATCAAGTTATGATGCATGATTCACGCAAATGCTCATGGCTTTATTCAACTTATCACATGGAAGATCCCGCCTCACATAGGCTTGGTCCTCATTTATTTCATACCAACAATACACCATGACATCTGAACATGCATACTTTACTCGTACTAAATATATCATAACATTCATAGCAAAGTTCACAAGGCATAGCATACACATAGATAAAAATCAAATAACAAAGTTACAAACTCCAACACAATAATAATTTTTAGAATTATACACAATCAACGCTATAACAATATAGTAATAATTAATTAATAACATAAACAGTGTATTATATATATATATATATATATATATATATATATATATATATAATGAGGCGCAACACATATAATGAGGCACAACACACACACGGCAGAAGCATAATTCACATTCACAAGC
Organism: Pueraria montana var. lobata; assembly: GCA_026413185.1. Lineage (NCBI taxonomy): Eukaryota > Viridiplantae > Streptophyta > Magnoliopsida > Fabales > Fabaceae > Pueraria > Pueraria montana. Next base: position 27,150,613 of record CM048652.1, on the reverse strand, counting down.
TAAAATCTATGCATGTAGGCTCAAAATCGTGAATTGAAAATTATAGGGGACCAAAATTACAATTTAGCCTTAATCTTTCAGGTAGACTCAATCCCTATTCGTCATAAATTTAATAATGTTTACGTTAAATAACAAACATATAAGGGTAAATTACCTTTTTAGTCCCTGAAAGTATAATCCCCTGTCAATTAGGTCCCTGAAAGTATGAAACTGTCAATTAGGTCCCTAAAAGTACAATTTGTCTATCACTTTAGTCCTTCCGATAAAAAAACCTTTTCTTTAAAATTGACGTTCGTGTCTATGTTATATGCTATCTACCTACATTACAATTAATGGTGCACACATGAATAACATGTCACGTAGGTAAATAACGTGTCATGTAGGCACAAACGTTAATTTTAAATAAAATTTTTTTATCGGAATGACTAAAGTGACAGACAAATTACACTTTCAGGGATCTAATTGACAATTTCATATATTTAGATATCTAAGTGACAGTGGATTATACTTTCATGACCAAAGTGACTGTTCACCCAACGTATAAATGATTCAAATGAATTATGAATGTGCGGTGGTAGAGCAAGAATCATACTACGCCACAAAATATTAACATGTGATAGTGCGCATGCAATACGTCAATACAAGTCACACGAGAAGAGCAATGCATCATGCACTAGTAGCGGATGCAGGACGCAGCCGGAGTATTTATTATTATTATTATTATTATTATAAAACATGAAATGAAATACCTAATTAAATAAAGTATAAAAGTATCTAATAAAATGAAAAAAGAACAAAACTTAAGAAACTAGCCAATAAAAAACAAAATCTAACAACCAATGAAAATTTGAGAGCAGCATATTCAAATTATAAATTAGAGAGAACAACGAAATAACAACACTATATACATTTATATTTTTCTTTAAGTCAAGGGTGCATTTGCACCTGTCAATCGCACGTAGGTCTGCCTGAACATGACTTTGTTGTATACCTAGCACGATCGAGTGACCAACCATGGTTATATTTATACAATATAATATTATGTTTGACATGTAGTTTTAGTTATCTTATAATTTTTTTTATTAGTTAAAAAGCTTATTTAACCTTATTAGTAATGTTTGACAAACAAGGGTTTTTAGTATATTATTACATTTTTTAAGATGCTATTTCGAGTAGTATTTTTTAACCACTAATTTCTAATTTTTAACTTTTTATGTTTATTCCCCTTTTGTCCTTAAAATATTTTTTTTTCTCTTTTCAATATAAGGTAAGATTTAATTATTATTATTTGATCCCCCTTAGTTTTACATATATTACACTGACATCCTATGTCTTTTTAAACCATACAAAAAACTCATATTTGTGACACCCTTACTTTTTTGAACTACAGGAGATTAAAAGTAATGTTTAAAAAAATAAGAAGTGTCGGTATAATATATGTAAAACTCAGAGAGGATCCGTGTAATTTACTCTTATTATTTTTGTTTCTCTTCTTCCACTCATAAGGTAGAGATTTATTATTTTTTCTCTTTTTTTTTCTTACATAAGATAGGATTTGCTTATTTTTACTTCTTCGTTACATAAGATATTGATAATGATACATAATAAATTTGTTTTATTTTATCTTATTTTTGTTATTATTATTTGGATAATGGTTATATTAAATAACCATTGAAGTATAAAGCTTTCGGTTTTATGATTTTTTACAACCAAATGGGCTTTATTGCCGAGAGAGAAGCGAATGGGCTTCAAAGTTTGATGGGCTGTTCTGTGCTACTATGGCTTTAGGATGGTCGAGCGATGAAAGAAAATTGAGAAAAAGAAAGCCGAGATATGAAATTAGTAGTAGAAAATGATAAAACTGGAAATAAAGAATTATTATAATAATGAAATAAAATTAATACCATAACATACCTCTTAAAATTGAGAGAACAAAAAATAGAAGAATAAGGTCAAATAGGATAAAACCCATTAAGAGCAATTCCATTGTTACTATATAATAATCGACACACTGAACCAGTGTTTATTCCACTGGAAAATAATCGAAACACTTCTGCTACATTCATTCCGAAACAGCCTAGATCATGAGCTAATTTGAGATTTTAGTTTTAGGCTTGAACATTTATATGCAAACGTGGGTTGAAGATTTTAGGGTGTTTCGATATGGGTTGGGTTCAACTAACCCACGCGACACTAAACCTTGTTCTTTTCCAAAATGTTCATGTATTAGAAAGTGTAAAACTGAGTCAAACAAATTTCCAAAATACATCCTTATTCTTTTCAATTGTTTCCTTTGACATTCCCCTCCTTAGAACACTTCAATTATTTAACACTTTCAAATCAAATATCCATTTGTCGAAACAAGGGATGGATCAAGATTGAGGAATTCAGGGCGAGCCAATTCCAAAACGGCAAAACAATAGTTTTTTGAATGGCTATAAGTTTAAGGAATTTTTGAAACACAAGTAATTCAATGGGTATGTGAAATGCGTACGTCTCACGTGCATTCTATCCAGAAAGCAATACCGTCCATTTTCACCACATAAAAAAAAGCTAATAACTTCAAATACGTTCGAGAAATTGAAATTAACGTCATAAGCCATCTACCGAATCTGATATGAATCACACGAAAGAACAAAATCCATGGAGAGAAGTTCAATTCATCGCATAAAACGTAATTTCAAATGCCGCAGGTCCAACAAAACGAAGCTAACGCACAATTTTAACAATTTCGATAGATTCCCAATTTCACAGCAGCATTAGGTTGACATAGTTGAGCGCGATCGCATTCAATATAAGGTCTAAAACGCTCAAATTAAAATAATAACCTTAAATTAAATCCTGAAATATAGCAGAGACTAAAGGTCCCAACGGTCCATCCAAAACGAAACGTATCAAAACCAAAACCAAAAAAACCCTTACCGTCAAAATCAGGCGGTGAGAACGACGGCGCCGCCAGCCTCCTTGATCTTCTTCTCGGCGATCTTGGAAACGAGCTTGGCCTTGACGACGACGGGTTGGTTCTGAGGCAAGACGCCCTTCCCCAAAACCTTGAAGTACCCGAACTGCGTGACGTCGATCAGCGGCGCCTTGTTCTCCTTGGAGGCTTTGTCCTTCACTTCTTGCGGGACCAGGGACCAGAGCTTGTCGATGTTGAGAATGGGGGAGTAGAACTTGTTGCGCAGTTTGTGGAAGTAGCGCATGCCGACCTTGCCGAAGTATCCGGGATGGTACTTGTCGAAGAGGATCCGGTGGTGGTGCATGCCTCCGGCGTTACCGCGTCCTCCGGGGTGCTTCCGGTGCTTCCCGATGCGGCCGTGTCCGGCGCTCACGTGACCCCTCTTCTTCCTGTTCTTCTTGAAACGAGTCGTCATCTTCTCTTCTCTTCTCTCTCTGTAGCACTCTCCTCCTGCGTTGAGCCCTAGCAGCTGCAAGAGGGAGATTAGGGTTTCGGGATTTATATGTGAAGCTGCTGCTCCTTCTTTTACTGTTTTGACCCTGATTTTGTAAAGCCTTTTTCTTTTGGGTAAATTACATTGCCCAGGCCCACTAACGAAAGGCCTTTTATGTTGGTATACGGGCTTCGAGTTTCAATTTCGACGCCGTTGTGTGATTTAACCGTGTTTTAATTTCAACCCGATTTGTTCCTATCTCAATTTTTATACACGTCTTACTTATCTCTTTCTCTCTTATTCTTCTTTTATTCTACTGTCTAACTATATTCAGTGTTATATTCTTCATGTAATATTTTTTTATAAAAATTTATTTAATTTTTTTTCTTTATCTGTTTCTTATTACATTGTTTATCTTATCCCATATGACTCTCTTATCTCTTTGTATCTCTCCCCTTATTATATATATATATAAAAAAAAAAAAAAGTACACAAATTCATTGTATAAATACTACTAGTATTTTGCACAAGTCCAAGGGAGTGAAATATTTGGGGAAGAAGTTGGATTTTCTTGTAAAATTCTCCGAACTGTGGTGTGGTCACAAGTCAATATATACAGAATATAATAAAGTGAATCAATTAGAGAGAGTGTGTCTCTTATGATTTTAATGCTTACTTGTATCAATTGTATGCCTATTTTTAAGTTATGGTGGTGCTTCCCACGAGGGTGTACGAGAAATGTTTTCATATACAATCCTACAATTTGTGAATGCATGTTGCTCACGACCTTGGGTCATGTTCTCGTGTTTTGCATCTATATTGGTCCTTGTACATTGTGAGGAAGGTTCTCAAGTGAGATGGATTGTTGAACTACTAGTCATCAAGTCATATGTTGGGCCTTATTATCTTTGAGTAAGCATATTTGCTTTGTTTTTCTTATTTGGTTATAAGGACTAAATGCCCCAAAATAAATACAATTTATCTTGTATCTATTATTACCTCTAGTCTAAGAAACAAAATTGGTGCATTTTTTTTTCTAATTGTAAGAAATATGAATTTATTTTTAAATATATTAATTTTTTTATACCTTTAATTTATTGTGAAATCTATTAATAAGGCACTCACTCATTTTTCATATAAGTAGATGCATTCATTAGTTTATTAACAATATAAGTCACATTTATTGGTAGGAAAAATTATCCTTTAAATTATGAGTATTGTCATTAAACCACTACTTAAACCATTTAATTTATGGATACTTCTGAAATTAAATTTAAGGGGGGTGTATTCAATTAAGATTTGGAAGGATTTTAAAAGACTTTTTTTTTTATAAAAAAATCTTGTGGTATTCAATCAGGATTTTTAAAGAAAATAAAAAAGTCTTATGGTATTCAATCAAAACTTTTAAGTTTTTTTTTTCATGACGACAAAATTCGGTGGTATTCAATCAAGATTTTTTACAACTTAAAAAAAGTCATCTAGTATTCAAAATCCTATAGATTTCGATGGATTGTTTTGCAAATTGGATTTTGATGGATTTTGTGTGACTTTTTAATTATATGTATAAATACCACACACATCAAACAATCCTGCCCAAATCCTTGGAATTTTTGTAAACCCTTGAGATTTTTCTATTCTTCCATTTCAGACTTTTTTTTCATCATCACGCATATTTTTCTCTCTTATGGTGGTAATATTGCTAGAGTAATTGGTCATCTCTTTCTTCTAATCCTACACACGCTCTTTGTATGATCATAATAATGATGCGTTCATACCGCCAAATCACTATGAACCACCCTACCAGCCTACATCATCTAACCAAGTCCACCATCTCATTCCCTTAGATTATGAGGTTTCCGCTAAAAAATTAAGTTGTTATAAGAGGAGTATATCTGAGCATGGAGGGAGTTCTAGCTCATCATGACCAACAATCAAGTCAAAGTATTAAAAGATCTTTTTACTGACATTGAGACTATTGCTTTCAATTTAAAAAAAAAAAAAGAGAAAGACATAGAGAAAGATTGAAAAAAAATGTATTTATTTGATTTTTTTATCCAAATCTTATCATTTATTTGTTATCTTTTTCATCGACTCTGGTAATTTTGAATGTTTTCTAAAAATTCATATAATCCTTTAAAATCTTGTAAATCCATAAAGTCCTTTCAAATCATATGAATTCATATTTTATAAATCCATTAAAATCCAAACTACAAAATCCTAATCATAAAAGTCTTTTAAAAAAATCTTAAAAGTCATTACATTCCAACAAAATCTTTTAAAATTCACAGGAATTTTTTATGTAAAAAAAATTCTGTTAAAATCCTAATTGAATACACTTCCTTAAATTTATGATATTATACCTAAAAGACCAATATATCATATGATTGACAACCCCTTAAAATTGATTCTAGGACTAATATCCCTTAGAACTGATGTTTCTTAATACTAGTACCCCTATGACTAATACCTAATAGGATCCATACCCCTGAAATTGATTTAAAAGAACAAATCCTTTAGGTATAGAGGTATTAGTCCTAAGGAGCATCAGTCTTAAGAAGTATCAATCCTAGGGGAGTACATCAATCTTAGGAAGCACTGCTAAAATATATTTATTGGTTAGAGTCATTACGGAGAGTCATCCATTGAAAATCAAAGACACTTTGATTTTTATAACAAATTTCCATCATAAACACGAAATATATGATATTTTTGGGATACAAACAATTATGGAAAGTTGCCTTGTCGAGAGAGTGAAACAATCTTACATTTCAAGGTTCATTGTAATAATTCTAAACCATGAATCCATAGTGTCGTATATGCCAATCCTAATGCCATCTTCGCAAGAATCTTTGCTATGAGCTCAGTCTCATTCATACTGCTGTTAAGGGGGCGGAGGGGGCGGAACTTAATAGGTGACTTTAACTCATGTCTTTATGACCATGACCTCATAGGAGGGGTTGATCTCGATTTGGTTAATGGGGTAAAGGATTTTAAACAATTTTTTTTTTACTGATTGTCACTTGATTAAGTGGATTCCTGGGTACCCCATATCCGTGGCAAAGAGGAAGATTTTTTCAAAGGCTTGATAGGATGTTGATTAATATAGATTGGAGGTTATTTTTTCCATATGCTACAATTACTCATTTGCCTCTCTATAAATCTGATCATTGTCCCTTGTTAATAAATCTTACTAGACAAGTTGCCCCATACAAAGGGAGGGGGCCTCTCAGGTTCCTTTCGGCTTTGCTAACCCATGATTCTTTCTCCAATTTTCTTTCATAATCTTGGACCAATGCTCTTGAGTGGAATCAAAATTTCCTTTATTTGAAAGAGAATCTAAAAGCTTATTCCAACATAAATGAGGTCCCATTCATTGGTTAAAGAGATCTCACGGAAAACTTGCTACTGATCCTAATAGGTTCCTCCAAGATCTTCAGGTGGTTTGTTATTAGCATTGTTCTCAAAACCGGACCGGACCGGCCGGTTCGACCGGGAACCGGTCTGTCCGGATGTTCTATAAAATCGGAGAAGTTCGGAACCGGTGGGAACCGGTCAAGAACCAGTCAAACCGGGCCAAAACCGGTCAAGAACCGGTACCCAAAACCGGTTTGAACCGGTATTTTTTTATTTTTTATTTTATTTTTTATTTTTTTATTTAAATTTTAAATTTAATATAAAATATTTTAAAAATAAATAAAAACACATATTTAATAAATATCTCAAATAGTTATAAATTATTTTATCAATTATTATTATTATTTTCTTGTAAAACATATAATTTGCTCATTTATATTAATTTATAATTTTTTTATATCTTGATTTTTGATAATTTTATATTATATTAATTTGTCATTTTCTTTCTTTATTCTAAATGTAAATTTGTTATTGTTAATGGACATTATTTTATTTTATTAAAATTTGAACTTAAGTATTATGATATATTTAATTAAACTTTTATGTATTTTTTGAATGTTAAAACCTTGTAAAGTGATGTTTTAAGTTTTATTATAGTTTTTAATATTATAATGTTATGTGATATTATATTTATTTAATATTATTTTATAACTTATTTTATTATTATTATTTTATTAATACTGGTTTAACCGCGGTTCAACCACGGTTGAACCATTGAACCTTGAACCAGTGCCTTGACCGGTTCAATGACCGGTCCGATTTTAAAAACATTGATTATTAGATAGCATAGTAAATAAAAGTCTTTACACTCTAAGTGTATTTTAATATTTTTTTTTATTCATCCAGCTTTTTACTCTTAAATGATATCGCTGTTATTTAGGCCTTGACAAAGCTTCACTAATTGAAAATTATTGGGCTTCCATGTGACATTTTTTAATCCACCGAACGATAACGAATGAGTTTGTAGTTGTACTGCTACTTCGTAATAAGACCTTCGGTCCTTCGGTTCGCACCACTTGAAGAGAGATATAAGAAGAGTCTTTTTCAATCTTCCTGGAGTGGAGACCAAAAAAAATTGAGGTTTCTTCATGTCCACTGTGACAAATAAATAAAAAATAGAAAATATATTATGTCCACTCAGGCATTCACAAGTGAAATATTGAGCATTGACTAAGGCACACAAGAGGATAAGATTAAATATCCAAATTCAAAACCAAAATAATGCAGATTAGAAGAGTTGAGTTGATTTGCGTCTTGAATTTGAATATCCAAACGCGAGAGCAGCCATATATCATTACTTTCCTCTAAATAGCATTAATCTTATCTTAGTATAAACAAATGATAGACAAGAATGTCTTTTTCTTATAAAATATTTGAACGTAAAGACGGACAAGAAATTTGGCAACGATTTAATGTGTGCCAACTTATTTAAGATGATAGATTTTGTAAAATTAATCTTAGTTAAAATAAATCAAAGAAAGTAAATTATATTTAGAAATTTAAATAAGTTTATGGTAAAATTTAATATAAAATTCATATTTATTACTTAACACAATCAACTCAAGTCACGGTATAGCTTAAAATCAATTTCAGACTTAAAATCAGGTTAGAACTTAGAAGTCAGATGTAAATATAAAATCGAACAACTTGAGAAATAAACTAACACATTAAATATTGCAAATCCACATTTGAGGCATACAAATGCGGACCAAAATAATAAAAATAAACAAATTACAATGAAATATCAAATTGCAAATAAATATTGTTGGTCAGTGTTACGTCTAACGTCTAAAGAAAATTAGATGTAACAGCTTATACTGAATCGTTATCGACTATTTGCGGATACAAAACAAAATCCAGAAAGCAATAGTCCTGAACAAATATCTATTATTATATTAGACATATGAAAAACAAATCCTCCATAGAACGGTGGACCATACTATTAGACACGTCCTTTCTCAAAAAAAAAAAATACTATTAGACACGTCTCTCCCCTAATTTAAAAAAGAAAATCGGATAAAAAAAGTTTTGGGATAATGTTTTTGGATAAGAAAGTAGAACATATTGCGACAGCAACTTAGCAACCTAGCAACCTTAGCCTTCCAGTGAGTGAAGCGGCCCACATGACCAGTGTTATCATATCCGGCTCGATCATCAACTTGATTGAGGTACTGAATCATTGGATCAGAAATCAACTCGGTGAATCAATAGTTGATTCGCATGATTCGGTCTGTATTAAAAAATAATAAAAAATTCATAACCTGTAAATTTTTTAATAATTTCATAACCTGTAAACTTGTACACTTTTTTTTGTGTGCAGAAAAGATAGCTTATAAACTTATACCCTTAAATATTTAAAGTTTAACAAAATTCAATATATTTAGAAGCATAGTTATGAACTTGTTTAAGAATCTTGAGCAGCATATTTTTTTCTAAAATTCAACATACACAACCTTAAGTTATAATTTAAAATATATCATTATCATCTATTTATTAAAACTATCATTGTTGTACACCGACAGACATAATCTAATATATATATATACACACATACCTGTTTTATTTAGACAATACATTTTTTTCATTCATCCTATTATTGCTCTGATAAAAAATAATCATTTTTCAAATCAGTAAGTATATTGGATGAGATAATATAAATACAAGTTTTACTCGTAGATAACAATGTAAGCCAAGGAGAAAAAGTCAAATTGGAAGTGACAATAGTTTTATCATCTCAAATCCTAACATACAGTTACACTTGGTAAAAAAAAGTAAGCAAATCTATAAATAACATAAGTGTAAGATATAAATTGAATTTTCTTATATGAGTGTTATTGTTCTCCTGTAAAAAAAAAAAAATCAAAACTTCGTGACCCGCCAAGTCAACCGGGTCACCAAGTCACCGGTTCAACATCCAAACCGTCGAGTCAACCTGGGTCACACAAGGTCGATTGCATAACCAATCAGATTGGTGACTCAGGCCGGTTAGATGACCGGTTCCTGGGTCATTGGGTCGATCCGACCGGTCCGAGCCGGATTTGATAACTATGCACATGACATAATGAGACAGTGTCCTTTCAATAGGGAGATCGTAATGGGGTATTGTGGTTAGCACCTGATGGAAATTTGAGAGAAGATACTGCTGAGCGGTGACGACTTTTTACTCCTCCATTATTCACAATGTCATGGAAATTTCTTTGAAACGCATGAAAAGGGAACGAATAGTAAAGGATACTAGTAGATAACATTTAACACTTCAAAGAGAATGAAGGAAGGATTTGGGTTTGATCTCCTTAAAATACTACTCCCTACATTTCTTTTTATCTATCTTATTACGTCGAAATCAAAAAATAAAATAATTTTTTTTATTCTAATAAAATAGTTGTGTGATTTTTTATTTTATCATTTTTTTTTCATCCATAATAAATGCATGTGTAAATTAATAAAAGATTAGAAAATAAGTAAGGATATAATTGATAAAAGAGTAATTAATATAATTTTAAACTTTACAAACGACAGATAAATAGAAATAAATTTTTTTCAAAAATCTGACACTTAAAAAAGAAACAAAGAGAATACATTTTTAAGGAGAAGTGAAGAATTTTAAACGTGACTAAACTCCAAACTGATAATTAATCCCATAATCAACTCCAAATCGAAGCTTATGAAAATACTTTGAGTCCCATCGAGAAACTAAAGACTACCTTTATGTGAGTTTTGTGTACCAAATCATTCTTACTCAATAAAATATATTTTTATTTATTAACATTATTTTAAAAAAATTATTAATTCATATTTCTACATTTTATTTATATTCTACAATATTGGTATATAATTTTTTATAAAAATATATATATTGGTATACATTTTATGAAAGACATAATTTATATGCAGACACTACTTTATGTAGTTTAATATTATTCTGTAATTTAAATCAAAATTTTATGTTACTAACTCATAAAAAAATTGACACTAACTGAATCTAATTTTAATTAAAATATTTATCCTAATCACCATGTCTTTGGAATGTGGATTCCTTGTAGTTATGAGCCTGAACAGAAGCATGTGAGGTGCTGTCTTGAAAAGGTTCCTATTGAAACCACATCATGATTACACGCGTTGCGATCAGAAAAGAAGAAGAAAGAAAGAAGCATCCTACTAAGTAGTAGTACTATCTTATCCTTTTTTTTTTTTTTTTGAGAAAGAGTACTATGTTATCCTTGTCAAATCAAGACGTGGTGTTGCGCCTACACAGAAGAGACGTGCAAGCTCAAGCCTAACCCTGTTGTCTGCTGAATGCATTGATTAATTATGATTAGTTTGATTACCATCATATGGTGGCTAAAAGATAAAATAGGATTAAAAAAAAAATTATTTATATAATAAGTGTGAAAAAAAAATAATTTATATGTAAAAGTTGTTTTTGACACGTGATGCCATGAGGTGCCAACTCATGATGTCACAATTCAGTTGGCACATTCTAAATTTTTTTTTGTTTGTTAGCATGAGATACCAATATGTAGTATACTTCCCGAAAAATAAAGTCCAACAGGAGGCATTAAACGACTTGACGCCTCCTATTGGCGCCTCATGCTAGCAAACCAAAAAAAATTCAGGAGGGACCAACTCAGTTGGCGTCTCATGGTGCCACATGTCACAAACAATCCTTGCAGGTAAATTATTATTTTTTCACACTTATTATGTAAATAGTTTTTCTTTTTAACCATGTTTTGTCTTTTAACCTCATATGATAACATTGTTTGATTTGGTATAATTAGGGATGGCAAAGCCGGGCGGGCAAGGTGGGTTCGCCCCGCCCACCACAAATTTGGTGGGGCGGGGTGGGATCTACAGCCCACCAGCCAGCTTTGGCCCGCCTCGCCTAGCCCGCCAACCTGTCAGGTCACAAGTGAACCGGGGCCGGCTGGCCCGCCACTACTTATTTTATTTATTTTTTAAATAATATATCTAAAATAATATAAGTTATTAGGGACTATTAATATTTTGTTGTGTACTTTTGAAAAACTATTAGTTTGTGGTGTTGAATTTTTGAATGAAATGGAACAATATTTAACCCTCTTTAAGATGTTATTCATGATGATGTTAAACTTGTGATGTTGAAAGACTATTAGTTTGTGATTTATTGAAGAAAATGAAACAATATTACAATTATTTTTAATTGTGTTCACACTTCACGGTAACAAAAATGCTCTCTACTGTCTTTTTATGATACAAGTGATGCAAGGTCATTTTATTTATGTCTTATTTGCAATAAATTAAAAAACTTTTTTTTTCAATTATGGCTGGCCAGCTCGCTAGCCCGCTCTTAGGCGGGGCGGGCCAAGCTGTCTAGCCCGCCCTAACTATGGCGGGTCAGCCCGACCCGACCCGTTTTTGGTGGGCCACAGGCGGGCAGGGCCAAAATGGGTCGGGCCAGCCCGTTTTACCATCCCTAGGTATAATCATAGTTTTAAAAACTGGACCGGTCAGGGCACTGGGTCACTTGTTGAACCAGTGAGTCACTTATTGAACCGCATAAACCGGTGTATATTAATTTATGCAATTTTATCATAAATATAGTATATATATAATATATTTATCATATATATAATAATTAATTAGTATTTATTTATTGGTAAAATATACTATAAAAATTATTTTTATCACTCTTACATTCAAAGTATTTACTAGTTTAGGGGTTATTCCTCTTTTAAACACCTTCAAGGGCTTGGGTTCTACTCCTCCCAATACCAACTTTTTCACTATTTCTCCAATTACATTTACAACGTAGGTGCAGCACCGTGGGAAGCGTGCGCCGGGTGCAGGAGTTAACAAATGTTTAATAAAATTAATTAGCAAAAAAAACTAATACTTAAAATTAATTAGCAATTAACAATAATGGTTTAATAAAATAATAATTCTTATTTACTTAACTATATGTTCAAGAAATCAAACAAATGTTTTTTTTTATGTTGGTTAACGTAGCAGAAGATAAGAACTTGCTTGTTTCTTGTTTATAAAAATTATTTTTGTTTTTAAAAAAACAAATAATAAGGAAAAAACACATGTTTGGTAAAAGTAACTTTTTAGAACTATATATTTTAAAAAACAATAACTTTTTCAGTTTTTTTTTTTTTAAAAACAAAGCATCTCTTAGCTATTTTAGTTTATTACCTTTAGTTTTCTATTACTCATGTTCTTCTTTGTAGTGCTCCATCTTTCAAAATAATAGTTTTAAAAAATTGTTCTACAAAATAGCTTTTAAAACCAAAAACTAAATACACAATCAAACACACTCTAATAATCCTAATAGATGTATCTTCTTGTTACATAATTTTTTTTAGAAATGATAGTAAGTACCATCCACGCACCTAATTTTACAACTATATGTTCTTTTATACAAAATTCCCTCTAATTTTGATGCATATATGTATACACCTTTTCTTTGGTTTGTTTTTTTTTTACTTATAGGAATGAAAATGAGGCTATCAAAAGCATTGTTGAAAATGTTACACGTTTGTTAGACAAGACAGAGTTGTTCATTCACACCAGTTCTTACTAGGCTAACAACATGAACAATCCAATTGCTGGCTACAGTGCTACCGATTTTCGGTCCGAGCCAGTTTTTAAAACTATGGGTATAATCATGTCTAGCAGTGGATCTTGCTCTCGCATCGTAGCTAGTAACAGGGATTATTTTAAAAATTAATTATTTTTGAAAAATAAATTAATATAGAATTAATCTAAACATATACTATCACCATGTTTAGTAGCATGAAAATAGGAGGAGAGAGTCTGGGAAACAATTGACTAATGATTAAAATTACTAAGAGAACCAAATAGGACAAAATATGTTTTTAATCCCTCAACTTTTTTCAATTTTTATTTTTAGTTCCTAAACAAATATTTGACCAGTCTTAATCCCTGAATTTTTTTTCGTCAATGTTTTTAGTCCCTGCCATGAAAAAAGCCATTAAATGTTGATGTGGCAGCCACATTTAGCGGCAATTATTTTTTTGGCAGTGACTTAAGTGTTTAATAAGTATTTTACATTTTCTGACGATTTTAAACCGTCAGAAACTGCTTCACCATGGACATCTACATGACCAACACATGAAGTCTGCCTCTTCTTCCGCGTGTCCTATCTTGCCATTAATGGAGCGGATACACTTGAAGTTGAAACTGTTATCCAGAATGACATGAATGGTAGAGTACCAGTACCACTTGTCTAAGACTTTGTTCGACCTTTGATAAATGACCTATTAAGTTAAGCAATTATAGTAGTTTTAAACCACCCAAAAAATAATCACTGCAAAATGTGACTGCCACGTCATCATTTAACAATTTTTTTGGAGGCAGGGACTAAAAACATTGACGGAAAAAAAGTTCAGGGACTAAAACCGGTTAAATATTTGTTTAGGGACTAAAAACAAAAATTGAGAGAAAAGTTGAGGGACTAAAAACATATTTTTTCCAACCAAATATTATATTTTTACAAAACCTTAAGCTATTGAATATATAAGTCACATATTTTATGAGTCTTTTATTGGTCAATGTGAGATTAACCACTTACTTGAATTTTTAACAACCCTCTAAGTGCGAATCTTCTTCACATTGATATGCTTTTTTAGTATAATCATTTATTAATGGGACATGTGGCATGACCAAACTTACCATAAGAAAGACTTTTGATACAAGGATTCTTGCTCCTCCTCTTATTACTCATTCTCCAAGCTTAACTAAACTTCGATACTGATACCAGTTATTGGGAAGTTCAAAGGAACACCTGAAAGAGTTAATAAACTAATGATTAGAACTATCAAGAGAAATAGAAACCATACAATCTAGGAGAACATTTTTTTAAAATTGTTTGAAACTTAAGAGTGGTGAGTTTCACCTTGGCTAGGAAATAACTTAATGAAAAATATATAAGAAATGTGACTTGTATAGAGAATGTCTTAAGATTTTGACTGTTGAGTGAAGACATGGTGTCCAATGCTCATAATACTTTTGGTGATTGGCTTGTTTATCCTTTCGAATTCTCCCCATAACTCCGCAACATTATTATTTGTAACATGTCTCTTTGTAAACTTATTGGTTTATCGTAGAACAATTTTTTTTTTGTGTATATTGGTCGCACTAAGATTCGAACTATCATACATCAATTTGTTTCTATGCAATTGAATTAAAATGCAAGTCTTTAAAATATCACCCCAAATTAAACTTAAACTGAATTTAGGCAATTTTTGTTGTGTGCATATTCCTGTCTTTTTTTTTTTAAGGGTGCATATTCGTGTCTTGTAGTTAGTGAACAATGCACTTAATATTTGCGCATTTAATGAAGCAAATTAAGATTATGTTTGGTATGTCAAATAAATTAATTAAAAATTAATTTATAAGTTTGTTTAATTAAATTAAAATATTTAATAAATAATCTTATTTATTACTTTACATTTTATAAATTATTTTAACTAATTTATAGTTTATAAATGTGTATTGTATTTATTATTTCTTATTTTATCTTTGTTATAGTAATATATTTTTTCTTTTTAAATCATTTTTACGTAGTCCAACATGATGGGTCAAAGAGACTTATAGGCGATGATCAAAATTTAATTACTATTTTAATTCTCTAATTTTTTTTTCTTTAATCTGGTCCTCTTATTATTAAAAGCTTCAAATACATCCTATAATTTTTATAAAATAGTCCATGAATATCGCAAGCACAATAGGGTGCCCACTAGCAAACATTCCAATGATCAAGTAAGCATGTGCTTATTCAGTAAAAAAAAAAAAAGCTTATTATTGATAGAGTGTACAGGCTAAAAGAAGATTGCATATCTAAAGGGAAAAGACCCCTTGATATTATACACGACTTGGGAGTAGAGCAAGTGAGATTAAGGCTCTGTTCGGTTTAACAGAGAGAATTAAAATACTGTAGACGGAAATGCGATGTGAGTATTTATTATCAAAGAGTTTGAAGAGAATTAAGTTACAAATTTTTATCTTCTCAAAAATCATTTCAAACAGTAAAAAACAATTATTTTACTTAAATAATCGATTTTTTTTACCAATTTAATTGATTATTTGTACATAATAATCGATTTTAAGGGTTAGAGCATCAAAAAAATAGATTATTTGTGTATCATAATCAATTATTTGCGCATTTAATCAATTATTTGTGTATCATAATCGATTTTTTTGTGTCTATTTCTCACTCATTTCTCTTAAAACAAACAACACAACATACAACTTTATTTCTATTCTATTTCTTCTTTTTCAAATTATATCTCTTCTATTTCCATCTACCTTATTTCTCTCCTCTAAACCAAATACAACATAAGTGAGAGTTAATCACGTTTCTATTTGAGAGATTGTGACCAAGTTCAAATTTGGGTGCAGCCGTGCAGGTGCAAGGAGGTATAAGCCAAGTGCAAATTTGAGATGCTTTATATAGGCTAATAAGGGTGTGCAAAAGAAATTAAATTGAACCGTTTTAAAAATAATTTTCTTTTAATATTTTCACTTTTACTTTTTTTTATTCTAATATTTTATTTTAAAAATAATTTTAATAGTTACAACTAAAATTATTTAAATATTCTACACTGTACTACTCGAACTCGGTACTACACCGAGTAGTCCAGTTGGCCGAGTAGAAACTATCATTCGGACTCGGATGATAATAACGGAAAGAATAGATTTTACTATATGATAAGATATAGAAAGATCATGTCATAAGATAAGGATAGAAGATAGAATTATCTCTATCTTTATTACGAGATTTGAGGAGATTTGATAGGAGAATAACCCTATCAAATCTATCTCTTTACACTCTATAAAATCAGAACCCATCCCAATCAAGGTACGAAATTCCAATCCCAATTGTGATACCTATCTCTTCTTCTGTGCCTCTAACTTGAGCGTCGGAGTCCCTTTGCAGGTACACCCCCCACCAGTCACGGAGGCGATCCCGGCGGAGCCACCACACCAGAAGACTTATCAAAATTTGGTAAGAACATTTGGCGCCCACCGTGGGGCTCGGTGAAACTATTCCCAGCCACACCAATCGCAACTACATTATTCCAATGACGACAACCCAGAGTAAAACAGCGAACCATGAAAAGCGACCACAGGGGGTGGAAACCCAAATCCTGGGTGTACCACCTCCAGGGGATACCCAGGGAGGTAACCCCAACAACGTGGCGCCCTTCCCGCGTCAGATGCTTGAGGATCACCCATTGATCCAAGCCCTGCAAAGGAAAGTTAACATGCTGAAACAGAACAACGCTAAGGAGATAGAAGACCTCCGCAAGGAGAACGCTATCCTCCGAGAGCAGTATCAAAAACTGCGAGAGGACCGGAATGGACTTTCGGGAGCCCACGCCGCTATCAACGGGTTCTCGGTAGCCCACGCCGCTACCAACGGACTATCAGCGGCTCATACAACCGCCAACAGACACCCTGACCGAACAGAGCAGGAAGATACCACTTGGAGCGAGGCAGACCAAGCAACAACCCATTTAAAGTCCAGACCCGCCTCAGGATCGCGAGCGCCCCCAAGACGAAGTATGCTACCTGAGACAACGAGGCGACACCCGTTTGTAGATGGAATCATGGAGACTCCACTACCGGCCGGGTGGAAGCCGTTATCCATGGACAGATACGATGGGCTGACCGACCCCGATGAGCACATCGACGCATTCGTCACACAGGTAAACCTGTACACAAACGACGCCATCATGTGCCGGGTGTTCCCAACGACCTTGAAGGGAGCAGCGTTGAACTGGTACACACGACTCCCCCCCACTCAATCGACTCTTTTGCCACATTAGTTACTCATTTCGGCGCTCAATACGCTACGAGTCGACCCCACCACCTGACGGCAGTAGCACTGGCCAACATACGGCAAGAAGACAACGAGTCTCTCAGGGATTTCATGGAAAGATTCGCCGAGATCTCCGTCAAGATCCAAGACTTGAATCCACAAGTGGCATTGACCGCCATGCTTATGGCGCTAAAATCCGGACCTTTTTCAGACAGCCTCTGCAGGAAACCACCACATGACATGGACGAGCTCAGAGCTAGAGCAGCAGGATATATTCAGATGGAAGAAATGACCAAGTTCAGGGAACGGATCAGGGGCGAATCCTATAAAAAACAGGAAGAACGAGAGAAACCAAGAGCAAACCGAGAGCGGAGTAGCAAACCTAGAAGCGACAGACCGCCCCGTGCAAGGTTCGCCCATTATACCCCTCTAACTGATAGCAGAGTGCGAGTTCTGGAAGAAGCCTGCAGCGCCGAGCTGATAAGTCTGCCTACTCGAAACAGCTCCCCAGAGAAGGCAGATAGGTCCAAATTTTGCAGATACCATAGAGTGCATGGACACACTACAGAGGAGTGCACCACCCTGAAGGATAAGATTGAAAAACTTATCCAAGAAGGCAAATTACGACGCTTCGTCCGAGACGACAGCCGAAAGCCCGTGCGAGAACGAACCCGGGATAGGGAAGACGATCGCGATAGAAAAGCCCGACGCACGGAAGAGCCCCGCTAGGAACAACAAACCAAACCTCCCGAAGCTCGACTCCGAGGCGTTATCAACACAATAGCAGGAGGATTCGCTGGAGGAGGAAGTTCGAGCTCGGCAAGGAAGAGACACCTGCGCAGCCTCCGATCAATCAACTCGGCTTCAACAAACCCCAGAGTACACAAGAAAATGCCCCCTATAACTTTCACAGAAGCAGACTTCGAAGGCATAGAGCCCAATCATGATGACCCGATGGTGGTCAAAGTTGAAGTCGCAAACTAGTTGGTGTGCAAAGTCTTAGTCGACCAAGGCAGCTCGGTGGATATCCTGTACTGGTCCACTTTCCAACAGCTAGACATCCCCGAAAATAAGGTACAACCATACACCGAGCAGTTAGTCGATTTTGCAGGCGAAAAGGTTGATACCAGAGGCTATATTGACCTTCTCACCATTTTTGGAGATGAGATGGGGTCCAAGACTATCACGGTCAGGTACCTCCTAGTCAACGCCCTCACTTCATACAACATTCTTATAGGCAGGCCAGCACTCAACAAACTAGGGGCAATAATTTCAACTCCACATCTGGCAATGAAATTCCCAAATTCATAAGGGAAGATAGTAACAGTCAAAGCTGATCAGGAGGCAGCCCGCGAGTGCTACTTAGAAAGTCTAAAGATAGCCAGCGGCAAAAAGGTCCTAGAACTGACGATAAAACACGTAGCATGCACTTCTCTCGCAACGCCAATAGAGGAGGCCGACCTCGGTCCCAGGGAGACCGAGCCGAGAGCAGAACCCACAGAACAGGTAAAATACTTCCAAATAGGAAGAGAATCAAGGCAATGCACAAAACTCGGGACTCAGCTAGAAAGCGAGACCGAAGAAGCAATTGCCAAAGTCCTGTTAGACAACGCCGACTTGTTCTCATGGCCAGCCGCCGACATGCCCGGAATAGACCCGAGCTTCCATTGCCACAAGCTTGCCATCTACCCAGAGGCCAAACCGATCTCCCAAAAGAAGAGGAAACTCGGGGCTGAAAGAGGAAAAGCTGTAAAAGAAGAAACTGAAAAACTACTCGGCGCCGGCTTCATCAGGGAAGTGCAATACACCACATGGCTCGCAAATGTGGTGATGGTAAAGAAGGCAAATGGAAGATGGAGAATGTGTACTGACTACACAGACCTTAACAAAGCATGTCCAAAAGACTCATACTCATTGCCAAGCATAGACAAGTTAGTAGATGGAGCAGCCGGCTATCCGATCCTGAGCTTTCTGGATGCATACTCCGGGTACAACCAGATACCAATGTACCCACCGGATGAGGAAAAAACGGCGTTCATAACTGACACGGCCAATTACTGTTACACGGTAATGCCATTTGGATTGAAGAATGCAGGGGCAACATACCAGCGTCTAATGGACAAGATCTTTACAGAACAACTCAGCAGAAACCTGGAAGTCTACGTCGACGACATGGTGGTTAAAAGCAGAGAACCAAAATCACATCCAGGAGACCTGACCGAAATTTTTGACGAGATCAAAAAACATAATATGAGGCTAAATCCTGAGAAATGCGTATTCGGGGTGCATGGCGGAAAATTTTTAGGATTCATGCTCACCCACAGGGGCATAGAAGCCAATCCAGAGAAATGTGCGGCTATCATAGGCATGAGAAGTCCGGGTAATATAAAAGAAGTACAACGGCTAACTGGAAGACTGGCATCCCTGTCCCGTTTCTTGCCAAAAGCAGCAGAAATAGCCAGACCCTTTTTTCAACTACTCAAGAAACAACAGGGCTTCGGATGGGATGAAAAGTGTGAAGAAAACTTCCTAAAGATAAAAACACTACTCTCATCACCACCAATTCTAACAAGACCCGAACCCGGCAAGGACTTAATACTATACCTAGCCATCTCGGGAGACGCAATCAGTTCGGTCATCATCCACGAAGAAAATCAGACGCAAAAACCAGTCTACTACATAATCCGAGTATTAAAAGATGCCAAAACCAGATATCAAAAGATAGAAAAGTCAGCGCTAGTCCTAGTCACCTCAGCACGACGGCTACGACCATACTTTCAAAGCCACCCAATAGTGGTACGAACATACCACCCAATACGACAGATACTGAGGAAACCAGAGCTAGCCGGACGAATGATAGCATGGTCGGTTGAATTATCCGAGTCCGACATCAAATACGAACCAAGAGGACCTATCAATGCACAGTGCCTAGCCGACTTTATTGCTGAGCTAGCACCAGTAGCGGAAGCGCCCCTCCCATTCTGGACCCTTTATGTGGATGGCTCCTCGAACGAAAAAGGTAGCGGAGCAGGAGTCATAATTGAAAGTCCTAAAGGTATCATCCTGGAGCAATCACTCAGGTTCGATTTCAGCGCATCCAACAACCAAGCCGAGTATGAAGCCTTACTAGCAGGACTAAAACTCGCCAAGGAAGTGGGAGCGAAACACCTTAGATGCTGGAGCGATTCAAAACTAGTCACTGGGCAAATGAATGGATCCTATCAAACAAAGGACCCCCAGATGACAAGATATTACCACTTGGCCTCCCAGTTGAAGAACGAATTCATTAGTTTCGAGCTCGACCACATTTTGAGAGAACAAAATGAAAGAGCCGACCTGCTATCAAAATTGGCAAGTACAAAGAAGAAAGGCCAACACCGAACTGTCATACAGGAAACAATATCCGCTCCGAGCATCGAGAAAATTGTCTCTAACATCAACTCGACTGACAGAGAATGGATGACCGAGATATGGAACTTTTTGAAGAAAGGAACCCTCCCAGAAAATCGGGAAGAAGCTAAAAAGATCAGAAGAAGGGCCAGTTACTATGTCATAGAGGGAGAAGACCTTTATAGGAGAGGCTTCACTGCACCACTGCTGAAATGTATCACGAAGGCTCAGGCCGAATATGTGGTAAATGAGATGCACAAAGGAATATGCGGAATGCACTCAGGAGGAAAAGCTATGGCTTCCCGAACTCTAAGAGCCGGGTATTACTGGCCAACGATGCGCCGCGACTGCGCCGAGTACGTCAAAAAATGCGAAGAATGCCAAAAATATGGCAACTTATCCCATCTACCAGCAGAGGAATTGCACAATATCACAGCACCATAGCCCTTCGCCCTATGGGGAGTTGACATATTAGGCCCTTTTCCACTCGCTAAAGGACAAGTGAAGTTCCTCTTCGTCGGAATTGATTACTTCACAAAGTGGATTGAGGCCGAACCCTTGGCAACTATCACCGCCCACAATGTGCAGAAATTCATATGGAAAAATATCATATGCCGGTTCGACATCCCTCACTCGGTGATATCCGACAACGGTAGACAGTTCACCGAAAAGAACCTGGAAGAGTTCTTCAAACACCTAGGGATTCGGCACCGAGTGACCTCAGTGGAACATCCGCAGACCAACGGACAAACTGAAGCCGCAAATAAAGTGATACTTGGAGAACTAAAAAAGCAAGTAGGAGACGCTAAAGGAAGTTGGGCTGAGGAACTTTCCGCAATCTTATGGGCATATCGTTGCACACCATAGTCAATAACGGGGGAAACCCCTTTCAGACTCTCATACGGATCAGACGCCATGATACCAGTAGAAGTCGGAGAACCTTCCCTACGAAGAACAAATTTCGTCCAGGAAAACAATGATCAATCACTAAGGCATGCACTCGACATGACCGAAGAGACGCTCAACGAGGTCCAAGTCAGAATAGAGGCCTGTAAAAGAAGAGCCGAGAGGAGGTATAACACCAAGGTCAAGCAAAGAAACTTCGAAGCTGGAGACCTGGTTTGGAGAAAATGCGGGGAAGCCAGAAAAGCTACAGGAGAGGGTAAATTGGCAGCCAACTGGGAAGGCCCCTTCAGAATAATCGAGTCGCTGGGAAATGGAGCTTACCGATTGGAGCACCCATCCGGCAAAACCATCCCCCGAACTTGGAACGCGACACATCTAAAGTTCTATTACAGTTAGAACAATTGTAAGTGGTGATGTACTCTTTTTCCTACTTTGACATTTTTTTCCCAAGAGGTTTTTTGTCAAAGAGGTTTTAACGAGGCACACCCAATTTCTCTCATTAATGAAACTCTTTTCTTCAAATTATCTATTTAGAGTTACAATTAACCGCGTAGACCTTTACAAGGATACAAAGAGCGAGTTAGATTTAACCGCGTAGACCTTTACAAGGATACAAAAAGCGAGTTAGACCTAACCGAGTAAAGGATACAAAAGGCGAGTTACAATTAACCGCGTAGACCTTTACAAAAATACAAAAAAGCAAGTCAGACCTAACCGAGTGAACCTCGGATAGAAAAGGCGAATTAGCCACGTAAACCTTTATAAAGGTAGAAAAAGCGAGCTACACTTAACCGCACAGACCTCTTGCGAGTTAGCGAGAAACCGCGAAAAAAGACCACACGAATAACGAAGAAAAGTCATTGCATATAAATTTCATTAAGTACCCTATTCGAAAGGCCGGGTACGAGCCTTACAAGAAACAAGAAAAATATAAACACTAAAAAGCAGGAGCATCTCCCCCCTCCTGAGTAAGGTCAAAAACGAGCCTATCCACCTCGGCTCGCAATTCCCGAGCCGAGTTCTCGGACGCAGTTAAGGAAAGTTTTAAATCCTCCTCACGACTCTCAGCTTCCCTTAACTTAGCCTCCACTCCCTCCTGAGACCTTCGAGATTCTTCAGCAGATTGGAGAAGAGTCTCGTTGGCCCGGGTAGCCTCCAACAGGGCCTGCTCGGCCTTTGCAGCAGCCTCTTTCACCATAGCTAACTCCCGGTGGCCGTGGTCGAACTCCTCGGCCTAATACTGAGCAATAGCCCATGACCGAGCTTGGAAGCGACAAATAGCCTCCATAGAGAGCATCGGCCCAGCATCCCTCAACATATCCCGATCAGCTTGACCGAGATTGTCGGCAGAGATGAGGGCCCTGGGGTTGAAGTCCTTTCCCCAAAGAGAGGTCCGCCCATCTTTCATAGAAAGGAACGCCGGATGCCTTTCAACAGCAGACCCCACAGCTTCAGCACCGGGTGGGCTCGGTTTCGACTTCTTGGAGGGGCCATCCCCCCCTTGAACAACCTCTCGCTGAACCCTCTTCAAAGAGGGAGGAGGAGGAGGAGGAGGAGGAACAGGCGGAGCAACTCGAACTGCCTCAGCAGCGGGCTCCTTACTCTTCAACTTCTCCAGCCTTTGCTTTTTGGCCGTCTTATAATCAAATTTCCCCATCACAGCTATTAGAAACAAGCATCAGTAAAAAAACAAAGTAGAAGAAGAAAAATCGAATAAATAGAAGGTACTCACCGTCCCAATCCTCTCTCGGAGTCCGAGAAGTAGGAATTCCCACAACTGTTTTACAAGACAAGGAACGCGGCAACTTGCACAGCGTAACCATGTCATCCTGATCCTTAGGAGACATGTCCAGAACCTGCCAAGACAGCC
This sequence comes from Pueraria montana var. lobata, assembly GCA_026413185.1. Taxonomy (NCBI): domain Eukaryota; kingdom Viridiplantae; phylum Streptophyta; class Magnoliopsida; order Fabales; family Fabaceae; genus Pueraria; species Pueraria montana. Next base: position 27,126,816 of record CM048652.1, on the reverse strand, counting down.
GTTTGTTTGGGGAGCGGGTCCAATAAAGAGGGAACCTCGGCTTCCCACGGCTATCAAAAAATTCGACCTCCCCTTCCGGACCCTGTCGGACACGAAAGAAACCACTCTTGAAATTTTTCCAAGAGGAGGTATAAGGACTAAGGATTGACCGACCAGGAATCCCAGTCAGGGAGACCCAGCCCCCTTCTGACTCTCTTTAACTTTATAGTGATACAAAAATTTAGGAGCAGTAGGAGTAATAAAGAATTTACTGCAGAGCACCCGAAAAGCCTGTAGAGAAGCCCAGGAGTTCGGGTGCAACTGCGTGGGAGCGACGTTCAGTGCCCGAAGAACGTCAACCTCGAACTGATCAAATGGCACTGTAATGCCGAGAACCGAGAATAAGGCTTCATATACAAAAGTAAAATGTGATTGGTGCGGGTCAGCAGACATAAAGACTCGGTTATCGGGCCCACAAGGCTCGGCATGGACCATACCCGACCCTTCCGAATGACACTAATCAATAGTTTCAAGAAGGGCAGACAAAGCTTCCCCGATCTGATACCGAGAAGCATACGCACCCACCTCCCCAGCCACCCAAGAATAGCCGGAAGTAGTAACAGGAGGATATACCTTTCTGTTACCCCTAGACTCAATAGGCTGGGGAAGGGAAGGAGGAAATAGAAGACGAGCACGCCGAGTCTCAAGAGGATGAACCTCAGTGGCCTCGGAATCCTCTAGTACCACCACCCCCCGACAGGAACGACCAAAGGTTCTTGTGCAGGATCGACGGATGGACGAACCACCCCGACACCCGCGACGGCAACGTTTGCCGCTGACGCACCATTGCTAATTTCATCAGAACTAGAGTGGTGCAAAGGAGAACCACCATCGGAACCCTCTCCGATGAGGTGAACCTCCGGCGTAAGCATACGACCCCCGCCGGAACGCCCAGAATCCCCGGAAAAAGAAGACATTGTAGAATCAGAAAAGAAATCGAAAGGAGAAGGGCGTACCTGAACAAGGAAAAAGAAAAACCTAGAAGAAGGAAGACAAAATGGCAGAAGGGAGAGAAATCTCGCAGGAAGATAAAACACGCAAAAATGAGAATGAACGCCAGTGTCAACAGTACCCCTTATATAGAACCCCAAGCGTTGAGAATACAAAAGGGCGAAACGGTCCGAACTGTTGGATCAAGACCCCTCACTAGGCCAGTCAACGGTTAGGAAGGCTTGAGACCTTTGGGAATCCCTAGACCGTTTCAAAATTCAAAAAGGCAATCACTGACGCCGCCCTTGGGAACCGTTACGACTTCAATAAGTCTGAAACGACATCTTCACCAAATGACGTGACGCTTCAAGAACCAAACTCGTCTCGGCCAAATAAAATCCAAAATTGGTATAACCATACTTAAGCTCCTACATTACTTCAGAGCTTGGGGGGCATGTGTACTACTCGAACTCGGCACTACACCGAGTAGTCCAGTTGGCCGAGTAGAAACTATCACTCAGACTCGGATGATAATAACGGAAAGAATAGATTTTACTATATGATAAGATATAGAAAGATCAGGTCATAAGATAAGGATAGAAGATAGAATTATCTCTATCTTTATTGCGAGATTTGAGGAGATTTGATAGGAGAATAACCCTATCAAATCTATCTCTTTACACTCTATAAAATCAGAACAACCCATCCCAATCAAGGTACGAAATTCCAATCCCAATTGTGATACCTGTCTCTTCTTCTGCGCCTCTAACTTGAGCGTCGGAGTCCCTTTGCAGGTACATCCCCCACCAGTCACGGAGGCGATCCCGGCGGAGGCGATCCCGGCGGAGCCACCACACCGGAAGACTTATCAAAATTTGGTAAGAACATACACAATTAAAAATATCCACGAATAATTCTTAAAAAAATAATAATAAATAAATAAATAAAATAATTTTTGAGCTCCAAGCAAAATTATCTAAAAATTACTATTTAAAGTATAAACTCAAATAAAACTACACTAAAATATAAGTTCAAATAATATATATATATTAATGGGTAACAAGTCCCCGCAGATATGGGTAGTAAAAATACTCGTACCCTTTATCCGCATGGGAACCCATTAATGATTCCCATTTTATATTTATTATGAATTTTATTTGCAGATATTCCCGGGTACAGATTTTTTGTCATCTCTAATTAGATGATTGGGTAGTGAATCTGGTAGTGATCTTTTTTTTGTGAAGCAGGCACTGATCCTAAATATATAATATATTTACATATTTATTAATTTATTTTCGCATAGATTATTACTTATAATTTGTTGCTATTATTATTTTGAAATTCAATTAATGAATGAGACAAATTTAGTAACGAATGGCGGAATAAATTACAATAGAACTCATTAGGAGCGTAGAAAACGGAACGTACACGTTAGAAAATGTCATTTATGACCAAATTGTTTGAGGAAAAAAATTCAATTAATAGCAACCAGAAAGGGTGACTATATCTTGACTATCAACGGAGTCCTTTATATATTTTGATTAAATAAAAAGTGATACGAGTAATATTAGATAAATTTAAATTTTATATTGATAAGATATTTTCTAATTTATTAATAATCTTTTATTATAACTCATAATTTAAAATTAAATTAAGATAAAAAAAAGTCACGTGAAGATAAGGGGAGTGAAAAAAGAATTTACTCTCAAAGTGAAAGTTGCAATTAGGGAAGAGAACATAGAAAATATATATAATGAACTAATTAAATGGGTGAAAGAAAGTAACACTAATTTATATATAGAAAGTAAATTTATAGTTTATTTGGTTAGTTTAAAAATTTATTTGACTAAATTAAACTTTTTTAGTAAAATAAATATTGTAGTCATTTATAACATTTTGGTAGCATTTTAAAATGTTATTTGAAGAAGTACTTGAGTTTATAAATTCTTAAAATTTTGTAACTTCTATTTTTTTTATAATTATTTTATCATAATTCTTCTTTTTATATCTTCTTATATCATATAATATTTATTAATTAGTTTATAAACCAAAATTTTCAAACACTTCTGATTTATTAATTATCTTGCCAACTTTTAGCTTCTCACTAAGTTTTTAACTTTGAGGTAGTTTATACGTTAATTTTATGAAAACAAAGTATTTATCTTAGTCCAATTAATGCCAAAAACAAATAATTAGTTTCTTTAAATTTAGTAATTAAGGTTGAATTTTTTGCCATGTACATTGTTCTTACAAATATTTCAGGCATGCAATCTGTATTAAAGAAGATGCATAAGAAAAAATTGAGTGAGAGCATCTGCAAGAACTTTTATACTAAAGTTAGTTTGGGTCCAAAAAAATATGAATATAGAAGAACATAATTGAGGTACCTCTTAGTGTGTAATTATTTCATATGAAAAGATAGTGTATCCTTTTAAGGTAGGCAGCTTGTATGAATAGTGTATCCTTTTAAGGTAGCGGCTTGTATGAAGAATGATATGACTGGGTTACTGATTAGAATTATACATTCAATTATTATGGTCGAGATTTCTTTCAATAATAATGAGTGATATAATTTTATGGATTATCAAGTTTAAAATTGCCAACTGAAGTCTCAATGACTGAGAAGATATACAGTCTTTAAAGTTGCAAATCTTTTATTACTTAAAGTAACTTAATTAAGTCAATTGAGTATCGAAGCCGATCATACGACATGATATACATTGTTAAAAATACAAATAATTTTTTTTGGTAAAGAAAATACAAATAATTTATACATCTTAAACAAATTAACCATTAACATGATTTTTACTATACTGTTAAAAATTAATTTTTACAAATTTTAATAAGAGACATATTTTAATATAATTTCTCTCCAAACTTTTTGAAAATCAATTGTATCCATGTTACTCCACACTTCAACAATAGGTTAGTATTCGCTCCAATTTTAAGAATCTTCTCGGTCACGAAGCGTGGCTCATCGCTATACCAGAATGGGCCACCCATCCTAACTTCATTGGGTTTCCACGCTCCTACTTTTTTTTTATTATTATTATTTTCGAATATAAATAAACAAACTTTTTTTTAATTTTTTATTAATTTTTTCAATCTGAACTTCGGCTTTCCTTCCCGGAAAGCAAAAAGAAAGGAATATCCGCATATATGGGAATAGTCTGAATTGATCGTCATTATTACTCACTTAACAAACACTCCAAGTCGGTTACCAGTTTTATTTTTCTTTTTCTTTCCTTTTTCTTTTTCTTTTTCTTTTTCTTTTTCTTTTATAACTGCTATTAATTATTAATATTTAATTAACTCATAATTTAACAAAATTAAAATAAACATGAAAAATACTTAACAGCAAAGTATTCTATTAAATACACAATTTATTCATTCATATTTTTTAAAATAGTTAACAATATTTAATAAATATAAATATATTAAATATCTCTTAATTACCATAATCTTTTTATTTTTTGAAAATATCTCTTAATTACTATAATCAACAGTCCTCTTGATAAAAAAGATAGAATAATCAACGGTTCGATTGTTACGTCATTAAGAAAAAAGATAGTGGTAAGTAGTAACGCGTTGGCCTGTTCTACGATTTCCGCCTATAAATAAACCCCAAAGACACTGCCCAGGGTTTTCAAGCCCTAAGCCTCCAACGCCGAAGGAGCAAAAAAAACTTCCAGAGTTCCTGCCTCAGTTCTCTCCCTTTCTAGAATCTTCCAATTCCAACCTTCTTTCAATACAATTTAACTCACTGAGTAGCGAGAACGAGTCATGGAATCCAAACCCAATCAAACTATCAAGCTCCTCTGTAGCTACGGCGGTAAGATTCTCCCACGCGCCACCGACGGCGAACTCCGTTACGTCGGCGGCCACACCAGAGTCCTCACCGTCGACCGTTCTATTTCCTTTTCAGGTTCGTTCCGTTTTCCTTCGCCTTCGTTTTCACTCTCGCGTTATTTTCTTCCTATGTTTCGTGAATAGTTTGTTTTGTGAATTGAACGATTCGTTGCGTCGTTGTGCAGAATTGATGGTGAAGCTTAGCGATTTTTGTGGTGCGTCTGTGATCTTGCGGTGTCAATTGCCCAAGGGAGACTTGGAGACCTTGATCTCCATCACCAACGACGAAGATCTCGCTAGTATAATCGAAGAATACGATCGTGCCTCGTTGAAATTGGCGCATCCGTTGAAGATCAAAGCCGTTCTCTCGCGGCCGAGATCGATGAAGAAGGTTTCGTCTGCTCCGTCGTCGTCGTCAGCGTCGTCGAGCGCCAGTCACTCTCCGTCCAGATCGCCGCACACCTCCACCGAATCGCTGCCGTACGCGGCGTACTACCGCATCGGCCGCCACAACCGGCTGCCGCCGCCACCGGTTGCGTATGCTATCGGCGCTCGTAACGGCTCGGTGAAGGCTTGTTGCTACACGCAGTTCGATGGAAGCCCTAGGTTTCTGTATCGTGGACCTCACTGCAATTATTACTGTCACTGAGGCAAACGGATTTATTCATAGTAAATACAGCTGCAAGAGAATCGCGAATACCAAGTTGATTCCATACATATGATGACGAAAAATATCCAAGGACCAAAAAAATAGAGAGAAGAGTGGACTGTGAAATACAATTAAATTTTTTAATTTTGATAAAATTTTAGACATGGATGAGTTCGAGGTTCTAATTTTTTAATCCGAGCCTGAGTTTATTTTTGGACATATTAGCTAATTGGGACTCTTGTGGTTTTTAAGAGTTAGGGTTCCGTTAACCGCGCCGTTTGAGATGAGAAACGAGACTATACTATTGCCGTTTGACACATGAGATGAGACCACAATTCCTGTGACGTGTTATACATGTTGCTTTTGGTGGTATTTTTGCGTGTTAATTGTGGCTACATCGTTATTTTTCGTATGACTCTGTATTAAGAGGGTACGTATGTTTCCTTCCTTGACATTTTCTTTTTTCTTTTTTCTTTTTTGAAAGTAATGAGATTATTGTTGTTGATTTGTGTTATTATTGTATAAGTTTTTTTATATGACCCTGTGGTGTATTAGTTTTTCATTTTGCAGGTCAATAAAAGGGGACAATACATGGTACCGTGAATAGCGGGAGTTGGGGGAAGAGGACAAAACCTTTTAACCTTCTTGAAATTGGGGTTGCAGGCTAGGTGGATTGAGGAAATTGAAAGAAAGATACACGGCATGAATTTGATTGATTGAATGTGGAGGCTAGCAAAGGAGAACGAAATGCCATAAACTTTAAAATTGACCCAAATATAATATTTTCAAATACTTATCCTAAAAAAGAGGTCCAATAATAAATAGTACTATTTCCGATCTTTTTTATAAGAAATAAGTTTTAGTGTATTTTACACTAAAATTTATTTCTTATAAAAAGGACAGGAGGGAGTATAAAAACTCCAATAATGTTCTGTCAAAAAAAAAAAAACTCCAATAATGAATGGTATAAAAACTCCAATAATGATATTGAGGACCAAAACGGAAAGATGGCTTTGGGCGGAACAAGTAGGCAAGTTGGTTGCTTGACAATGACATCATTGAGGCATATTTCTGGTAGCCTTTTGATGGGTTCAACAGCTCAACTTTATCTGATCATTGGATGCGGTCGAGGAATAAATAGAAAAATACAGGCAAGTTTGAAGAAAGAATCTGCCCCCACCATTTGAATGCAGGAGAAGATCCTAATTTAACATGAAAATATACATGGAGAAAATGAAAAAGCCAAGGCCCAAAATCCATGAAGGGCTGGCTATCGAATTTGGGCAGATAAAATTTTGGTTGAAGTTAAATATAACTAAAAACATGAAGTAGATGAAGTTAAATTTGAACATCAAAAAAATTGTTGGATGAATAATTTTTGCTTTTGCTTTAGAATCTAATATATCATCTTTAGTAAGTTTCTCTTCTCAACCATCATTTAAAAGACTCAAACATGACCTTACTTAAAAAATTTAAGTTTAATGTCATTCAGACCAATCATACAAGTCCAATGCCACACAAACCAATAACACATGGGTACATCAAAAAGTATATATGATTATTTAAATGAAATTGGGCTATTGTTATTTTTACCTTTTTTTTTAGGGATTTTTACCTTCCTTTTTTACTTTTATACATCCCTTCCTTTTAATTTTTATCTTTTTCACCAAATTACCTTGTCTTCTCTACATGTTCTTTAAAAAAAAATACTCCCAAAATCCATGAAGGGGTGGCTATTGAATTTGGGCAAATAAAAGTTTGGTTGAGGTGAAGTATAACTAAAAACATGAAGTAGATTGAGTTAAATTTGAACATCAAAAAGATTTTTTTTTTAACATAATATTAATGTTAAGTATTTATTGATTTTGCCAATAACTATCTTTACTAAAGAATTTGGCTAATTATCTTTAGTCGAATCTCTCTTCATATTCATATTTTTTCTATTTACAAAACTCGAATCCAAACCTTATTTAAGAAATTTGAACTCAATGTCACTCATACTTAGAGTTGGGCATTTGGGCTTGGGCCCATGGGCCGCTTGTATAACCTGTATGGTATAAGGGTTCAGTTTTTTTTAGCTCATTTAAAATGCGGGCTTTTTAGCCCAGCTTGTTTAACCCACGAGATAAACGGGTTTAACCGCGGGCTTCACAGGTAGCCCACAGACTTTACATATTTTAATTTAAAAATATAAAATTTTAATACTTTAATAAAATTTAAAGTAAAATAAAAAATAAACTTAGAGAGTTACAATAACTGAGTAAAGATGATATTTGTTTTGAGTTTATTCCTTTTGATAAATTTGATTTTTAACATTTTTAATTTAATTTTTTTAGACAATTGTTTTTAAACTATCTATTTTGTTTTGAGTTGATCCCATTACATTTTGGGTTGAAGAAATATATGAACGTGACATTGTTGGAATAGGATTTTTAAACTATCATAATAAAATATTTTGCTTTTTCCAAAAAAAGGGTTTAAAAAATGGTTAAATTTTAGTTTTTAAAATTTAATTTTCAGTTTTTTTAAAATATTTTTTTGTGGATGTGGGTCAGCCCGTTTAGCTCGCGGGCTCGCTAAAATGGAGCCCGTTTAAATTGCGGACTTTTGTGGGTGGGTTAAACGGTTTGCGGACTTTACGGGTACGGGCCTAAACTGGTGGGTCGCCCCGTTTGCCTAGCTTTACTCATACCAATGACAAGTGAGTACATAAAAAGTATTTAAGTAAAATTATAAGCTATTCTACATTTTCTTAGCGTAGTATTAATTTCAGTTTAAACTCCATTTGCTTTTGCCACAAAATTATATATTTTTTAAAACTATTAATACAATAAAAAGTATAAGAAAAGTATTATATAAATAAAACTAAAATTCAACAATTAAAAGTTTAGTTGAACTCAAAGATCAATTGCCCTTGCTTAGATGAGACCTATTCAAACTCTAAGCAAGTATATTTGAATAAGTTTTAAGAGAAAAAAATACTTTTTATAAAAAAATTGACTTAAATATAATTTTAGTCTTCCTAAAATGAACAAGTTTTGATTTTAGTTCTTGTAATTTTTTTTTGGTTTTTATTATTTAAAAAGTTGAAAAAATTGATTTTGGTATTTATCATTACGCAACACTCATTAATTGATTTTGTGTTTAACAAAAAGTTGAGTGACCATTCTTAATGATACTTACTAGTGCTTGTGATATCATGTTAGCATATGATATCTATAGATTTTTTCTAGATTCCTAAATTAAATGTTATTTATCTACTTTAAAATGAACGTTGGGAATAAAAAATAGTGAATTCATATTTTGGAGGGATGAAAATAAAAAAAAAAGCTTTTATAAATATTAAAACCAAAATTTGCTATCAAGGGGGTCAAGCTCAGTTGGTTGAAAAGTGTGCATGAGTTCTTGTAAACCCCCTAGTATGTGAGTTCAATTCTCACGAATAAAAAAAAAAAAAAACCAAAATCCCCTCATTTGATAGGGGCAAAAAATAATTATTCCAAATTTTAGAAGGGTGAAAAGCAAAAAAGAAGTTTTATAGGGACTAAAATTAAAATTCATTCTAGAGATTAAAAACATATTTAAGTCATAAATTTTTTAGAATTTTTTTAATTTATTTAAAGAAGGATTAAAAGCATTTTAAAATTATTTTTTAATGAAAAAAATTATATTTTTAGTCTTTATACTTTTGCTTATACGTGATCACGGTCCATGGACTTTCATATCAATGAATTTGATCTTCAAACTTTGTTATGGGGAATGCGTCCGCCTTAAACTTAAGCTAATATTACTTGTATCCAAATAACTTAGGGCCAACTGTTATGGGAAACCTGTCAGCCTTAAACCTTAAGCCAATATCACTTGTATTCAAGTAACATTGACTTGAGGGCAACTATTATAAGGAATACCCCGACCACACTACTTTAGATGGGATAAGAAATAAACCCGATCACATTAAGGGTAAAAAGTGAATCTAACGAACAATCGAAAAATTCAAAAATCTAATATTAAATTTCTTTCTAGTTGCTCACGAGACTCATTTTTATGCGATTTTCACCACGGCTGACCCTTTTTTATTCGAATATTAGTTGAGTTTCGTAGTTTTCATGTAAGTGAATTTAATGGGATAAAGTTTCACGTTTCAAATTAGTTAAAAAAAGGTTCAAAGTCGTGTTCCAAAATAAAAAAAATGATCATTATTTAAAAAAAAAAAAATTTTACTCACTTTAAAAACATAAATAACTAAATTAAATTTTTTAAAACATAAAAGACTAAAATAAATATAATCTAAAAAGATAAAGAATTAAAAGTGTATTTTAACCTAATATTTAGTATCCCAGTACATCAACAGGATGGTTTCCGATATTGACTTGATCATCAATTTAGTATTATCTTATTAAGTCGTTGATTTAGTTAGTTGAGTCATAAGTGGAAGCTTAGGAGAGGCTTGTCGAGTCGAATGGATATCATATATTCATCTTGAGGCTATTGTTTTTTTAGGCTGGGGATATCTTTTGTGCGGAGATGAATTTTTAGAGTTGCATGTGAAAGGGAATGCTCTAAATCTAATGACGGAATTGCAAGTCTTTGAGAAGAACGTGCCATTTAAGGAACTCCAATTTGCTTGATATCGAAGTTTACAAAATGCGTGTCCATAATAGTGTTCAGAATTCTCTTATAAACTAATGACACGTGTTTTGGTACACAGTACACACAATACGAACGGAGTCAAAATTGGCGGATATGGAATTCATTTTAGTTGACAACAATTTAATAATTTTCAAAATTGCTGAGTCGTTATAATTATATTTTTTAGTAAACGAAATTAACAAAACATGAACTTAATTATTTTGGTACATGATAAATTAAGGGAAGGTTAAGTGTTGTAAATTAAATAAAATAAGTAAATATTATTTCATTTGGGAGAATAACTAATTGAAATGTGACTGTTTTGGATACACCACTTATACTAGCTTACCAAAACAAAATTTTAAGCTAATAATTTATTCAAAAAAGCTCTATAGCAAAACACTTCAAGTAGTTTATTTCTGGTTAAATAAACAAATTAACAAACTTATAAATTACATAACCATCTTGCCAAAAACACTGTATGTAGTGAGAATGGCGGAACAATAGCGAAGATCTACCTATAAGGACATTCAGATTTCTAAGTAAGAATATGATAAATGTGAGTAAAATATAAGAAGTGTGAAACGTATAAAGATGCAGGAATACTTGTGTTTTAAAAGTATTTCAAAAAGATTTAGCCTCACATTGCTTGGAATTTGTTCTCATGCATGCAAACTTATTCCTCCACGCAATGTGAGGCTAAAGTCTTTGAAAAGTTTTATACAAATGTTTATATTTATATTCTTGAAAATAAGTAAAATCATGTAATGTTTTACAAGCATTATGATTTTTTATGCATAAGTCTTATTTTCGCATGAAAATTGCACCATAGGCCAAAAATGTACCACGGGCACAAAAAATGGACAACGGAACATCACGGACCTCAAAACTGAAAAGTCCTCCGAGCATTATGGTTGTTATGCATAAGAATGCACCAATGATCATGGGACATCAAAAATCCAAAAGTCTTATTTTGACACCAAAATTGCACTACGGGCCAAAAATGCATCATGGGCACCAAAAATGAACAACGGGATACCACATACCTCAAAACTGAAAAATGCTCCGAACATTATGATTTTTTATGTAAAAGCATGCACCAAGGATCACGGGCACAAAAATCCAAAAATTTTATTTTTGACACGAATATTGTACTATGGGCCAAAAATGCACCATCGATACAAAATAAACAACGGCACAGCACGGACCTTAAAACTGAAAAGTGCTCTGAACATTATGGCACTAAAACCTTTTGAAATATTCTAAAAACACAACTTGTTAACATGAGATATGACCGAAGGAAAGTAGCTACTCGTGGAATTGTGGGCAGCTGATGCAGCTTGCAGCCATGTCCCTAAAACCGCAATAGAAGATTCACACAAGCTTAGTGTGGCTAGCCAAGTATTTGTCTGGTTGGAGATAACCCTGTCAGAAGGGATATCCTGGTTCTGTGACCAAGCGACTCTCATAGTCTGGCCCAATCTTGGTTTTATCGTTGAATGATTAGGAATCAATCAGCTATGATAACAAATTGTTTACATACATGACTTTGCTCATGAAATTGAGATGGATATAAAACAGGATCAAGTGGGAGCTGACAAGGAAAAATTTAAAAGGGCAAGGGATCAACAGTGCAGTTAAATTAAGAAGTTTGGAATACGAAACACTGCTACTTGAGTCACTTTTCCTCCGAAGAAAGGCAAAGTGACAAGTATTTTTATTGTCTGTTTCAACTCTTTAACCGGCTGAAGTTTAACTGCTCTCTTCTTCCTTTACATAGGCCAAAATGAAGTAAAAGCTTAGAAATGGGGAAGGGGGCAGACGATCTCATCTGAATTTAACTCATGCTATTGTTGCAGCATTGGTTATACCACTTAAAGGTTATAAATATTTGATTAAGCACAAAAAAAGAGCATATATAATACAAAGTTTGATATGAATGAGAAGTCAATACTCGATACTAGGTCCAAAAAATGAATAGATGAACAACTCAATACACAGATTTGGCCTAGCAGTCCAAAAGCATGCAAGCAGAATATAATTGGCTGCTGACGTGCAGCTATCTCAACTAGTTTCTTGCTCAAATTCTTCACCCTCAGATTCCTCTGCATTATCAGCATCATCATCATCTGCCTCATTGTCAAAGTCTTCCTTATCATTTTCGTTTGTGGTTTTTCCTATCACAATGAGGTTGCTGTTCATCTTCCTGATCTCATTGCACTGCAATGATTCATGCCAACAATGTCAGGTATGAGTATGAGGCAAGGAACAATATGAAAGAGAGATTCAAAGAGCACTGAGTTGCACCTTGTAGCCTATTATCCTCTTAACTGAACATTACCTTATGTCATGGATAATCCAAGCATTTTCTTAATACTATGAACTATGAAGTATATGTGAATTGAATGACTACTTTACATATCTGACAAAAGTTCAAAATCATCCAAGCCATGCAGCTATGTTCAAGCAAACAGCTAGATGCTAATGTGGCAAAATGAAAGCTTTCCTTTGAGGAGATTTTGTTTGTCTTGTGTGTGTGTATTTACAGCATATTTGGAATAGCATTTTCACACCACATCCATTACAAGAATCACGTCCACAAGCCTCAATGATTCAAAAGCAACTTCTTATTGCTTCAAATGGATGTAGATAGAGAATGACGATCCACATTGCAAAATTTGTTCCAAACATGCACTTAGTATACACCAAGGATATCCCCTAACTTGAAGTCCGAGATTAATTCCTTTAAGACATAGAGATCATTAAAGTAGACTTTGTCTCTCTCTCCACAAAGCTTTTTTTATATCCACAACTAAGAATCAAACTAGGGGATCCAACTATCTCTGTGCCAAACTTTGTTAGTAGATTTTATCCTTATATGATGACCGAACTTTAATTTTCCCAAAGATATGAAATTTCAAGAGAAAGATGCTAACAACATAAATATGTGCACATAAAAAACGAAAAAAATATTCCATCTATTACCTCTCTAGAGGGAAAAGGAAGAATTTTGTCACAAATTTCAGATGTGTGTTTAGCTTATAGCATATTTGCAGAAAATCATGTGTAATATACTAATATTTCTCACTTGTGAATTCCCAGCTACGATCATTCACACTAATGTTTCATATCATTGTTCATCATCTTCAAATTGTCTGACATGGAAGGCAAAATTGAAATATTTAACCATCATAATTCATAAGTACCATATCACCGAATCCCTACATGTCTTGTACATCCCAAATTCCCAATCATGTGATACATTACAAACCTAGAGTAGACAATTAAATGTGTGCAAAAATTGGTAGAAAAGGAACAAGGTTTAATTTAATTCAATTTGCCAAATCAAATAAGCTAGAATAGATAGACTAAAAGCTAAACGATGCCGTTTCGAATGGAAGTCAGAATGTAATGAACAAAGCTAACAGTAACAGAAGATGAAAGGGTGGAGCGTAGAGGAAAGCACTGACCTTTTCTTCGAAATCGGACTCTTCCATGGCGAGAAGGAGCTCTTCGTTTTGGGGCTGGGGCCACTGAGAGGGTAGCAGAAACGACGTCGGAATGGTCCTCGTCGACAATGGGCACTGCGTCATATACGCCGGAAACTGTAACATCTTTGCTTTCCTTTGTTTTGTTGTTTGTTTGCCCTTTTTTTTTTTCCTCAAGACACTGACACTCCCCTCACGCTCCAACGTATAGCTTTGGTAGCGCTCCTGGTTTAATTCATTACTGTAAATAATATTTATTTATTATTAACTTATTCCTTATTTATTACTAATTAATTACAGTAATAAATAATAATATTAGAATTAACATTGTAAAGTTTGTTATATTAGTATCTAATTATAAACGATTATACTTGTTAATTTTTAAATTATCTTATATTTTAATCAAATTATATATATATATATATTTACTTTTTATTATTTTAAAAGAATGAAACAAACAATTTCTTTATAAGTGATTATTTTTTAAAAAAGATTATGAAAACCACTAAAAAAGATTATGAAAAAAGCTATAATAGGCGGACCCAATATATATGTACCAAGTCAAATTTGGATATAGTCCGATAAATATTTGGGCTTTATAAATAATTGTGTCATATATCATGGTTTGAGAATTTTTTTTTAATTTTTAATTTTAATTATGAAAAGTTACCTAACTTTTATTTTAATTTTTTAACAATTATATAGAAAATTACATATGAATTAAAACAAAAAATATTATAAAAATAAGATGATATTTTTATAATTAGAAATAAAAAATAATTTTTAAAGCTAAAGAGCTCCTAAAATTTCTTAAAAAGTAAACATATGTGCAAGAAGAAATAAGGAATAAGTGTATAGCCATGATTTCTTAAAGCAATAAATAGTTATTTTTTGAGTTGATCTCACCATAATTAAACATTCACAATAATTTTTTACTCTATCCGTTTCATACTAATCGTTATATAAGAAAAAAATAAATCCTAAAGTAATTGTTATTTAATTTTTTAAAGTAACATTAATTATTTTTTTACATTTACTATATTCCTTATAATATTAATGATGGACAATAAAAATTAAAAATAAATTAATAATAATAAAGTTAATTTTATAAAATTATTATTCTCTTTTATCTATTAAATTTTTGTATCTATATAAAATAACCTAAAACAACAATTATAATAATTATAAAGGAACAAGGAAGTAATGTTAAATCAAACACACTATAAATAATTTAAGACAAACTCTCTTTCTATCTTTATTGTCAAGACAAGTATTAAATTTGAAATATAAGAGATTCATTTGTGTTTAAGGGATGAGTCGTCAAATGAGAAAACGTTCACAACCCTCATTCTTCAATGTGTTCCTCGCCTGCAAAAGTTATCACCCACCGCCAACATCGTATACTTTAATAAGGAAGTGATTAGAAATCCCACGGCAATACTTATCCTATATTACCCGCTACCGCTACCTAATTTCCCATTTCCTCTCAAAACCGTTTTTGCACCGCTACCACGACACACAGACAAATCCACAAGACAACAACATTTTAAGGAAACTTCGACCTCATAATAATAACAACAACCAAACCTGACAAGTGACAAAAAACACGAATAATGAAGTCTGAGGAAACCATCTTCGATAAGCAACGACTAATAAGTAATAACTAATCCATTTCACGTGTCATTTCCCTTCACTGTCCACGTATATTCCTCTAACACGTGACTTCCCCCTCTTCATTGCACCGAATCAAAAGAAAAAACATCTCTTTTCCTTTTACTGTAAAACCCTCAACACTAACATGACATGCCACCCTGCTTTTGCTTTATGCGTAAGTAGCGTTTTACAAGTTGTAAAGAGCTAGTTTTGTTATAAGCTATGTTGAGGCTTTACGTGTGTGTATTGGAAGCCAAGGACCTGCCCGCGAAGGATACCTACGTGAAGCTTAGGCTCGGCAAGTTCAAGTCCAAGACAAGGATATTGAGGAACACGTGCACCCCCGTTTGGAACGAGGAGTTTGGTTTCAAGGTGCATGGTGCAGAGGACGTGCTCGTTGTCTCTGTTGTTAATCATGATAATGAGTGCAGAGTGACCAATGGTTCTGTGGAGTTTGTGGGTGAGGTACGGATTCCGGTTGGCTCAGTTGCTTTTGAGGATAAGCAAACCTTGCTGCCCACGTGGTTCTCTCTTGAAAGCCCCAAGAGTGGGAAGTTTTTCAATAAATATTGTGGTTTGTTTCCCTCACTACATTACTTGCATACACTAACATTGACATAATCATTTCTACTTGTTTACCTTATGAGTTTAATTTCTTTACACTCATAACGTGTTTGGTTTCACGTTTCGGATGTGATTTTCAGAATTATAGTTTCCAAATCCTAAATGTGATTCTTTCATTCTTAACGAGTTTTCAAACACACTGTCAATCAATCAGAAATCATACTAAGTATGACTTTTAGGATAATTTTTGTAAAATTCAATAAATTTATTATACATGATGATTTCTGATTAGATAACGGTGTCAAAACTCTTTATACTGTGAGTGCATAAACCACTCTTTTATTTCTTTTGTAATTTTGAAACTGCTGTGCAATATATGGAACTGATATTTAGCTCAATGTGTTGTATGATCAGGGAAAATACTCCTTACCGTTTCTCTTCATGGTAAAGGCCGCTCTTCTTTTATCAATCATAAGCATTCTCCAAATTCAACTATTGCAGTTGACGACTCAAGAGATTTGGAAGGTCTTCACATTTCATGTCAGTCACCTTGTGATAAAATGGGTGTAGGCAAACAATTGTTGAAGGCTATTGCTAATGGTCTGCATAGGATTTTCAAAAAGAAAGAAGGAAACTCAAAACCTGGGGATTCTTCAGAACTATCCACTTCATTATCTGATTATGAAGATAGTGTACAGGAAAATTCATCTCCTTGTAGCTTTGAAGAAGCCATTGCACTAATGGAATCAGGAGATAACAAACCAGAAATGCCAGAAAATTTGCCGGGCGGTGTTCTAGTAGATCAGATTTATTTAGTCTCCCCAAATGACCTTAATGCGTTTCTTTTTGCTCCCAATTCACAGTTTAGTAAAGATATGGCTGAACTGCAGGGAACAACAAATGTGCAAGAAGGGCCTTGGACATGGAAAAATGGAGACATGTCATGCTTAACACGAGTTGTTACCTATACAAAAGCGGCTACAAAATTGATTAAGGCAGTTAATGCCATCGAGGAGCAAACCTACATTAGAGTGAGCAGAAAGGAATTTGCTATACTTGTTAGTGTAAGCACACCTGAGGTACCATATGGGAATTCATTTAGGATTGAATTGCTTTACAAGATAATGCCAGGGGAGGTATCTTCTGGAGAGGAATCCTCCCATCTTGTTGTGTCCTGGGGCATTGTCTTCCTCCAAAGCACAATGATGAAAGGCATGATAGAAGGTGGGGCAAGACAGGGATTGAAGGAGAGTTTTAGCCAGTTCTCCGAAAAACTTGCGCAGAATTTCAAGGTGCTAGATAAGGCAGATTTACCAGACAAGGAGCATTTGTTGGCAACTTTGCAAACAGAAGACCAGTGGGATTGGTGGCAGACAATTACATACTTTTGGAATTTCACTGTGGTTTCCACCATTTTCATGTTTTTGTATGTGTTGGTGCATATTTTAAGGTGTGGTCCAAGTCTACCTCAAGGCTTGGAATTTAGTGGGCTTGAATTGCCAGATAGTTTTGGAGAGCTCATTACAAGTGGAATTTTAATCATCCAGTTGCAGCGTGTTTATAATATGGTGTCTCACTTTGTGCAAGCTAGATTTCAAATGGGTAAGTAAGCATAGAATTTGAAAATACTATTATGCTTGTTATCACTGTCAAGTGACTTCATCTGAGGTATCACATTTTACTTCATTTTCCTCTAATAGGAACTGACCATGGCCTCAAAGCTCATGGTGATGGATGGGTTCTTACTGTGGCTTTAATTGAGGGGGTTGACCTGGCCTCCTTGGAGTCAGAAGGGTTGTCAGATCCCTATGTAGTTTTCACCTGTAATGGACAAACAAGGTCAAGCTCTGTCAAGCTTCAAACATCCAATCCTCAATGGAATGGTTTGGCCTTCTAACATGTTAATTGTTGTCTTATCTGCAATAACTTTGCTTTGATGTGAATATATCTTTACTAGTATTCTCTATTGGTATTTATACTAATATGCAGAGATATTAGAGTTTGATGCTATGGAAGAACCACCATCAGTTTTACATGTGGAAGTTTTTGATTTTGATGGTCCATTTGACCAGGATGTTTCACTTGGACATGCTGAGATCAATTTCCTAAAACACACATCAACTGAGTTGGCAGACATGTGGGTCATGCTTGAAGGAAAGCTTGCTCAATCTTCTCAGTCAAAGTTGCACTTGAGAATTTTCTTGGACAACAATAAGGGAGTTGAAACAATCAAGGAATATTTGGAGAAGATGGAAAAGGAAGTAGGCAAAAAAGTAAGCATTAGGAATCTGGCTTGCTCCTTTCCCCTTGCCCCATGTATATGCTTTGTTATTATGCAGTTCAACCAACCTTTTTTTTTCTTGTTTGTGTCATAGAACATTTAGAACTATTTATTGTATATGAATATGACTATGAATAGCTGAATGGCAGTTGAATCTTAGATCACCTCAAAGGAATTCTACATTCCAGAAATTGTTTGGGTTGCCTCCAGAAGAATTTCTCATCAAAGAGTTCACTTGTTACCTCAAGAGAAAAATGCCTTTGCAGGTACTACATGTGCTTGACATACCTAAACACATTTTTTATAATATTGGCTGACTATATATAAGACACCAAAGTGGAGAATTGTTCTAATAATATGTGATGGTGAACTAATATATAGTAATTTACCTGGTGATGTTTAAGTAATAAACAACATAAACTAAATAAAGGATGCTTTCCTGCTGTAGGGTCGGTTGTTTCTTTCAGCAAGGATTCTTGGGTTTCATGCCAATTTGTTCGGACATAAAACCAAATTTTTCTTCCTTTGGGAAGATATTGAAGAGATACAAGTGCTTCCTCCATCGTTGGCAACATTAGGAAGCCCTACATTGGTCATAATTCTGCGAAGTGGTCGAGGTCTTGATGCAAGGCATGGTGCAAAGACTCAAGATGAAGAAGGGAGACTTAGATTTCATTTTCAATCATTTGCTTCATTTAGTGCTGCCTCCAGGTATGAATCAGGCATACTTATATTCCTAATCTTATAAATTGATTCCATTTTTTCACATTCAACTAACATCACATTTTGTTTCCATAAAAGAACAATAAAGGCCTTGTGGAGAACAAGAATACTGAACCCCTATCAGAAAGAACAAATTACAGAAGAGCATGAAGATCAAGAAGGCTTTGTAATTCCAGAGGACTCTGCATCTATCTTAGAGGATGAAGAAAAAATGTCCAGAATTTTCTCTGCAGAACTTCCAATCAAGGTAAGCAATCAACTACTACTCTACTAGTACCACAATATAACTGAAGATAGTTAGATAGAATTAGCCTCTTTAAAATTCTTTTATGTGTAGTATTAAGTTTTTCTAGCTTTAATGTGTTGTGTTACTCTTGCTCAGATGAAATCAGTGATGGGAATTTTTGATGGAGGAAACTTGGAGCATAAAATTATGCAGAGAACAGGATGTATGAACTATGAAACAACATCATGGGAACAAGTAAAGCCTGATGTCTTTGAGAGGCGTGTTTCTTACCAATTTAATCGACACGTGTCAGCTTTTGGCGGAGAAGTCACATGCACACAACAAAAATTTCCAAATGCAAACACTGGAGGTTGGACTGTGATTGAAGTTATGGCTCTTCACGGTGTCCCATTTGCTGATCACTTCCATGTAAGCTAAAGTGGAAACTCAAACTTAACTTTTTTTGTGATAAATTAATTTAGTTTATCTTGTTCCACTGAAGGAAATCTGATTCTGATATTCTCTGTCTGCAGATTCATTTTAGGTATGAAATTGAGAAATCATCTCTTGGTGAATGTGCTTGCAAGTGTGATGCTTACATTGGTATTATGTGGCTCAAGAGCTCTAAGTTTCAGCAGAGGATCAACAGGAACATAACAGCCAAGTTTAATCTTCGATTGAAGGAAATATTTGAACTGGTTCAGAAAGAGATTTTGTTAATGTTCCAGAACTCTCATGGATAAGATTAATAGGATAAGGATTATGTTGGGCACGGATAGAATAAACTGTGTATTAGGCAAAAGAAAAATGAGTTTTCTGTATAGAGCAATTAGCTTTCTGAAATTGTTCAGAGAGATAATAGTTGTTTATCAAAAATTAATTTTAATCTTGTACCCAAAAGAAAAAGATCTATCTGTACAAAAAAAAAAAAAAACCTACAATATATTTTGTGCTTTATCTTATCACGACTCTAATATGGTAAGTTGCATATTATTTATTTTTTATTTATGCAACAGATATGAAATTTTAGGTCTATCTTTGGCTTCTTCTAAAAAAAAAGGTCTATCTTTGGCTTCGCTTTTGGTTATAAATTGATATTTCACAGGAATCGTGAGCACCAAAAAAAAAAATAATAATAATTCACAGGAATCGTACCTCTTGTTGGTCGAAAATTTACTTAAGATATTTGTCACATAGACATCTTAAATATCTTATAAGCTATTTTCGTACTTATTTTCCAAGACTTAGTTCACACCTTTCTTTCATTTAAATCATGAGGAAGTTTGAATGGAAGGAAATTAGAGGAAAATGGAATGATTTATTTTTAAAAAATTTTAAAATGTGAGATTTAATTAATATATATTAGCAATATAGAATGTTTTAGGTAAAAACAAAAACATTAATAAATTAAAAACAAAGCTAATAAAATAAAGTCGTTTGTAAAAGTTTTTTGTTTTAATTAAATAAATTTATAAATGAATCAATTGCACGTGCCTAAGTCACTATGCTAAACATACTTTAGTGACATCCTTTATTTTCAGTGATGCATTGAGCAGTAGTACTATGGTCCATATATAATTCTGTCGCCGGAACACTCGCATTATTAATTTGCATGTGTTGCTAGCGAATCGCTCAATCATCTACGTTGAACGTTAGCCAGCCAACTTCTGATGAAGTCCAATAGCACAGGCACTGACGTACGAGTCTGATACATGGAGAGTGGTGGCATGCATGAAGGAGAGAGTTGATGATTGATGCCAATTCCGTTATATCACATGATCACGGCATGCATGACATACCATGTTTTTGGTATTTGGGACAACACACCTTAAATATTAATTCGATTCCAATTCATATCCATCAGAAGCCGTAAAAGCATGCATATTACTACCGAGTAACCAAGTAGTTGTTGCACCAACGCAACGTACGAACACACTACAGAGGAATGTGCAAAACCTTCCTGGAACCTGAGATCAATTGTCATCAAACCCGCTTTAGAAACAAGCCAAAAGCCAAAGAAAGCACTCTAAGTTTATGACTCGTTTAGTCCGTGGGTTTAACGGGCAAACCTGTAGCTAATTAGAAATTAGTATAAAGGATTATCATGGTCCCCAAAAATCTTGTATAACTGAATTTTATTAACCCTTTCTTGTAAATTTAAAATTTTAGTTAGATATTACTGAATTTTATTAACCTTTTCTTGTAAATTTAAAAATTTAGTTACATATTAGCCAAGACAATGGATATACGTGGTGGTCTTAATTGGATCATATAATAAGTTCTTATAGCTTTTATATTTTATTTTATTTTTTATTTTTAAGGAAGTTCTTATAGCTCATATGTTGATCTATATCTATGATCTAAATCTATAACAATAACAAAGAAAATAGAGTGATTATATTTGAACACCCTTAAATTTCAAATACCCCATCAACACTTTTAATTTCTCTCTATTTTTTTCTTCCTATCATATTATATTACCAATCAAACCAATCACTTATCTTTCCTCTCTTCCTATCTCTTTCAAGATGTAAACATTGAAGAGATGTTCAACAATCATTTTCCAAGAAAATGACCCTTTTTTTGGGTACAGAAAGGAAATAAATCATTTAGTTTCTACATTCTTTTTGTCCAATTTAGTTCTAGTAACTGCGCATGACTAAAAAATAATGAACTACCCATGGACACAAAATAATATATATGTATTGAATAAGAAATTTGTAAACTAAAATTGCTTTTATTTTCCCATTTTTTATTTATTCTTTTCTTTCAATAAAAAAAATGCAGGCACGAACTACTTATTTTAATAAATTTTAATTTATTTATCATATCATTTAATTAATAATGTATTTTAATTTTTAATTTTTTATGTAAAAGATTTTGGGTCACCGACAGCCCATAAATTAGTTTTTGGTTCGGTTCACGGACTGGGCTGGCTGGCCGGCCGTTTGATAGAACTCTAGGTGGTTTGGTTAAGTTACTAGTTACTAGTTACTGCTACTACTTACTAATTACTATTGACTAGTGAGTGACCACCTTATGAATGAAGTTCTGCTGCCGTGTCCACTCTACACTTATACTCACTGCCACTGCATCTGGTTACCACCGGCATCTTAACGTCACTATCTAATAGCTCTTTCTTGTAACTAAAGCCAAACGCGATATTCTCAACGCTTCATTCAATTGATTCGATATTATCTATCCCAGTTCACAAACCACAACCCTCACTTTCTCTATCCGACGCCATGGATCCCAACCCTGGAACCTTTCCTCTCCTCTCCTACATCATGTCGCGCCTCCCTTCCCTCACTCCCAGGCCCGCCCCATCCGATTCCGACCAATTCGACATCGAGCAGCCGGAGATCGTGGGCCAAATGCCGCACCTCATGGACCCGGAGCTGGTGGCCTCCATGGGCCGGGCCGTGGCCCAGGTGGCGCAGGCCCGCTCGGTCCTGAACCTGATCGGGGAGCGGCCCACGCACGAAGAGGTCGACGATGCCCGGGCCAGGCTGGCGGAGGTGGAGGCCCAGCTCTCCCGGGAGCTGGAAGAGATCGTGCTGCAGGCCCGGCCCGCGGAGATTGAGATCCACGGGTGGCGGGCCCGGCAGGCGGAGAGGGAGAGGGAGTGCAGGGAGCGGGCGGAGGCGGAGAAGCGGGTGTGGAGATCGGTGCTGCAGCTGGACGAGATGCACGAGGCCTACGAGAAGCTTCTGAAGGACGCGGAGAAGCGGTTGGTGAAAATGTACGAGTCCAAGGAAGATGGCGGCGATGCTGACGTGGCCGCCGGCGAGGAAGTGAACGAAGAGGTTGTGGGGATTCTGCAAGAGGCTTATGGAAAAGGAATGGAGCGAGTCAATCTTTCTGGACGCCAGTTGAAACTCTTGCCTGAGGCTTTTGGTCGCATTTCTGGCTTGCTCGAGCTTGATCTTTCAACCAATCAACTCTCGGTAACGTCCATTTTTTTTTTAATAGTTTATTTTCCAAAAATAATACTTTTCTTTTTTATTGGGTTTAATTTAACTTGAAATTATTGTGGTCGCATTATTGTATTTCAGTCGTGGAACGTAATCAACCAATTAGTCGTTATGTTTCCCTATAAGCCGATACATGACATGTGTCTTTATGCAAAAAATGTCAAATAAGCATGCTCATCTCCTCTGTTATTCTAGGAGTGCGTCTTTTTATTTCACATTAATAGCTTAGAGGATGTTTGGATTAGCATTTGAAAGTCTTGATTTGAGTCTAAGACAAGTCAATCATGATTTTTACATTAAGCAAGATGTTTGGATGTGTGTTGGAAATATGATTTTAAATTGTGGACTCAAGTCTCATTCTAAATTGTGGACTCAAATTATATTTTTAGGTCACTTTTGCATTGAATAAAAAATTTTATATTGAGTTTTGCTACTAACTTGCTTTTAGAATAAAAATATTCAAACACAAATCATATAACTTGAAAATCAGTTTTAACCAAAACCAGTTTCATTTAAAATCAATTTTGTCAATGCTTACCCTGTTGTCTGTGACTCTAAATCATAGTTCAGTCTGATGAAGGTTCAGTCTGATGGGTTGTTCAATTTGATGGGCACTGAGTCTGATGAGGAACGTCTGGTACAGACTAAGGACTGTCTAATGGTCAGACAGTTAGGATAGTCTATTTCATTAGTTTGATACGCATCGTCTGAAGAGGCAATTTTCTGTTATGTTTTCTGTTACAAGTCCTAGTGACTTGGAGCCTATAAATAGAGGGCATGGGATCCCTGTGAGTGTAACTGAATGTAACTAACTGTATGTGAATGGGCAATACAGGGGTGAGTGAAAAGATAACAGAAACACTGGGTACGCAAAGAGGAGAGAGAAACAGAGTGAGGTTTGGATACTTACTGAGAGTTCTTCTTGAACTTGTGAGGGCAGAACCAAGGGGGTTCTCTGTTGTATCTTGTAACGATTCTGGTTTCATAGTGGAACTATTCTTTCCAGTGGATGTAGGCCGCATTAGCTGAACCACGTAATTGCGTTGTGTTCTTGATTTATCTTTACGTTCTTTCTTGTAGGGTCTACGTTGTTGCGCGTTCTTGGGTTTTTTGGTTTGGTTTGTAGTTCTTTGTGTTCTTGGTAATTTCTATTTCTTTCTTGCTTGTGAACCAACAAGTGGTGCCCACCGTGGGGCGAAAGAAAAGAAAGGAAGAAGACAAGAAGTTGAACCATGGGTACCAAGTATGATATCGAGAAGTTCTCCGGAAACAATGATTTCGGGTTATGGAGGATCAAGATGGAAGCCATCTTGGTGCAACAAGGATGCGCAGAAGCTTTGAAGGGGGAGACACACATGTCTTCCACCCTTTCACAAAAGGAGAAGAGCGACATGATCAACAAGGCAAGAAGTGCCATAATCTTGTGTCTCAGTGATAAAGCATTGAGGGAAGTTGGAAAAGAAAAGACCGCAGCTGCGATGTGGCCCAAGCTGGAATCTTTGTATATGACAAAGTCCTTGGCGAACAGACTCTGTTTGAAGCAACATTTGTATTCTTTCAAGATGACAGAATCAAGATCGATAACAGAGCAGCTTGCAGATTTTAACAAGATTCTTGATGACTTGGAAAATATTGACGTGAAACTTGATGATGAGGACAAGGCTCTGCTTCTTCTTAACGCTTTTCCTAAGTCTTTTGAGCACTTCAAGGATGCCCTTCTATATGGGAAGGATCAGACCATTACGCTGGAAGAGGTTCAGACTTCAATACGGACTAAGGAGCTCCAAAAGCTTTAAGAGTCAAAGACAAACGATAATGGGGAAGGCTTGAATGTCTCAAGAGGAAGAAGTGAAAAGAAAGAAAGGGGGGAGGAAGTCCAAATCAAAATCAAATGGAAAGTCAAAGCTTAAGTGCTTTAACTGTAATAAAACAGGTCATTTCAAGAAGAATTGTCTAGAGAAAGGAGGCAAGGGGTCTCGGATTTCTCAGGAATCTGCTGATGTTGCTGTTGCTTCAAACGATTATGAGAGTGCAGGGGTCTTGGTGGCATCAACTTCTGAAACACAGAGGAATTGGATCATGGATTCAAGATGTACATACCACATGTGTCGTATAAAGGATTTCTTTGAGACCTTAAAGTTAAAGGAAGGAGGAGTGGTGCTCCTTGGGAACAACAAATCATGCATAGTGCAAGGCATGGGCACTGTCAGACTCAGAATGTTTGATAATCGGGAAATGTTGTTGCAAGATGTGAGGTATGTTCCTGAGCTCAAGAGAAATCTTTTGTCTATAAGCATGTTTGATATTTTGGGATACTCAACCAAGATAAAACATGGTCTGATTAAGATTTCAAATGGAGCCTTAACTGTGGCTAAGGGAGTTAAAAGAAATGGTTTGTATATTCTTGATGGCTCAACTGTTATTGCTCATGCATCTGTAGCTAGTCAGACGTTACAGGATAAGACTAAGCTGTGGCATCTGAGACTAGGGCATGTTAGTGAAAAAGGTTTGGTTGAATTGGAAAAACAGAATCTGTTGAATGGTGATAAATTGATAAACTAGAATTTTGTGATCATTGCATACTGGGTAAGTCTCATAGAGTTAAATTTGGGACTGGCATGCATGTCTCTAGTAGGCCCTTTGAGTATGTTCATTCAAACCTATGGGGTCCTTCAAGAGTGATGACTCATGGAAGGGGTTCCTATTTTCTCACCATTATTGATGATTTCTCTAGAAGAGTGTGGATTTATATCTTGAAGAATAAGTCTGAAACGTTTCAGAGGTTCAAGGAGTGGCATAGTCTTGTAGAAAATCAACTTGGGACCAAATTGAAAGTTTTAAGGACAGACAATGGGCTAGAATTTGTTTCAGAGCAGTTTAATGAGTTTTGCAGGAAATGGGGAATCAATAGGCATAAGACTGTTGCAGGGACTCCTCAACAAAATGGCCTAGCTGAAAGGATGAACAGGACCATTTTGGAAAGAGTAAGGTGCATGCTCTTGAGAGCAAGTCTGCCTAAGAATTTCTAGGGTGAAGCTGCAAACACTGCTGTGTATCTGATAAACAGATGTCCATCGTCCGCTTTGGACTTTAAAACACCTATGGAAGTGTGGAGTAGGAAACCAACAGACTATTCTAATCTAAGGGTGTTGGTGCTTTGGCATTTGCTCATGTCAAGCAAGATAGCTGGAAGCTCGGGCTGTGAAGTGTATCTTTATTGGGTACGCAGACGGAGTCAAGGGGTATAAGTTGTGGAAGTTGGAGCCTGGAGAATCAAGATGCTTCATAAGCAGGGATGTCACATTTGACAAAACCAGAATGAGGATGATGTGCAAAAACTTGGAAGAAAGTAAGGAGAAAGCTCAGTTTGAGGTGGAGTCTCCTACTCATGATCTCAGGAATGATTGTCTGATGAGATCAGGGGAAGCATCAGATGAAGCAGGTCAGCTACCAGCAACAGACTCAGGAAGAACAGACCGAGGCAGTTCAAACTCTGACTATCAACTGACCAGGGATAGGAAAAAGAGGATGAAGAAAGTCAGTACTGGTTACAACCTATGAATGAAGAAATGGAGTCCTTGGATAAAAATCAGACTTGGACGCTTGTGGATCTACCTAAAAACCAGAAGGTAGTTGATGCAAATGGGTCTTCAAGAAAAAGGAAGGCATTCCAGGTGTGGAAAAGGCAAGGTACAAGGCAAGGCTTGTGACTAAGGGGTTTACACAAGTAGAGGGGGTTGATTACAATGAAATTTTCTCACCTGTGGTAAAACACTGTTCTAAAAGGATCTTGATGGCAATTGTAAATCAGTATGATCTGGTGTTGCAACAATTGGATGTCAAGACAACTTTTCTACATGGAGATCTTGAGGAAACCATCTACATGCAACAACCTGAGGGGTTTGCGAAGGATCAGACGAAAGTGTGCCTCTTGAGGAAATCACTGTATGGCTTGAAACAGAGCCTACGTCAGTGGTACAAGAAGTTTGATGACTTTCTTCTGAGGATGGGTTTTCAAAGGAGTAGTTATGATAGCTGTGTCTACATTTTGAGAAGAGAAAAGGAATGTGTTCTTTTCTTGCTTTTGTATGTAGATGATATCTTTATAGCTAGCTCAAGCAATGATGAAATTTGTATGCTTAAGGAGAGGTTAAACTCAGAATTTGAGATGAAGGACCTTGGTACTGTAAGGAGGATTCTTTGGGTGGATATTATCAGGGATTAGATGAAGGGAGAATTGCTCTTATCTCAACAAGGTTTACCTGAAGAAGGTAGTGGAAAGGTTTAGGATGCATCAATCTATACCTGTAAGCACACCTTTGGGTCATCACACAAAGCTCTCAATTACTCAAGCTCCTAATTCTGAAGAAGAAAGGAGGAAGATGGACTCTATTCCATATGGTAGTGGAGTAGGAAGCATCATGTATGGTATGGTTTGTAGCAGACCAGACTTGGCCATGCTGTTAGCATTGTAAGCAGGTTTATGGCGGATCCGGGTCAAGTTCATTGAGAAGCTCTGAGGTGGGTTGTTGAGGTATGTGAATGGATCTCTGGGATCTGGTCTGAGGTACAAGAAGGCACCTCAAGGTGGAGATGCTATTGTGGGGTATGTTGATGCTGACTATGCAGGGAATGTGGATATTAGGAAATCCCTATCTGGGTATGTTTTCACACTGTTTGGGATTGCTATTTGCTAGAAAGCAAACTTACAGCCTGTGTAGTAGCTCTATCCACAACTCAAGTAGAGTATATTGCGCTTGCAAAAGGAGTGAAGGAAGCTCTATGGTTAAAGGGGATGATTGGTGAATTGGGAATTGCACAAAAGTGTGTGGTAATTCACTGTGACAGCCAAAGTGTTATACACCTTGCAAATCATCAAGTTTATCATGAGAGGACAAAGCATATTAATGTTAGGCTTTACTTCATTAGAGATGTGGTTGAATCTGAAGAGGTTAGGATTGTGAAGATTGTGTCTGAAGACAATCATGCTGATGTATTCACAAAGTCTTTACCGAGGTCAAAGTTCAAGCATTGCTTGGACTTGATTAATTTCTCTTAAAGCAAAATTTCATAAGTGAAAGAGCAGTGCTATGGTGGAAGGAATCGTTCTTTGCAGGAGTAAAGGTGGAGAGAATTGTTGTCTATGACTCTAAATCATAGTTCAGTCTGATGAAGGTTCAGTCTGATGGGCGTTGGGTCTGATGAAGAACGTCTGGTACAGACTAAGGACTGTTTTATGGTCAGACAGTTAGGATAGTCTGTTTCATTAGTCTGATACGCATCGTCTGAAGAGGCAGTTTTCTGTTATGTTTTCTGTTACAAGTCCTGGTGACTTGGAGCCTATAAATAAAAGGCATGAGATCCCTGTAAGTGTAACTGAATGTAACTAACTGTATGTAAGTGGGCAATACAAGGGTGAGTGTAACTGAATGTAATTATCAGAAACACTGGGTACGCAAAGGGGAGAGAGAGGTACGCAAAGGGGAGAGAGAAACAGAGTGAGACTTTGGTACTTGCTGAGAGTTCTTCTTGAACTTGTGAGGGCAAAACCAAAGGGGTTCTTTGTTGTATCTTGTAACGATTCTGGTTTCATAGTGGAGCTGTTCTTTCCCGTGGATGTAGGCCGCATTGGCTGAATCACGTAATTGCGTTGTGTTCTTGATTTATCTTTACGTTCTTTCTTTTGGGGTCTACGTTGTTGCTCGTTCTTGGGTTTCTTGGTTTGGTTTGTAGTTCTTTGTGTTCTTGGTAGTTTATATTTCTTTCTTGCTTGTGAACCAACCCAAACACGAATTTCATTCAAAATCAATTTTGTAAATGCTCACTGCACCCGAAATCCGTGACAGAAATTTATCGATGATGTCAGCTTTCATTTTGAATGTTTGTGTGTATGCTTCTTGGTGCTCCATTGGCGTTTAAAATCATGTTGCAGTTACTGGTTTGCTTTGATGATTTAGCATTTTTTTTATTGTTTTACATATATAGTAATATATTGTGTTCATCGCTATAGGCAATTCCTGATTCAATAGCTGGATTGCAAAACCTTGAGGAGCTTAATCTGTCTTCAAATCTTTTGGAATCACTGCCAGATTCAATTGGGTTGTTACAGAAGTTGAAATTGCTCAATGTCTCTGGAAACAAGCTGACTGCGCTTCCTGATCCCATCTGTCAGTGCAGGTAAGTGAGAAATTCATAAGAGCACTAACTTGTAATTACTATGCCTTGTGATTTGGGATCCCTTTTGGACACTAGCATCCATGTGTTTTAAGAATAAATGGTTAACTTTAGTGGAGAGCTGCATGAGTATTTTGTAAACCATACATATAGACTTCTAGTGTAGTGAAAAAAGGGAGCAGTTTTTATGCATGCATGAGCAAGAACTATTTTTTTTTCTAATTTGTCCAAGTATCTCTTATATCAAGGTTATGTCTTTCACCATTTTAAAGTTCTATGTTAAGTGTTCAAACACTGTAAAGTAGTATCTCACTAAGAATTCTATGTTCTGTTTGTGCGAATATCATCTCATTTTTCAAACCATGACACGAAATCATACTCAAGTCATTTAGGAATTTGTTCAAACTATAAATGCTTTAATAATGATTGATTGAACTCCTATTATATTGAATGATCAGGTCATTGGTGGAGTTGGATGTAAGCTTTAACAATCTCTCATATCTTCCAACAAACATTGGATATGAATTACCGAACTTGCAGAAACTCATAATTCATTTGAACAAGATTCGATCCTTTCCCTCATCTATCTGTGAGTTGAAGTCCTTGCGCTATTTGGATGCTCACTTCAATGAGCTACATGGGTTTCCAATTGCCATTGGGAGACTGACTAATCTTGAAGTTCTCAACCTGAGCAGTAACTTCAGTGACCTCAAAGAACTTCCTGAGACATTTGGTGATTTGACAAACCTCAGGGAATTGGATCTCAGCAATAACCAGATTCATGTACTTCCCGATACATTTGGTCGCCTTGATAACTTGACCAAGCTAAACTTGGAGCAGAATCCTCTTGAATTGCCACCAATGGAGATTGTAAATCAAGGGGTTGAAGCCATAAAGACCTTTATGGCCAAGAGGTGGCTTGATATATTGTTGGAGGAAGAAAGGAAAAGCAGCCAAGAAATGCAAGAACAAGAACAGGGTGGTTGGTTAACACGAAGCACCTCCTGGTTGAAGAATGTTTCTGGAAATGTAATGGGGTATATTGGAACTACAGTTGGATCTCCTATGTCACCCAAACCTCCCAGAGATCCATATCTTGATCAGCAGTTATGAGGGTGAAGGTCCAATACATTGGGACTGTCATACTTGTATTTTAGAGGAATAATAATGTAGATACTATGTGCTGCTAAGCAACAATTTTCTGCCACTCCCTCTTTTGGTTCTCTGCCCCACCCAAAATAGCGTGGGTTGCTTTGCTTACAGATACTTTTGTTTTGCTTAGGCAATATCTGCATGAGAAATGCCAGTAATACACTTTCTTTACCCCACATTTTTGTATTAGGTGAAATCCATGTATATTTTAATAAATATGTGGGTTCCATTCTTAAATTAGTGGGAATTATATGAATTTTAATTAATAGAAGAGTGATAGAAAGTGTTACAAGTTACTAGTGCCCCTGTTTGAATTGACAGTAACAGATGGAATAAAGTAAAATAAAATGATATTAGATTCCATTATTCCAACTGTTTAAGATAAAATGAAACCTGATAAAATGCTTTTTTTTTGGTAAAGGTGGCTTTTTAAAACCCAATTCAAGTGATAATTAGGTAATAAATAGATTAAATTAAATCAGATGAATTATGCAAAAATTTATACGATTATACATAATCTATCTATATACATTACACTAAAGACAGCTTAGAAAGGGGAATATTGCACTGTTCGTGCCTTGTAGCTTATCTAGCCGTTAGTTGTTGTTCCAATGGCATAGAATTGTTCAATTTTTTTTTAATTTGTTTCTCTCTCCTAAATTTGGGGTATATTTATTTATTTATTGCTTAATGTATATATTTATTTACAGCATTTCAAAGGATTTGTTTCTACCGAGGGGTATAGCTCAGTTGGTTGAGCAAAATGTGTGAGTTGTTGTAAACTTCCGGTACTTATCTTTGATTCCTACAGATAAAAAAAAAGGATTTGTTTCTAGCTCTTTTGGATCGGAAAATGTCTCGAACATTAAAAAAGTTTAATTATATTTTTAGTCCCTCAAATTAGATATATGTTCTTTTAGTCCTCTAAATAAAAATTTATATTTTTTCATCTCTTAAATTAAAAAAAAATGTTCTTTTTAGTTCCTCCGACAAAAATTGAGAGACAAAAAAATGTAAATTTTTATTTGAGGAGAACGACAAATTTTTTTTTTTTCGAATTTGAGAGACTAAAAAATATAAAATTTTAGTTGAAAATTAAAAAATAGACTCATTATTCAAGCGATTAAAAATATAATTAAGCATTAAAAAAATTGTATACACTTACCTATGGCGTATGGGCTGTAGTGGATATATTATAGGCTATAACTAGGGTTTTTCGTAAGGCACCTCTATTTTTTCCTGAGACACCCATTGGAAATAATAAATAGTTGTGCTGACTATTTTATCCTTTTTTCCTTTTATTGTGAACCCTTACGGATTACCCTTTCCGTAGAACAACTCCACATTCGGATTATGCAATCCGGAATATTTAGGGCATTCCAGAAATGTATTACGGAATGCCCAATCCATAATACATTGTTGTATTACGGAATGGGTATTCCGTAATACATTTCCAGAATGTCCCTAAATGTTCCGGATTTGATAATCCGTAATAAATTAAAAACATATAATTTATTGTGTAGGGACAGAATATGCTTACGGATTGCCCTTTCATATATGTATATAATAATCCGTAATAATCCACAACCTTTTCATATATGCTTACGGATTGCCCTTCCATATTTGATAATCCGTAACCTTTTTCATATATGTATCTAATTAAGTAATGTATATAATATAATGCTTACGGATTGCCCTTTCCGTAGCGCACCTCCACATTCGGATTATCAAATCCGGAATGTCCCTAAATATTCTGGATTTGATAATCCGTAATAAATTAAAAATATATAATTTAATTTGTAATAATATAATTTAATTTGTAATTGTATAATTTAATATGTAATTGTATAATTTAATTTGCAATTGTAATAATATAATTTAATTCCGGATTTATATCATTTAATTTGTAATCCGTAAGAAATTAAAATTGTATAATTTAATATGTAATTGTATGATTTAATTCGTAATTGTATATAGTATTACAGAATGTACAATATGTAATTCTATTTATACAATTACGGATCATACAATCCGTAAACCATATAACACAATTACGGATTGTGTAATCCGTAATGTATAATATATTATACATTACGGATTACACAATTCGTAATTGTGTTATAAGGTTTACGGATTGTATGATCCATAATTGTATAAATAGAATTACGGATTGTACATTCCGTAATACTATATACAATTACGGATTGCTCAATCCGTAATGTATAATTATGGATTGAGCTATATTCTATTACGGATCCATCATTCCGTAACATTGTTAAATGAAAAAAAAATTTACCAGATGAATAACTTAAACAGAAACCTTATCTATGAAGGAAAGAGGAGGAACGAGGACGAGAGAAGAATAATGGATTGGGTGTGAAGGAGAGACAGCGAGAATGGGGTGCGAAGGAGAGAGCAGCATAAAGATGTGTAATAAATAAGGGTATTATAGGAATATTGAAAATATGGGGTGCACCAAGAAAAAAAGGAGGTGCCTTAAGTAAAAGCCCTATAACTATCACATTATGTTGTTTTTGGGCTATTTTTTTTCTCTAGATGTTCATGAAACCTTACAAGTCCAATTTATGTTTGACAGATTGAATTACATTTAGAAGGATGTCATAGGAACACTCCTATAGGGAGTGTTCTTCTCACAAGTTAAAATCGAGCAACTCAAGTGAGGATATTGTCTCTTTAGAGAGCAATTATTGTGGGAGTTAAATAGTGTTCTTTTTATTTTGTAGGACCAAACACATATAAAAAGTGAGATATATTATGGGATCAATTTGAGCTTATTTTATGACATGAACATTTGTATAAACATTATAAAAATCGTATAAAAAATAGTTTATGATATATCCATTAGGTGAGTTCAACTTATTCAATAATGTCTCCAAAAATAACTTATGAAAATAATTTAACTATATTTCCTCATCGATCATAGAAATAACTCATAAGTACTTTCTTTGAAGACGGAAACACATTCTTTTATGCATCCGAATGCAAATATCTAAAGCTTTATTGCTTTGCTGATAATCCGTATAACAGTCTAGAGTCTCTCAAATTTACCCAGCTTTATGGCCCCACTGTATATGTTCTATTTGTAAAATCAGATTTTATATGTTCAAATTACATCAACCGTATAACTTAATGAGTTAATGTATTTCTTTTGTGTGAATTAATTGAAAAATGATATAAGATGGCCTCGCCCTCATGCATGCAGTAATTTTGGTTACTTTTTCTAAGTTCTAACCTATTGTTATATTGGTAACATCTGCGTAGCTTCATCTCCATGGCCATGTATATAAATTAGCAGTGGTTTTTAATATTTGTTGCTTCTTTTTCTTTATTGCACCTGCTCACCTGTGTCTCATTCTCATTTTCAGCATTATCTAAAACTTCTTGATGGCCGTATCCCTTTATTCAACACAGTTTCTGCATATCTGTATTTTCTTTTAGGCGGGTTCCCTTATTTTAAATTCCCAAGGATTAGAATTATTCATAGAAATATACTTTGCTAGTTGGTTTGGCTTCCCTGGGAAGTCTTTATAGGCTAGTGTTCTATCAGTACAACCAAGCCAATTTTTATTTGCTGCTTTCGGTATAAATATCATGTGATTGAATTGAAATGTTTTACAATTTGAAGGACGAAAAAAATAAAGCTAGATAAAATGTTTTGCATCCAGTTTCTGGTCCTGCACCTTGTTACTAAGCGCTCACAAAAAATTATATTCCTAAGGAACCTGACAATGATCAAGGAATAGTTCCATAGTTTACATGTATGGAATAATGGAATCAATATACCAATGGAGGAGGATAAAGTTTGCTTTAAGTTGAAGTACAAATGAGTTTCCCCATCATTATTCTTCACCCTCACATGAACCAAAAATCAAATAAGGGCAAGATAATTTTGTTTACAAATTTTCTCCTTTCTAGTTTTTTTATCTGCCTATTTTAAGCTCCACTGTACATATCAGATCTTTTATTTGCCTATTTTAAGGAACAAGAGCTCCCCTGCCTCTCAATGACCTTGAACACGCAAAACATCTTTTATAAATGCATCAAGGTTCACATTGGAGGATCCACCTTCTGCAACTGCAAGGTCACATATGCCCTTAAGTTCTAGGGCCCTGTCTCGAATTTCTTTACCCTTTCCAAGATCCATAAACTCTCTAATCACTTCCACTATTTCTTCTTGTGTTATTAATTCTGCACTTCCCAAATCTGATCTTTTTAACTCCCACCCATTCTTCCACTCTTCCAAAATTTGCCTACTATTTGGGACTTGGTCAAAGAAAAGAGGGAATGTCAGCATTGGAACACCAGCAAAAACAGCTTCTATAGTGGAATTCCACCCACAATGGCTCCAAAACCCACCTACAGAAGGGTGTGACAAAACCTTCAATTGGTCACACCAAGGCACCACTAAACCCCTCTCCCCACATTTCTCTTTTAACCAGGAAACTTCTCCACGAACCACCCAAAAGTAACAAACACCACTCTTGTTTAAAGCTGTAACAATTTCATTCATTTGGGCACAAGACACAGAAAGGAAACTACCGAGAGAAATGTACAACACTGACATAGCTGCCTGAGAATCTAGCCAATTCAAGTAGTCAACGTTGTAATCACTATTGGCAACTAAATGACTTGTGTCGTGTTTGAAGTAAGGAAAGGCAATGGGACAAATTGGAAAGTGGAACATGGCTCTCAAAGAATCAATTACTTCAGCTTCCAACTCTTGAACAGTATTAACTATAAGACAATCTGCTTTTGGCACTACTGAAATGCATTCCAACTCAAGCTGCAAAAACCTCAAGTCATTTTCTTGAAGCGCTATTCGAAGATCAGCTACTTCTGCCGAAGAAATTCCTGGTATATGCTCTTCATAATCATCTACACCGTTGAAAGCCACAAATTCAAACACCAAGAAATAAAAACTATATTTATAATAATAATAATAATAATTCACTATAAAAGTATATATAACCTGTTGTTTGGAAATACTAATATGACTAAACTAGTGTATAAAAGTATGGAACAATCCTCGTTCCATGAGTTAGTTTTTAGGGTCGAATTAGACTCAAAATCTAAATCTTTATCTTAGTGAAGTGTGTTGGAGATCCATCCCATTGACTAGTGATATAAGGTCAAACCTAAATTCTAATAACATGTTTGAAGTTTATAATGTACCAATAGAATGAATATAAACAGTAATTTATTAAGCACTTTAAAATCTAAAGTTGAAACGAAAACTTATATCAATCGCCAAATGCTTAAAGTTTGAACAATTAATTTGTTTTCATATAAGGTAATTTCTCAAAAAATCTTAACTAAGTAACAATTATATTTTGCAGTGACCTTAAAACATTACCTAAAATTGCGTAAAAAAAAAAAAAAAAAAAACATTACCTAAAAGATCAACCTTTAAGGATTGGTTAGGAACCAAGCTTCCTAGTTGATGTAAAGTGAGGTAAAAGGAAGCCGACATGGTCCAAAGCAGCGCGATCGGAATATTCCTGCGGCGGGCGACGGCGACCGGAAAGTGCAGCTCAACGTCGGCGAGGAGGGCGGAGACGGGAGGGTGAAGGCGGCGGAGGAGGTGGTCAAAGGGAGGTTCCATGTTGGTGACAACAGCTTGGAAGAAAGCAGGGATATCAAAGGCTATCTGAGATTGGAGAGGGATAACGTTGGGGATGGTGGCGAAGCGAACGTTGCTCGGCTTCGGCTTCTGCTCCGAGTCGATGAAGCCGAGCCACTCTTCGGTGACCACAATGGTGATGATGAGTAGAGAACTTTCACTTGAAGATGCTGCGATTAGTTTGCAGAGGTTAATCTTAATCATGGAGTTGACGTGTCCTCGACTTGGGTATGGCATGGCCACCACGTGTGCATTGAATCCAAGAGTTGATGGAACTGGAACTTCCATGTCTGAAACTCGGAGTGAAGCTAAGTTAGGTTTGATTGATTGAATATTAGGTGATTTTTTTTATTCTTCTGCACTCTTATCTTACATACCATTTTTTTAGTTCTTATTAACGGCTCTCTTCTTCCTCCATCTTTTTTGGTCCCCACTTGATTAAAATGTCAAATTTCTTTATTAGATATCTAAAACCTTGCCATTTATTTTATTTTTGGGCATAACAGTAATTGCTGCTTTGTCTAAGTAACAAATATATCTAAAACCTTTTAGCTACGCGACTCTGAGAAAATCCAAGAGCAACATGTGCTCCAACCAATGCTATTTCGTGAATGAACTGTACGTAGTTCAGCGCGTTGCAATTGGTGGTTTATGAGTTGCTTTTGTAAGAGGAACTAATGATAGATATATTTTTTTTTTATCCGTAACTAATGATAGAGATGAATGAGAAACTATAATCTTTATACAAAATTTTACATTAGTAGTTCTTATAATTTTTTACACA
Source organism: Pueraria montana var. lobata (assembly GCA_026413185.1). Taxonomy (NCBI): domain Eukaryota; kingdom Viridiplantae; phylum Streptophyta; class Magnoliopsida; order Fabales; family Fabaceae; genus Pueraria; species Pueraria montana. Next base: position 27,090,060 of record CM048652.1, on the reverse strand, counting down.
AACACACGTATATATCACAATACTTATTTTAAAAGAAAAATTTAGGATGATTTTTACATGATTGACAATATAAATATTTTTATATTAACAATATATTAAAATTAAACACTTTTTTTATAAATTTTTTTTACGCATTACAACTTTTTTTTTTATCCATGGCAATAATGAAAAATTATTACCAAAAGTTAAAAACAGTTGCTAAAAGCATACGTAACAATTTAACCTTCTATGTATAGGAATAAATACTCAGAATTACACTTTAAGGAGAAAGATTATTCATACAAAAAAAGTACTTAATGTGCAAAAACCCACGCAAATAAGGATGGATGCTGAAAAACGCTGTGCTAGGGTTCCGGAGGATGATCCTAATAGGAGTACGAAGAAGGTGAAGTTTAGAGGAGATGGAGTTTCCACTGCAGATATGATGGATGCCATTAATGAGGAACCTGCTGTTCCTTATAAAGAAAAACTGCTTACGATGCCAGAAGAAGAGAAAACAGAATGGGATGGAGAACTTATTCCATCAGATGAGGAGGAATTATCTGAGACCCATTGGGAAAAAGAAAGAATGGAGGAGGAGTGCAATAAGGAGTACAATCCTTGTCCTGAGATCCGTGTGTCGGATGAGGAATTACAAGGGTGGAATGTTTACTGGAAAAATGCTCTTATAGTCCATGTTCTTGGAAAACGAGTGAATTTTAAAATGTTAGAGGCAAAGCTACATAGAGAATGGGAGAAAGTGGGGAAAATCCGCATTATTGATACTACGCCAAGAAATTTTTATGTGGTTCAGTTTACTGCACCAGAAGATTATAAGCATGCTCTCTATGAAGGGCCATGGTTGGTGGCTGATCACTATATTCTAGTGCAACGGTGGAGGCCTTTCTTTCTGGCAAATGAACTGGATGCAAAGAAGGTTGCTGTGTGGCTACGTATTCCTGGGTTGCCGTTGGAATTATACAATGAGACGTTTCTCTGGAGGGTTGGGGCAACATTAGGGACTCCTTTGAAGATTGACAGGCTGACGTCCATACATTCACGAGGACAATTTGCAAGACTATGTGTTGAGATTGACCTCTCGAAAAAACTGGTGCCATCTATAAAAGTTCGAGGACTCATGTTACCTATAGAGTATGAAGGTCTTCATCTTATTTGTTTTAATTGTGGGATGTATGGTCATCGTCAGGAGAATTGCAGTGTTGTTTGCTGTTGTGAGCTTGAGAGGACAAGCAACAATGTAGAAGGGGTGAAAGGGGATGATACGGTGGAGAAAGTGGTGGCGCCGGAGGATAAGGGTGGAGTTTCGGGAAAGTCAGCCGCATTGAATGCTATTAATAATGATGAGAAATCAAGAGAGGATTCTGCGGGGGGGCAACCGTTATGGTAAGGACATTTATGGTCCTTGGATGCTCGTTAAATAAGTAAATAGGAATAAAAATCGCGTTTTTATTCCTAATTCAGGAAAGCATTCAATGGAGAATATCCGTTCCAATCATGGGAAAGAAGCATCAGGGTCAAGGTATGATATCCTGGATAATGATAATAATGACGATATGGTTTTAATAACCGAAAGTGGGGTCTTGGAGTCACAACATAGTGAGATTCAAGAAAAGTCTACGACACAACAGTTAGTGCAACAGAAGGGGCCCACTACGAAGGTTATTCCTACTGGGAAGGCACGTGCAGGGAATTTGAAAGTTAATGATAATAACTGTAAAATTCAAAAATCGCAGAAAACCCCTCACATGCAGTTTCAGCGTAAATTGCCTAACCAAGGTGCTATGATGACCAATCATAATGGTGCTGGAGTAAGCATAGGACAGGCGTCAACCAGTGTGAAAAAGCCATCGGAGGAGGAACGTATAAAACAAAAACAGAAGGAGGAGGATGTACTACATCTTATGAGAATTATGGAGAAGGAAACTGGTGACAAATTATGGTATGAGAATTTGAGTGAGAGTTTTATTGCTAAGACAAAGGAGGAATTGTTGTGACAAAAGCAAATTCATCACCGAGCAAATCATGGTGACATAATGGAAGTTGCTATGACTGAAGGGGAACACCTGGAGAATTCGGAATAGCGTTAAAAAGTGCAGTTAATAGTGCAACTGTTGTTGGTGAGGAGCAGTTTGGCCTTGCAAAGGTCACACCCCAATGATTATCTAAATGAATGTGCTAGCATGGAATTGTAGGGGAACCTGTGCTCGGGGTTTTGGTCCTCTTCTTAAGGACATTAGAAAGGAGTATGATACTTCGCTGGTTTTTCTGTTTGAGACACATGCTAGTAGGGAGGCTGTTAATCGTATTATCCCTAAATTAGGTTTTGATAGTTCTTTTATTCAAGATGCTCGGGGCCACTCAGGAGGTATTTGGTGCCTTTGGAGGTCAGATCAATGGCATGTTGAAGTCATCCATAGTGATCATCAATATGTGCATATGCGGGTGGGGTGGAAACTAAATGGTTGCTTACTGCGGTGTATGGCAGTCCTAATTTTCAACAACGAAAATCCTTATGGGAATCTCTAACTTGTATTGCTGATTCTTCTAGTGGTGCTTGGGCGGTGATTGGTGATTTTAACACAATCCTCCATGCTCAAGATCGTTCTGGGGGATCTAGTAAGCCATCCTTGAGAGGAGCAAATGATTTTCAAAAGATGATGTCAGAAAGTGATCTCATAGATGCTGGTTTTCAAGGGCCAGTCTTTACGTGGAAGAGAGGTACTTTGCATGAGCGTCTGGATCGTGTTCTTGTTAATATTGACTGGCGCATCCGATTTCAGAATGCATTGGTTCTTCACCTTCCTTTCTTTAAATCGGACCACAGAGCTGTGCTTATCAAGTTGTCAAATAAAAGGGGAATTAATAGAAGAAGAAGACCATTCAGATTTGTTGCTTCCTGGATGATGCACTCGGATTTCACTCCTTTTATTAAAAGATCGTGGAATAATGATATGGTTTGGAAAGAGAGGATGGAATATCTTTAAGAGGCTCTTCGTAAATGGAATAAAGATATTTTTGGAAATATCTTTCATTGCAAACGAAAGCTCATTAAAGATCTTGATAGAATATCTCGTCAGATGGGGAGAAGTAATGCTCCTTATCTTGAGGAGAGACAACAAGAAGTTTGGCATCAGTACCAAGAAGTGTTGCGTCAGGAGGAAATTCTTTGGTACCAACGGTCTCGGGCTAAATGGTTAGCGTTTGGGGATCGTAATACTCGATATTTCCATGGTGTTACGACTATTAGGAGGAGGAAGAATACCTATGAGGCGATCCAAGATCTTAGTGGCAATTGGGTGGCGAATTCGGATGAATTGGAAAGGTTAGTAACTGATTACTTTTCTAATATGTTTACTGATGATAGTCCTGAGACCCCTTTTTGTATTCGAGGTGCTTTCCCTAAATTGCCTCAATACAAGTTGGATTGGTATAAGGAGGAGGTATCAGTGGAAGAGATTCGTAAAGCTTTATTCTCTATGGGAAATTATAAGGCTCCAGGAAGTGATGGATTCCAGGCGGTTTTTTATAAAAGTCAGTGGGAAACTGTGGGGGAGGCCTTTTGTGAGTTAATCAAAAGCATTTTTCATGATCCTAGGAAAATTGCTGAGATTAATGACACGTTGATTGCCCTCATTCCAAAGGTTGAACCAGTGATTAATATGAAGCAATTCAGGCCAATTAGTTTGTGTAATGTGTCTTATAAGACAGTTACCAAAATTGTGTCGGCAAGATTGAGGAGGGTGATGGAGGATCTCATTAACCCGTGCCAATGTAGTTTTATTCGTAATAGAAATAGTGGGGATAATATTATTATTGCGCAAGAAGTTATACATCCTATGAAGTATAAAAAGGGTGGTAATGGTTGGATGGCTATTAAAGTGGATTTGGAAAAAGCCTATGATAGGCTTAAATGGGACTTTGTTGTTGATACTTTAAGGGATATTGGATTTTCGGATGATTTTGTTAAAATGGTGAGATGTTGTATTTCATCCCCTACTATGCAAGTTTTGTGGAATGGAGAAGCTCTTGACAAATTCCATCCATCTAGAGGAGTTCGTCAGGGAGATCCGATATCTCCATTTATTTGTCCTTTGTATTGAAAGATTATTTCATATGATCAATATGGCTGTGGAGGAAAAAATTTGGAAGCCTATTCAAATATCTAAGGATTGCCCGAAATTTTTGTATTTGGCTTTTGCAGATGATATTCTCTTATTTGCAGAAGCTTCTTCTGACCAGGGACAAGTTTTAATGAGAATTCTAGAACTTTTCTGCAATAGCTCAGGTCAAAGAGTGAGTGTAGAAAAAACTAGAATTTTCTTTTCAAAAAATGTTCATTGGCAGGTGAGAGAACAAGTTGCTAATGAATATGGTTTCCAAAGAACTGCAGATCTGGGCAAGTACTTGGGCGTCCCATTACACCATGAGAGGGTGTCAAAGTAGAGTTACCAATTCGTTCTTGATAAGATTGATCAGAGGCTGAGTAATTGGAAGGCTTCAAGACTGTCGTTGGCTGGGAGATTGACTTTATCGAAGGCAGTTATTTAGGCCCTTCCCAACTATGTGATGCAGACCACCTTTTTGCCATCCTTAGTGTGTGAAGAAATCGATCAAAAATGCCGCAACTTCTTGTGGGGTGATACAAGTGATGCTCGAAGAGTGCATTGGATGAGGTGGGACGATATATGTCAGACAAAGAAAGATGGAGGTCTAGGGTTGAGGAAAGCTAGCCTTATGAATCAAGCCTTATTTATGAAGATTGGGTGGAACCTTTGTTCAAGACCAAATGATTTGTGGGTGAGAGTTATCCGCACTAAATATAAATGCGGTGATGATGTTATACCGCGGATTGATTCAAATAGAAATGGATCAAATTTGTGGAGGGGAGTTGTAAAGACCTGGGATAGATTCATGTCAAATATTCGATGGAATGTGGGTAATGGGAGAACAACGAGATTTTGGAAGGATTGGTGGGTTCCTGAATATCATCATAGAATACCGAGTGGTCCTTACGGGGAAAATTTGCCTGTCTGTTTCTATGTCAACGCTTCAGGTGAATGGGATCTGGAAAGATTAATCAAAGAGCTTCCTATGCATATTATTCAGAGTATCATGAATATTAAACCTCCATGTAGTTCAAATCAAAATGATTCGGTGGTTTGGGCTCATTCAAATGAAGGTAAGTTCTCTAATAAGGAAGCTTATTTTTCGATTGTGAGACAGGTGGAACATCCAAATAGAAATCTTCTGCACAACATTTGGCGTTGGAATGGGCCGGAAAGAATAAGATGTCATTTGTGGAAAATTGTTCAGAACATCATCCCTACAAATGAGCTGCGTTTTCGAAGACATATGGCTCACAATAATTTATGCCCTTTATGTATGGAGAAAACGGAGACTATGGTGCATGTTTTCCATGATTGCAAGTGGACTTCCACTATATGGGAATTGTTGTTTGTAAATATACATGCAAACTTTTTTCAGTGTGAATTTATGGATTGGTTGAGCTTAAATATTAAAAAAACATCTATGGTGGGAGGGACTAGATGGAACCAGTTATTTGGAGTAGGTCTGGATCGTATCTGGTGGAGGCGAAACAATTATGTTTTCCAGCAAAGATGGATTCCAGTTCATGATGTTGTTAAATCAATCAAGGCGGTGACTTTGGATTTTATTAAAAGCGAGGAAGAGCAACTTTTTCTTCAACCGCTGGAGGGTAGCTTCATGCAGAATAATACGGGGGTTTGGCTCCCACCTCCACGTGACCATGTCAAAGTCAATTGTGATGGTGTAGTTTTTCAGGAGGGGGGCTTAGCGGCTTGTGGAGGTGTTATCCGAAACAGTAATGGTGAGTTTATTCAAGCTTTCTCTCGAAGATTGGGTACGTATGTGCTCTATCCTAGAAGCTGAAATGTGGGTGATCTTTTTTGGCTTGCAAATGGCGAGTCAAGCTGGCTTTCCAAAGGTGATAGTGGAGTCTGATTGTTATGAAGCAGTGAAACTTTTTGGTGAAGATATTTCTCCCGGTGAAAATTACTATGAGCTGCTAGTGGAGATATGCAACCTCAAAGGTCTTTTCCAACATTGCCACGTGATGCATGTTTATAGAGAGTCAAACATGTTAGCAGATTCTTTTGCAAAGCATGGTTTGTCTATACATAGAGACTATTATATGTTTAGTTCTATTCCTGTTTTTGCTCGTCGGTCATTTATGGATGATGCTAGTGTAAATATTTTCGCAAGTTAATTTTATCTTTTGGGTTTCAGGTGGTTAAGCCCAAACCTTTCAGCAAAAAAAAGAAAAGCATACGTAACAATTTTTAGTTTCTTACACTTATGGAAACATTGCAATCAAAATCATTGTCTAAAGACTAAAGTATATATGAGATTAAAAACAACGGTTTTCAAGATACAACAATTTAAATGTTTAGACCGTGACTTTATTAGTTTCCTCAAAATGTGTAGACAATATTTCTTCAAATGTTAGGGTATAATAAATTAGTGCATAGAATGTTATTCTATCAAAAACTGACTTGAAGAGTCTTTACAGATAATAATTCTCCTCTTTTTCTTTTCTCCAGCAATGACTGAGTATAGCCTCATCTCCATCACCCTTGTAGCAACTTGTAATACAGTAATAGTTAGAGCTCAACAAGTAAACTAGTCTTTGTTTTAGGTGATTCATTTCACATTATGCAGCACGGGATTTCTTGAACCACTTATTTATAAAGTTGATTCAATACAAGAAGCAAAGAAGCGACAGTTATGTACGTAATAATTTAAATAATAAATTATACTAATTATTGTTGAAATTTTGTGAAAGTACACAAATACTTTATTTTACAGCAATTTTCCTTATAAGAAACACAGTATATTATTTTTTAAACCCTTAAGGAGGGTTAATGTAATGTATAAGAGATGTTCTTCGAATAATTAAGGGCAATTAGTGTGAAAATAAAAAAAAATAGAAAAAGTTTGCATAATTTGATAAAACCTTAAAAGTGGTTAGTAAAATTAACGCTAATTAAATATAGGTTTAAATATCTTTTTGATCCTTGCAATTTAGTGTTTTTTTGCTTTTCGTACTTGCAAATTTTTTTTTGTTTTGTTTTAGTCATTGCAAATTATGTTTGTTTTATTTTTCGTCCTTATAGTGATTTAGATAACGCTTTGAACAGTGAAAAAACGCTATCTAAACCACTATAGGGACGAAAAGCAAAACAAACATAATTTGCAAGGACTGAAACAAAAAAAAAATTGCAAGAACGAAAAGCAAAAAAATACTAAATTGTAAGGACAAAAAAATATTTAAACCTTAAATATACCTACTAGTAATTTCAGAGAGATTATTAAGGAACGCAGTAGGAGAGGCCCCATTGGTTTTTATTTACCTCCTTTTGTTGGGCCTACTCCCTTACTTAATCAATGGGCTCACAGCGACAAACAACCAGATGGTCATTAAAATAAATTCTTTTTGTGTGCTTTTACATTCCTTTTATTAATTTATATATAATAAATTATTTAATTAAAATATTTTTAATATATTTAAAAATTAAAATATTTAAATATATCTATTTTGATATTTTTATTTATTTTATTATTGTTAAAATAATTTTTGTCAATCAATTTAATTTTATATAATTTTTTAATTTTATAAATATATTATTTTATTGGATGAGATGACTAATTTTAAGTAAAATAAAAAAAAATTATAACTTTTTTACCAAACAAATTTTAACTTAAAAGAAACTTTTATGTTAAAAGAAATGAAAAATGTTAAAAAACTTTTACTTTATATTCTTATTTTGAGCTTTAACTTTTAAGAAAAAAAAGTCAGATGTAATGTTAGTTTTTAGAATGGATTTTAACTGTTGTATATATATATATACATTTTTAAAACTTATAAGAACAATTTTTATTTGTTGTTTTAATAAATTAATTATTGTGCAATAGTTATTAGTTCAAGTTCAAAATTACATAGAATCAAACACAAATTCATTTAGACCAATTAACTTTTAAAAATTGCGATAACAGTATGAGCAAAATTTTTATAGCACTTAACAATTTTTTTCTAAGAGAACAATTTTTCTTTATTGTTTATGATAAATTGTTATAAAATTATTCCTAAGTTTTTAAGAACACTTCTGTGGTTTATAGTAAATAAATAGGGAATAAGATTTTAGCAGTTGTTATAAAATATATATATATATATATATATATATATATATATATATATATATATATATATATATATATATATATATGGATAAGAACTGTTGCGTATTAGATTTCAACAATAATTTTTAATCATTATATATTAAAAATACAAAACTCCCATTATTCATCCAACATTTTCAATAATGATTGTTTATTAGTATGTTTTAAAATTTGTTATTTATTATATGTTTTGGGAATAATTTTACAATGATAGACAAGAACACAATGTTCGTACTTTATAAATTTTAACCGGTGATAAGAAAATTGCCAACTGTTAAAAAACGGATGCATATTCTTATTTTAAGAACGATTTTACAATGAAAAAAATCCACACCATAAAACTATTGCTTATTATATATATGCTTTTGAAATGGTTTCTCAATGTTGACAAGAAAATTATTGTTTTAAAGGAAAAAAATGTTGCAGCGGAGGGGGAAAATAGAAGCAGAACTTGCCCCTATTGAGCTTGATATCCTTTCACTTGAGCCCAATCCATTTCAATTCACTAATGTGAATACTGCACATGTACATGGGGAAAACAAAAACTTCTATTGGTAATAGTTTTACAGGTGAGAGTGGTAGTAGTAAGTGGACTAGTAGTGGAACTTGCACAGTTATGCATATCCTGATGACAAGTCAACCTAGACTACTGTAATGAGTTGCAGTACTGTTGTTGAATTAATGTCCATATTTTCTGGGACATACATTACTGATTCAATAGCATCATCCATTGGAAATGGTCTTCATCCATTTAAAGAGCTACAATCACCCCAAGGCAATATAGGTGGTATGTTCCACAAGGGCATTCTTTGTGATGGTAGAGGTGTTTATCTAGCAACAGGCAATTGTTTTAAATCCAAAGTGTAAAATACTACCTTATTTTATTTTGATATTTTGAAATAGCCTTAAGGACCGATAATGACATTTATGCTCCGTTTGGTTGAAGAGAATAAAAATAAAAGAGAAAGAAAAAACTTAAAATTTGTATCGGAAAGAAAATGAAAAAAAGAAATTTTTTCTAAAAGTCAATTTTTTTCTTTCTTTTTTCTTTCCCTATCTCTTTGACTAAATAAAAGAAAATATTTTATTCGTATTTTTTTTCTCTCTATTTTTTTTTCTTTTACTTTATCTCCAACCAAACGGACCATTATTGCTTGTCTTTCTGCAGGAATTAAAGAAAATTATGGCCACTGAAGCTTCTGTTTCAACGAAATGGGTAACAGGACTGATTATATCAGAGTGAATCAACTGTTGTTTTGTTTGAAGCCCCATAATACTTCAAAAGGGTACATGAATATATATTTATCACCCCTTTTGATCACTGCTATGACCTTACATATTTGTTTTGACTTTTACGGTGCAGCCGGTTAACAGGTGCCACTTTTAAGTTTTAAGCATGCGAGGCTCATGCTAACTAATCGGTTCGTTTCAGATGTCATTGGAATGGATGGCACGATTATGTCACCATTTACTGTATTTACAAGGATATGGCAAATGCAAAACAAATGGCACTGTGTGGCATAAGGGAACTCGTTTGGATTAGACGAAACAGGCTTAGTGACTCTCAGTAACTTTTTATGTAGATTATTATAGAATATTGGTGTGCTAGGATAGGCTTTTGAAATTGAGTACTTTCTTCTATTAAACATATCAGGTTCCCGAGGATGGTGTGTACATGGAAATTGACATTACAGTTGACTTTAGAGCATCTACTACCTAGTCAACAGATTTCATTATGGAGGATATGGGTAAAAAAATTGGCCAACATGTTTGTTTGGGTACTTGTCCAGGTAAAATTTTGATGTTGCAGCCTTTCAGGTATTTCTATTTTACTACTATCTGTGAACATTTTTGGCTGTGTTTGGCACTGTTTTCAATGATTCAATAATATTCTTGCTCACTTGCATTATCATACTTGCAAGTTGGTGCTTCTCTCGATGACTCATCATCATGCCATTGGCTCTAAAGGGCCTTGGATTATAGATATCAATATTCAAGCTACTGTGTATGATGTCTATCTATGACCCCTTATGAAAAATTAGTTTAAAGGCCCATTAATAATATTAATTATTTATTAACTCCTTAAAATTGAGAAAGAAAAAAAATGATCCTACCCACTCCAGAAGTTCAGATCCAATTAATGTCGTTTGTGTAGGCGACGAACGTCAATTATCACAAGTCAGTTCGTGGTACTACGTTGTGTGTGCCAAAGAGAGTCGAGAAGAAAGTGAAGCAATTCAACAAGCAAGTTGTGGAATCGGCAACTTTCGTATCTTGGAGGACAAATCCTGCTAAGTTTCAGTATTTTATCCAATACCTATTTGGCGGCTAAATGACAAAACAGGGCAAAAAAAAAAAATTAATTACCAAAAAAGTGTGAAAAAAAAATAATTTACCTGTAGGGGTTGTTTTTGACACGTTGCACTGGGAGGCGCCAACTCAGTTGGCGCCTCCTACATTTTTTTTTTGTCTCGTAGCGGGAGGCGCCATTTCAATTGTAGTAAACTTTGACATTTAAAAAAAAAAAAAAAAGTTAAGATTCAGGAGGCGCATCTTGAAATGGCGCCTCCTGCTACGAGACAAAAAAAATGCAGGAGGCGCCAACTAAGTTGGCGCCTCCCAGTGCAACGTGTTAAAAATAATCCCTGCAGGTAAATTGTTTTTTTTCTACATTTTTTTGGTAATTAGTATTTTTTTTTTGTCCTGTTTTGCCTTTTAGCCCCTATTTGGCTGCTTCTGCATGATGAAATCCAACCGTAAAACATCTCCAATCAGATGGCTCCAATTATATGGTGCACGGCAGACCTTGTCCTTGCCACAAATGGTTTTGATATTTAGGTTGATTAATTTATAAGTTAGTTTGACTAAATTTTGTTTGTGATGCGAACTTATTTTAATAGTTTTTAAGCTATTTTTATAAGCTACTAAGTATCTTATAAAAATAAGTTAGCTTATAAATTATTAGTTTTTTTTTTCTCCTTGAGATCTTTTATGTCATTTTAGTTGAGATCTTTTTTTACTTTTTTTTAATCAAATAATTAATTATATTCTTTTATGTCATTTTGCACTCATCAATTAATCTTACTAAATATTTTCAATTCAATTAGTTAATTTATAAGTTTTAGCTTTTCAACTAACTTATAAACCAGTTTAATTATCAATCACGTTAAAAGATTAGTTGAGTGTCAAATAAAAGAGTTAAATACTTCTTAATTATACAAAAAATAAAAAATGAGTCACATTTGAAAGAACAAGCAAGTTCATCCCAAATAGATTTCTTCCACATCCACCAACCCAACTTCCTTAATTATGGAGATATTAGTATTAAAAATCTATTTAAGGTATTAAACACTAAACTAACAACTCTTCATACACTGTTATACACATATCTTATCTCATTCCACAGCATCGCTTAGAATAATCCTTATTTGCTACTTACCCATATGTTCATGCAAAGTTCCCAGTGGTTGAACTAACCTAACCTGGGACTGATGAAGCTAGTGGCTACTCTTCAGCCAACAAGGCGCCAATTGTTTGTTTAATTATCCCTGAAGATTGCTGAGAATTAATCTGCCTCCGTTAATGCGTGATTTAGGGGTCAATGCATATCATTTATTAATGATGCCGTGATTATTAGGTATAAAGACTTAGATATCGTTGGTCTACGATAGGTTAACGTCATACATGAAATTGAGGCAAATTCACCGTCGACTTTAGTTTAGTCAACGTCTGAGTCAAACTTACATTGGAGCTGATCGAGTTGAAGAATATAGGGAGCCTTTGTTTTTTACGAAATTATCTTGCATTCTAAAAAATAAGTGAAAATATTTATTTTCATATTTATTAAGAGGTTATTAAAAAATATTTTCAGATATATTTTATTTCTAGGAAAGTTGCATTTCCATGTATTCCAATGCTAACTAGAGCTGTCAAATGGGCCGGGCCGGGCCGGCCCGTGCGGGCCATTCAGTTTTCGGGCCAGCCTGGCCCGGCCTGCATCAGATTCAGGCTGCTATTACTTGGGCCCGGCCTGGCCCGATATTGGGCCACCGGGCCAATTTGGCCTGAATTAAAAATAAATAAAAAAATTCCAAAAAAAAAAATTTTGGACTTTAAATGTTTCCTTTTGGCTGCTGCATACAAGCATTTGTAGACTTTTAATGTGTTTTTATCACCAAAATCACAGCCATCCAACATCAACATGACAACTACAAGGCTCCATACATTAATACTACCAAAGGAATAATTAAAAACTAACAACAATAATATTAATTAACAAGTTCTATAAATCACTACAAAAGTACAAATTCATAATTTCAATCTTCAAAATAAAAAAAAGTAAACAAGTTCAATCATAAGTCATAGTTACTAAACAAGTTCCAAAAAAAGTACTACAAATTGATAAATTCAGAAACAAGTAACAAGTTCAACAACAATTCAACAAATATCTCCAACAACAAATTAAGATGTTGGGATTTCTCCTTGATCATTTTGTTCTGTAAACAGCGGTATCTCCACCACTTCTTTGACATCTGCAATTCATAATACAAAACTAAAGTAAATAACTAAAATTAAATTAAAATTTCAATTTTTTAAAACAAAAGAAGAATTATAACTTATTACTAATTTAATATTACCAGAACATCCAACTTCTGAATAACCATACAACCAATTGCGGGTACAAGTGAGGGCTTGCACATTTTCAGGAAGTAGAGAATTTCTATATTTATGCAAGATGCGACCTCCAATACTAAATGAAGATTCTGAAGCCACTGTTGTGATTGGAATACTTAAAACATCACAGGCCATAAGTGCTAGTTTAGGGAATCGAAGTTTATTCAATCTCCAATATTGGAGGACATCAATGTCATTACCAACAATGCATTCTTCTTTCAAGTATATGTCAAGTTCAGACTTGCCATCATTTGAAGTCTTTTGTCTTATTTCTTGATGGTATGCCTAAAATTAAACAATCACAGTACAACTAAATTAGAGACATTAATTGAAATATAATGTAATCAATAGAAATTTGTGAATTGCTCAAACTTACATTAAGAATGGATGATGAGAAATTTCCACTTGACATTGGAGGATGACATTGAGTTTCTCTTGATGAGCTAGGTAGAGATGAGTTTGATGCATTGGCTTGGCTTACATATTCAGCAAAGAGTTTATACAAACCCTTCTTCACTTTTTCAACCTTCTCTTCATAATCATTTGGATAAAGCCTCTTAAAACAAAAGGTTATAAAATCCAACTTTGCCTTGGGGTCAAGAGCACATCCAAATGCAAGAGTGACACTATATTCACTCCAATACTGATCAAATTTCTCCTTCATCCTTGCTGCCATTTCTTTGATTACCTCATCTTCACTAGTCAAATTTTCATTCAATCCCATCTCTATAATTGCAACTTGCATGAAATATAAGTTTGAGGTGGGGTAATGTGACCCAGAGAACAAGTTAGTAATATCATAAAACGGGGCCAAGAATTCACACATCTTCTCTGCTCTTTCCCACTCTCCATTGGTTGGGCAAAAATTGTAATTTCTGTCACTATATCCCAAACTAGTGAATGCACGACGATACCTAATAGCACTTTCAAGCATCAAGTATGTAGCATTCCATCTAGTAGCCACATCCAACCTCAAGCCACTACCTACATCAGTCAAGTGCACTTCTTCAACACATCTTTGGAAATCCCTCATCCTTGACTCTGAGGCCCTCACATACTTGACACTTTGTCTAATTTTCCACAAAGCTTCAGCACCTGCAGCCTTCAAACCTTGTTGAACTATCAAATTCAAGATATGTGCACAACACCTTACATGAAAATAATCACCTTTACATAACAAGGCATTTTGCAAATTAAGCCTCTCTTTCAAAATTCTTACCAAGACATCATTAGAAGAGGCATTATCCAATGTGATAGAAAATATTTTTGCTTCTATCCCCCAATCCTTAAGCTCTCCAAGTATTTTTGATGATAATTCTAACCCAGTATGTGAAGTATCCAAGTGACAAAATGAAATTAGTTTACTATTTAACTTCCAATTTTCATCAACATAATGTGCAGTCACTATCATATAGCCTTGAGTAGTTACAGCTGTCCATACATAAGAAGTTAAACATATTCTACCAGGAATAGAAGCTAATGCACTCTTTAGCTTTGCCTTTTCAGTTAAAAACACTTTCATGCAATCAGATGTTATAGTGTTTCTACTAATGGGTTTAAAATCAGGATTCAACAAATTATTCACTGCCCAAACCCCCTCATACTCAGCATAGCTAAATGGAAGATCATGCTTGATAATACATTTAGCAAGTGCATCTCGATAAGCCTTAGAATCAAATTTCCACTGCTTCAAGAAAGTAGCTTTGTTATCCAACATGATCCCCACATCTTCGTACTTAGGACAACCCCCACATTTGATAATATGACGTCTTAAATGGTTGGTACCAGAAATAGCTTTACATGTATACAATTTCGCACAACCCTTACATTTACATTTCTCCACCCCATCAACTAGGCCAACCTTTTCAAAATAATTCCATACCTCACTAGAGCAAGACTTACTTTTCTTGGCTTGTACAGTATCTGGGTCATCATTAGCATCCCTACACTTACTCTTATTTCCAACAGTAGTGGTACTACGATTAACAGAAGGGATGCTATTTGGGGTAGGCTGAGACTCTCTATTTTCAGGTGCAGTTTCCATTTTATCAAACTCATCCTCCATATTTTCTAAATTTTCAACAAAGTCCATGTCTACAATATAACAAATTAACAAGATTCACTAACCAATTTAACAAAAAACAGAATATATAGGTATGATTACTGTAACATTAAATCGCAAATCACAATTAGTCAATAACAGATTAACAGTCCAGTATTTAACAAAAAAAGAAGTCACAAGACAGCATAACAGGAACAAATTACATAAACATCAAATCGCAAATTGAAAAAATTAGAAGCAAAGGTATGATTTTTTATACCTGAAAAGTTAGAAGCAAATCGCAAATCTCCTTTGCACCCTCGCAGCCTCACAGTCACAGTGCTCGCGTCGCACGACTGGCACGAGTCGCACCTTCGCAGCCTCGTAGCCTCACAGTGCTCGCCGTCGCCGTCGCAGCGTCGCACACTCGCAACCCCGCAGCCTCGCCGTGCTCCCCGTCGCACCCTCGCACTCGCAGGCTTGCAGTGTCGCGTCGCACCCTCGCACACGACGCAGAGTCTCACAATCGCACCCTCGCACCCTTGCAGTGCTGCGTCGTCGCGTCGCAACTCGCAGGTCTCCCACAATCGCACTCGCACCGTCGCACCCTTCTGTTTGGGAAAATTAGGTTGTCTTGTGTTGTGGCTTTGTGTGTGCCTCGAAGGGAAGGGACGGGCTGCACTGCACCAGTTGGTACTTGGAAGCCTGGAAGGGAAGGGAAGGGAAGGCCCAATACGGCAATACCTATTACTAGTGTTGTTGGGCTGGGTGTTGTTGGGCTGGCTGTTGCATGTAATTTTTTTTTATATTGCATTAGTCTCTCGGGCCAGCCTATAACCTGCGGGCCAGTCTGGCCTTAGGCCATTTGGCCCGTGGAGCCTATCGGGCCAGGCCAAAAAGGCCTGAATCTATTTAGGTTGCCATTTTTAAAGCCTGGCCTGGCCTAAATTACGGGCTGGCCGGGCCGGCCCATCGGGCCGGGCCCAAATTGACAGCTCTAATGCTAACGAGGAAGGGAAAGTTACATTCCCATGAAAATATCAGAAGTTATTTTCTAATTTTACTATAGCTTCTATTTTTACTTTTATTTTTCATTTATTATTTTAAAACTTTAAAAATATTTCTAAGAATCTTAAAAGTTAACCAAACACATTTTTATATATGCCAAAGAATAACATTCCTAGCTACAATATTCTTGGAGATGTGATTATGTAAAATGATTCCGTGAAACAAACGCCTCTATATAGACCTCAAAATATGTTTAGATGGTAATAATCTTCTAATTGCTCGATTAACAAAAGAAATTTGGCCGAAGAAAAATAGAAAATAATGACGTGAAATTAATGAAATATAATAAAATAAAAATATTATTTATTGTTTAAATATTTTATGATGAATTTTTATCATCTTTATTTTTTTTTACAGATATTATCTTTATTTTAAAAAGAAAAAATAGGTGATGCACTGACAGTGTTAAAAAATTTTACACCGTCATCCAATCACAACTTACCATGTATGGTAAGTTTGTTAACTTTTATAATAACTACCTTAAAAGTTATACCAACGATAATTTATGATTGATTGACAATGTAAAATAGTTTTACATTGTCAGTGCATCACCATTAAACTCTTTTAAAAATATTAATATTTCATTTTTACAATTTCATAATTTTCGTGCATTTATCTACAAACAATTTGGTAAATGTAGAAAAATCTAGGAATATATGTGATAATGAAATAATTTTCATATATTCTCCAAAGAGGAATTGAACAAGTATTTAAAGAATGATACCAACCTCTATAAAAAGAAACAAATCATTCCTAATAAAAAACATCTCCTCCTTAGTATCCCTCATTTTTATCCTAATTAATATGCCTTCATTTAAAGGATTTAAACCTACTATATTGAGAATATTTTACATTTAATACATGATATATTTACAACTCTACAGTAAACTCTTGTTAACCTTTGTTCTATTTCAATATATCCCTTTGTCATTGAACTTTGTTAAATGACTTGAACATGATCTTCCCAAAATTGACTTGAAATAAGGGACACTCGAAGGAAAGTGCTTCCACACTAGCTATTGAGTCTTAATGTTTAAAGCAAGTCTTTAAAATCTTCCTCTTTGATTACTTTCTAAAATATGAAGTGAAGCCTCTTTTATCGTTTCTCGATCATGAAAGAATAAAAAATTCAAGATTTAAAGGCCTGATGTTGGTCCCAAGACTTGATTGAACTTTTGATGATCATCAATTTTTTACATTGACAACATTGAAAACTTCTTCTTTTGCAACATTGAAGGTATTGAGATGAGTTTGAGCAAATCCAACTATTTCTTCAAGATTTCTTTATTCATAACATGAATTGCATCTTAACTCTTAGCAACAATATTTTTCATGATTGACATCTTGCTTCTCCTTATGACCTCATAGTTATTGGAGGAAATAACTCCATCCTCATCATAAGCAAAAGCAAAAGCTATTATTTTAATCACCACAAAATCATGCCAATCAACCACAATCATTTGTATTCTTTCTTATTTTATCCCATCCTTAGCCTCTTTCCTACTTCCTCTTATGTTTGTTTCTATTCTAGCTTATTCACACACCTTTCAAGGATAATAGCTATGTCAAATACTCTCAAGCTTCTTTGTTAAACTCATTGGTGACATTGAAGCTTTTCAATTAGGTTCACACTCATTAGAAACATCGACCTTTCCTAATGTTGATATACCATTATTATCAAAGGTCAATGCAGATGGAGTCGATTCAGGAATAACTAAGTATGTGTAGGCTATACTAAAAATTGGTTTTGAGTACAAAATATAGTCAATCAGCGTTAAAAGTATGCATGATAATGATATGATGGATTTAAGAAATTGAACTTGACATTAACAATTATTGTTGATGTCAAAACATAAACTAAATTCGATTTGCTATGCTCGTTATAGGATTTCTCCTCCCTTTTTCAGATACTTAAGATTTAGGGAGTGGACCTAAATTTTCATTAGAAGAAAATGTAGGGGGAGACAATATATATAAACAACAAACCTAACAGGATAATGAAACACTAAAGCAACCTCTTGCTAATTAAGTCCCTTCACGGAGAAGCAAATTAAAGGTTGGTTTATGAAATTGTCAACTTTTTTTATTATAGTTTTAATTTTTAGCTGATAAAAAAATAAAAATAAATAAATGAACGGATTAAATGAATTCATAAAGACTGATAAAAAAAATGAATTCATAAATATTTTTTAATTTTTAATAAAAAAAACTCTGTAAAAATGTTTATTATAATAAATTATAATTAATATTTTTAAAAAATTAATATTATCTTAAAGGACAAATAACATGAAATAATAGAAAAGTGCTTATTTGAAGCATAGTGTAGCTAGATGGATTAACCTACACACCTGTACCAATCCCATCCCGTGACACGCTCCATTTTGCCAGGATAGTAAATTGAGTTACCAATCTATCCTATGCAGAATAGTTTTCTTTTTTTATTTTTTTTATCAGCTAAAAATCAATTCATCCTATGCAGAATAGTATGGAACGGATTAATAGTGTATTTGGATAACACCAAAAATCAATTATAGTACTCGTTAAAACCATGATGGTACCATGAAAAAAATAGAAGTAACTATTTATTATTTTGCTTTAATCATGAAAAATAATTGATTATTGCTTTAATCACGTGTAAGGTTTTGACACAGGTATTAAGGAATGTAATTAATTTGTTAAATTTCCTAAAAAATATTAGATAATTTCTTAGTATATCCTTTATCACTCTAATTAATTACTCATACTGTACTACTCCCACTAAGTATTAATTAAGGATAATCTTGAAAAAAAAATATTTAATACAACATTAATTTTGTAAAACATCATCTATTTTAAAATAAATTTTTTTTTTAAAACGTCATATAATCTAGAATCAAAGAAATACTTGTAATCGGAGTAAAATTCTCAACCTATGGTGTCTCTATTGTAGCATGATTGTCAAAGTACAATAATACTGACTCTGGGAACGGATCCTATAACGTAAAATTTTAATCTGATTCACGTACAAAGAAACATAAATACAAATTCCTTAATGCACCTGGTATATGTAGGGACCCTAATTAATTTTCTTTTAAACCACGTTTCTCTTTAGTCTTTACTATTGATAATGATTGAAAAAATAATAATTAATAATAACAAAAATCAAATTCAGTTTAACCTTTGTCCGTGTGGGTTAAGCTTATGTAGCGGGTCGTCCCATGTTGACATGGTCAGTCTCCATGTGCTCTTGATTGGTTTATGGCTCCCACACTCTTTATTGCATCACTCGCTTCCTCGTTCGTCCCCTTCTTTCTTTTTCTCCTCAAATCTAAAGAAAAAAAAAACTTTTTAATTATAAAAAAAAGCTTCTTCTGACTCTCTTCCCATTCTTTACTTTTTAATTAATGCATAATGCATAGTCTCAATCCTTTTCGTGGATCATGATTCTCTCTGCAGATCAAGGGTAACGTTCTGCGCCCACACTGATTATAATTATAATTATACTAAACCAAAACCCATTAAAGCTTTATCATCCACTACTTTAAAAACAAACAAAAACATTAGTAGAAGCATTTAATTTCCAGCACTTTCATTAGAATACAACTAGAATTTTCATAGGGAGAGAGAGAGAGAGAAAGAGAGAGTGATTGGTTTTTAGTTTTTACTCGAGGGCTTGGTGATTGGTTCTTTTCCATGTTCCCCTTTCCGGGGATTCTTCTCTTTTCCCCATGAATTTTCAAAATATCTTTTTGGGCTTTGGGCTTTGCTTTCTTTTGTGGTCACTCTCTCTCTCTCTCTCTCTCTTTGAAGCATGTGGGTTCCATGCTTTTGCCTCTGGAGGAAATGTAAAACATCACCCTGCTGAGTTTTTGATCTCCGGGCCTGACTTTTTTTGAGATGTGGTTTCTGAGCCTCAGAGCACACTGCAGAGCATGTCTAGTTTAGTTCTCTGTTTCATGTCAGCATATCCATTATTATTACCTGTGCAAATCAGGCTTCTTCCAATGGTTCCCTTCTTCTAGGGTTCTCTCTCTTCCCACCTGATTTCACTCTGCCAAGGTGGAGGCACTTCACTGGCTCATGTAGGATTTGACTTGAGACCATTTTTTTTTTCTTTCTCATTACAGTAAAAAAAAAAACAAAAAGAAATGGAATCTGGAGGTAGGTTCTACTCAGTTGATGAGTTCAGATTGGACCCCAAATGGCTGATTGATCCTAAGCATCTATTTGTTGGGCCACATATTGGAGAAGGAGCTCATGCCAAAGTCTATGAGGGAAAGTAAGTTCATTTCTTCAAACCCCATTTCCTATTTCCTCTCCACAAGGTTAAATTTTCCATCTTTACTTATTGGGCAATTGCATATGTGATTGTGTCTATTTTGTGTGCCATTTGATTATTGATTTGAGACAATTTGCGTGTCCGTTGTTGTCTTGTGTGATTTATAAAGCATCATGCTTTATAGCCTAATCTGTTGATTGGGATAATGTTACTTGCTACATCTTAATTTGGAGTTTGGTTGAACTTCAGCTTCATATCCTGAAACAATCACTAATGGACTTGAATTATGCTTCTCTGATCTGAGTAATTGTTTTTGAATTTCTTTTAATGAAGATTGCAGTTTTGTCAATCAGCTTCTAATTCTTTTGCTGGGTTCGTTTCAGATATAAAAACCAAACTGTTGCTATTAAAATTGTACATAAAGGAGAAACTACAGAAGACATTGCCAAGAGTGAAGGGCGCTTTGCAAGGGAGGTGGCAATGTTGTCTAGAGTGCAACATAAGAACTTGGTGAAGGTGGGAATTTGGTTTAGGCTTTCCCTGATTCTTATACTTGTGTCTGTAGTATGTTGTTGAAGCAAAGATATGTATAATATACAAGCACTACTTGTTATATGCCAAGTTTCGAACTAGTGATGGTAAATATTGCCACTCTGTTTCTCAACAGTTTATTGGTGCTTGTAAGGAGCCAGTAATGGTGATAGTCACTGAGCTGTTATTAGGAGGAACATTGCGTAAGTATTTGCTTAACATGCGCCCCAAATGCTTGGATAGACATGTTGCCATTGGTTTTGCGCTTGATATTGCACGGGCTATGGAGTGCCTGCATTCTCATGGGATCATCCACCGTGATCTTAAACCTGGTAATAATTTGGTTTGCTTTCTTTCCAATGAAGAATCTAAAGTCAGATCCAGTAAATGTTGGCTTGTATCGCTGTATGCTTTGTAGTTTACATTAATTTGTGTTCCTGTGAAAAATCATTAGTGGTGTTGCAACAGTATTCTTTATGACAAGATATCTATCTTTCTAATATCTTCTTTATGACTTCTCTAAAATATAAATTCCATACTCAAATGTGTTATTTGTTTTATATGCAATTGGTGTAGCCCAAGTGTGTTTTTCTTTTTAATCTATTTTTGTTCTTCTTTTCTTCTTTTATGTGTATATTTACAGATTACTTAACCTCTTATTAACAGAAGTGCAAAAGAAAAATCACATGGTTTCAAATTATTATCTTCCCAGACATGGTTGTCACTTGTCACATGTTTACTTGCCTGCCATTTTATGTAACTAGATGTCACTATCAAATACTTGTGCATTTCTTCATACGTCCGTGAGTCAGATAGTTTTTATTGAAAGAAAAACTAACTCAATCAAATTACTAGTGAATATTTCTTACAATCAGTTTTTAAGGTTACTAATTATGTTCATTATGAGAGATAGAATTTAGATCTTTAAGGAGTATACTGAAAGAGGAATGCTATATGGTACGAAGCAATGCTGCACGAAATGGTACGAAAACCAAATGTTAAAATATGATTGGATAGATATTAAATTTTAAAAAATAAAAAATAAGGTATTTGATGGAATTCACGGTGGATCCTCTATATATAGAATTCGTCACATACGAATTCGCACTGTGTAGCATTTTCCATACTGAAATGAGTATTCTCTAGGTTATTGTTTTATCTTACAGAGCAGTCAAAGTAAACATGATACAACTTTGAAGACTCATACTTCTCATTGTGTATATTTGTGTTTTATTGGCGCTGAATTGATCAGTTGTTATGTACATATGCAATTAGATTTGGCATCTTCATTGGGACCTAAGATTTAAATTAAATTACAATTGTTTCAACAGTACGATATATGATGATGACTGCTAGGAATTGTTCAATTTTGTTCTCATCATATATTGTCGTGTCTATCTACAAGCGCTATCCTTATTTTCAATTCTCCCCCCTCTTCAAACACTGTAATATCTGCTAAGATTGAGTTCCTTCATATTATGATAAAATTTATACTTGAATGAACAAGCTTTAATTGGTTATTTGCTTGCTTCTGAACACTTTTTTTTTTTTTTTTCTGTTCTTGATTAATAATTAAAAACTTGATCCAAGTGCTCCAATATAGCTTAATAGCTCATCATTGATAATATATACCTCAACATGAAGGGTGTTTGGACTAATGGACTGTTTTTATATACATAATTGACCCTGGGATAAAGTTATATATGACAGCACTGTTCACTGTTCACTGTTCATGCAGTTTTGTGAAAACACTGCTTAATTTCCATGGAAATACGAAATATAAGTATTTTTTATTTATGTATTGGTATTTTTGGTTCAGTACTTAAGCTACCTTTTCTCAACTGTATAACTTGCCCAAGTGTAAAGCATCTACATAATGAATGTAAAGATCCTTTTCTTTTCCTCTCTACAGATAACTTGCTATTGACTGAAGACCAGAAAGCAGTCAAGCTAGCAGATTTTGGTTTAGCAAGAGAAGAGTCATTAACTGAGATGATGACTGCTGAAACAGGAACGTACCGTTGGATGGCTCCAGAGGTATATTGACGAATAGATGCACTTTCTGTGTCTTCTCTCCATATTTATGATCATCTGTGGACTGATTACAGTGACAAAAATTGCAGTTGTATAGTACTGTCACACTGAGGCAAGGAGAGAAGAAGCATTACAACCATAAAGTTGATGCTTACAGTTTTGCAATTGTGTTGTGGGAGCTCTTACACAACAAAGTTCCTTTTGAAGGCATGTCAAACCTTCAGGCAGCATATGCTGCAGCCTTTAAGGTAAAAAGATCATATGCCTATTACACCTTGTTATCTAATATTGTTTCTTAAGTCAATCTGTCTTATACCATTTACATATAGCTGATAACTTGAAATGCTTTTTGTGGTTTCAGAATGTAAGGCCAAGTGCAGAGAATCTTCCTGAGGAATTGGCTGTAATTCTTACTTCATGCTGGCAAGAGGACCCAAATGCTCGACCAAACTTCACCCAGATAATCCAAATGCTCCTAAATTATCTTTACACTGTCGCACCGCCTGAACCCATGATTCCTTCAAGAATATTCAGTTCTGAGAACACTGTCTTGCCGCCGGAGTCCCCCGGTACTAGCTCCTTAATGGCGAAACGTGATGACACAGGCGATACACCAAGAGCAAAGGATGAAATCAAGCCTAACGGTTTTCTTTGCTGCTTTAGTCAGTGTTATTAACTCCTGAAATCAAGTGAGTTAAAAATGGCATAAAAAAATGTTAGATAGAATCTAGTCCAAAGTGATCCTTTTGACAACTTGGTAAATGTTCAGATTAATACCTTTGCAATTCCAGTAAAATTTAGTCCTTTTTTCTTCAATCCCACCTAGCATGTTTTTTCGTCTGACATACATGTATGCATAGGATATCAGTCTGCTGAAGCTGACCAATCAGCCAGCATTGTTAAAATTTGTACCTTGAGTTTCTTAATCATTGGATTATATCTTGAATTCGGTTCATGCCAACCCAAAGGGATATATATAGTGGTCACATGAAATTAGCAGCCTTTGTTGTTACATACATATTGCAACCAATGTCTCATGTATGAAGCCAAGTTAAGCAATGGCCGGACAAAATAACCAAAACTTCAGTATTTTGATAGCCATTGATTCATGTGTTTGATGATTTCTATTTTCTCATATATATGATGATAAATGAAGCCAGGGGGTCTAACATTTTTTCTCAATTGGATCTCTGAGTCACAGTGCTTAGTCTTCATAGATAAAATGGGCATGCAACAATGTTCTTCTTGTTCAATATAAGATGCTTGGGTTTACCAATAAGCATTGAAGGAACATGACCCCTCTTGTAAGTTTGTTCTTAGTGATCTTTCCTCAATTGACTCTCATTATTGATGAGCGTGCCACTTTTGTTTGCGTGATAACTAAGGGAGTCGATTGTGACCACCAAAGAATTGTGAGTTCTTATGTTATATGGCATTTTTGTGCAAGTGTCAGGAGAGAAATTGTGACAAGCATTGGTGAAAAGAAGGGTTGACAAAATGAATGGACAACAAATGAGTCTTTTATCGAGTAAGTATATTAACAAATAACAAGAAATAAAGTGGCTAAGAAGTAAGAAAATGGCAAGAAAATTTGACATCATTAAGTTTGAGGAAACATATGTTTATTTTGTTTCTATCTTCAAAAGTTGAGATTAAAACTAATAAATTGAGATTAACATAAATAAATAGTTGAGATTTCTTTTTTGTTAGTAATTTAATCTCAATTTAAAATAAGAGACTATTTATAAATAGAGTAAATTTTAGCTGTAAAAAAAAAGAGTAAATTTTAAGGATTAATTGAAATGAAATTAAAATTTAAGTGTTTATGTGCAAAAAGAGATATTCATTTGCAAATAGGATTGGTGTAGTAGTGTAAGGTCTCACTCTATTCACATGTTAGGGAATAATTTATTTAGCAGAAGAATCCGTATTCGATTTTCTCTGTGTGAAAAAATCCCTTGGACCAGTAGTAGCCATACACGTGGGATTAGTCATTTGAATAAGTGAGTTGGGGGACATCTATGGTCTATGACCAAGGACAAAAATAAAAAAGGATGTAAAATTTAAGAATTAATTGAGATGAAACTAATGTTTAAGCGATTGAATACTCTTCTCACTTAAATAAATTAGTCTCCCACTCTTCTTTTTTATTTTTGCTATGTTTTTTGTTTCATTTAGAAATTTTTCTTCAATGTTTGTACGTATAAAAACAATATTAAGTTTATGATTTGTAATATAATAATTATATATATTTAATGTTTATTTACTAGACATAATAATTATATTAACAGAGTTCTACCAATGCGGAATGTCTCATTTGTGTGAATATTATATTTATCTGTGAGAGGAATACTAATATTTTAAATTCATTTGGAGTAAAAATATAAATATATAAAACCTGTTGGAACTTGCTATAGGTAATTTGCCATCTCCATTGATGAGGAAATTTAACCTGTCTCCATGCTAAAACTCACCGTTTAGTTCTATTCTACCCCAATGGTTTTGCAGATAGTGATAATTTTACAATCTATTTTGGAGGGTGTAGTATACTATTCACGTTGCAACAGTTTTTGTGTCGTTTCTGGCTTCAAAATATGCATCTTTTTTTTTAATTTTTTACGATGGCTTCAAAAGATGCTTAGTTATTAATACTTAACAGTGTTCGGGAAAGCAGTAGAACTAGAGATAATTGGTCCGTTCAAAAGGTAATCTACATCTGTTTATTTCTCTATATAGATTTTACATATCTTTCAATTTTTATGTGTCGTTAGTCGTTAGGCTTTGTTCATAAAATTTCCTTTCTCATAAAACAATTATAATTTTATGTTTCAAACAAAATATTATATGACGATGACAGACATTTAATTAAATTCATTCAAGGTTTGTTTGGATAATATATAAAGATGAAATTGCATTTTAGAAATTTAACTTTTATTTCAATTTGTCATAATTGAAATTTATAAAAAAAAAATCCTAATTTTTATATGTATGGGAGGAAATAAATAATAAAGATATAGAATCAGAATTTTAAATTGAATTTGAGGACATGGATGGGTGGAGGATGTGGACAGTAGTAGTGATTGGAAGATGCCAAAGGCGACAGTGATTGAAGATGCTAATGGCAACAGTGACTAGAGGACAACAGAGATGATTGTGACTGGAACTGGAAGACATCAATAGTGGTGATCCAAGATCATTAGTGGTTGGATGATGCCAATGATAATGTTGACAGAAGGTAGCAATGGTTAGAAGAAATTGGCAGCAACAGAGACAAAGGGCACTAGCAGCAACAGTGATCGAAGGATATCTATCAATGATGGATGCTGCTGGTAATAATTGATCAAAAGTTGTCACAATAACAGTGGAAGGAGGATGGTAGTGATAACATTGTCCAAGGATTTCTGCATATGATTTTTTTAAGACTTAAATATATTTTTAATCCTTGCAATTTAGTATTTTTTTGTTTTTTGTCCTTGCAATTTTTTTTATTTTAGTCCTTGCAAATTATGTTTGTTTTATTTTTCGTCCTTAAAGCGATTTAGACAGCGCTTTGAACAGTGACAAAAGTTTATGAACAGTACAAAAAAACGCTATCTAAATCGTTTTAAGGACGAAAAATAAAATAAACATAATTTGTAAGGATTAAAACAAAAAAAAATTGCAAGGACGAAAAATAAAATAAACATAATTTGCAATGATTGAAACAAAAAAAAATTGCAAGGACGAAAAACAAAAAATAATAAATTGCAAGGACTAAAAAAGTATTGAAACCTTTTTTTCAATATTGCACAAAACTTACATCCTTAATTTAATAATAATAATAATTTAAACCATTAGGTTATGACTATATAATCTGTAATTGCTTTTCAATTGCAGGAAATATCGATCTAGCTAGTCGAAAAATACCAATGATAATTGTTGCATCCTAGGCTAAAAGTGTGGATTGGTTAATAGGTTTAGTGTTGAGGAGTTTATCTCTTGTGTAGCATCTTTGGTGGGTCATTTAGTGGTCTTAGCCTCTTAGGTTAGGGAGGAAAACTTGGTTGGTGGCAAAGGAGAGGTACAGAGGTGGTAATACTTGCATGAACTTTAATGTTTAAGTCAATAACAACTTGATGTTAATAAAGATAGTAAAAATTTAGAGTGCATATCTTAAAGGTTGTGCGAGATTATTATTTAAAGATGCAAGTCGAGTGAGGACTTGATTCGAGATGAAATATAGGAGCCATTGAATAATTGCTACTTTTAAGCGAGATTGACGATTAAGGAGTGTATAAGGTCCTTTATAATCAATGAGATGTAATTGATGAGGCTTTATTACATTTTTCAATAGAGGGACGTCTTTTGAGGTAGAAAGAGACACATCTTAATTCTTGCAATATTTAGCTTGGAAATTTGACCTAAAATGTATGGAGGTAACCTTAAAAATCAGATGATATATTATCTAGACTTGAAATCGACTTTCGTTCGAAGGGTGCTTTAAGGCCAACTAATTGGGTCAAGCTTGTCTATTGGATCCTTTAGAGATCCAATTATAAAAGACAAGACTACATTATGTATGTTCTTCACTAAATGTATATTTTATCATTAGTGACTAATTATAAAAGTGTCTTTCAGTAATATTTTATCTTTGTATAACTTTTGATGTCATAAATAATTAATTTTAAATGTCTTATTGTTGATTTTAGTATTTGACATCGTAAAATAAAATTTTAAATATATATACTATTGGCTTTAAAATTTTATTTTATTTTTTTTATATTACTTCTAAGGTCACAAAATTGATAATAAATATTTAAAATTAGTTATTAATCATGTTGAAATCACAGTGAAAGAAAAAAATCTCTAAAATACATATTTATGTTAATAATCTCACTTAGAGAAAAAAGGTTATGTATTGACAGTGTAAAACAAACAGTTTTATACTTTTAGCCAATCACAATTTACTATGTATGATAAGTTTGTTGACTTTTATAATAATTATTTTAAAAGTTATATCAACGATTTTACACTTTCAGTAATTGAATATCTTTGAAAGAAAGAGAATATAATTTATTCTAAAGACAAATATTGATAACAACAATAACGACTGTTATAAGCAATATGATAATTGGAATAAGAGATGGATACAAATTGGTAAGGGTGGAACCAACGAAAAATTACTTTTAAAACTTATGGGTATAGATTTAACATTTTATATATAATTAATATAAAATTTTGTAATTTGTTAACTTATTTATCAATCCTTAATTATATATATTAATTTTGAATTCAATAATGAGTAAATAAATTGTAATTCATGAAGTTTAAAGCTAATAAGTAAATATAATATAATTTAGTTATTTTTTATCATAAAATTAAACTTATAATTTTAACTTTAATATACAAATCAAACATGATAACTTATTTAGAATCATCATTCCTATTATAACTCATATTTTAAGTAATTTAATGTGCCAAACCATGCGTGAATATGATGATGATAGTCATTGAAATTGCTATTTTTTTTTAATTACAACATATAAGAGGGAGGATATTTTTTTACTCTTCATGTTATAACATATGAATTAAATAGAAGTCTATGTAAATTTATATGTAAAGCATAACTATATAATACATCCTCTCAAAAAACTATATAATACATAATATTGAACCTTAAATGCTAATTAAGTAGCATCTTAAACTTTATCTGGAATTAGACTCGGTCTCCTTAAGTAAAATCTTAGGTTTGAATTTTGTTAATGAAAAAAAGTGATTAGAAGAGGAGACCGGTGGCCAGTCAAGTTTTTTGGTAGAGATTAGCTATCAGCAAAGTTGATGGATACTCCATACCAATGTCATGATGATAAAAAAAAAAAAAAACTTTGCCTGGAATTATAGGTGTGAATTCAAGTTGATAAAATCCTTAAAAATGGTATCAATCTTGTGTGAATTATATTTTTGGTTGTGTGCCACCATGACCACATTTTCTGAATTAGACTTTTTTGCGTGACTAGGACGTGCCAAGAATTCTATACTCTAGATGGCTCCATGGTATTATTGCAAGCAATATGCGTGAGGAATTTGGAAAGAATTTGTATACTGGCATTTAGAGAATAAAGTAGCCTCAATCTTTTAGTTATACGCCAAATAATTGTACCTCTCCATTCAAGAAAAAATTCTTAAATAGGGAAGCCAACTATTTAATTTCTCATAGTTTTTTGGTACATAAAAAAGTTATATTTTAAGAGTTTAATGGTGATGCACTGACAATGTAAAACTGTTTTACACAGTCATCCAATCACAAATGACCGTTGGTATGACTTTTAAGATAATTTTTTAAAAGTTAATAAACTTATCATACATGGTGGATTGTGATTGGATTACGGTGTAAAATTTTTTACACTGTCAGTGCATAGCCATTTTTCTCATATTTTAATTACATTAAAACTTTAAAATGTATCTATCTCTTAAAAGACCTCTATACATCAATTATTATTTTGAGCATTTTTAGTAGCCGCACGTTCCTTAAGTGTTACTTCTCTATTACTTTTTTTTTGTCACCATGACATTGATGCGGAATATTCATCAATTTTACTAATGATTAATCTCCGTCGAGAAACCTGACTGACCATCTTTAATGGAATCTCCCCTCCTAATCACGTTTTTTCTATCTATAAAGCTCGAATCCGAGACCTTACTTAAGACCGAGTCCAATATTACCCAGACCAACAATTTATTGGTCTATGTTACTTTCTTTTTAGAACTATATTCACATGTCAATTATTGGCCACATAACCTGAAAAAGAACTATGGTTCTAAACTTTAGGACGATCGAATATACTATTTTGATTTGAAGTTAGGGAATTAGATTCAACCTTTTTTTTTTTTTATCAACTTCAATGTTGATGAGAATAAAGTACGGCCCAATATGCATGCCTATATATATGATCCCACGTACCAATTTCAGAACAAGAGCAAATTAAAAACAAATTAAGTACTTGTGAGTTCATATCCAAGACAAATTAAGAGCAACATGGAGTACTACTCCCGCGTTTCAGAAGTTGAGAGGGAACCTGTCGATGAGTATTCAACACACCGACCCATGATGAGCAACTACAACCCCAATAATGCTCACCGTTTCCTCAACGACAAGGTTGTTTATGAGGAAGATGTGATTGGTGGGTCCCGCCACCACCACCACCACCACCACCCCGAGACTCGTGAGAGGGTTAAGGTGGTTGAGTACGAGGAAGTTCCTGAGAGGCGCGTTGTCTATGAAGAGAAAGTGGCTTATGACAACAACCGATACTACGCTCCAAGGTATTGAAATTGGAAGAGCACCTACAACGTGCTATCATGTGGCTTTTGTTAGGCAGGCTACCTAGTATATCAAAAGCACCACTGTGCTTGTATTAAATAAATTCCTGCTTAGCTTGCCATTATGTTATAAATCATATGTCGTTTATATAAATAAAGCTATGTTAACATATTAATTGTGTGTGTAAATTTGCATGTGATGGTTTACGGTTTATTCAAACTTTACCCGTTGTGACGAAATAATTAAGGATCAACAACATCCTCGTAAATCCTCCATATATAATATTATATCTCTCCACATAAACTACGATTGATGTCTCAAAACTTGAAGTTTGGACACTTGCAAATGTTATATTATATATGTAGTCACAGAGTACAAATTAATCTCGTAAACAATGAAAAACTCGCAAAAATTTCCATGAACTTGTCATTTACTTTTTGAATAATCGTCTCAAGTGCAGGAGTATGATTTTGAATATGTTGTTATTACTATCACAGTAAAATTTGAGATTAAGAAGTTAAATGAAAGTAATTATCTCTTTCGATATATGAAAGGCAAATCCAAAATAAAGACAGAATATTGCTTAGCGATATTTCACAGAAAATAACTGATGTAAAAGTGGATTTACTTACCTTATTTTGTTCTGATAATTTTTATGAGCTTTTAATCAAAATCTCTCTTCTTGCAAAGTTTTATGCTAGACGCGCTAGTCAATACTAACACGTGTTCATTTGGTGCAAAATCTCCAAATGACCGAACCTATCAGAAATGTAAATAGCATGCGTGCAAATCCAAAAGTTTGTTCTTCTTAAACAATCATGGCTCATTGTCTCCATGAGCTGTGTTTTTTCCTATACGTTTCTATCTGATTATTTGGCTATAATTAGTGTCATTTTAACATTGTGGTTCTTGAATTCGTCAACATGCATGAGTTCTGTTTTATATCCTGTTATTTGCATTTCTTCTTTCAATAAGAAAATTTTCATTTCAACAATTGGTTGGTAGATACTCTAATTCATCTTGTCTTTTTTTTTTTTTTGGTGAAGATAATTCATCTTGTCTTTTTTTTTTTGGTGAAGATAATTCATCTTGTCATTACCAGTGGAGTATAGATGTATATAGGTTAGTAAAATTTCACATGTTAAATATCATTCCTATTGACAGAATAAGAGAAAAATATTATTGAACTGACCTTTGATTTTAGTTATGTCCATCGCCATCGCAACTTCCCCCGTTGCGTTTTGCTCCCTATCTGTGTTCTTTTGTTCGTTGTCTATGTGATCTACGCACCTCAATCAAACTTTTATGTTAAAATGAAAATTTGCTTATCCAGAAAAGAAAAAAAAAAAAAAAAAAGCCAGCAACTCCTTTTGAGGGGTTTTCATCAATGCTTCGTCTTTGGGACAACACTTAACGTCCATGTTGAATGTCGACTTTTATTATTACATAAATTGTTAAAATAAATTTTCAATTTTTATTTAAAAATATCAAGAATACCTAAACAACTTTTCTAAAGTTTTGTTCTTGTATCTGTTTGACTTTTGCAAACCACTAGTCAAGTTATGGTTGAATTTTTCCATCCATTGGGTAATTTTGCAATTGTGTTATGAGAGAGGACTTGGATTCTGTATTGGAAATATGAGAACCTTGGAGGATGAAAAATTGAAAATGGGACACCAACGCAAACTAGCCAAGGTAACGTGGCCATTTTGGGCTGTGGCTACAAGCTAAGGCAAGGCCCATGCACTTGGGACCAAGCAAGGTACTAAACCTTCAAGTTTATTCAGTCTCAATGACTTTGTCCTCACAATATGAAAAAAAAAAAAATTAACTATGACATATAATCTCAGTGAATAAACACAGTTAAAATAGAGTTTGCAGACAATGTTTGTTCTCAGCTAGTGTAGAAATCGGAAATATGATAGGTGGCTTATCAATACAGAGGATAATAACATGGTGCATGGAGATCCAGATGAGGAGTCATATCTGAATTTGCTAGTGGCAGACCTCATACATGAAGGCACAAACCAGTGGGATGTCCAAAAGATACAAAATTTATTCTCAGACTCAACCAAAGTCACAAATTTTGTCCATTCCTTTGAGGTCAGTCACGGTTCATGATAAACTCATATGGAAGTTAACAGCTAATGACATCTACTCAGTCAAGACAGGTTACAAACAAGGCTCTCTGCACAGCAAGCCTCAACCATGCAGTAGACTACAACTTGGTTCAATCTTTGGAGGAAAGGGCTGACCAATGATAGATCGTATGTTGCGGACATCCTTCAAGATTGTTACACCATGCTGCATCTTTCTCTGTTTTTGGCTTGGCGAGGTTCCTCCGCAAGCCTTTTCTTTTGTTAACCATGATGTAATCTCCATCCAGGGACTTTCGTATTCTTCATGGTAAAAAATCATGATTTTTCTCAACAAAAAAAAAAAAAAAACAATATCCAAGCAATTCACATGACAACCATTCATCAATGTCAACATCACAAGAAGTTACACAATAAAAATCAATCAATTCAACGATGTCCAATTATTATGCAGAGATATACTTCTTTCCTAAAGAAAGTATACTCGATCTCCATTCTCTTCGTCGCCTCGCATTATATATATATTATCGAAAATAAGGTATTTTCATAGTCGGAAGTCATGAAATTAATTCTTTGAAACGTAAAGATCATCGGAGTGGGTTTTATGTATCTCTCAATAAAGTTTTCTTCATATGCACAGCCAGAAAATCAAATCCCTGTCAAGATACTTAAAAAATCTAATTATCTGTCAACTCTGCTGTACAAAAAAAAAAAAATCTATCAACTGTGCTTGACCTATAAATGGTATAAATAAGCTGTACTCGTAATGGTCGTCATGTAGTGTCTTCTAACCGAACTTGAATTTGATGATAACTCGTATGGAAGATCCAACTTAGAGAAGAATTGAGTGCCAAAAAGCTCATAGGAAAGCGGTCCAGAACCATAACAACATTCAAGGTCCTATAATAATCCATGCAAAAGCTCTACGTGTAAGAGAACTAGAGAGGAGAATGGGTTTATGGTTGGTCTGATAATGCCTTGATCAAGCATCTCCTTCATGATCGAATGTGGCTTGACCGCGACAGGTGCGGAGCTACGCTATAATGGAATAACATGATCGAATATGACTGAGTTGGAGGCAAACCATTAGGAGTGTGAAATACATCAATAAAGCAAGTCAATAAGGTATGCAGTTCAGTCGACAAAACCTCATATGTTGTTGGCACCTCATTTTCTATTAAACATATGGGCGAGGCATTTGATCACTCTATTTGTATATATATCTGGGCTCATCAATGTGCTCATCCACCTTTCAACGTGCAATATGAATGAGTTCTTACATATATGTGTTGATTTTCCTCTCTCTTACATTTTTTTATTTGTTTTTCTAACTAAAAAAGAGATTAAATTGTAAAGAGTTTTTTTACTATATCGTTTTAATCCTAAGATTATACTCTTTCCTTCTAAAACTATCATTTCTTTACACAATTGTTTAAAACTTTTTTTAAAAAAATAAAATCATTTCATCTATCAAATTATTTTTAAGAATAAAAAAACATATAATTCAACCCCTATCAAATTAATTGTTGATTCACATAATTTATTCTGATAATTATTCAATTTCAAAAAATCTTATCTCTTTAATTTATTAGTTAAAATATCTCTTTTTTGACAATGAGATTTGTTTTTATCATATTTCATTCTTAATTAATAATTATTTGACAATAATAATATATTTTTCCTTTATATATGTGTGTGTGAAACAAGGCCATACGAAGCAACAGATATAATAAATAATAAAAACATGAATTGTTGATTTTAAATTTATTTTGAGTACTTAAAATTGTAAATTTTAGTTATTAAATATAATTCATATAGAGTTTAAAGTAATCAAATATAATATAGTTTAGTTAGTTTGAATTCTATAAATTAAATTTAGGATTTTAATTTTAATGTATATATCAAATACGATAGTTACCAAGGGGTCTAGCTCAGTTGGTTGAGAAGCGTGCGTGGATTATTATAAACTCTCCATACTTGTCTTCAATTCATACTGATAAAAAAATGATAATTGGAATTATAAGACACTCTTTCATATGCCAAAAGAAGACACATATATTAATTGAAATTGCCAATCTTTTTTTTTTAAAAAAAAATTGTATCATAAAAGGAGAGGATACTTAATTTGTTACTCTTCATGTTATAACATATTAATTAATAGAGCTCTCTATGCCTCATGTATAGAGATGACAATTCTACCCAAATCCTATGGGTACTCGCAAAAATTGCTCACGATGGGTAGGGTAATTACCCACTTATTGGGTATGGGCTCAGGTGTGGGTAATTACCCACAAATTTTAACGAGTACAGGTGCGGGTAAAGGTACCTTAGTACTCAGCCCTACCCAGACCCATAATAATAATAATAATAATAATAATAATAATAATAATAATAACTAAGAGATAAATCATGTTCCTTTCAAAAATAAAAAAAAATATGACGTTCTTTATTTGCTAAGAGATAGATCACGAATTTAATTCACAACAAAAAATGATTATGTTCTCCTTATATGGATAGATCATGATCTTTAATCTTTATGTACTTAAAGATAAATCGCGTTCCTTAATTTAAAAAAAAAATCACCTTCCTTATTTGCTTCTTTTTATCAAATTTTCCTATTTATTATATTAAGATCTTTGAATGAGATTTTAATTTAATTACTATTGTATTTTTAATCAATATTTTATTTATCAATTTTTTTATAATTATTTAAAGTGCTGGTAACGGGTACGGGTACGGGCAGTTAGGTACCTAACGGGGAAGGGCACGGGTAGGGGTGCTCATGGTTTGGTTATTCCAATAACCATAACTATTAAATAACTAAATTGTAAGTAGTTATCATAACTATAAATATAACTAGTTTTGTATATCTAGTTATGATTTGGCATAACTAGTTATTATTTTTAAAAATTAGTTATATAACCGGTTATATAACCAACTATATCTAAAACCAGTTATATAACCTAAATCAGTTATATAACCAGTTATTGCATGTTTAGAACTACTACTTTAAAAAAATATAGAAATTAATAATTCGAAATCAAATTTTGAATTTTTTTTTAATATTGATTGCATGTTTTATTATTTATTAATAATTAACTGACAACAAATAATGAATAGATGACGACTCTATTAAATCACTGACGCATTGTTTAAACAGGAGAATTAAAAATAAGAAAGGAGAGAAAGGACTTCATCAACGTGAGAAATGTTTTTTTTTTTAATTCAATGTTATTTTGTTTTTATTTTTGTTTTGTTTTTAAAAATTAAATGAGAAATAAAAAATAATGAAAAAAATAACATTTTTTTATAAATATTTGTAAATAAAAAATAAAATGAAAATAAGAAAATATTTTCACAATTAATTGGATTTTTTAATTCAATCTTACTTAATTGGATTTTTAGTTTCTTTAATTTAAACTGCATGTGATTTTGGTTTTTTATTTTTTTGAATTAATTAAGTTTTATTTTAAAATTAAGTAAAGTTAGTCTTATAATAATTTTTTTTCTATTTAAAACCTCAATTTTCTCTATCTACTCAATTCTTTTATGAACTGAATTAGTTACATTGTTTTAAAACTTTTATACTCAAAACTCATTAGCAAAATATATCAAATTTAATCCAAATATAATTTAACTGCTTAAGCCAAATCTCGATTGCCTCTGTAATTTGGTCATTCATAGAGTATTTATATTTTCTATTACAACTATAGATCCAAGTATTTATATTTTCTATTTAAGGATTATTAACAATTTAAAAAATCACCATGGGGATCAAGGTGCTAGACAATATTGTTCAAAGAAATGATTTCATTAAAATTAAAAAGCAGTGTCTAGCATATTAAAAGGAGTAGCTAAGTTCTTACATATAAAGAGATAGGTGAGGAAGAAAGGGTGCTATGTTACTTGATTTCTCACAATGTTGAGAATCAACCAGCAACCCAATAAATAAATTACCAACAGAGCTATGGTTTCACAAAGTACTAAGAAGAAAGGCCTTAAATTATTAAATTGTTGTCTATAAAATGCTTAGACACGGTAGAATAACTTTATTTTTTTATTTCTGTGATATAGTTCCATATTCTTTCTTCAAATTCTGACAAATCACCTGGACCAGATAAACTCAATCCTGCTTTCTTCAAGCGGTTTTGGGCTCTTTGTGGTGAAGAAATTTTTCTTTCTGGTGTCACTTGGCTTGAACAAGGTTTTTCCCCCTCTCAACTTACTAAAACTGATATTGTTCTTATCCCCAAGAAGGACAATCCTACTTCTATGAGAGACCTCAGACCTATATCCATTTGTAATGTCTTGTATAAAATAATCTCAAAAGTCCTTGCCAATAGACTTAAACCTTTGCTTCAAAAAATTATCTCTTTAGAGCAGTCTGCTTTTGTTGAGGGTCGCTCTATTCTTTACAATGTTTTAGTGGCAATTGAAACCATTCACCACATGAATTGTAAAAGAAAAGGAAAAATTGGGGAACTTGCTCTTAAAATTGATATCAGTAAAGCTTTTGATAGAGTTGATTGAGTTTATTTGACTGCCATTTTATCTAAAATGGGTTTTAATAACAAATGGATTTCCTGGATGCATATGTGTTTTGCCTTTGTAAATTTCAATGTTCTTGTTAATGGGGATGATGTGGGTCCTATTGTTCTTGGAAGAGGTTTAAGGCAAGGAGATCCTCTTTCTCCTTACCTTTTTATTATTTGTATGGAGGGACTTTTGAGCCTATTGAAGAGAGCTGAGGCAAAGGAAGATATTCATGGGATCAAAGTGTGTATTGGAGCCCCTCTCCTTACACATCTTTTATTTGCTTATGACTGTTTTCTATTTTGCAGGGCAATAGATAAAGAAGTTGATGCTTTGTATAATGTTATAAAAAAATTTGAACAAGCATCTGGTCAAGCAGTTAATCTCCAAAAATTTGAAATATTTTTTAGCAGGAACACTTTGTCAACTGTTAAGGACCACATCTCTTCTTTCTTAGGAGTCACAGAATGTTTGGGCACTGGCAAATATCTTGGCCTTCCTTCCATGGTGGGGAGGAAAAAGAAGGCAATTTTTAATTACTTGAAGGACAGAATTTGGAGGAGAATTCAACACTGGACGGGCAAACATCTTTCAAAAGCTAGCAAGTAAATCCTTATTAAGTCAGTTGCTCAATCAATTCCTACCTATTGTATGAGTTCCTTCCTTCTTCCTTCTACATTGGGAGATGAGATTCAAAGAATGTTGAATTCATTTTGGTGGGGCACGAATAGAATCAATGGTAAAGGTATTCATTGGCTCAATTGGGATCGCTTGACAATGCCCAAGGAATTTGGAGGTATGGGTTTTCGTCACCTTTTTGGTTTCAATTTGGCCATGCTAGGGAAGCAAAGTTGGAAGCTTGCTACTAACCATGATACTATTGTGTCTAGAGTCTTCAAAGCCAAATATTTTCATGATGATGATTTTTTGGGAAACCAATTGGGTCACAACCCAAGTTATGTATGGCGTAGTATCCATGCTTCACAGGTGTTGGTTAAAAATGGATCCAGATGGCGTGTGGGAAACGGCACTAAAATCCATGTGTGGAACACTCCTTGGTTGCGTAGCAAAAATTGTTATATATCCTCTGACCAAATTCAAGGTATGCAAGATTTGAAAGTGTGCCATTTGATTGATCAAGAGAATGGTTGCTGGAATCAAGATATTATAAATAGTTTGTTTAATTCACGTGATATCCAAACTATTTTATCAATGCCTTTATATCATCATGCCAATGAAGATAAGTTGATTTGGAATCATACCAAGGATGGTTGCTATTCTGTACGATCTGCATATCACTTTATGATGAATTCTTTGATTGATAATTCTTCATTGAGAATCCCAGGTGATTGGAAGTTAATATGGAATTTGAAAATTCCTCAAAAGCTGAAAATCTTTACTTGGAGGGCTGCTCGTGGTGTTCTTCCAACTTGCCAACGCCTTCTATCTAAGGCGTTAATATTTCTACTATTTGCCCTCAATGTGCTCAAAATTTTGAATCTGATTGGCATGTTTTTCTATTGTACACATGCAAAACAGGTCTGGAATTCATCTTCTATATCTTCAATTGTATATTCAGTTTATTCTACTGCTGAAGGTTTCAATGAAGTTGTCTTCAGTCTTTTACAAATGCTGTCAACTGATGAGAAGATTGAATTTGCTACCATCTTTTGGTGTCTTTGGCGGAGACGTAATGATAAGGTTTGGAATGATGTTATTCAGTCTCCTCAGATCTCCATTCAATTGGCTCGTGATTATATCTACCACTGGCAACAGGCACGGTTTAAATCTGATCAGCATGCTACGCATATGAATGACACAAACATTAAGTGGCAAAAACCTGAAGTGGGATACTTGAAATGTAACTTGGATGCAGCAAATTTTGTTGAGCAAAATCTTTATGGCATTGGTATATGCATTCGAGACTGTCATGGAGATTTTTTTGCAGCCAAAACAATTCTTCACAATGGCACACCTCCAGTCCATGAAGCAGAAGCAATTTCTCTTTTGGAGGCCATTACATGGATTCAGAATCTTAACTTGCAAAATGTTATTTTGGAGATGGATTGTAAATTTGTGGTTGATAATCTAGCTGGATCTGCTTCAATATATCAGAATTTGGTTGTATTCTCCAGCTTTGTAGGCAGTTATTAAGTTCCTTAGAAAACGTTAATCAGGAGGCAGTTATTTCTCACTGTATTGAAAGTCTTATTATTAATGAAATGTGACAAGTCTTTCTTTGTGTCAAAAAAAATAATATAACTACAACTATTTTTAACCAGTTAAAGAAACCAAATAACTACATTTTAATTTAATCAATAAAACAGTTATATTTTTACAACTAGTTTTAGCTAACTAGATATTTTATAACTAGTTAGTTACAATTATGATTAACTAGTTTTATAACTAATTAATTTGAGCACCCTAGGTACGGGTCTTAAAGTTACTATCCACACGAATATAGGTCCGGGTCCGGGTCCGGATACGGAGATTTTTTTAAAGAACGGGTATGAGAACGGGTACTATAGTACCTTACCCAAACCCTATCAATTGTCATCCCTACTCATGTATAATACAAAAAATATAACATTGAACCGTAAATGTTAAGTAACGCGTCTTAAACTATGACTGGGAATTATGGATGGGAACTCAACTTCATAAAAATCTTTAAAAATGGCATCAAACCTGTTTGTAATAGCACGTGGCTAGAACTTTATAATCTAGATGGCCTCATGATATTTATTCCTAGCAATATGCGTGGAGAATTTGGAAAGAATTTGGGAACTTTGAGACGTAGAGAATAAAGTAACTTTAATTTTTCCTTATGCGCTCAAATAATTGAATCTCTCCATTCAAGAAAAATTCATATATGGGGAAATCCTACTATAAAAATTCTTATGTTTTAGTTATATTGAAAACTTAAAAATATATTTACCTCTAAAAAAAATTATATATCAATTATTGTTTTGAGCATTTTTAATAGCCGCTCCTTAATAATTACTACTTTTTTTACTGTACCTTTTTAAAATTCACATGTCAATTATTGGCCATGTAACTTTAAAGAACTATGAATCTAAATTTTAGGACGAATCTTTTTTTTGTTTTATTTGACACTATCAAAAGCTGGCGAATTAGATTCAACTTTTGTCAATTTGAAATGTTGAGAATAGAGAATAGCTAGCATATATATTTATTTGCCTATATATATCTCAATTCTCACCTACCAACTTCAATCTTGTGCTTGTGTCATTACTTGTGAGTGTATCCAACACAAAGAGCAACATGTTCAGACCCTACAACACCCACGTTTCAGAAGTTGAGAGGGAGTCTAGTGTTGAATACACTAACCCTAATGCTCATGTTTCCCTCAACAAGAAGGTTGTTTACGAGGAAACTGAGACAGAGGGATCCCACCACCACCACCACCACCTCTTCCATAGGCATCACCACCCAGAGACTCGTGAGACTGTTAAGGTGGTAGAGTATGAGCAAGTTCCTGAGAGGCGCGTTGGTGAAGTTGTCTATGAAGAGAACAGAACAGTGTGGCCTTGAATTGCATTCAAGGGTTGAACTTGTTATGATGTGGCTACTTTGCTAAGCAGGCTACCTTAGTTTATAAAAATCACATGAAGTGTGCTTGTATTAAATAAATTCCTGCTTAGTTAGCCGTTATGTTATAATCATATATCATTTCAATAAAGCCATGTTACTATATCTATAGTTTACATAGTTCGTGTGTGCTATAGCATGCGATGATTTATTGTTTTTTCAAACTTTACCAGCCAGTTGTGAGGAACCAAGAATCAAGACCTACACGGATCCTTCAAATATATAACAGAATCAATCAATCAATCAAGACTCAAGTTAACCTAGACGGTATATATTCACATAAACTATGATTGATTTCTTAAACCTATAAAAAACACATTTTTGGTTAAATCACATAAAGATTTTTATTGAATTAAATCATGTTTTTTACACTAAAATATTAGAACCGAACTCGGATCCCTTAACCTTAAGTAAGGTCTCATATTCTAATTTGTGGATGAAAAAAAATGGTTGAGAGAGAAGACTCAACTAAAGGTAATCAGTCAAGTTCTCTAATAAAAAATAATAAAAATAGTGGACACTTCACACTTACAAATGGTGACAAAAAAATCACATTTTGGATGTAATTTTGAAAGTTGGTCTAATTTCATCTAAACCAAATTTACAGGCACATGTAACTTTGTTAAATTATTATAACACTTACATTTATATAAATAGATATTTCTAAAATTATTATACCAAATATTTTTCATGTCCTAATAACTAACTGAACTTGGAGTATAAACATCTAGAGACAGATAAGAAAAGATGAGAGATAAGTAATTGATATGACAATGATACGATGTTACAAGGAGAAAGAGATAAGAAATTGATATAGGTGTCAATTAGGTTTTTACAAATTTTGGGTATCTAAAAATCATGGCTCTTATCTAAATTGCATTGGTTATTTTACAAAATACTTTAACCCAAATAGACAGTAGATAGACTCTCACTTTCTCACTATGCAGATCTCCTTTTAGAAGAGTTAAATACATTAAATTTGTGTATAGACATGCATTTGTACTTTTAGAAAACTTAAGATTGTTTTAACTAATGGTTTATAATAATTTGATTATATGTTGTTACTTATAATGAGATATTTAATAGTTTAAATAACTTTTTTTTTTACAATTATTACAACTTTAATGATTTATTTAATATGTGTTGTTCCTAATTGAACAAAGTAAGAATCAAATAATCAATCCAATCTAAAGCACAAAAATTCATATTAGATTGGAACAAATTTGATTTATATTCAAGTCGATTAAAACAAATCTCAATTTAATTTGACTTAAATATGAATAATTAGTCCAATCAAATTGTTTCTACTATTACTCTATAATAACAAAAGTTTAATGTATAGTCATTGTAAAAGTCAAAAAATTTACTATATATGGTGGGTTGTGATTAGATGATTGTGTAAAATTATTTTACATTATCAATGTATAGTCATTTTTCTCTAATAATAATAAAAAAAAAATCTTATCTTGCTACATGTCACATTTTCCTTGAAGCATTTCCTATTAATTTCATTTATTAATATTTTTTCCTATTATTGATCCAATAAATGTTAAATAATGATTTGAAATACACTTACCATTATACAACTATATCTTTACACTCTATTCAGATAGAAATTGAATTTGGGATGACAGAAATTGGAATGAATTAAAGTGGAATTTTAAAGTTGTTTAGATTGATGAAATTAGAAAGAAATAAAATAAACCAATTTATTTTCACTTATTTGGTTAGATTGAAAAGTGTGAAAAGAAAGAAATAAGAGAAAGTTTGACCATATTACCCTCTATATAATTGATGCTGCAAAGGGAAAGAGACCAAGCATATCAAAATATATAACACAGTTGATCATATGAAGACACTCGTCTATTACAAAGGAATCGTTCGCAAACAAGATTTGTGTTTGAAGAACCAAACATATGAATTAAATAGAGCTCTCTATGCCTCATTTTTTTATTCGTAAAAATTAAACTTAAGTATCAAGAATTTACAATAATTCATACACATTGTTTTCTATATTTCATTTATAATACAAATTAACATATAATATTGATTCATAAATGCTAAATAACCTCTTAAAACTTTTTTTTAAGAAGTTACTTAGCATTTATGGTCAATATTATATATTTAAATTATGTGAACTCATCATCATAAAAATCTTTAAAAATGGTATGTCGACCTGTGTGGAATATATTTTTGGTTGTGTACTATTTGTGGCACCAATGACTACATTTTTTGAATTAGGCTTTGTCACGTGGATAGAATTTTTTATTCTAGATGGCCTCGTGATATTTCTCCCAAGCAATGAAGAATTTGGAAAGAATTTGGGAACTTGGGACGTAGAGAATAAAGTAACTTTATTTTTTTAGTTATGCTCTCAAATAATTGTACCTCTCAATTCAAGAAAAAAAAGTCTTAAAATAGGGAAATCCTACTATAAAAATTCTTATATTTTAATTATGTCAAAAACTTAAAAATATATTTACTTCTAAAAATATTAAGTTATTCGTATATCAATTTTTATTTTGAGCATTTTTAATAGCCGCTCCTTAAGAATTATATACTACTATACCTTTTTTAAAAACTATTCACATGTCAATTATTGGCCTTGTATAACCTGGAAAGAACGATGAATCTAAATTTTAGGACGAATCTATTGTTTTTGATTTGACAGTAACAAAAGCAAGCTAGGGAATTAGATTCAACTTTTTGTCAATTTGAAATGTTGAGAATAAAGAATATATATAGCATGCATGCCTATATATATATATATATATATATATATATATATATATATATATATATATATATATATATATATATATATCTCATCAATTCTCACCTACCAAATTCAATCTTGTGCTTGTGTCATTACTTGTGTATCCAAAACACAGAGCAATATGTTGAGATCTGGGGAGTACCACACCCACATTTCAGAAGTTGAGAGGGAGTCTAGTGTTGAATACCCTAACCCTAATGCTCATCTTTCCTTCAACAAGAAGGTTGTTTATGAGGAAAGTGAGACAGAGGGATCCCACCACCAGGGACGGAACTACCTATAAGCCAACAGGGGCAGCCGCCCCCCCTAAATAACAAAAGCTACTTAATATATATTGTTAAATGGTTAAGCTTGC
Source organism: Pueraria montana var. lobata (assembly GCA_026413185.1). Lineage (NCBI taxonomy): Eukaryota > Viridiplantae > Streptophyta > Magnoliopsida > Fabales > Fabaceae > Pueraria > Pueraria montana. The sequence goes on along the minus strand of CM048652.1, from coordinate 27,046,568 downwards.
CCCTCCTCAATTTTTGCTTCTCCTACACACTTTCACTCACTACAAGGAGATCTTATGAGTTATATTTCTTCTAGTATTTACCATACCCTGATACTCATGTTAGACAAAACACCCATTATTTTATGATTGGTTTGATTTGTACAACAATACATTGGCTATTTAATCAAATAATATTAGACAAATTACTTAAATGAAGTTTGCATTGGGATTTCTAAAAATAAATAAATAAATAAATAAACTTACTGATTTACCAATTACTAATTTGAGGTTTTTGACTCAAGAAAGAAAATTGATTCATGCATGCAAATTGTATACTTAAATTATGTCACTAGTATTATTAATTACCAATTTCTTTAAAAACAAATTGATTCATGCATGCAAATTCAAGTTTCCTTTTAATCAAAGAGATAAAATATAATATGTTTTTCTTAAAGTTAATCCATATCAATCAAGGAATATAAAATATCTTTATTTTTCAAGAAATGGGAATAATTGTCCACGATTTCAAACAATTGTTAATAGTAGAATTAGTATTATTAATTTTGTTTATCATGTGATAAATTTTTGTCCCCCCTAACATTTTTTCCTGGTTCCGTCCCTGCCCACCACCACCTCTTCCATAGGCATCACCACCCAGAGACTCGTGAGAGTGTTAAGGTGGTAGAGTATGAGCAAGTACCTGAGAGGCGTGTTGGTGAAGTTGTCTACGAAGAGAACAGGACAGTGTGGCCTTGAATTTCTAATTACTAGGGTTGAACTTGTTATGATGATGTGGCTACTTTCCTAAGCAGGCTACGTAGTATATAAAAATCACCAGTGTGCTTGTATTAAATAAATTCCTGCTTAGCTAGCCGTTATATATGTTATAAATCATATATCAATAAAGCTATCAGCTATGTTAGTATATCTATATCTATATGCATTTTTTTTATCAGCTATATCTATATGCATGTGTTTATGTGTTAGCATGCTATGATTAATTTATTGTTCATTCAAACTTTACTGGTTGTGAGGAATCAAGGATCAAAATCCTCACGGATATTCCTTCAAATATAACATAATGAATCAATCAAGACTCAAGTGTAACCTAATTAAACGGTATATATATCAACATAAACTTTTATTGATTTCTCAAAACTTGTAAACAACACATTTTGGATTGAATCACAAGCCTTTTTATTGAATTTAATCACATTTCACATTTTTATTGAAAATCGGTCTAATTTAATCTAAACATAATTTATAGACACGTTTAACTTTCTTAAATTAGAAGTATTTTTATCCGGCGATGCTTGGGTTTTTTATCTTTATTTTTAAAATATAAAAAAATTAAAATAATTTAAAATTAAAATTTTAATTCTATTTTACTTTAATTAATTAATTGTGTTGTTGTTTATGTTTTAAACTTTTAACATTTTACTATAACAACATTATTACTATATATTTGATATATCTATCAAAAAGCTTTTAAAATGCGAGCCGCAAATATTTGATATTGTTGAGTTGCAACCCTTTTTTCTATATATCATATCAAATAATTTAAATTTAAACCATTAAAATATAAACAACTACTATAACCATTTTATTTTTACCCTACACTTATTTCTAATGTGACATAAATTTACAACCACGGTGAAGGAGTTATTTTTGTCTTTATCTCTAAAATATAAAAAATTAATATGATAAAATAAAATTTTAAAGTAAAATATTTTAAATCAAAGTAAAGTTACATATATTAACAAAAATGATGATACTATATAAAATGATATCACTTTCAAATCTTAATAATAATATTTTAGATTTAAGTCAGTAAGTTTTATTAAGTAAGTTCTCTTTTTAAGATTATTTTTTATTTTTTCTAAATTAATTAAAAAAATTAAATTTATATCTAGAAATTAAAAAATCATAAAATTATAATAAAAAGTAAGACATTAAATATTTTAAAAAATCAACCCAAATATTAAATAAATAAAGTATAAAAAAAACAACTGATACCTAGAATATGAGATAATTTTGTATTCCTATTTTTTATTGAATGACAGATTTTTTGTTGTTGGATGCTTCAATAATAGCAATGTTTTGGATAAATGCAATGAAAAATGCTTCAATTATTATTTTTTAAAATGAAGAGTTACTTTATTATTAACTAAAGATAACCACCACAGACTTTATACATTAATGTTAAGCATTACAAATACAAATAATCAATTTATAACAATATAATAATGACATGTTTTAATATATTTTTTAAAAAATTCTTAATTTTAAATTTTTAAATGATTAATAATTTAATTATTCTATTTATTTTAACATAAAATGATCATACAATCTTTTATATTTAATAAATGTTTAAATATTCAAATATAAACTTTTAATTTTAAATATAAATATATCATATTTAAATATTATGTACTATAATAAAATAAAATTTTACAACAACACGTTATATATTATCTACAAATATTATGTACTAAAATGAAGAAAAAATATTATTTTGTTGAATAAAAAAGTTGTACTTACTAGCTTTTTCTTTGTTGTAATGTTACAGAGAATCAGAGATATAGATAGATACTAATTAGTTTTTTAGATATTAATATATTTTTATGATAAATGTTCGTATCAATTTGATATATTTTCACATTTATGTAAGTTATGTTATCATGATTTATTAGCAATATTTAATTTTATAACTTAAGTAATTAATGTTCTTCGAGTCAACTTTTTATTACTATGTGTGATCTAAACAATTTAGCTCTAAATCTTATATAATTTCTATCTCTGTAAAATATATATATTTGTTATGGTTGAAATTTATGTCATTAATTAGAGACTCTACAACTTCAGGACTTGAATGTATTACCATGCATACAAATCCAAGAAACTATTTAAATAGTCAATTGAAAAAAATTACCATTGAAGTACATTTGATAAAGATAAAAGTTATATCCTTTCTTTTGAGTCTGTTGAAAAAAAAAATTGATTCACAAAATATATAGTGAATAAATATTGTTTAAAGTTGATAATATTTTTAAAAAAATTCTCAGACAAATAAAAGACTAATTATTTTAAAATATTATCATACAAATATTATACTGGTTATAACGAAATGGAATTGGTCTTTTATAATTTATAAAAAAAAAGTGTTAACACATAAGAGAAAATAAAAGTCCAAAATAGTATAAATGACATTTTTTATATTTCGATCGACTCAATTGGAATAAAAGATAATAAAATTCATGAATAATAGGAAGCCCATCCTTAATTGTATAATTTATAGATAGATAGATTATAACACTCATATTTATATAAATAAGTCTTTCTAAATTATCATACCAAATAAGGTTTTTTCATATCCTTATCATCTAATTAGATCTTATTATTTTTATATTTTGAGTTTATTAATTTGTATAAGAAAATATTTATGATTTTTTTTATCGACAAATGTTAATTTGTTAGTTTTGTTAAAAACGTCAATGGGAGATTCAAATTTGTGACCTCTCCTCCTCTCCCTTCTTCCTATTTTAATATTGACTTAAATATGTTTTTAGTCCTTCAAATATAGTGGTATGACATTTTTAGTCCCTTTAAATTTAAAACTATTTTTTTGTCCCTCAAATTTAAGAAATGTTCTTTTTAATCCTTTCGTCAAAACGGCTTTAACTAGACATGGGAGGTTGTAGACAATTTCACAATTTGTTACGATTTTTAACTGTTAGTATTTGATTTTGAAAATTTTAAATTTAAATACGATTTCTGGCGTTTTAAACATCCAGAATCAAATTTAAAAAAAAAGCGCGACAACCTAAAGCCAACACCTTTTCCTTTTCACAAAATTGGGAATCACACTATACACAAGTCTGTCTTCTCCTCTTGCCCTCTCCCCTCCTGTAACACCCACTCACCAGATCCATCTCCACAAACCACTCACTAGATTTTAAATTTCTGCTTGCTCACACACACACGTGTCCAAATTCTAGATCTAGCCAACACTCCCAAATGTCCAACATACCCACTGCCGTCTACGACACCTTCACCGGCGCCACTGCCACACCCGTCGCCACCACGCCACCAACCACCACCACCTCCTCGATGACTCTTTGGCCATGGCGCGAGTCCCCGAAGCTGGTCACACTGTCTCGACGATCGACCGCCTAGTCTGCATGGGTCGGCCTATCCAGGCGGTTCAGTTCTTTGAGCGAATGGAAAGGGACTACGGGCTGAAGTGCGATCGTGGTTCCTTAAAGGTGGTTGTGGAGAAGCTATGTTCAAAGGGTTTTGCGAGTTACATAGAGAAGATGGTGAAGGATTTGGGGAGGAAGTTTTGCCTTGTGAAAAAATCTTCTGGGTAGGCTTACACAATTTAAATTGTGCGGCTTTCTAAAAAGAAGAAAAAAAAATGTGAGGAAGCACTAGGAATAAATTGCTTTCATGTACAACATTAGATATTTCAAATGTTAGCATTTGAGATTTTAATTTCTTCAATTTCACGAACTCAATTTGATCTGATCTATTTGGGCAACATAGCGGATGCCTGGTACATTGATTTCATGTTGCTTTGGATTGTAAGCAGTAGCTAAATATTGGGTTATTTTTTTATGCATAAATATTGGGTTATTTGTTCTTGGTTTATTACTTTATCGTAGAATATTGATGTCAAATGGGTTATTTGTTCTTGGTTTATTATCAGTGCATTTCTCTGTTTTGCTGATAAAAAAAAGAAGTTTTGATCTGTTTGGGTATTGTTTTCCAGCTTAGGGATTTCGTGGGAATGGAATATGCATTTCTGGTTTTTATTTCATTTTTTTACATATTCTAACGGCTAAAAGTCATCAGAAATTGCATTTAAAAATTAAATTAGAAAATAAAATTTTGACGGCTTAAAATCGTCACAAATTGAAAAATAGTTTGTCATAGCACAGGCTCAGTTAACGCCGTCTTGACGGAAGGATTGAATTTTTTTTTTCAAATTTGGGGGACTAAAAAAAACATTTTTCAATTTGAGGGACTAAAAAAAATTAACCCCAAATTTGAAGGACTAAAAACATATTTAAGCCTTTAATATTTTGACTATCCATAATCTTGTTATGTAAATTATATTTAATTGAAGATAATTTTTACTAACTATTAGAGTTAAGATGCATAATCAAATTATGTAAATTTATTTTTAACATAGTATATATTTAAAAATTTATACAATTATTTTTTTTAACATAGTAAAAATTTATACTATTATTAGTTATATAATGACATATAAATGAAATATTTCATATTTTAAATTATTTTTTATTATATTTGTTATATATCATACTGTTTACTTAATATTTTCTCAAAAAAATAAAAGTAAGATTAAATTCGAAAATCGATCCATTCGAAACCGATTTAAATTGGATCGAATCGAATTAAAATTTGAACTAAACCGATTGAATAATGAATTAAGAAAACTAAAGTAATTGGATCGAATGATTTTTTCTCTTCAAAATTGATCCAATCCATGAACAATCCTAGGTATGGTTTTGATTTTTGGTTAGTCTAACATATTTTAAAACACTGATTTCAATATAAAATATATGTGCATCACCACTAATTTAAATAATTTACTTATTTATCACTCGTAGCATGAATTCATATCTATTTTTTGGCTAACTATGTTAGAAGTGAGAAGTATTGTCAATGATTAATCTTTGCTTGAGTGACTATCTTTAGTAAAATCTCCTCTATCATTCATTTTGAGATAAAATGATACCTCTAATCGCTAATTGCGACTCCATATCCAAATTAAACCCTAAATTTTAATTTAAAGACCCAATTTGTGAAGTTGTTTTTGAAAGTAAGCGTGGATATTGGGTTTTTCCCGCCCATTTTGAAAGAATACCCTGGCTGGTTCCATTTCTCATCTTCTTCCCTCACTCCCACAAAAATGAGTGCACCAATGGAGACGGAGCTCACAACCGACCAAAACGGCGCTGCTTCCCAACACTCACTTCCCGAGGACAAAGTTCTTGTCCCTGGTACGCTCCCTCTCACTCTCTCTACTCTATACATTCTCATTTCTCACTTACTCTTTCTTAAATCACTCTAATGTTGCTTCTAGTCGAGGTAACCCTAAAACCTTCCAGCACAGCTAAAATCGACGATGTTCGTTCCGCCGTTGAGGGGTAACCCCTTTCGCTTCTTCGCTCAAATGCAAATTAAAACTTTTTTTTTTTGCCCCAAATTGGGATTACCGCCATTCTCGATTTTGCAGGATGCTTGAAAAGAGGAGTTTGAGCTACATCGATGGACCCATTCCGGTGCCTCTTGATGACGCGTTTCTCGCAGATAACGTGCAAAGAATTTGTGTTTGCGGATGTGATACTGGTATGTGATTTGATTGTTTAGGGTTTGGGAGGGGGCTAGAAATGAAGTTGATTGATTTGATTTCTTTTACTTTTTTTAAAAATCTGAAATTTCATAAAGATTTTTGGTCTCTCAGTGAGTTGAATTGGGTGTTTTAGCAATTAGCACAACAAAATAGCAGATTGGTTTTGAATAACGAAATTTTCCTCTTGAACTTTGAAAGCGATAATTCCCTGGAGAGAGAGAGAGAAACATCTACGTCTGCTTCTCTGATTCTGTAAATGTATTTCTTTTGCAGATGAAAGGATGCATAATGATAATGTTCTTTTGTTCTGGCAAGTCAAGCCTGTTGTACATGTCTTTCAGGTGATACTGCTGACTTGATTTTATTGCCTTTGTGTAGGTCTCAGTCTCTGTTTTCCTTGGTTGCCGTATCCTCTTTTGAATAATATATTCATTGAATATATGATCTTATGAGTATGGAAAAAAGATAGATTTAGCTCTTCTAAAGTGAGGAGGGTGCACTTTAGAAAACAAAGTACAGTTTTAACTATTCTTTGGAATGTGCAGCTCTGATGTTAATATTTCTTTGTCTGAATTTTGCTTTGTCAGCTTAGTGAGGAAGGACCATGTGAGGATATAAGCTCTGATGGCCAGTCTTCCAGCTTCAATGAATGGATTCTTCCTGCAAAGGAATTTGATGGCATGTGGGAAAGGTTATTGCTTTTAATTCTGTACTGTTATTATTTTTCTTATGATTAACTATAAAATTCTAAATTATTTACCGTGCACTATCAACCATTGTGTTTGCAGCTTAATATATGAATCTGGTCTAAAGAAGCGGTTATTACATTATGCAGCAAGTGCTTTGCTCTTTACTGAAAAGGGGGTTGATCCATTCCTTGTTTCATGGAATCGGTAAGAACCGGAAATATTTATTTAGTTATGATCTTCAATTCTGAAACTTTGTTTTACAATTGCATGCATGATCGGATGTTCATGTCCATGATCTTGCCTGGCAGACAATATGCATAATGGTTCTTCATGGTATAATAAGCAAACTTTTTTATTTCTGGACATCTGAAAAGCAACTCTGTATTACTGCTGATTGAGCTTGACATTTGTTTAGAGACTTGCTTTAAATTGCTTGAAGAGAAAAAGTTTAGAGTGTATGGAACTATGTTAAACAAAAGTTTTTTGTCAAAATCTTTATTGAATTCTTTGCAAACCTTAAAAACTAACAAAAGGACTGAAAAATTAGAACAAAGGAAGGTGAATAAGAACATTATGATCTTATAAAAAAAAAGAACATTCTGATAATGGGCCTATAATTTGTCTTGCTCTTGTTAGACTCTGACTCTGCTGAAAGTGAACAATTTAGAACTAAATAATATCATTTAGGCTGTTTTCTATAAGGAAAAATTAAACAAAAGCATTTTTCTTGTCTTATTTTTTTATCTAATTTTAATGCTGTTTAAGTAAAATTGCTTGGACAAGAAATAATGGGAAGTTGATCCATAAACTTAAGTGAGATGATTGAACTATGAACATATCTTGATATTTTGAGACTTTTAAATATTTGCAGCATAATTCTGTTACATGGACCACCTGGGACTGGAAAGACGTCTTTATGTAAAGCATTAGCTCAGAAATTATCAATTCGATTCAATTCGAGGTGCACTAATCTATTATCAATACTTTTTTTAATAGTCTATCAATATTTCCCAATGAAAACAAATAAATAAAAGGAACAAAAATTAACTTGCCTGCTTTTGCCCCACTCAGATACCCACAGGCCCAGCTTGTTGAAGTGAATGCACATTCTTTGTTCAGTAAATGGTTCTCCGAAAGTGGCAAGCTGGTATGCGTATATGCCTTTATGTTTCTGACTTTTTCTGTCTGTCATAGATTTGCTTATTGACTTCTCTATAATTCATATTTATAATCTTGTTGCATATTGGCCTTCAATATTGCTTTCATCGGTGGGTTTGGCAATCAAGTTTTCTTCCTAGTTCCTGCTAAGTAATATGCTTGAGGCATAGAATTCCCTGTATTTATTGTTGCCTCCATGAAGTTGATATCAAGTGTGATCAAAGGATTGGTTGACTCAAGCTAGGAAAACCCACTATTTGGTAGCATAGAATTGCATTCAGGAGATGTGAAATTTCTTTATTTATTCCTAAGGATAGGGGACATGACTCAAGTCTTTTTCGAGTTAGGGTAGTTTTTTTCAAGATCTTTTCCTATATCACTGGAAAAAATTATCCGTAAGTCATTATACCTTCACATGATGGATAAGGATTTTCAACTTGATACATTTGCTAGAAGCTAGAGCAGTATGAATCTGGGAAGTAAATTATTAACATCTTTTTCTCATCTTTCACCTGGACTTAGTAGTATTGTTTGTGTGATGATGAGTAATAGTTCTGACTTCCCTTAGGAGGGTATTTAGTGAAAATAGTTTCATTTTAGGATCACCTTCTCAGGACAAAGTAGAGTTCTTAGTTACAGTGCACAAGGAAAAGAAAAAAATGCAAACCAGTACTAGTATTTGTAGCAAAAACAAAAAGACTTCTGAACATCATCTTTGTTGTTTTGTTGCTTTGGAATTAAAGCATATAATTGTAGTATTAGTCAGGTTTTGAAAGTCAGTCTGGACTCTGGAGTATTGACTGTTGACTTCTTAGACATAGGGTCTGCAAAAAGAAAGCACAGAGAAGATGCTTGCTTAGATAGAAGATGATGCTGGATGTGGATGGTTTCTTTTGGTGCAGGAATCTGGGTATTAGTATCGGGTACAAAATTTTTACAAATTAGGGTACAGGTATGTTAAAAAATAAAATAAAAGTATAAACCAATAAATAGTTGAAGCAGAATATAATATAAATTATACAACGTTCATAATTTTAATTCTAGTTTTTATAACTATAGTATACCAAGTGAATCAAATGTTAGGGCTGAAACAGGTGAAGAAACGTTTAGCAGCTTGTGCTTAATAGCAGTTCATTGTGATGCCTAACCTAGAGTAACCAAATGTATTCAACAACAAATTTGCAAAATAAAAGCAAGTATACGGAATGCCTACCTATACTGGATACATAGTGGTGCTGCAACCATTTAGGAAGAGCCATGTTGTGGTGGACGAGTCTCCATTTTTAAAACATAGAAGTTAGGCAACTAGTTCGTCTTTAACCAAGCCACTAGTCCGTCTTTAACCAAGCTGAATGATGTCGTGTGATCCATGTAGCTGACCTCACTTAGTGGAATAAGGCTTTTGTTGTTGTTTGTTGAGAATCTGGGCAACTATGTTGCAGTTTTAAGCCATTTAGATTGTCTATTTCCTTTTAGTTTGAGACCAATGCTTTATTGGAGTTATAAGCTGAACTCTTTCCCTTATGTATAATCCAAGAGTCCTGAATATTATTGAGTATCAAATGCATAATTGTGTTTCTTTGTTTTCTACTAGGTAGCAAAACTTTTCCAAAAGATTCAAGAGATGGTAGAGGAAGAAAGCAATCTAGTATTTGTATTGATTGGTAAGGCATAACAGGATAAAATTCAACTTATTGCTCATGTATTATTCTCATATGTTGCTTGAGTATGTGCTTATGATCCTGCAGATGAAGTCGAGAGCCTTGCTGCTGCTAGAAAAGCTGCTTTATCTGGTTCTGAACCTTCTGATTCTATTCGGGTAAAATCCTTCTTCCCATCCTATCTGCAGGACTAAATTCCCTTCCTCCCCACTATTTTCTGAAAATGTTTTAGATTGTTGCAAAAACGTGTAAAAATGTTATTCAGAGGTATTGGCTTTTATTTTTGGGTGTTAGTATGTTAATACAAGTTAAATCTGAATATGAAATTTCAGGTTGTCAATGCATTACTAACTCAGATGGACAAGTTAAAATCATCTCCAAATGTGATAATTCTAACCACGTCCAACATAACTGCTGCTATAGGTAAGCCTTAATTTCTCATTTCTCATTAATTCAATTCTGTGGCTTCTTCCCTTGTAATTTATGGCTTGCCCTCTCCCATGAATTTGAATAATCGGATCTGTTTAGCTTATAATATGTCAGTCTACTTTACAAGTCAAGAACTGTAGATGTAGCTTCCCAATATGCGGAGGTAGCTAGTGAATGTCTTTATTTTTATTATGATTCACGTTTCACGGTGGAAATTGGTAGCCCGTACTATGTATAATTTTTTTCCTCACCAAGCACCTTTTTGGGCATCAAGTCAAGTTGCTACAAAATACGGCACAAACTTTTTGTTACCAGCATAATCACAAACAACAATACCATGTCCAGATCCAAAATTGGCATCACCCCAATATAAAACACTTCACAACAAAGCATTTTCCCACTAGGTGGGAACATCACTCCCCTCAAATGTCTTGCTAAATAGTTTATTCAGTATCCATTTCCTCTATAAATTTCATTTGAAACGCATGATTTCACATGTTGCAGATCATATAGATTTATCAATTTTATTGCAGACATTGCTTTTGTTGATCGAGCCGATATCAAAGCATATGTTGGTCCCCCAACTCTTCAAGCTCGGTATGAAATATTAAGGTCCTGCTTACAGGAACTGATGCGTACAGGGATATTGACTAGTTTACAGGTGCAGAGAGTTCTCAATCTTGTCCAGCTATCTTTACAAACAACGCATGAATATTCTGATCTTAATTCCAATTCAGACATTAAAAAAAAAAAAAACTTTATTCAGATTCAGGTATTTTGGCTTGTTAGTCTTATGGCTAATCATATTGACTTGGTTAGGATTGTAAGAATGTCATGCTTCCAAATTACGCTAGTGCAAAGGATAGGTTGAATGCTCCAGATTTTCATGAGGATGCTACATTCATGCAACTGTGCAAGCAACTACTTGAAACTGCAGAGTCATGTGAGGTAGGAAAAATATTTCTTGTGGATCTTGAACCTCAATCTTTTGGTTGACCTTTAATCTTAACTGTCGTGTTTGATCTGTTTACAGGGAATGAGTGGAAGGTCTTTGAGAAAGCTTCCATTTTTGGCACATGCTGCACTTGCAAATCCTTTTGATTGCAACCCTATTAAGTTTTTATGTACAATGACAGAAACAGCAAAGAGGGAGCGTTCTGAGCTTCCTGACTAAAATAACTAAAATTTCAATTTAAAATGTGTAAATCAAAAGTGTAACGATTGCATCTACTGCATTTTAGTGCGATAAATGTTGATGCAGCAGCGATGTTTATTTATTATAAGCAATTATCAGGGTTTAGTTACCTAGTAGCAATACTAAATGGCTGATCCTAATTTCACCAAAAAAAAAAGGCTGATCCTAGAGTGAATTTTTTTATTTTTTTTTATAGGCCTGATCCCAGATAATAACATCTTGTTTGGAAAATCAATAGTTCACATACAACCAAAAAAAGCAATAGTTCATTCACATCATAATACGTTTGGGTTGGAGATGGAGGATGTTGGGTTGTTTCCAATTAAATTTGCTTTTATTCCTACAATCAAAATCAGTGACATATATACAGGGAATGTATAAGGGAAAACTATTATGAGAAATAAAAATTGTAAAATTGAACTATACAATCGTAAATTAGAAGATAAATGTACATGATTATTTTAAATGATTATGTAATCATTAACTAATTTTTAATTTTGACTATTTATGTATTATTTTAGGCTTAATTACCAATTTTGTCTCTAAATTATTTTATTTTCGTCAATTTGGTCTCCATATTTTTAAAAAGTCAATTTGGTCCCCAAATTCTTAAAAGTGCATCAATTTGGTCCTTGTCGTCAAATTAAGGTTAACACCATTAATATACAACTTCTAGCGGTTTTCATTTACAGGAAGTGGTGGTTTTTAACCGCCAATAATGGGTGTGCTCGAGGAGGAGACCTGCACGACTGGGAGTGCTTGCGGAGGAGACCCGCTCTACTGCGCGCGACTGCAGGTGCTCGCGGAGGAGGAGCCCCGCGCGACTGCGGCTTGCTTGCGGAGGAGCCCCGTGCAACTGCGGCGTGCTTGCGGAGGAGACCCGCGCTATTGCACGCGACTGTGGGGTGCTTGCGGAGGAGGAGCCCCGTGCGACTGCGGCTTGCTCGCGGAGGAGCCCCGTGCCGGAAACCAGCACCGTTTGGTTGGATATGCGCATCACAAAGTTGGCGTGTGTGGGAGCGTCAGACCTTCGATGGAGGTGTGGTGGTAGGATATTGGTAGATCGATCCAAGACGAACTAGATCCGGTGGTCATAGGCCGGAAAGGTCACCGGATTTGTGACGGCAACCGACGACGTTTTATGTTTTTATATTTTTAATTTAAAAAGTAATAATAAATATAGTGGCGGTTAAAAATCGCCAATATCTGTAAACCATTGCCACATCACACACTTCTGCCAGTCGAATTAACGGAGATGACTAAATTGATGCACTTTTAAGAATTTGGGAACCAAATTGACGTTTTTAAAAATATGGGGACCAAATTGACGAAAATAAAATAATTTGGGGACCAAATTGGTAATTAAGCCATTATTTTATGGTTTTGAAGTGTTCTCACTAGATATTTTCTCAAAACATTATTTCCACGATACTTTTCTTTAATTCAATATTTTCTTTATCTCTCCCCTATTACAACACTTATTTTATCTCATTCATCTCTCTTCTCTTTTTATTTCTTTCTTAGTTGTAAAAAAGTTTATGCAAAAAATATTGTATAAATAGATTTTTTTTCAATACAAATATCCAATAACTGATAGAGTGCTCAAACTTCTGGTCTACTTGTGCTCATGATCCCCTGCTTATGAACCAAAGACTAATAGATTCGTGTTGAACAAACCGTCAACCCAATAGTGTGAACGTTAGGCTGACTTGGCTTCTCGTGCTACCCAAAAGAGAAAGTGGAAGCACACCTTGTGTGGTTGGAGACGCCATGCATGGCTACTATTGGGTTAATTTCAATTTGTATTTTGTGCCCCCGGAATGAAAATTGTCTTTCACGCTAAGTTTTGATATGATAGCCATTTCCCGTGAAAAGGACATGGAGTTGTGGCAAGCTAGATAGTAACCCTAGTTTTACTGAAACTAATTAATGTAAGCTAAATAGTAAATACAACGAAAACCTTCTCTGAAAAGAGAGTAAGGGGATGTAAAATCTAAGCTTTAATTACAAGAGAATTTAATAGATCCTTGATATTAACTCCGAGTAGATCAATTAGTATGGATAGTTTAGTTTTACTAGTGGTTTCAAGTTTAAATTTGTATATGTAACTACGTTAAATACTCAATAGAGATAGCTATCATGTTTCTTCATATCTTGGAAAATTACGGACAAACGCAAACACTAGATCACAGTTATGGTTGGGTTGCGATCCCAAACAATCTCAAAGCTTTAACGTTACAGCCAAAAATGATGATTCCAAACTGTTTTTTAAAACCTTTTTCCAATTCAAAGACAACCACCTCAATAAGTATTTGACTACTTGGTAATGATAGTTTTACATATCACCTACAAAGAGAAATACTAATTGGTAAGGGGATTTAAAATCTAATCTTTACAAGAAAAGTTTATAGATCTCGATCCTTAGTAGCTCAACCAACCATATTGGCTACAAATAGTACAGTGCAAATTTTCACTTGCTAATAGCTACTAATACCTAGCCTCGTAAAGAATCAGATAAAGTTCATACCACAAGGAAGTAGCACACTGCACACACTTTCTTTGAATCTTGAATAATAAATATGTCATCATATGTAACCCGAGTAGATATAAATTCTAATAATCGGATCAGATGCGAAGTATTCATTATGGCACATGAAGATATCCATGTTATTGATCGAGTATATGCTTTCACTTCTCTTTCACACTATTCCCGTCTTCATTCTTAATTCAAAAAGAACATTCTTTAGTTTGATGCATCAAGCTAAATTAATTTGCGCGAGGATACGTGTATAAATAAAATTGGAAATGGGCCACTTATGATGTAAAGACTTCACCAAAGCATATGGTTGGCGCAAACCATTCTTCAATACTTTAAAAATACAATTTATTTAACTGCAAGATTTGTACTTAAAATAATGTTCTCGTTATTAATTATTGACTTCATCCATGTGCAGGTACTTCCTTTTTCTCAATCGTTTGTGTTATTTTTTTTACAACTCCACAAGAGGGCTATCACTGACATGTGCAGAGACATCATTCTCCCCCACAAAGTATTCACCAATTCCATATACACAGCAGGTAGGTGAAGATCACTATGTGCAAAAATCTCTTTAAAAAGTTTTCAGACAAGCCCCACATGCTGCAGGAAGCACTTGATTATAAGCAAAGCGGTTTGAAAAAAATAAAATAAAATTATAGCACTTTTTTAGACACTACCGACCAAAAGAAAAAGGAAAGAAAAGCCAAAACTTGAACCACCATAGACAAAGACCCGTTCGGGGCGGGGTGCAGGCTTTGACACAACTTGTTAACTTTGCCAACAATAAGAATGCTTCAATCTTCAACACCCTTCACTGTCTACAACCCCTTTCTGCTTTCCTTTTTCTCTCCCTTGTGGAAACGTGCCAGCACTGTGCACTAAAGAGAAAACGTTTGCATGCGGGAATATAACATAGGCTCTCTCTACAACACTATGCGTGCATTACAATGTTTCAGTACACTGCTGCCTCACAGAGCCGCTTTTTCTGAATCTACATATACGCAAACATGATCTGTAGTAGTGTCTTGTTATTTATTTATATATATATGTTCACACAAATCAAACATGTCTCTCTATTCTATTTGTTTCTACTACTACATGGCTCTTTTTTCTCTTGTCCTCTCTCTCTTCCTCCTTTTTGTTAACCATTTTGTTTTGTTAAAGTTCAATAATGTCTTCTATATACTCTCTCAACATCTTCACCTTCACCTATGTGATGACAATTCACACACTCATCTTTCTCTTAAGCAAGATATTATAAAGTGGCACTACTGCATGCCTTGCTCAACATGGGAAGAGTCCGCATCAGAGGTTTCCTTAATCTAGAGGTCTCTTTTAGCTAACAGCAACCATGAAATGGAAGGCCTAAACTCCATCCATGGGGAATTATGCACTCCTGGTCCGAATGGTTTTTACTTCTTAGTATATTGGTTTCCTTAATTTTTTTTTTCCGCTTCTTTTTTAATTTTCATGTGTTTTGAAGAGTGTGCAACCATGCATACAACTATATGCAGCTAGTGCTATAGCTTGGTGCCATGCATGTTGTGAAGTTCATTCAGATTTTTTTTTTGTACCTTTACTGTTAGGCTATAGCTTAACTTGCAGATGAGTGAATAGATTACTAGCTCTGAATAATGGTTTGTGTTGAGTTGAAGTGTTACCATACCTTGAGTAAGGTGTGAGAATGTAAAAGCATCGCTTGCTACTGATTTTTGTTTAATAACATTTCTATATTTGTTGTAGTTTCTTCTTAATTTTTCTTGCTGTTGATCTTTATGTGTGTTCTATTATTCCATATAATGTGATAATATTTTTAGGACTTTTTGTGACTACAGCCATTAATACTTGATACCGTTTGCTCATACCACCAAATTATATAAGATGACGTGGTTATGATTATCCTTTTATGTATGGCTATGGATAGTTAGTTGTTTATATCACGCATGTTTGGAATTGCTTCACATCAAGTAATAATCACATCCAGTTTTCATGTTCAAGACAAAAGCTACTTCTAGACGTAGCTTCTGGTTTCCACGTTTTTAACTCAAGTCTTCTGTCATCCATAACTGATAATAAAAATGAGTAGCTCCTCTACAAGCTATTTATATCGCATTTTGTGAATACAAATTAAATAAAATCTTCAGTGTAGGCAGTGAATTAATTAAGAAACTAAATGAAAACTTCAATTTACTTTTGAGATGTAGTGTTTCAGACTTCAGATTATTGTATCCAGGAGAATATTTATTTTAACTAAAAGAACTAAGTAAGCTACCTATTTTCCACATATATAGTATTATTCTTTTTGATGTTTTATTTTAAATGGCAATATGCATGGGAGAAGTGAGGCAGTGAGCACTTCCTCTTTCGTTTGTTTCTAGGGTAAAGAAACAGCAGAGATATGTTTAGAATTTTCACTCCATGTTGTGAGAAAAAAAAAAAAAATCTAAACTAAACTAAACAACTAAGTTATTAATGGTATGGTGGTACTATATACGAGCTAAACTTGAGGAAAGAAACCAAGGAAAAACAATAAGCTGCAGTAGTGTGTGAAAGCAGTTTTACATAGAAGTTAGGGACTATGCCAGATTCCTAGCTGATTAATTTACCTTATTTTCTGGCCTTGTAGCTAGGTATTGATCCCAATAGACATCATGATCGATCTGTGTTGACTCTTGCGTTCTAATCAACCTATACCATACACTTAGTGTTGATCGGTGGACAATCACATATATAATGAGTTAAAGGAACAGTCACTTTCCTTTTTCTTTTCTTTAATCATGAAACGTTTTGTTTGACTATGGTTATGTGTGCCGAATGTGCCTACTAAATCCTGGGCAGGCTCCACCTACGAGATGCATAGCCATAGCCTATATATATATATACTCAAAACATGATAAAGCTAATTTTTAACATTGTAATCATTTGTGTCTTTGGTTTTTTGTTTTTTTTTTATGCTTTTCTATTACCTTAATGATAACTAGAAACTATAAAGTGCCAATTTGGGCACGGCGTTCAAAATAAGTGGGAAATCTGTCTCTATATTTGGCGCACCATTTTCATGCTTTATTTATTTATATTTTTTTTGGCAACAATTTATATTTTGTTGCTTTATTTATTTATTTATTTATTTATATACCAGTGTATGTATGGAATGTTAATTGTTAAAAGAAAAAAAATACTTACAAATGAATTTTTATGTAAAACTTGCTCATTTCATGTTACATAAATTCTTCATTCATTCATTGATATATATTTTTTATTTCAAATAATATTTTGATTCTATAATTGATGCAGACATGCATGACACTTGTTAAAATTCTTATTTTTGCTATTGTGGACATGTCCTTTGCATTAATGAAAATAGAATATAAATGACTAAATTGTAATTTTGATCCTCTTTATCCGTGATTTTTGTCCTCATATTTTTTTTGCGATTTTAGTGTTCGCATTTAAAAAATTTGTAATTTTTATTCAATTTTCAATTTTGCGTACATTTTATTTCTTTTATTTTGGTCCAATTGAATCTTAAACCTAACATATTCATTTAAGGTACCATAAAAAATAATTTAATTAATTAAAATATAAAAAAAGTAAATAAAATTGAAGATTGGACCAAAATTACAAATTTTTAAAATGTAAATTAAAATCGTAGAAAAAAAAATAAAGAAACTAAAATCGTAAATAAAAAATTAAAGAGACTAAAATTATAATTTATCCAATAAAAATTTGCATTTCCTTCACTGTGTGCCTTGTGACCTGGTCTATACTAATTTCATATGATCTGTTGCCACCTTGAGGAATAAAAGTTTTCAGCTTAGTTTTTTTGTGTGTGTATCGGAAGTGATATACATGCCACAATCAGATGAACTGTCTAATCTAGGATTATTTTAACTTTAAGACACATATTAACCAATGTCATTAGTTATGAAAGTAAAAGAAGAAAATATTTTTTAAAATATGTAAAAATGCGTTTTCTTATGATTTTTTAATATGCTTTCACGTAATTTTTGATAAAACTTTTTTTTTAATTCAATAAAGACCTAAACTTTAAATGTGTAGCTTTAGATTTTGCTACTTATTGATTATTTATGCACCTGTCAATATGGCCCTGAGCCCGAGGGCTATCTGATCCCACATAATAACCCCATATTTTGTGGCTCCATGCTATGAGGGGTCTTAAAAAGCCCCCAACCTGAGCAGCCCTCCAAAATAGCGGGTGAGGGTCAGGGCTGAAGTTGGGCTGGCCCTCCATTTCCACAATGTTGAGCAGATGCACATAGCTGGTAGCTCCGTGTGGTTTTTGCTCTTACAATAGTTTATCTGCTCCTTGCTTTTATTTCTTTTATTTATACATTCATTTATTTTATTGTTTTTTTGCTTATTGTTTCCACTTTATTTGTTCGTCTTCTGAGCCCATCTTTTTTAAAAAAAAAAAAACAAATATCATCACTTTCATTTTGGAATAATGAGACCGAGGGCCTCATACTATGTCATTATAGTGTTTAACAATTTTTTTTTTATTACCATTATTATTTATCTGTATGTTGTAGACGTAACTTTTTTTTTTTACTTACCTCTAATATTGAAATTGTGAATATATATATATATATATATATATATATATATATATATATATATATATATATATATATCAAGATTCCTATTTATATTTGACAATAGCTAAATACGAAAAGATTAAGTCACGGAGGCCACCAATTCAGCCGATAAAACATTCGTGTATCACGTACTGTAGTTATTATCATTATATTTTTATGAATTAGTAATAAAACTAATTTCTAAAAATAAAGAAATCATCTCTACAAAAGAATAAATTAGCATTTTTTCATGTTTTCTTGAATTTTTTTTATTTTAAGTAAATATTTACATATTTGGTCTATGTTAAAAAATTGATTCTAGTTTAGAGTTGATTTTAAGTTGAAGCAACTTTAAATAATTTTTGCATTGGATAAAAATATTATGCTTAGTATTATCACACTAAATTGCTTTTGGAATAAATAGCAAAATGTTTTTTAAGAAATTAATGTTGGTTAAAATTATCTTAGTTTAAAATTAATGTTGATATATTACACAATGTTTACGTTGCAAAATATAAAAAATTTAATCACTTATATTTATAATTTATAAAAAGTAAATAAAACTTAAAGAAAACCTGACTTGATAATTTAATATGCCAATATAAAAATGAGCACTCACAAGTTCAACAAAACACAATTTTTTTTTTATTGATATTTGCATTAAAATATATTTGAAAAGTTCTTATTAATTATATCCTAAATTAGCTTCCAATATATACAAAAGTTTCCTACTAATTAAATTCTAAAATATAAAAAAGGTTTTTTTTTATAGAAAAAGGTTTTTTTTACAGAAGTAAAAAAGTTTCCTATTAATTAGCTCCTAAATTAATTTCAAATATATTCTTAAAATATATGACCTTAGAGTGGACTAAGAAGCCCATATAGTAGGTTTGCTTACCTTATGAACCAAGCTAATTAAATAAAAAAGGGTTAATTATGTTTTTAGTCCCTGAATTTTTTCGAGTTTTCACTTTTAGTCCCAAAACAAAATTTTGACTGGTCTTAGTCCCTGAACTTTTTTTCCTTCAATGTTTTTAGTCCCTAAACTTTTTTTCAATTTTTTTAGTCCCTAAACAAATATTTGACCGGTCTTAGTCCCTGAACTTTTTTTTCTATCAATGTTTTTAGTCATTCAAGGACTTTTTATGGTAGGGACTAAAAACATTGAAGGGAAAAAAGTTCAAGGACTAAGACCGGTCAAATATTTGTTTAGGGACTAAAAACAAAAATTGAAAAAAAGTTTAGGAACTAAAAACATTGAAGGAAAAAAAGTTCAGGGACTAAGACCGGTCAAATATTTGTTTAGGGACTAAAAACAAAAATTGAGAAAAATTGAGGGACTAAAAACATTGAAGGAAAAAAAGTTCAGGGACTAAGACCAATCAAAATTTTGTTTAGGGACTAAAAGTGAAAATTCGAAAAAGTTTAGAGACCAAAAACATAATTAATCCACTAAAAAAATAGGCCAAATTGTTAAAATTTAAGGCCCGTGGGCCGACCCTAACCCACAAGGCCCTGTGGGCTTTTTGGCCCTACGGGCTTTTTAATGCGGACCTCTTGGCCCTGTAGGCTGTTTCGGGCCGGACCATTTTGACAGCTCATTACAATCGATACAACTTGATGGCGATAAAGAATTGTTCTTTCAGCTATAACTATTGACCAAAGATATGCTAGATGGTAGTATATGTAAAATCCATAACAAAACCTACTTATTAGTAAAGAGATTGAGTAGTTTACCTAAGTTTAAACTTTTTTTTTCTTTGTTAAAAGAAAAAATGCAAAACCCACAACAAATAATATCATAAGGGACCAAGTAATTGATCATGTTTCTAGTTCTTGGAGAATGGACATTATTGAGCAAATTTTTAATAGCCGTGACTCCCATGAAATTCAAGCTCTTCCTTTATTGAATGTTTTGGATACTGATGTGCTCACCTCTGGCGGTTTAACTCTTGTGGAGATTATACTGTCCGTTCTGCTTATCACCATCTAATGGACTCGATGATTTGCAATGAAAGCCTTAAAGTACAGGGAAATTGGACGCAGTTATGGAGTCTTGAAGTCCCACCAAAAATAAAACATTTTCTTTGGAGGCTACTGCGCGGTTGCCTTCCCTGAAGGCAAAATCTTCAATCACGTGGTGTTTCATGCTCTATTTCATGTGGCTACTGCACAACCAATCCTGAGAATGAGTGGCACATCTTCTTTGGGTGTGATCAAGTTAAAGTTGTTTGGCAGAATGGACTCAGGCTTGTAGACACAGATATTCAGTAGACATGCAGCAGCAGCCAGAAGCAATCACTTGCTGGAAAAAGCCACCTGCTGGTCAAATAAAATGCAGCATGGATGCTGCAATTTTCCAAGATCAACAATGCTTTGGAGTAGGTATTATTCTACGTGATGAACATGGTTACTTCTTAAAGGCAAAATCTGTTTGGAAGCATGGTATACCAGAAGGTCCAGAACCGAAGGAAGCAGAGGCCTGGGGACTACTACAAGCAATTCAATGGGTAGCTGATCTTGGAGTCCAAAACATTATCTATGAGTTAGACTGCAAAACTGTTGTTGATGGAATTTTGGCAAACTCTACTGGTTTTTATGATTTTCATGTTATATTATCCAAATGTAGATTTGCTCTTTTCTCTTTTCCAAACTCCATGATGAGTTTTATTAGGAGGCAAGTTAATCATGCCATTCACACTTTAGCAAGGGCGTCAACATTTTTTGCTAGCAGCTATGTTTTTGAGCATATACCAAATTATATTCACTCACTTATTCTGAATGATATGATATGATTTTCCTTGCGTCAAAAAAACAAAAAATAAGGGACCAAGTAATTTTGATTTTAGTGCATAAGTATTAGATTGCCACTTGTCAATTATGTCATGTGTACTATATGCAGCCCCCAGCGAATTTTCCTTGTTTTTTATTTTGGGTAAAAAAAATTCAACTTATGTGTAACTAAAAAATTGCTAAGCCCAAAATTTCGGGCCTAAAGGGCTAGATAGAATGTCCGGGGAGAGTAGTTCGAATTTTGGGAATTACTTCCTGCACATCCAAAAAGATCCAAACTAACAAAATCACCCCTCCACCCAACCACCCAACACCACCGCTACATGCAAACACCACCATTCAACACTGCTGTCGACGACTGGTGCAGGAAAGAAGACGCGAATGGAGTCGAGGACAACGAGAGAGGTGTAAAACGTAACCTCATTTTGAATACGTGAATCTGGAATAATTATGGAAAAATGAATATGTGAATGGAATTATGTTAGCATAATTATGGAAAGGCTTTTCCGACATAATTCTGGAAATGCATTTATGAAATTATGCTAGCATAATTCCAGAAAGGCTTTTCCAAAAGTATAAAAGAAATTAGTGTCTTCCGAATTCACATATCTAGAATAGGGCCACATTTTATATCTCTCTCGTTGTCCCCGACTCCATTCGTGCATTCTTCCCTGCACCAGTCGTCGACGACAGTGTTGGTGGTGGTGTTTGCGTGTAGCGGTGGTGTTGAGTGATTAGGTGGAGGTGGGGCGCGATGGTGTTGGATGGTTGGGGGAGGGATAGTTTTGTCTATTTGGGTTTTTTGGAAATACAAGAAGCAAAAAAGGGGGTGCAGGAAGTAATTCCCACGGCGGTTGTTACTCCCCCAAACATTCCCTCACCATATTAAGCTATAAAATATACTTTTAGTCTTTTATTTTTTTTAGATTCAATTTGATTTTTTATTTTTTTTTAAAAAATCAATTTTATCTTTTATCTTTTAAATTTGGTTCAATTTGGTCATTTTGAAATAATGATATTTTATTTATTTATTTTGGGACACAATTTTAAACATTTTCTTGACTAATTTAAGATGTGAAACTTGTTCCATTAGATTCACTTATATTCAAACTATGGAATCTAACTAATATTTGAACCAAAAATGGCCGTATACATGGTGAAAAGCGCGTGAAAAGTTAGTCTCATGAGCATCCAAAAAAGAATATGATATTAGATTTTTTTTTTTATTTTCAATTGCTTGTTGGATTCACTTTTCACGCGATTTTCATTTTTCACCATGTTTAATGCCCTTTTTGGTTCAAACATTAATTGGGTTCTATAGTTTTGATGTACATTGATCTAATGTGACAAGTTCCATGTCTCAAATAAGTCAAAAAAGTGTTGAATATCATGTCTCAAAATTGAAAATAGTCATTGTTTCGGAAAGACCAAATTGAGCTAAATTTAAAAAATAAATGACCAAATTGAATTTTTAACCAAATTAAATCTAAACGAAAAAATAAAAGACTAAAAGTATATTTTAACCTCTGTATTATCGTCCTGTAACATTTTGAAATTCGTGAATTTACTGTTTTACGCTTAACCATATTTTAACTATCCCACCACTTCTCCTTCCTTCTCCCTCCCTTTCACCTACATCCCTCACACCCCGTCTCCTTTCTAAACCTTTTGGTCACCCCCTCTCACCAAAACACACCTCCCATTCTATTTTTCTTTTTTGCACCTCCCTCTGGGGATTATAATGGGTATAGGTCTGGGTAGGGTACTATAATACTCGTTTTCATATCTGCATTTGAAAAAATTATCCATACCTGCTTCCATATTTGTGTAGGTAATAACTTTAATTCTCATTTTTGTACTCGCTGAGTACCTATATACCATATCCGCATGTGCTATCCACACTTTACTTGCGTCTAAAGTCAATAAATCAATAAAAAAAAATATTAACTAAAAGTGCTACAACTAAATTAAAAATTCATTCTTAAATCATCCAAACATAATCTTAAATTATTCAAACACATGTCATAACCAAACAACATTAAAAAGTTAATAATTTAACATAATCATTCTTAAATGTAATACTCTAATTCTTAAACGTTTAGCATCGTCAAATTTAGAGCATTAAGGCTTTAAGCTTAACAACTTTCAGTTATCAACTTATACCTACAAGCTAGTTTTTTAAAACTTACCTAGCTTTTTAGTTTTTTTTTTTTGGCCGAAGTATGTATCTTTCAACTCATCTTTTTTATTTTTTTAAGAGGTTGAAAATATAAAAAGTTTTATTGGATTTGATATTTTTGTCTTATTAAAATTTAGCATAAATTTAAAGCGAATATTATGAATCAATCTTATAAGAACAGATAAATGAAATTTATTTTAATCAATATTTTCTATATATATCAATGTGATGATTAATATGATAAAATAATAACATGTATAGATAAACTTTATTACTTAATACATTTTTTTTTGGGTGAACTTATTACTTAATACATGCATCCTTGGTTTCATTTTTTCTTTTTTAATGTTTTGAGAAGGATTTTGAAAAAATGATTATTTTTTTGAAAAAATGATTATTTTTTTAAAATAATTTATAAGCAAATACCCAGTTAAACTTTAACACATTATTTTTTTTAATATTAATCTACTAATTTAATTTTTTTATTAATTTACTTAACATTAATTTTATCCTACAAATATTTGTGATATAAGTCGTCTAAATATTAAAATATATAAAATAGACCTATTAGATTATTATTTATAACTTAAATATAAAGGAGATATGAGATTTTAATGTATACATTTTTTTATCTTATTTTACTCCTATAACTACTTTCATAAATTACTTTCTCTTTTACTATTTTATCCTTATAACTAGCAAACCATCCACCATTATTTTTTTTTTTGGTACAGAACCATCCACCATTATTTAACCCCCATTATCTTCATCTTTTATATTTATTTTTTTAAAATATAAAGAGGTCTTTTACCCTAATAACTTAATAAAGTCGTTACTGTTAATAGTCATAAAATGGATTGAAATACGGGATAAGTGGTTGAGAAAAATCAACATTAATGATTTTTTTTTTTGTCACTATGACTATGTGTATATATGGAGAGTTCTACAACAATAGTAACTTTGTACAAATTACTTAAATCTTTTACCATTAAGCTAACTCCAATAGTTGTTCTTAATTCTAAAGAAGTAGACACTCATCAACATTTTCTCTCTCTCGGTCTTTTTTTAAAGAAAAGATCGAACAATGACTTTACCAAAAGCATTAAATCAACTCTTTAGATCACATTCACACGCACAAGTACGAAATTGTTTTAAAAGTAATAGTATAATAAACTGAAATATCACCTTCATGGATCATTCTGAAAAGACTTTATCATAATAAAGTGTCGTTACTAGTCAAAAAATGGATTGAAATAGGGGTTATCGGTTATGAAAATTCTATATTCATGATTATGTGTATGATGAGTCATACTCCAATAGTCACACTTTACTACAAATATAATAATATAATAATGGAAATACACAAATCAACAATCAAACGCGTTTCCGTGGAAAATTTTGATCATGATAATGTTAATTAATAAATGTAGACATGGGTATTGACTTGTGTTCCTACGAGCAAATCTTCCTTTCGGGACACGATTGTAATCTAGGTAGGGGTAATTCTAATGTGAATGGGAAGTCTCTTTTACTGTTGGTTTATTTTCTTGCCATATGAATGATATGCAATTGTCAATTGGTTATTGACTTGACCTACGTGGGCATCTTCTCTTGTGACATCCAATTACTAAACTCTATATAAAGCTGTAATAAGAACAGCAATACGTAGAACAATCTAGCAGCCTCCAATTCCTCGTCAAAATGAAGCATTTTTCTTCCATGTTAATTGCATTTTGGCCTATATATGTAAACCTGTTTTCTCTCTTTATATTAAATTCATTATGGTTTAGCCCAAACACCATTGTCTTTGCATCAGGAAATGAAACTGATCATTTGGCACTACTCAAATTTAGAGAATCCATATCCACTGACCCATATGGAATCTTGCTCTCTTGGAATGCTACTACTCACTTTTGTAACTGGCATGAAATCACATGCAATCCCATGGTTCAAAGAGTTACAGAGTTGAACTTGCAAGTATACTCGTTGAAGGGATTCATATCTCCTTGCGTAGGCAATCTCTCTTACATGAGAACCTTCAACCTCATGGACAACAACTTCTATGGGGAAATTCCACAAGAATTGGGACGATTGTCGCAGCTGCAAAAGCTCTTTGTTGTAAACAACTTATTGGTAGGGGAAATTCCCACAAACTTGACAAGATGCACTCGTCTCAAACACTTATTCTTAGGTGAGAATCATATGATTGGCAAAATACCGATCGAAATCGGCTCACTTCGGAAGCTTCAAATATTGACTGTTCAGGACAACAAGTTAACTGGAGGAATCCCATCATTCATAGGGAATCTTTCATCCCTAACTATTTTCTCAGTGGATACTAACAACTTAGAGGGAGATATTCCACATGAAATATGCCGTCTCAAAAGCTTATCATCTATACTTGTGAGTATCAACAAACTGACTGGAACATTTCCTTCTTGCCTTTATAATATGTCATCTCTTACTGAAATATCGGCTACAGACAATCAGTTTAATGGCTATCTTCCCCCCAACATGTTCCATACCCTCCCCAATCTCCAACTACTTGAAATTGATGCCAATCGAATGTCAGGTTCAATCCCACCTTCCATCACAAATGCATCTGTGCTTTCAGAACTTGCCATCATTAGAAACCATTTCATGGGACAAGTTCCAAGTCTGGGGAAGCTACAAGATCTTCAATATCTATCTTTGGCTTGGAACAATCTAGGTGACAATTCAACTAATGATTTGGAGTTTTTAAAATCATTGACAAATTGTAGTAAGTTGCAACTATTAGGTTTATCCTACAATAATTTTGGAGGTCATTTGCCAAATTCTTTGGGCAATTTATCCACCCAACTCAATCGACTATATCTCGGAGGTAATCAGATATCCGGAGAAATCCCCACGACAATAGGAAATCTAATTGGCTTAATTCTCTTGATGATGGAAAATAACCGTATTGATGGGATTATCCCAACAACTATTGGGAAGCTTCTGAAAATGCAGGAGTTAGAATTGGGTAACAACAAGCTGTCAGGAGAGATAGGAGCCTTCATAGGAAACCTTAGTCAATTGTTTTATTTGGGTATGGGAGAAAATATGTTAGAAGGAAATATTCCTCCAAGTATAGGAAACTGCCAAAAGTTACAACATCTAGACCTTTGGCAAAACAATCTTAGAGGTACATTAACCTTAGATATTTTTAATCTTTCCTCTCTAACAACCTTGCTGGATTTATCAGGAAACTCATTGAGTGGTAGTATACCAGAAGAAGTGGGCAACCTAAAACATCTCGATTTCCTAAATATGTCTAAGAATCATCTTTCTGGTGACATTCCTGGAACCATCGGAGAATGCATAATGTTGGAGTACCTTGATTTGAAAGGGAATTCTTTACAAGGAAACATACCATCCTCTTTGGCATCACTCAAAGGGCTTCAATATTTAGACCTTTCACAAAACCGTTTGTCTGGTTCAATTCCTAATGTTCTTCAGAACATTTCTTTCTTACAATATTTCAATGCATCCTTTAACATGTTGGATGGTGAGGTACCAACTGAAGGTGTCTTTCGAAATGCAAGTGCCTTAGCGGTGACCGGAAATAGTAAGCTTTGTGGAGGTATTTCAGACCTGCATTTACCACCATGCCCTGTCAAAGGCAAGAAACATGCTAAACAACACAAGTTCAGGTTGATGATAGCAGTGATAGTTAGTGTGGTTGTTTTTCTTCTCATGTTGTCAATTATCCTATCTATCTACTGGATGAGGAAAAGGAGTAAGAAACCATCTTTGGTTTCACCAACAATTGACCAACTGACTAAAGTTTCATACCAAAGCCTACACAATGGAACCAATGGGTTCTCACCTACAAACTTGATAGGGTCTGGAAATTTTAGCTCAGTTTACAAAGGAACAACTCTTGAGTTTGAAGACAAAGTTATTGCCGTAAAGGTCCTAAACCTTCAAAGAAAAGGAGCTCACAAGAGTTTCATTGCTGAATGCAACGCACTTAAAATTGCTAAACATCGAAATCTTGTTCAAATTTTGACATGTTGTTCCAGCATAGATTTCAAAGGTCAAGAATTTAAAGCTCTAATTTTTGAGTACATGAGGAATGGAAGCTTAGAGCAGTGGCTGCATCCTAGGACACTAAGTACAGAGCATCCGAGAACATTGAGCCTTGATCAAAGATTAAATATCATGATTGATGTTGCTTCTGCATTGCATTATCTTCATCATGAATGTGAGCAATCGATCATTCATTGTGATTTAAAGCCAAGCAATGTCCTTGACAATGACATGATTGCTCATGTGAGTGATTTTGGCATAGCAAGACTTCTCTCAACCATTAATGGTACTTCTTCTAAGCAAACAAGTACAATTGGAATAAAGGGGACTATTGGCTACACTCCTCCAGGTATGTTCTAAACTCTTGAACGTTTTGATGACAAATTGATATTTACTAATTACAAAGTGTTGACAATTTTTGCTATATATTTTAGAGTATGGAGTGGGTTTCGAGGTGTCTAAGAATGGTGACATGTTCAGCTTTGGGATTCTTATGTTGGAAATGTTTACTGGAAGAAGACCCACAGATGAAATCTTTGAAGATGGTCTAAATTTGCGTAACTTTGTAGAAAATTCATTTTCGGATAATCTTTTACAGATTTTGGACCCATCACTTGTGCTAAAACCTGGAGAAGCTACAATAGAAGGAGAAAACAGTCAGAAGCTTACTCTGACAGTTGAAAAGTGCTTAGTTTCACTCTTTAAGATTGGACTTGCTTGTTCTGTAGAATCACCAAAAGAAAGAATGAATACAGTGGATGTCTCTAGAGAGCTAAGCAAAATCAGAAAAGCCTTTCTTGCTGGTAAGATAAATGGAAAATGACTCAATTCTTTGCAATTACTAAAGAACAAATGTAGATGTGTCATGCTGCTTCTTTTGCCAAATTTTAATAGCAATTCCGTTTATAATAATACTCTCTTGTCCTTTGATTTTTATTTTTATTTTTTGAATGATTTCACACATGTTAATTTTCCTTTTCAAACTTAACAATATAATAAAATTGAGATTTCTGGATGCTTAATTGCATATGCTGTTACGGCTTTTACTCGATCAATTGCTTATGTAGCTACAATTTCATTTTCTGCCAGTTTGCCATGTATTTCAAAATTCCAAAACTACAAAGGTAACTGACTTCTTCCCCAATTTCAGGTGTAGATACTTGAATAATCAAAGCTGACTTCAAATGCCAGGGCTATTTTGGAAAGTGATGTGTATGTTGTATGGTGTGCTTTAGTAGGATCCACGGGGTGCAGTTATCTACTCATATGAATTCATGAATCCATCCTTCATGTAACGTGTATTATATGCTTAATGTAATACTCCATCTAAGTAGTAGACTTACTGTAATTCTTTTATCTTTATTTCCAGCGATTTTCCAAATTTTAATGCAGGCCATCAAAATGCTTTAAACTAAATTCATATTCACCATACCAAATTTTCATTTTATTTTATTTTAGTTTTTGTTGGGATCCATGTTAGAACATAGAACCATGCATGAACGAAAGAGAAAAAGAGAGAGAAAAGCTTCTCCATTATCTGATTGGTGAAAAATGAAACTGAATCGTTTTACAATGTGTTGAGTTCCCAGCTTATATACAAGCACCAAAAATTCAGAAAGAATAAAACCATAACAGAATGGTCCAATTGAAGAAAGAAATCATGAACTGTCATCAAGGATCTCTCACTGTGAGTCTGGCTCCTCAAAGCCATCCAATTCAGACATGAATCTTTCACCTCAGCAATGTCATCAATTGTTAAGCATGCTGCAAGCTCAACTTGCTCAGTCCAATTTGTCACAGCAAGGTCTAGAGAATTCCTCAATTGGTATGGCCTTTACACTTTCAAATTCCTTTCCCAATTCTAGTACTTGGATAATAGATTCGGGTGCCACCTCACTTATTTTGTTTTTCCTTGTCAAGTTTTCTTACTTACACACCTCTTCATGATAAGGTTGTTACTTTACCTAATCATTCTTCTATTCCTGTTACTGGTATTGGCAATGTCAAAATTAATTCACATTTAATCTTGACTGATGTGTTGCATATACCTTCCTTTCGGGTTAATTTGCTTTCAATTAGTTCATTGATACAACTAAGTTCCTAACTAATTTGCCAACTGTAAAAATCCATAAAGCCATCTTTAATATTAAGGGGCTAAAATAGCAGAGAATTCTTTGTAACTTTGGTTTATGAGACGTGAAATTCATGAAGGTAAAAAAATAAAAATAAAACTTTCATATGAAATATACAAATTAATGAGTATAAACACTAAGGACATGGGCCATAATAAATTGCAATAATATAAGTTGACAGAGTGAGTGCTTTACAGAGACTTTCAATCAGTCTCTCTATTTAAGGAATTTCACATTTCTGAGTCCATATCTTATGCAAAATCATGTTCTAGATTCAATGTTTAAACTTGAAATGTTAAGATAACAAAGGAAAAAAAATATGTCAACCATGAACCATCTATGCCGAGACTTTTGAATATATCCAAGGTAATTTGCAAGAGCAGTAAATGAATTCACTGTCCAGCAACAACTTTTTTAAGAGTCATTCAAAGAACAAACAATTTAATCTAGTGATTCTATCTTAGTGTGAGACAGCAAGTCACATGTGTGGCCAAAAATGTTGAAGTATATGGACATTGCAGAGATCAATCCATGTTCTACTCGTCCCTCTGTTATTTGTTTGCCTTTCTCTTCAACTGTAGCCTTTTAACCGCAGAGCATGGTTGTACACATTTGCTACTTTCACCTGAAGTCTATATAAATCGAACATAACGTTCTCATATCAGCAAGTATTTCAATGTTCTTCAACCTTACTTTTATGTTACTTAGACTGATTAAAAGAACTAAGGAGTCACGTAGTCATCTGTTCGTGACCTGCAAAGAGACAGACGCAATTTGGAAGATTTGCTCTAGTTGGTTAAATTGCACTACGGTACTACCTGGTAATATTGTACTCCACTTTCAGCAGTATCTGTGTGCTTTGACAACTAGGAAGCAAATGGATTATTGGTGTGCAGCAATATGGTGTATGTGGAACCATAGAAACTATAGAGATGCTCATGCAAAACATTCTCTTCATGGCGTGGGCTTGGCTTGAAGGGAAACGGAAATCCAAGGAATTCTGCTACTCGTTTAGTCAATGGTGTGTTAATCCCGGAGCATGCTAGCTTGGGTATTATAGGTTGATTCCTCTGGACTTCTTTTGAGTCATTTTTATGCAGTTTCAGTAGAGATTCGAGGCATGCAGGATTTATTTTGGTTAGCAAGTGTAGGGTGGGATGTGTTCGATATCATCATAAATACGTAGTAACCATACCTGTAATGGATTTCTGTTAGAGGGTGTATTAACTTTTTGTATCGTGGTATCCCTGGTACCGTGATTAATGAAACACAAGTTATTTGCTGATAAAAAAATATAAAAATAAAAACTTTAAACCATGTAAAGGCAAACTCCCATTGAAAAGGTCACAGTTCAAATTCTGTATTTGAAAGCAAAATGTACCTGTGGGCTAATGGGCTTTATTAAGAGTTGTTTGAAACTTAATTTTTGTTATTGTTGCAGATTTTATTTTTTATATTTTGTTATAGTTAGTTAATTTAGTTTCAAATAAATCTAGTGACAGAAATAAAATAAAATAAATCTAGTGACAGATGAAATTGTTTAGGAATCTTAGATTGATTGTAAGCCTATAAAAGATATTGTCTTTTAAATTTGAATGGTAATTTTTCTTCTTCAATTTTCGTCTTTTTGCAAGTTTCAATACTTATGGACAATGATATAATTTGGACACTCCAACAATGTCAACACCTCATTGACACCCTCCATTTTTTTTATATCTCTTATGGTCATATCATGCTATCAATTATATCATGCTATCAAACACTTATTCTTCTTCTCTTTCTATGTCTCCCAAAGTGTTTACACCCCAAGAGGTGTCCAAATATATATTTTTTTTTTTTTATTTTACAAAAGTTTTCCAAGAGTGAGACTAAGAACTTGCTTCTTAAGGGATGTGAAGCAAAATTTTTATTGAGTGTTAGACACAATGAGGTTAAGTGGAAACACTAGATTGAACAATTTATTTTTTGGGAAGTTGTGGTGCAAATATGTTTACTCCCAGCAATTCATCTGCATTTCCAATGTTATTATAATCTCACTCTTCTGATAGTCAAGGCCAAAAATATTATCCAGGCTGGGGTAAATCTGGTGGGAAATTATACTTCTACATCTATGCGTTCTACCATTACTGATTTCAAGATTTTAAAGGCTTTTCAGGTAGAGGGTCACCCATGCAAGGCCCCTTCCATTACTCAAGTAGACTGACTACCCCCTCAATGCAACTAGATGAAATGCAATACTGATGGAGCTGCTAAAGGTGCTCCTGGACCTGCGTCTTGTGGAGGAATTTTCCGTGGATAAAAGCGCTGCTTTTGTGAGTTGTTTCTACATGAATCTTGGTGTGTCTTCAGCTTTCTATGCTGAACTCATTGGTGCTATGATCGCTATTGAATTAGCCATTGAAAAAGGATGGTCCAATCTTTGGCTGGAGTGTGATTCAATTCTGGTCATAAAATCATTCTATTCTCCCAACCTAGTACCTTGGAAACTTAGAGTTAGATGGTTAAATTGTATACATTTAGTTAGCAACATTAACTTTCATATATCCCACATTTACAAAGAAGAAAACACTTGTGCAGACAAATTGGCTAACTTTGGCTTGAATGTACAAAGCTTTACTTGTGGGAAACCCTTCCTTCATTTATTAGGGAGGATTTTTTCCGAAATAGATATGTTTTGCCCTTTCTTAGGTATAAGTAGCTAGTCTTGGATCAGGTTTATGCCCCCCAAGTTTTGTATACAGTTTGTTTTTTTGCTTTGGTTTAATAATACTTGGAGTACTTTTGCTAAGAGTTGACGTTGGCAGTACCAACCTAGTTGGGATGGTTGTCTTCATCGTCTAGTCTTAACACTCGTTTTTGTCCCAAAAAATAAGAGGTTGAGCTAATTTATTATTGTTTTTTTTTTCTGAGGTAAAAAAAATGTTATTATAAAGTTTTTTAATATGTATTCATAAACATATGATAATAGGTGAAAAAAATAAAAACAAAATATAAAAATACAAAAAAAACATTTAATATTTACTTTTTTTAAACGTATTTAAAATATTTAATAGTGTGTATGTATTACTTTTATACTATATTTCTTTTTATTATAACTTTTATACTATAGACTTATGGACACAATAAAAAAATTGTTTGAATATCTAAGAGATCACAAAATATAATGTAAACACCTAAATCAATCCTTCAGAAGAAATCACTTCACTCACATTATTCTCTGAAAAACAATTATCAAATAATCTCTTAAGTTTACAAATGTGCAACACTTTAAAAATACATAGCATCGCCATGAGGAAATTGATCCTGAGAACTGCTTTTTGGTACAATACTTTAACGGAAACACACAATACGTAATGAATTGTATTTTGACGGAAAACAAGGGGTGATAAACATAAATAACCCTGAAACTACATCGTATTGTTGGCGATGATGGAGGCGCAGACATAGACGACGCGAAGAATGAAAGATTCGAGGTTGGACAGCACCGACCAAGTGTCGGACTTCAGGGCTTCCACCATTCATTTCACCAATCACTTCTCTTCTCTCCAACCTTCTCGCATTCACCCTGGTACTCTCTCTGCACCAAATTTCAGTTTCTGTTTTTCACTTGTGCATTTCTCTCTGTTTTTTGTTCCCCCCATTTTATTTGTTTCCCTTGAGCCATGGTTTTTCTGTTCATCTTTCCTTTTGATGTAAAAATGAAATCCTATTGGTTTGCCTTTTCCCTGGTGGGTACAACTCAGGGAAAAAAGAGGAAGAAGGCATTTGGGTTGCATTGCAATTGCATTGGCCTTTTTGCTCAACTGAACTGAATAAAAGCCCATATCCCCACATGGAAACATGCTGCCTTCAGTCTTGGTATTAATCACAAACGGTTAAGTTTGAAAATTTTTATTCTTTTGTTTTGAATCATTATTTTGCCATTGACCATTGACTTTGTTCCAACTGACCATCATTTGCATGTAACCGTTTCGGTTGGATTGGAGTCTATGCAATTCCAAGGTTGATGCAAGGGACAGCCAAGATTCTGTTTGGCTTTGATGCTGGTCAAATTTTTTTCTGTTAATTTAATCAGTAATGTAATCATTTCAAGGTTCTGTTTATGGGAACTTTGAAAAACTATCCTGGGGTGCTAGTATGAGATAATTGTGTATATAAGTAGCAGTGTAGCACTTCAAAGCCATAAGAAAAAAAGTTTCTTTGGTGGAGAAGATTGAGTCAATTGGAGAGTGATGACGAAGGAGAAGCCTCAAGCCCTTGCCTTAAGGAGGAACCTGGGGAAGCTCAGCTTGGATTTGAGCAACAGTATTCAAGGAACTTGGCGGTCTCCAAGATATGGCATTGGAGAGGAACTTGGTCACAAAACAGAAGCAGATGGTCCCAAGTCTGATGGAGGTGAAATAGAATTTTTTTTAATTTTAGATTTTTTTATGTGAAAGTTTTCTCTCCTTTTTGTTTTTTTTCTTAATAGGGCCATACCAAAAGTAATAAAAAAAATGTTAGTGCCTTAGACATATAACCTGATTAAAAGGTTCTGAATTCTGATCTATCAATTTTCTTGTGCATGAATGTCATTTAAAATGGAGTTTTTGTGCCAAAAATATCTTAATGATGCAGATCCCTTTTAAACCATACAGGATATTATTCAGTGTTCAATTACATTGATGAGGATCGTGATGCTCGATCTCTTCTTCGATGTCCTTTCTGTGATTTTGAGTTTGAATTTTCTTCGGTCCATATCCGTTTGGAAGAGGTGCATTTCTATGACCCAAAAAATATGGAATGATATTTTGAATTTTAAAATTTTTTGTGTAGCAGAAGTTATTGCTAACATCATAATATGTTTTACAGTTTTGTTAGACTGTTTCCTTCTCCCACTTTTCTTGATTGATTGGTAGACTGTCCAGTGACTGTTATAATTTATAAACTATAGTTCCTTCTTAAGCACAGTTGAATATGACACTGAACAGAAATTTTTTGTATCTGGTTGATATGCTGCAACCTTCTGATCTGAATAAAAAGAATATGGATAAAGTGAACTGGCAACCATTTTATTAAAAACTAAGAATGAATTAATGTTTCTAAACATTTCACTGAGGTGATTAAGCTATAATTGAAATTTGAAATCTGACTGACTGCTTCAATGTTCCTATATCAGCTTTGTCCTGTGTGTGACAAAAAATTAGGGAAGGATGCAATCAGGGTTGCGCAGAATTCAAGCCCACAAAAGGTATATGTTGCTTATCTTGGAATCTGTGTTCTAAATGTAACCTAGATTACTTTTGGTGGATAACTTGATTCTTGCCCAACTCAATTCAATATGTTAATATAATGATGATCTATACTTTCTATAGAGAACTTGGAAGTTTGACAAATCTAGCGTCTCGTCGGGGGATTCGGCAGTAATTGACAAGAAACTTGGCGAAGGTTTCTCCAGCAATGCCTCAGACATTTCCAATGCCAAAGGGTATGATACTTCTTTCCATTTGTATTTTGTATTGGTGGTACGTTTGTATAAAGTGAAAAAGAGCAAACATGAGAAACGGATAGTTCAAAATGCAAAGCGTTAAAAGAATCTAGTTAAAAATCAACTATCTTTTCCTTTATAGTTATAGTCATTGCTAGTATCCTGTTCTAGGAAATGTTATAAATGTAGAAATATAACTAAATTTACATTTTCACTGGTATAAGCCAAACTCATAAGTGCAGTAGTCTATATGAATTTAATATTATTGTAACTCATTCATTGTTCTATACATAAAAAATAGTAATAATAGTGCTTCTTATGATATGGGATATTGTTCTGTAACTGATGGTGATACCTTCTATAGTTTCCAAAGTATTGTATTCTATAGTACATTTCTAAATTATTTGTGCACTGTAGATTTGCAAGATATATATCACTTGGAGTTTATTCATCAGTTGGGTATCAATAATTTACACGTGACATTACATATTCTTGTTGCATTGAATTATGAGGAATTTTTACCCATCATAAAGGTACGGTGTAGATCCTGCATTTAGTGCTGCATAAATTTCGTAGCAATGGCTGTATACTGTATTCAAATTAGGCATAGAAACAAGACATATGCAATGCAAAATTCTCTACTTAAACCCAATGCTGAAACATTGCTGATGGTTTTGTTTGCAGCTCTAGGTCAGATGCACCCTCGGGTACGGGTGATGAGCAGGTTATTCAAGAGAAAAGGGTGAGGCCATCTTTTCTTCAAGAGTTGGTATTATCAACTTCAATCTAGGCAATATGTGTCTCAGAATTTATAGACACAACAATCGTGCATTTCTAGCAGCTGCTTACATCTTTAAATAGACTTGATGCTTGTAAAAAAAGAACTGCATTTTATTTTGGCTCATCAGTTTAGAATAGCTAATCTAAGAATCGGATAGTTGTAAAATTGGATGGTTACTTCTTTTCAGGCATGCATTGTTGAACATTTGATTTTATTTATGTTATATTTTACATCTATACAGGATTGAAGAGCCTATTGAGTTGCAGCAGGCGCATCAAGAGAAAAATCAGATGAACTTTGATCGTTTTAGTCTTTGCTTGGATGAGATAGGGAAGAAGATTCAAGATGATGATTAGTTGGCTTAGGTTTCGATGTTTTTGTTTGTTTATTTCAGGTTTTCTGTTTTGAATGAATTTAATTTCAATGTCGTTTGAACAATGTGGCTATGATACTTTATCCTTTGATTTTCATGAATGGTTGAAATACTGGATTTTATGGTTGTTTTATGAAGTATCTTGTTTGAATGCCAAAACTTGTTTGAAATTTAGTATATTGGGCTCTGGAATCAACATAACCTGACATTTGCTATTAACTTAGGAAAAGTTTGGAGAAAAAAATACCTTCTCTTTATTTTAATCGATAACAAAGACTTTGTAATCGATTGCAATGTTTTTTTAGAACAAGCTCAAGTAGTCTAATGCGTACTATTCACAAACTTGGGGGCCAAGGCCCCCTATTTTTTTTCTAAATTAATCTTTTTAATAAATATTTATCAAGGGGTTAATTGTTGCTAGTGAGACAAACTTATAAATACTATATAAGGAATTGACATCTTGAACATTGAGACATACTAATAAATATTCTCTCATTTTATCACTGTTCTTCTTATATTTTCTTTGCTTTTCTCAACTTAGCCAAACAACATAACATTATTCTTCTCTTTTTCGATAATCTAAAACCAATTTATTTTTTCAATGGTTGTTAGCTACTATTGTCATAAAAGGTAATTTAGTGAATAATGTATATAATTTATTTGGCTAAATTACTGTTTTGGTCCTCTAATTTATTTTCGATATTCGATTTGGTCCTCTAATTATTAAATGGTTCAAATTGGTCCTCTAATTCTTTAAAATGGTTCAATTTGGTCTTGCCGTTAAATTGAACTAACGGTGTTAGTGAATACACGTGTCATGCTCCGTCATCGCATTTTGTGGCAGTTTAAAACCGCCACTAAATGTATTTAAATTATTATAGTGGCGGTTTCAAAACTGTCACTATGTGCAAATCACTTAGTGGCGGTTTTAAACCGCCACAAAGTGCGCTAACGTTAAAATTTCCTAACGTTGTTAAGTCAATTTAGACGGCAGGACCAAATTGAACCATTTTAAAGAATTAGAGGACCAAATTGAACCATTTAATAATTAGAGGACCAAATTGAATATCGAAAATAAATTAGAGGAGCAAAACAGTAATTTAACCTAATTTATTTTGATCTAGTAGATTTTTATAACAATATAGTTAATTAGTACTTTTTCATAAAAATTATGGTTCATACGTGTACTAATTTTAATTATAAATTCATGAAGGTTCTTAGAGAAACATGAAATGAAACTAATGACTTGATTGTTGTAATCTTGAGTCTTTAAAAAATTTATTTCGTTTGTTATCTATGTAAATATATTTCTAAATATGTTATTGGATTATTTAAAAAAAAAACATAATATATAAAATTTAACACATATATTTTTTAAATAAAATGTATTTTTAATCGTTGGCTCCCTCTTAGATTTGAAACCTAACTTCCTGCTTGGTCTGATGATCAAAATAATCTATTGTCAGCTTATTGTAATTGATTATATTAGTTTCTACAACAGAATAACATAAAACTAACTTCATTCTTGGGTATTTTTAAAGCTCAATTAATAAATAAGTGATTATCTTTCACTGAATTCATATCATACATGAAAAAAATGAAGAGAGGAACATGTTTTTACAGCATCCTCTATATATAAAATTTAGAATAACTATCTTGAGTGAGAATATTTTTAGGAATTATTCTTCAATGAATATATTTTTAGGAGTTTTTCTTCAACAATATCATTTTTAGATACTTTCTTTAACTTCTCATATATTTTAATTTATCCTTTTCATCTTTAATTCTATATTGAATTTCAATATTTTTTTTTAAAAAATATCAATAGTTAAAAAGAACATTCTATCACAATATAAATTGTTTATCATAAATATAACATATAATTTATGTGTTCAAAAATCTTTATTTATTATGATTTTTAATTATAACATAATTTATATATTCAAAATTATTTAATTATTATAAATTTTAGTTATATAAAATAAACATTTATCTTATGCATTGCATATACTAAAATACTACTAGTTATAACTGAGTTTTGAAAGATTGATGAAGCCTTAGGTTGACTTTCTCAAAGTTCAAAAAAGAAAGACACTTTGAGTTTTCAATTTGTGTATTAATCAAATACAAGTGATTTCGTTTTTATTTTTGTGTTAGGTTTTGTTTGGGAATGGGGTATATCTCAAAAAGGATTATAGGTGAGGTATCTTACATATTCTTTTCTAAGCCTTGGTGAGGTATCCATATTTAGTGTTTAGAAAGATTAAAAAAAAAAAAAGGTCTTTTTCTTGGTGATTTTTGTAAAGACTTGCAAGATGTAGTGAAAAAACTCGATCTAAATGACTAAATGTAGGTCACAGTTGTGGTAGGTGAACTAGTATATAAATCACTAATTGATGTGCATTTTCTAATCCCTAAACTCATTTGTATTCAATTTTTTTGAATATCTTTGTGAATGTTAACCTGGTTTTCATTTATTTAGAGTTGCAATCATATCATTGTGCATAAAATTCATTCTCTCTCCGTCTTTATAAAACAAAATTAATTACAATTATGATTCAAATCAATTTTTTGAGGAATTGGACCGATTTCTTTGAAAAATGTTTTATAATCCAATTTAGCTATTATTCCGCCATTTGTCTAATAGTTTTGTCCTTTGAGTACTTTTTGAAGTGGATTAGTTGATCACTAGAAAGGGAGGTTGAATAGTGACACATAAACTGACCCACATGTTTTCTGCACAAACGAAAAGCTTGCTTCTAATTTATTTTCCTCAAGCTATTGCTTGGAAATCATAAGGTTTGATAGAAGCAAGATTTTTCCTTCTCAAGTACTTGGATAAGAAAGGTATACCAACAAATAATCTCCAATTTTCTAACAACTAAGAGCATGTTTGGATTTCCGGTAGGAAGATCCAAAAGTATGTTTAAGAGTAAAATCATTTTGGACTTATGTTTGGTTATCCCTCAAAAGTATGTTTGAGAGTAAATTTTTGCCTTGAAACTGAGTTTGGGAGAAGTAAGGCTTGTGATACTTTTGTAAACTCAGTTTGCAAACTTATGTTTGCAAACTTTAATCCAAACATGCACTAAATGTTGCTTCTAAAAATTGCTACTTGAAAATAACATAATCTATTATGACAGATCTTGATTTCTATTCCAGTGAAATCAAATGCTGCTTTTGAAAGCTAAAACCTTTTTGTAAAAACCTTTTGATGAAATATCAAGTTATAATTTTATAAAACAAGGTTTTTCAAGACTTAAAATATGAATGCAATAGTTATATGTAATTAAGAAGCAATAGAGAAGGATATTACACACACATAAATTATACTAGTTTATCCCAACTTGGGCTACAGTTTTTAATCGCCAATATATTAAAATTATTAACGATGTTAATTCTAAACTACTAGAAAGACTATTTTGACTTACTATAAAAATATAAACAACTAAATTGAATTTTTTAAAAAATAAGAAACAAAACAAAATTTAATCGAAAACATAAAAGACTAAAAATATATTTTAACCTAAATTTTACTATAAAGTAAATTTTGAGGGGAAAAAAATTCAATCATTATCCCAATTAAATCCAAGTTCACGAGTATGATAAAATCAAGTTTACTGTTTACATATGCTTTATAACTACAATGCTCTATCATCTAAATAAACGGTACTGTTTGATCAAAAGCACATTTTTTATGCCAATAAAAGTTGTTCCGGTTTAAAAGAATACATGAATATGAATTCAGATATTATTGTAAGCAAGACAAATGCTAAGATACTCTCTCTAATACTTTTTTTTTAACATTTTCTTTGTTGAAAATTACAATAAATTCTAGCAAATCACAGATAGAGTGTTGGAAAGATAGTGTGTTAGAGAAAATGTAACAAGCATTATTCTTGTGAGCAATTTATAAAACCAATTCACTTAAACTTTTTATATAAAAAAAATGCATTTTTAATAAAAAAAAATAATAAACGGAACTTAGGTCAC
Organism: Pueraria montana var. lobata; assembly: GCA_026413185.1. Classification (NCBI taxonomy): domain Eukaryota; kingdom Viridiplantae; phylum Streptophyta; class Magnoliopsida; order Fabales; family Fabaceae; genus Pueraria; species Pueraria montana. The sequence continues at coordinate 27,006,170 of CM048652.1, read as the reverse complement.
AAAACAGAAAAAATAAACGGTACAATTGGGGGTGAATGGTTTGATAAACAACTGGAAATGGGATCAAATAAACTTAATCAAAATATAATTAAAAATACATCGCATCGCCATGAGGAAATTGATCATGAGAATTGAGAACTGTTTTTGGTACCCGAATCATACTTTAATGAATTGCAGCATCAAAAAAAAAAAAAAACAAGGGGTTAATACATAAATAACCCCGAAACTACATCGTATTGTTAGCGATGGTGGAGGCGCAGACATGGACGACGCAAAGAATGAAAAATCCAGAGGTTGGACAGCACCGACCAAGTGTCGGACTTCAACCATTCATTCCACCAATCATCACTTCTCTTCTCTCCAACCTTGTCACCTTCACTCTGGTACTCTCTATACTCATTTTCACTTTCTGTTTTCCACTTGTGCATTTCTCTATGTGTGTTTTGTCAGAGAAAGAAGGCATTTGGGTTGCATTGCAATTGCATTGACCTTTTTGCTCAACTGAATAAAAGCCCATATCCCCACATGGAAACATGCTGCCTTCAGTCTTGGTATTAATCACAAACGGTTAAGTTTGAAAAGTTTTATTCTTTTGTTTTGAATCATTATTTTGCCATTGACCATTGACTTTGTTCCAACTGAACCATCATTTGCATGTAACCGTTTCGGTTGGATTGGAGTCTATGCAATTCCACGGTTGATGCAAGGGACAGCCAAGATTCTGTTTGGCTTTGATGCTGATCAAATTTTTTTTCTGTTAATTTAATCAGTAATGTAATCATTTCAAGGTTCTGTTTATGGGAACTTTGAAAAACTACCCTGGGGTGCTAGTGTGAGATAATTGTGTATATAAGTAGCAGTGTAGCACTTCAAAGCCATAAGAAAAAAAGTTTCTTTGGTGGAGAAGATTGAGTCAATTGGTGAGTGATGACGAAGGAGAAGCCTCAAGCCCTTGCCTTAAGGAGGAACCTGGGGAAGCTCAGCTTGGATTTGAGCAACAGTATTCAAGGAATTTGGCGGTCTCCAAGATATGGCATTGGAGAGGAACTTGGTCACAAAACAGAAGCAGATGGTCCCAAGTCTGATGGAGGTGAAATAGAATTTTTTTTAATCTTAGATTTTTTTATGTGAAAGTTTTCTCTCTTTTTTGTTTTTTTTTTTTTCTTAATAGGGGCATACCGCATACCAAAAGTAATAAAAAAAATGTTAGTGCCTTAGACATATAGCCTGATTAAAAAGTTCTGAATTCTGATCTATCAATTTTCTTGTGCATGAATGCCTTGACATTTGGTATTTTGTTAGATAGATTTGATCTTATAGTTTTACCTTTAGCCTAGGGCTGTCCTGAGTTTTTGATGTGCCATGGAAGTTTCTTGTGTGTTTAGATTGAGGAAAAGGGAAGAGGGGGGTGGGGGGACAGTGGTGAATAATTTAACCTTGTTATAGAATTTTTTAGAACGAGGGGGATTGTCATGTAATCCTCCAAACCCTCCCATTTTTATTTTATTTTTTTCATTTTACAAACAAAAAGTTACCTAAATTAGAGAAACTAGGATGATTTTAAACATCCAAATAAGAAAAAGAAAGCTTATTTCTTAACCTCCTATTCTCTTCCCTCAATCTTCCCCTGCTTACACCCAAACATACCATAAAGAGCATAAGAGAACCTTGCACCGTGCCTTTTCCTTCTTGTTCGTATTTTGGGAGCTTGTGCATTTGTAGCAGTGCAGAACATACAACTCATCTATTTTGCCTATTGGTCTTTTCTTTCCAGATGTGCCTTTTATGTCATTTAAAATGGAGTTCTTGTGCCAAAAATAGCTTACTAATGCAGATCCCTTTAAACCATACAGGAAATTATTCAGTGTTGAATTACACCGATGAGGATCATGATGCTCAATCTCTTCTTCGATGTCCTTTCTGTAAATTTGAGTTTGAATTTTCTTCAGTCCATATCCGTTTGGAAGAGGTGCATTTCTATGACCCAAAAAATATGGAATGACATTTTGAATTTTAAAATTTTTTGTGTAGTAGAAGTTATTGCAATTCCATAATATGTTTTACAGTTTTGTTAGACTGTTTCCTTCTCCTACTTTTCTTGATTAATTGGTAAACTGTCCAGTGACTGTTATAATTTATAAACTATAGTTCCTTCTTAAGCACAGTTGTATGTGACACAACAGAAATTTTATGTATCTGGTTGATGTGCTGCATCGTTCTGATCTGAATAAAAAGAATATGGATAAAGTGAACTGGAAACCATTTTAGTTAAAACCTAAGCAAATGAAATAATGTTTCTGAACATTTCACTCAGGTAATTAAGTTATAATTGAAATTTGAAATCTGACTGACTGCTTCTGTGCTTCAATGTTCCTATATCAGCTTTGTCCTGTGTGTGACAAAAAATTAGGGAAGGATGCCATCAGGGTTGCACAAAATTCAAGCCCACAAAAGGTATATGTTGCTTATCTTGGAATCTTTGTGTTCTAAATGTAACCTAGCTTACTTTTGGTTTTAGGATAACTTGATTCTTGCCCAACTCAATTCAATATGTTAATATAATGATGATCTATACTTTCTATAGAGAACTTGGAAGTCTGACAAATCTAGTGTCTCGTTGGGGGATTCGGCAGTGATTGATAAGAAACTTGGCGATGGTTTCTCCAGCAATGCCTCAGACATTTCCAATGCCAAAGGGTATGATACTTCTTTTCATTTGTATTTTGTATTGGTGGTATGTTTGTATAAAGTGAAAAAGAGCAAACATGAGAAACGGATAGTTCAAAGTGCAAAGCGTTAAAAGAATCTACTTAAAAATGAACTGTCTTTTCCTTTATAGTCATTGCTAATATCCTGTTCTAGGAAATGCTATAAATGTAGAAATATAACTAAATTTACATTTTCACTGGTATAAGCCAAACTCATAGGTGCAGTAGTCTATCTGAATTTAATATTATTTTAACTCATTCGTTGTTCTATACATTAAAAATAGTAATAATAATGCTTCTTATGATATGGGGTATTGTTCTATAACTGATGGTGATACCTTCTATAGTTTCCAAAGTATTGTATTTTATAGTACATTACTAAATTATATGTGCACTGTGGATTTACAAGATATATCACTTGGAGTTGTTTCATTAGTTGGTTAACAATAATCTATATTCTATTCTTGATGTGACATCACATTATGAAATAAGACAAACTATATTCTGCTTAGGGATCTTACTTTATTCTTTCCATTTGAAGGTTACTTTGAAAGATTAGGGAGGTGTGTGAACCAAGACAATCTGCAGGAATTTTTTTAGAGTTTGTCAGACTTAGAAATGACGAGAGAGTGGGGAGGGGAGATTTGTTTTTCTTTGAGATTCATCTGCTGAAACTGCTACAAATGATTCTGGAGAGTATATTCATGAAGCCATCTGATCTCTTAGGCTAAGTTAGGCATTCTCTGCTAGTTCCATCACACTGTTAAAATTAAATGTCCTTTGTATTTTTTTTTCTTTTTCTGGTTTCACTTGACGTTGAATACTGATGACACGTGCTCTGAAACAAGTTTAGCTAGTCCTATTTAGTAATTTTCCTAGAACGAGGTTTCATTCACTTTTTTGAAAAGATGATCTTCTGAATCTCTGCTTTTAGTTATAGTTTTCTAGTCTAAATGGAAATGATTTGAATTTTTTTTTAGTGTAATGTACAGGTATTAAAAATGGAATTTGATTAAGTTTTAAGAGATTTGCATAATGTATGTGAATGTGCACATGGACGGAGTCCCACTTAAATAGCTTGCATTTGTTGAGATACAATTCAGATTGTTTCTCTGAAGCTCTTGTTCTAACTCTAGCTATGCTTGAACCTACTATTATTGCAACTATATTAAATTGGCAATTTATAGGACTATATGTTGCAAGGTCTATGCAGTAATTTTAGCAATTCCTTCTGTGTTTTGCAATACGAAAACTCTCTTTTTGAACCTTGAATTTGTTGAGTTGTATGATACCCTTTTAGCCCAAATTACCAAAAATGTGATGTGACACCTTCATTAATATCTCCTATCATTTGTTTTACAAGCATGTTCTCCTGAGAACCAAATCTATCTTACTCATCTTGTTGAATTTGGTTAGTTAATATTTGTGACAAGTAGCATATTTGAAATAATAACTATTATTTTTCCTTTAATAATTAAAAAAAATTATGAATTAAAAGTATTTGTTGCATTGAATTGTGAGAAATTTTTACACATCATAATGATGTAGATCCTGCATTTGATGCTGCATAAACTTAGTAGCAATAGTTGTATAATGTCTTCAAAATAGGTATAGAAATTAATATGGTACATGCAGTGCAAAATTCTCTACTTAAACCCAATGCTAAAATGTTGCTGGTGGTTTTATTTGAAAAGGCTAATGGCATCTTTTGTTCAAGAGGTTGTATTATCAACTTTAATCTTGGAAATATGCATCTTAGAATTTATAGACACAGCCATCCATTGCTAGCAGCTGTGCTTACATCTTTAGATAGCCTTGATGCTCATATAAATATGTTTTATTTTGGCACATGAGTTTAAAATAGCTAATCTAAGCATTGGATAGTCATAAAATTGGTTGATTTCCTCATTTTGCAAGCATGCAATATTGAACATTTTAACTTATTTTGGCATATTTTTGCATCTATATAGGATTGAAGAGCACATGGAGTTGCAGCAGGTGCATCAAGAAGAAAATCAGATGAAGTTTGATCGTTTGAGCCTTTAGTTGGATGAGATAGAGAAGGGAGTTGCAGCAGGCGCATCAAGAAGAAAATCGGATGAAGTTTGATCGGTTGAGCCTTTAGTTGGATGATACAGAGAAGATTCAAGATGGTGATGATTAGTTGGCTTAGGTTTCTATGTTTTTTGGTTGTTTGTTTCAGGTTTCCTGTTTTTGATAATGTAATTTCGATGTCATTTGAACAATAAGTGGCTTTGATACTTTATGCTTTGATTTTCATGAATGGTTGAAATAAGGATATTATGGTTGTTTTATTATACATCTTGTTTGAAATTTGGTATGCCAAAACGGAGAAGTTGCTCACCCCAAACCTTCTCTCCATAGCTGAGCTCTCAAGTTACATCAATGTTGTGTTTACTGGATTTGCCGATTTGGGGATTTGGGGTGTGGTTTTTATGCTAAATTAAAATTTGAAAAACGCTCTATAGTTTCCACATAAAATTACCATGACACAAAACATTCAATACGTGAACAACTATTAGCCAAATCATCACTTAACTACAAATTATGCACGTGTCAAATTAATGAGACTAAAATTAGATTAAAAAAAAAAAGGTGACAAACTAAAATCAAAATTTTTAAATTTGAGGCTTTAATGCTTAAATGAATCAATATAACTCTTTATTTAAATAATCAATACAATTATTCATTTTAGACAAAAAAAAACTCTTCCTTTTTTTTTTTCTTTCAAAATTTCTCACATAATAAATATATTTAAAACTTTTTAAAATATTTCCATCTTGAGTGGGTTTTTACTTTTTTAAGTGTTAATTACTATATTCATATAAGAATTTCCTAAAAAGGAATGCACGATAAACTCTTTGAAATCTTACCTCATCATAAAACTTGTTTTTTTAAAGTTCGTAGAACTTCTTTGGAGTTTAACCATGGTTTCAACATTGTCAATTCTTACATATAAAAAAAATGCTAATTCCTATATATATATATATATAGATTGAGAGGATCAAATTCCTCAAAAAGTAATTTTTTTTAAAGTTACTCTCCGTCCTCATTATTTATTTCCTTGAAATCTAATGGTTCTAATGATTAACTAATATTAACCATTAGATTCCAAGAAAATAAATGGTGAAGATAAGGAGTAACTCTAAAAGGATTACTTTTAGAGTAACTTGATCCCTCCTCTTAAAGATTTTATTGTTATAATTTTATTTTTTATAATTTTTAAAAATATAAATTAATTAGTTTAATAGTTAAATAATTTAAATTATAATAATAATTAAATAACAAACTTAAGATTATACATTTAACTAAAACTATAATATAATTTTTAATTTTTAATTTTTTGTTATTTTTTATTTTTTATATTGTTTGAATTAAATTTTAATTAATAACTTAATATATAATTTATTTAAAAATATATATATAAGTAAATTAAAATTATAAAAAAAAATGGTATGGAGAGTTACATGTGGGTTTTCTTAAACTCGATAAAATCTAACAGAAGATGAATATTAAAAGTTTAAACCAACTCTTTTATACCTGAACTCGTCCTGCTTTTTGCGGAGACGGAGATTGGGAGAGTCAAACTCGTTCTTGTCCCGCCTTGTTGCCATGCCTACTTGGAATGGTTCATGTTCCTCAAACATGTATTAAGAAGGCAAAAATGAGATTTCTCAAGAATTCAAGAAATTAATGGTATTTGTAGTTGTTTTTTAAAGTTAATTTTACTTCTAAAAACGCATTTAATTAAAAACCTTCATTTTTGCATAAATAGTAAAAAATTATATTAAATGTTATTGCAAAATTACTTTTGAGATAAAAAAATTCAAACATAAATTATTTTATTTTAAACTTAATCCCAATTAAAACCAAATTCACGGGTTCGAGCCTTGGGTATGGAAAAAATCTCAGTTAGGAGGGATGCCACCCATCGAGGTGCCGAACAAACTCCCGCGGGAGACTAGTCCCCGTCTCGTGCAGGCGGTGGGAAACTCCTCGTCGTAGGACAAAAAAAAAAAATCCAAGTTCACGAAATTTAAGGTATGTTAAAATCAAGTTTACATATGCTTTATACTAAGTAAATGTACTTGGGTTGAATGGTTGATATACAAGTAGAGGAAATAGGGTTAAAAAAAACTTAATCAAAATATAATACTTCATCAATTTCTATTTATAAGGCCCAATTACCTAATTTATCAAGATTAAAAAAAGTAATTAATTTAGTTTATAGCAATAAATTTGTCCTAAATTTATATCTTTTTCAAAATTACTCATGTCATTAATACTTTTCTCTCTCTACTTTTTTTTTTTTTGGTATGGACTCTTCTTTCTTTTAGTAATTAATTGTTTATCAATACAATTAATTAGAAATATTTTAGTCTAAAAAATAATTAATGTAAGAGACAAACAAATACTCCCTCCGTGTTGTAAGACCCTTTCAATTAATTTACACATCTTAAAAAAAGTAGCTAATTTAGTTAATTACATTAAATTTGGCAATATTGTGTATTGTTCTTAACTTTTTTTTTAAAATTAATCATCTTTCCACTTAACTGCTTCTCATCTAATTAATTAACATTTAGAGAGAGAATAATTAATTAAGGGTATTATAGAAAAAAATAATTAATGTATCTAGAAAGTAGAAATGGAAAAAAAAAAAATTAATGTAAGAGACAAACAAATACTCCTTCCGTGTTGTAAGACCCTTTCAACTAATTTACGCATATTAAAAAAATAGTTAATTTAATTAATTAAATTAAATTTGTTAATAATGTGTATTGTTCTTAATTTTTTTTAAAATTAATCATCTTTTCACTTAATTGCTTCTCATCTAATTAATTAACGTTTGGAAAGAGAATAATTAATTAAAGGTACTATAGAAGAAGAAAAATTAATGTATCTAGAAATTAAAAATGGATCTTATAAAAAAGACAAATAATTTTCTGAAAAAGAATATTATAAAAAGATATAAAGAGAGTATCACTTTTAATTTGGGTAAAACAAAAATATACTACAAAGCATCATCATCTGGGAATTGATTATTGTATTGGGATCTATATTATCGTAATCCATTGCACGGAAAAGCTTGCTGTAAACGTGGTTTAATTTGGTAACACATTTTCGCGGAGAATAAGGGGCGAAAGTGGCACGTGTGAGTGATGAATAGTGAATCTTCTAGTGTGTCAGAAGTGAGAGTTGGAAGTGTCAGAAGGCAAAGAAATGAGTAAGCAAAAAAACACGACCACACCAATCGGAGCAGATGAAGTTATGAGTGATGATGATATTGACGGGAGAACATGTCCTGTCTTGTGTTTCTTTCTTTCTTTCTTTCTTTCACTTTTGAGTTGAGAATTCCCTTTTGATCACTCACTCACACCTTAACCACATCCCATCTCTTTCTTTGTTCCCAACATCATGGACTTGGACTTCAGGGCTTCAACCATTCATTCCACCAATCACTTCTCTATTCGCCTTCACTCTGGTACTCTCTATACTCATTTTCACTTGTGCATTTCTGTATGTTTTGTTTTCCCCCATTTTATTTACTTCCCTTGAGCCATGGCTTTTTTGTTCATCTTTCCTTTTGATGTGAAAATGAAATCCTATAGGTTTGCCTTTTCCCTGGTGGGTACAACTGAGGGAAAAAAGAGAAATAAGCCACTTGGGCTGCATTGCAATTGCATTGGACTTTTTGATGAACTGAATAAAAGCCCATATCCCCTTTTGCTATGATTGACTCCTTGGGTTAGCTCAGTGAGCAAAGTTTAATGTCAAAGTTCCGTTTTTTCTGTTTTCATTTCTCTGTGATGAGTGCCGCCACCTGGAAGCATGCAGTGTTGCTCTTAGAGTCTTGGCATTTATCAGAAACGGTTTAGTTTGAAAATATTTATTGTTTTGAATTTGTCATTGAATATGTTCCAACTTGACATCATTTGCATGTAACCGTTTTTGATTGGGGTCTGACGGTTGATGCTAGGGACAGCCAAGATATAGTTTGGCTTTAATGGTGATCAATTTTTTTTTTTTTTAAATTTAATCAGTAATTAATGATTTCAAGGTTCTCTGTTCATGGCAAGTTGGACTTAATTAGGATAATAAAACAAACTACCCTGGGGGGTTCTGCTAAGCTTCCATATAGGCTTCTCTTACCATACAAGCTCCTTCACTCTGTGATATCATTTTGTATATAACACTTTGTAAGCCTTCAAAGCAATAGGAAAAAAAAGGTTAGAAGGTTGAGTGAATTAGAGAGTGATGACGAAGGAGTGCGATTCGCCGAAGGAAGAGCAGCCTCGAGTTCTTGCCTTAAGGAGGAACATGGAGAAGCTCAAGCTGGAGTTGCACAACATTAATAGAGGAATCCAGTCTTATATACTGGGGCAGAGAATTAATGGAACTTGGGGGCCTCCAAGATTTGGTATTGGGGAGGAAGATGATACTGAGTCTAATGGAGGTGAAATTGAAAAAAAATTAATTTCAAATTGTGTTTATGTGAATTTTTTTTTTCTTACTTGGTGCCTTAGACTTAAAGCCTGATTATCAATTTTCTTGTGCATGATTGCTTTGACATTTGGTATTTTGCTGGATATATTTGATCCTATAGCTTCTCCTTTTTCCTGAGTTTTGCATGTGCCCTGGAAGTTTCTAGTATGTTTAGATGGAGAATGGAAGTAAGAGAGAGAGAGGGGGGGAGATTATCATGATAGAGTTTTCTAGAATGAGGGGGATTATCATGTAACCCTCCAAAGCCTTTTTTCTTTCTTTTTTCAAACAAAAAGTTACCCAAATTTAGAGAAACTTAGATGATTTTAAACATCCAAAAACGGAGGGGGAAAAAAGTTCTTAACCTCCTATTTTCTTCCCTTAATCTTCCATAAAGAGCATAAGGGAACTTTTAGCACTGTGCCTTTTCCTTCTTGTTAGTTTTTTTTGGAGCGTGTGCATTTGTAGCCGTGCATCACATACAGCTCATTTATTTTTCCTATTGCTCTTTTCTTTTGAGATGTACCTTTTATGGCATTCAAAATGGAACTCTTGTGCCAGAAATAGCTTACTGATGTTGATTCCATTTAAACCGCGCTGAAAATTATACAGTGTTCAATTATACAGATGAGGATGATGATGCTCAATCTCTTCTTCGATGTCCTTCCTGTGATTTTGAGATTGATATTTCTTCAGTCCGTACCCGTTTGGAAGAGATGCATTGCAATGACCCAAAAAATATGGTATGACGGTTCTGAATTTTAAAATGTTATGTTTGGCAGAAGTTATTGATAACATCATAACATGTTTTACACTTTTGTTAGACTTTGTTTCCTTTTCCTACTTTCCTTGATTAATTGGTAGACTGTCCAGTGACTTTGCAGTTGTAGACACTAAACAGAAATTTTATGTATCTGCTTGATAGGGTGCACTGTTCTGATCTGAGAAAAAAAAAAGGGACAAAATTAACTGGCAACCATTTTAGTTAAAAGCTAAGAAAGAATGAAATAATGTTTCAGAACATTTCACTCAGGTAATTAAGTTATAATTGAAATTTGGAATCAGACTAACTGCTTCAATGTTCCTATACCAGTTCTGTCCTGTGTGTGATGAAAAATTAGGGGAGGATGCAATCAGGGTTGCACAGAATTCAAGTGCACAAAAGGTATATGTTGCTTATCTTGGAAACTTTGTGTTTTAAATGTAACCTAGCTCACTTTTGGTTTTAAGAGAACTGGATTCTTGCCCATCTCAATTCAATATGTTAATACTATACTTTCTATAGAGAACTTGGAAGTCTGACAAATCTAGCATCTCATCGGGTGATTCGGTAGTGCTTGACAAGAAACTTCCTGCCAGGGGAAGCAAACATGAACCAGTGCCTGATCCACTTTTGTCACCGTTTGTCCGCAATGTGTCTGTTCCAAACTCCAGTGATATCCATCCTAGTGAAGGTTCCTCCAGTAATGCCTCAGACATTTCCAATGCAAAAGGGTATGATCCTTCTTTCCGTCTGTATTTTGTATTGGTGGTACGTTTGTATAAAGTGAAAAAGAGAAAACATGAGAAACTGATGGTTCAAAGTGTAAAGCGTTAAAAGAGTGTAGTTCAAAATCAACGGTTTTTTCCTTTATAGTCATTGCTAATCTCCTGTTCTAGGATATGTTATAAATGTAGAAATATAACTAATTTCACAGTTTCACTAGTATCAGCTAAACTCATAACTGCAGGAGTCTATCTGAATTTAATATTATTGTAACTCATTCATTGTTCTATACATAAAATGTAGTAATAATAATGCTTCTTATTGTATAGCTGATGGTGATACATTATATAGTTTCCAAAGTATTGTATTTTATAGTACATTTCTAAATTATCTGTGCGCTGTGGATTTACAAGATATATCACTCGGAGTTTATTCATTAGTTGGTTAACAATAATCTACATTCTATTCATGACGTGACATTACATATATGAAACAAGACAAACTATATTCTTCTTTGGAATTTTTACTTTATTCTTTCCATGTGAAGGTTACTTTGAAAGAATAGGGAGGTGTGCAAAACAAGACAATGTGCAGGATTTTTTTTAGAGTTGTAAGACTTAGAAATGACTGGAGAGAGGGGAGAGGAGATTTGTTTTTGATTGAGATTCATCTGCTCAAATTCCTATAAATGATTCTGTAGAGTATATTCATGAAGCCACCAAAATGACTTAGGCACTCACCTGCTAGTTCCATCTCACTGTTAAAATTAAATGTCCTTTCTGATATTTTTTTCTGGTTTCACTAGAAGTTGAATACTGCTGACATTAGATACCTTGTCTTGCTCTGAAACAGGTTTAGCTAGTCCTAATTAGTAATTGTACCAGAAGGGGATTGATTTCACTTTTCTGAAAAGATAATGATCTTTTGTATCTGAAGTTTTAGTTTTAGTTTTGAAGTATTCAAGTCTAAATTGAAATGATTTGAATTTTTTTTAGTGTAATGCATTCGTTGAGATACAATTCCGATTGTTTCTTTGAAGCTCTTGCTCCAACTCTAGCTTTGCATTAACCTACTATGATGATGATTATTAAATTGGCAATTTAGGACTACATAGAGAGGTTTACTCAGTAATTTTAGCAATTCTTCCTATCTTACTGAATATGAAAACTTCGGTTCTGAATCTTGAATTTGTTGAGTACTTGAGTTGTATGATGATACCCTTTTAGCCTGAATTACCTTACGGTCAATGTGATGTGACACTCATTAATATCTCTTGTCATTTGTTTTACAAGCGTGTTCTCCTTGTGAAGCGAATCTATCTTACTCATCTTGTTGAATTTGGTTAGTTAAATATTTGTGACGAGCAGCATTATCTGAAATAATAACCACCATTTTTCATTTAATACATTCCAAAAATTTATTAATTAAAAATATTTGTTGCATCGATTGTGAAGAGTTTTACACATTATAAAGGTATTGTGTAGATCCTGTATTTGATGCCCTGCTTAAACTTAGTAGCAATGGCTGTATACTGTCTACAAAACAGGAATAGAAATAAGGTATATGCAAAATTCTCTACTTAACCCAATGCTGAAAGTCTGAAATGTTGCTGGTGGCTTTATTTGCAGCTCCTCTGGGACAGATGCGCCTCCGGATTCGGGTGATGAGCAGGATATTGAAGAGAGAAGGCTGAGGGCATCTTTTGCTCAAGAGTTGGTATTATCAACTTTAATCTAGGAACTGCGTTTTATTTTGGCTCATGAGTTTAGAATAGTTGATCTAAGCATTGGATAGTCATAAAATTGGATGGTTGCCTCATTTTGCAGGCGTGCATTATTGAACTTTTGAACTTATTTATGGTATATTTACATCTATATAGAAGTTTATGTTCTGCGTTACTTTATTATCGTGTCAAGAATGAGCAATGATTCACATATTTTGCTTGGAATGTTTTTGGTAATCCAATTGAAGGTTAAATCGTCAAGACCTCTGGATATGAGGCTTGCTTTATTCAGCAGGTTAATCTGATGGTGAACTGGCCAGTCTTGTTTGGTTCTCAACCAGGGTGTTGTACAAACCAACCAGTATAGAGTTTAACCAAGTGAACTGGCCAGTCTTATTTGGTTATTATAACATTGCAACTGGGTGGAACTGGTGAGCAATTAACGTTCTTTGAGATAGTATTCATTCCTGCTCAGTTATCTTCGGGTTGAACAATAGCTAGGCGTAACTGTAACTGTATTAGGTTACTGGTTATTCTTTCTATCGTGTTAGTATGATTTTATGAAAAAACTAAAGTAAAACCTGTAATTGTAGTTTATAGTATTGATTAATCTTATAAGAAAGGATAATGGAAACTAAATAACCAAAAAAGAACCCTTATCTGAGAATTTATTCAGTATTTAGGTTGTTTATCCTTCATGAAAATAACACACATCATTCATGACAATACTTGCAAATTTTATACTTTTTTAATTAAGAATTACCTGTTGTAAATACATGGATTAGAGGGTTTTAAGACACATCAGTTATTAAGGGGGTGTTTGATTTACTGTTTCGTTACTTTCAACATCAATCCACTGTGAAAGGAGGATTGATATTGAAGGCGCATTGAAACGCAGGATTTGGCTAAAACAACATGTCCAAATTCATTCCTTATAGATAGTTTTTTCTTGTCAATATATTTTTGATAGGTGGTTTTTTAAGTAATACTATTGTTTTAGTCACAATCCGGGTTAATCAAAATAGAAGTGTTTAAGCATTTTGAACGATCAAAGAAGACACGAGATTCCCGTATATATATGATAATCTAAGAAAGGCGTTATCTTCTTCCTGTTGAAATGTATTCAGAAGGAGGCATTGCTGCCCAGATGCAGAATGAGAAGGCCCAGTAGTGTGTATGTGGAGAACATTATAGCTTAGCATGTGTTTTTGCGGTACGAAGCCAAGAACGCACGTTGAACTGTATGCAAGAAATTTTCGCTTCTCAAATATGGTGGCTCTGGATTTCGTGCATATGAAATAGAATACAAAGTAGAAGCAAATCCAATTAGCCTACCGTGATAGCTTAACTTAATTAACTACACATCTTTTGCATATTTGTTTTCAATAAGAACCTTAAGTTCAACATACACCAAGGAAGAGGCCTAACAAACAGGAAAATCGTTTATCAGTCAATAAACCTCTTCATTGATTGCAATTGAAAGAACTCAGCAACAAAAGAGAATGAAGTAAAACAGTAACAACAACAAAGACATTTCATTTGGGATAGAAAAATATTATTATCCATCCAATAATATCCATCCTACAAGTACAAAGTATAAGAAGAAGGGAAAGGAAAGGACAGAAGAAGCTGTATAAAACGGCAAAAATAAATAAATAAATTAAAAATGAAGTGAGGGAATTTCACTCAATGATGGATTGGATAACGCCGGCACCAACGGTCTTCCCTCCTTCCCTAATAGCAAACCTCATTCCCTGTTCGCAAGCCACAGGCACAATAAGCTCGACCACCATCTTCACACGGTCACCGGGCATCACCATCTTCGACTCCTCGTCCTTATCGTTCATGATAGAAGTCACCTTCCCAGTCACATCGGTGGTCCTCATGTAAAACTGAGGCCTATACCCTGCAAAAAACGGCGAGTGCCTCCCACCTTCCTCCTTCTTCAAAACATAAACAATCGCCGTAAACTTCGTGTGCGGCGTAATCGTCCCGGGCTTCGCCAACACCATCCCTCTCTGAATGTCCATCTTCTGAATCCCTCTAAGCAGCAGCCCTACGTTGTCACCAGCCAGTGCTTCGTCGAGAATCTTCTGGAACATCTCCACGCCGGTGACGGTGGTGTTTCTTGTTTCCCGCAAACCTACAAGGTCAACCGTTTCCCCGACTTTGATAGTGCCACGCTCGACGCGGCCGGTGGCGACGGTTCCACGTCCGGTGATGGAGAAGACGTCTTCGACGGCCAGGAGGAAGGGGAGGTCGGTCTGGCGCTGGGGGATGGGAATGTAGCTGTCGACTTCGTCCATGAGTTGATAGATTTTGTCAACCCAGTCGTTGTCCCCGCGCTTGATGGCGGGGTTGGCCATCAGAGCTTCTAGGGCTAAGAGCGCGGAACCCGAGACTATGGGAGTGTCGTCTCCAGGGAACTCGTAGGAGTTGAGAAGGTCGCGGACCTCGAGGTCGACGAGCTGGAGGAGCTCTTCGTCGTCGACTTGGTCTTGTTTGTTCAGGAACACCACCATGTTGGGGACTCCGACTTGCTTGGCTAAGAGGATGTGTTCCTTGGTTTGTGGCATGGGGCCGTCGGCGCCGGAGACCACCAATATGGCGCCGTCCATCTGGGCGGCGCCGGTGATCATGTTCTTGACGTAGTCGGCGTGGCCGGGGCAGTCCACGTGGGCGTAGTGGCGGTTCTCGGTCTCGTACTCGACGGTGGCGGTGTTGATGGTGATGCCGCGGGCGCGCTCCTCCGGGGCGGCGTCAATCTCGTCATACTTCTTGGGGGCACTGTTGCCGAGGGCGGCCAGGGCCATGGTCAGGGCGGCGGTCAGGGTGGTCTTGCCGTGGTCCACGTGCCCGATGGTGCCGATGTTCACGTGGGGCTTCTTCCGCTCGAATTTGCCGCGGGCTGCGCGGACGGTGAGGGGGCGGCGGGGGGAGGTGGTGGTGGTGGAGGGGGTGCGGCGGAGGACGGTGGTGGGATGGAGGAAGGAGGAGGAGAGAGGGGTTAGTTTGTGGGTGTTGGTGGTGGAGCGGAAGGGTGTGGAACTAAGAGAAGAGGATGAAGAAGAAGAAGAAGAAGATGATGCATGGGGGAATAGTATGAGTTTGGAGGATGCTGTTGCTGAAGAAACTGCCATGGTTGGAGAATGGGGAATTTGAGATAGAGAGGAGAAGCGTGTTAGTGTAATGAGTAACGTAAAATTATGTATTGTTTGTGTTATCTGTGTGGATGAATGGGTAAAAGAGGGCCTCATATCTGTTCTATCTTCTTTCTGCCTCAATTTTGGAGGGACGCACCGGATCACATCTTTTTTACTCTCTCTCCCTCCTGTTAACCCAAGTCAAATGCATACGAAGCAAGGTTGGTGGATAAATGTTAAAATGTTTTTCTTTTTTTGATTAAAATAAATGTTAAAATGTTGATTTGTTTTTTGTGGTAAATTTTAGTATTTATCGATTTTTGCTGATTTAGGTTTTGCTTTTTTATGATTTTTTTTTTTAAAATTTGCTTTTGATATTTTCATTTGTTTACTTTTTTGTTTTTGTTGCTATATATTGATATTTATATTTGTTAATTATTTAAGTTTTTATGTTTACCATATTTATACTGTCAACAAAAAAAAAAAAATGTTTACCATATTTATTCATTAAAAGGGAGGGAAGATTCACTTTTATTTTATTGGTGTACAAACACAACAAAAAAGATTGAACTAAATTCTTATGCATCTAATCTAATTTTTACTAGTAGGTTGATTTTAGTGGATAAGGATTCACTTTTATAATTTAACTTATTAATCTACGGAGAATTAAAACTTTCAAGATATAAAATTAAATGAATTTATATAAAAAATTATAAAGACCTTGAATATTAAATTAAATAATGAATATAATATATTTTTAGTCTTTTATGTTTTCGATTATATATTTAGTTTGGTTCTTAATCTTTTAAAATTTTTAATTTAGTTATTTATATTTTTAAAGTAAGTCAAAATGATACTTTTAAAACAATAATCGTTCTTGATTTTGGAACATAATTTTGAATCATTTTTTACTTATTTAATAAGTGAAACTTGTTCCATTAGATTCAGGTACATGAAAATAACTATAGAACCCAATTGATGTTAGAACTAAAATCACGTGAAAATTGAGTTTCATAAGCAAACAAAAAATAATCTAATATTAAAATTTTCTACTTTAAACTAGTATTTTAGCTTGTACATTGCACAGAATAAATGTTTATTTTATACAATTAATTTTTTTTAATAAATAAATACTTCTAAATATATAAAGTATATTATAATTAAAATCTATAATAAATAAATATTTTTAACATATAAATTATATTTTAAATTTATGATAAATAATTTATATTGTGATATATTGCTATTTTTAATTATTAATAATTTCTTTTGAAAAAAATCAAGTTAAAATTAAAGATATTAAACGAAATAAGAAGTTAAATTAAATCATTTAATTGGTATTAAAACTTAAAAACATCAGAAGATATATTAAATACGTGTTAGAAATGTATTTAAATTTTGAAGATACAAAATATATATATATATATATATATATATATATATATATATATATATATATATATATATTTGAAACTGGTTTCTGATATTTAGTTTCAGCTTCTTAAGTAGTTTAGTTGATATTAAACTTGTAAGAGGGTATATCAGATGAATATTATGAACATATTTTAATTTTAAAGATAAAATATATTTGAAATTTATTAATATTCAGTTACAACGATCATTTAATTGATATTAAAATCATAAAAGATATACTAAATGCGTGTTAGAAAAGTGAAGTTTATTACTTCATGAGCAAAAATTAGATTAGAGAGTATTCAAATGAAAATAAAAGTGAGAAAAGTAAAGAGCTTTTTTTTTACTGTAGAAAAGTGAAGAACTGAAAAAATAGATAGTCAATCTTACACATTTATACACAAAAAGATTTGAGTGTAAGTTTATTTTTTTATAATATTATTTGGTTAATAGATATTAAAAATAGTTGATTATAATAATATACTAGTGGGTTGAATAATCAAAACATCATAATTGCAAATACAGTTATGCAAAAACCTCTATAAAGAGACAATATTATAATCTACAACTAGGTTAATAGTTAAAGAGTCAATTGGAATGAAATTAATTTTAATATAAGTTTAGGATGAATTGTCCTGTTAATTTTTTTTATATTTTACTCTAATTATTAAGTTCATTCCGCGAGTTATACTAAAATTAATAGCCAAAAACTTCAACAAGTGAAATAACAATGTCTGAAAACATGGGATAAAAGAGTTGAAGAAAATAAAAAAAATCCTTGTCAACAACTTCAACGTATGAAAACCAAATTCCACACGTACATATAGAAGCCTAACCACTTGAGAGGCTCCACATCCACGTGGCGTTTTCCCAGCGTTGTTCCTTAATCCTTGATTGCGACGGGTATTTGATTCATGTCTCCACGTTAAGTGGACTTGCTGGAAGCTAGATCACCATAACAAGGCCATAAGCTAGATCCACCCTTTAGTTTGGATCAAAAGTAAAATACATTGGAAAAAAATAAAAAAGGAAAAAATAAAGTAAAAAATATTGTTTAAATAGATAAAAATTAGAAAAAAAAAGGAAATGGAATTTTATTTATTTATTTAGAGGAATAGAAATAAATAAATAATAATAAATATTAATTAAAATAAATTAAATTTGACTTAAAAAATTGAAGCTTTTATTAGATTATTCGTTCTTAATATGAATTATTTTTTTATTTTTTTATGAATAAAAACTAATTTGTTTTCTTAAAATATTTTTTTTTTTTAAAAAAACGAGACATCTCTTCTCTCCTCTCATTTCACAGCTCACATAAGAGGGGAATTATTTTTTTGGTGTGGCTCGTAAAATTAATTCTCATTCTGTTTAATTTTTACTCATCCAAACCATGGAAGACTATTCTATCTTTTCTATTTAATTTTATCTTATTTCGTTCCTTCCTAAATATACTCAACCAAACAAGACACTCTTAGTCAATATATAAAATTTCGTGTAATATATTAAGAAAATGAAAAAAAAATGAGAATTCATAATTTATAATATTTCAAATGAAATTTTAAAATTCAGATCATTTTTTAAATTGTGATTCAACCACACTTGTGCATGAACATCAATACAATGTTTGGATATTTGAAATACAGTGAAATAAAATTATTTACAATGATTAGAAACAAAAGTGAAAAGAGTATAATCATACTATTTTTATTCTGTTTAAATAATTAATGTGGTGAAAATAAAAAAATAATAGAAAATTTTCAAAATTTAAGTTCCAGCATAATCTAAATTATCCAATCATATGACAAATTTTAAATCCAAATTGAAGGTTTTTTTTTATGTATAATGGTGGCAATGAAACTTGAATCTAAAATCGTCTCATATATTATTCAAATCTCTCGTTACTAAACCGACTTCAGTGGATAAATTTTATATTTAGACATGTTGAGTGAAAAGTGATTTTAAAATAATTATTTTATTTGGATTACTTCAAAAATCCACATTTTATATAAAAATTATAAAGTATGAAATTATTTATTTATATTAGTTAATTTTTATATTTAAAATAAAAAATTGTTGGAAATAAAACGAGAAAATAAAGATTAGTTAAAAAAAATAATCTAACAACTTCTAATAATAAGTTTCTAAATTTTACTTATAATGAAAGCCCGGGTTTTTCTCATAATTTCTTTTTATTACTTTGATAATTTTGTCAAATAAATCATAACTTTCATTAAAAAAAAATTTGACTTAAAAAATATTTTTAAACATTGAAGAGGGTTAGTGTAGGAATAGAAAAAAGTAATGTTGTGTGTAATTAAAAAAAAATCAGGAAGTACAAGTGTAATTTGTTTAAATAAAATTTTAGTCCCTTATCTACTTTTTTTGTTTTGGTTTGGTTTCTTAAATTTAAAAAGTTTCACTTTGTCCCTTAAAGTGCCTCTATTAGACCAAATTGATTTTTTCGTTAATTTATCACACTAACTTGGTCATCTTGATGACATGTGTCAAACTATAAGAGATGTCACGTTAGTAAAAAATGACACCCTTAGTATAAAAAATTAACATAATGACTAATTTTGTCTAACAAATACACCTCAAGGGACTAAAGTAAAAAAAAACACTTAAAAAATAAATTAAAACAAAAAAAACTATAGATAAAGAACCAAAATTTTATTTTACCCTAAAATTAATCATTGTGCAAGTACTTGATCTATTGTCCACTCCTATTTTATCTGTTATTTTATAAAGCTATTTTGTTATTATTATTATTTTGTTTGTTTGTTTCAATATTAATAAGTGAAAAAAAGAAAATTTATAGAATGAAAATAATATTAAGTATTTCTAGGACCTTGAAATACGAAACCAATACTACAACGATACCGTTCGGATTTATTAAGGTTGAAAAATCAAAGAAACAAACTCAATTTTCTTCCAAATGCATACAAAATGGTTGACTAGCAATTTGATAGAAAAATTCTTAAATATATTTTTAGCCTCTACAAATATAATTAAATTTAATTTTAAAACTTTAAAATATTTTATTAATTTTATTCCTCATAAACTTTAAATTTTTTAAAATAATTACTTAATAATAATCTGACATTCATCAAGTTATTTATAGTCTCAAAATGTTAAGAATCATACGGTTTACTAAAATTTCTTCCTATAGAAAAAAAAAAAAAAAAGGAAATCTTTCTTCTTCTTTTTTTTGTGATAGAGAAAGCAATTCAACTTAAAATTGTTCATTATTGACATGTTTATCAAGAGTACAAATGCTCAAACAGATACGGCATCTTGAAACCAGAATATTATAAACCAGAAACGTAACATCACAAAAAACGCCGATGTTAGAGTTTAGTTTGTTTACTCTTATAACCACATTAAAATAGAAGTGAAAAAAAGTCTAATTTTTATATCGATTTGAAATTTTATAATATTTTTTCTATAAACTTATTTTTTTTATATAAAAATCTAAGCCACTATACTTCAAATTTAATTGCAATAAAAATCAATTTTATAGAAGATCATTTAAAATCAAGTTTCCAAATACTGCCCGAGCCCAAGTCAGTAATGCCAAAATTATGAAAATACTTTGGCAGCTTAATGAAAAATAATCCAGAGGAGAACCAATTCCAAGTTTCCAGTAGTTGACCTCAAAGCCCAGAAATACTAGATGGGAAGACCTTTTAGCAAAGTGAAATGACAAGAAGTTATATATGTACAAGTATACACTTTCTATAGTTTAATGAATTGTATCAGACTATTTACAGATGTGAAATGAAATCCATATAATCCAGTCTCAAGACCTATCAGCTAATTTCTCATTTCAACCCCATATTTTTTAGGTAAATGCAGATATAGCATTTAAGTCCTCCAAGCTCTTAGCACGTTAAGACATCCCTCAATGAAATTTCTCCTGCAAAGATGACTCCCCAGTTAACCCAGCTGCATTTCCTCTTCTTGACATCACATATACCAAGAACACTCGTGCCATTAAAAATTACCTTCTTGAGCATGAATTATGAAACCCAAAATATTAACAGTGTGTAAGTTCCAAGCAAAAAGCAAGATCACAACTTCTAAATTTCACTCCTAAATCGAGCTTTCTAAGTGCCAGAACTACCATAAACCACACAAAGGGACATTTAGATTAATGAAGGGCAAGCCTCGCCTACATTTCACCGCCAGGCATCTGCAGGTTGCATATATTTAGGACCTTCTGGCACATTTCTGGAGGAAGCTCCTTCAAAAGATCCAAGACAGCTAATTTGTGCTTCCTCTTTAGTTCATCTAACTCCTCTCTTTGTTTAACCAACAAATTCTCCAGTTTCGTTGCTATTTGATTGATGTATTCTGTTTCAGAATCTTTCAAACTTGGAGATATTTCTTTCTGAGAAGATTTTTCACTGGAAGGGGAGTCAGCAGTCTCATCACATTCCTTCTCAGCAGTACCATCAACACAATCATCAGCAGAAATATCACCATTTGCAGTCAGGCTGCCTTCCTCAGCATTCGCATCTGCTTCTTTAGAGAAGTGTGAAGTAACAGGCCGAGATGGAGAATTTCCACCAACTCCCCTTGGTGAATCTGACCAGTACTTACGACCTGAAGGTAATATTTCTAATGCAAGACTGCCAGGAGAAGCAATGGAATCATTTTTCATAGAAGAGGCCTCTGGCCTAGTTTCAGAGGTACAGCCTGAATCTTGACAATCAATGTCAACAGGAGTTTCACTGGAATTCCAACTAGG
Organism: Pueraria montana var. lobata; assembly: GCA_026413185.1. NCBI lineage: Eukaryota > Viridiplantae > Streptophyta > Magnoliopsida > Fabales > Fabaceae > Pueraria > Pueraria montana. The sequence goes on along the minus strand of CM048652.1, from coordinate 26,984,440 downwards.
ATTGTGATATTGAATTTCAGAGTCAATCATCCTAGCAATAGTTGTAACATCTTGATCAGTAAGTTCCAACTCCTCAACCATTTCACTAGCAACAGAGGTTGAAGTGTCTGCTTCAATATCAAAAGGAAAGTGGATATTGCGAATATTACCTGCACGGAAATGAACATCAGAACCGATGAAAAAGCAAATAGATAAACCCTCTTTGGATTAAAAACAAGAAAAGAAATGAGAGAAGACCTGAGGAATCTGCAATTCGCAATTTTAAAAATATTGTATTATTATCTCTCCTCTGACCTTCCACCGTGAATTCCCTACTTGTCTCAACAGAATTATCCTCAGCAATAGCTAGATTATGAGAATTATTTCCTGCATTCGATACATCAGATAGTAAACAAAATAAGATAACTGTGGAATTTAGATGCAAAGTATATTTACCTGAATGATGGGTTTGAGATCTTGAAGATCGACCTACACTTTCATTATCATAATCTGACTGAAGGAAGGGATCCATCAAGAGGTCCTTCGCAGACAACCGTTCAGATACATGAGCGATACACTTTTCAATAAATGCTTTAACTTCAAGATCTGTCACCTTTGCCAATGATGCCGGCTTTATTCCCTACCAGGAAAGGAAACAACAATAATAAACATAAAGATAATAAAAGACAATAAGGGCCCATTTGGTTTGAGAAAATGGTCTCTATCTCTGTTTTCACTAATAATTAAAAAAACACCTTTTTTCTGCTTTTGCTATGTTTCCTATTTTTAAAGATTTGGACAAGAGAGGGTGAAAACAATTGGACATTTTTATAATTATTAGTGAAAACAGAAAATATAAATGGAAAATGTTTCGTTGAACCAAGCAAGCCCGTAAATACCAGGAGTACCATTCAATCAAGACTTCTGGACAGTTATTTGATTCTTTGCCCAGCATATCAATAAGACTATGGAGACAGACAAATATTTTTCAATGTTTGAATTAAAAAATTTCCAGAATGATGTTCTTTTTCTGCAAGCTTTACAACCCTTAAAGGATCTAATCCAGCCACTTCTGAAGTCCACTTAAAACCTCTAGAATCTAGATCATATCTCTAGTAACTTCATACATAAGAAAAGCTAAAACCTGACATGATTCCTATTGAAGAAGATATGTTAACCATCATTCTCTAAAGAGGAGCACTATCAATGCTACTCCTTCTAACACACTCTCTACTATAGTTAAATATTATTGAAGACTACAATATCATGAACAAGACTCAAAAAACAAGAAGTGAGACCATAAAATTTTGTGATTGCCAATAGTGGAGAGTGTGTTCAAAAGAATGTATTGCTAGCATTTCTCATTCCCTAGAAGCCAATTAAAATTCAGGTTCAGCAACTGGAGAAGAAGAAAAAACACCAATTCAGATGTTCTAGGATTTATTTTTTCGTCTTTAAGCCATCCAATACTTTTGACTAGCTCACTGGTGAAAACAAGCAATGGGGCAAAAAAGAGCTATAATTTGGACTGTATGATTGAGTAGTTCAAAAAGATTCAGATCATGGAAATGTCATGATTTTACATCTTAGTTAAAGAAGGGCCAGCAGAAGTGGTCTTATGATCTTATATTCTTTTCAAGTTGAAGTGTAAATTGTTGTACTACTAGGGTTTGACAAACATCACAGTCTCTAAAAATTTAAATAGCTTTCACAGTGCATCGAATACTATATCCATCTCCATTGAGATGAAATGAATAATTATAATACCAGTGTTGCATCACATGTTAAGTAAAATAGTCCCAACATTTTGAAAATAGAGCATTTAACTTACAGATGTCACTTTCTTGTATATTTGAGCAGCATTGCTACATTCAATATACGGGTACTCAACGGTTACCAACTCTAGCAAGCACATGCCAAAAGCGTAGATGTCAACAAGCTCGTTGTATTCCTCTTCATAAAGTTCTGGGGCCATGAACTCAGGGGTACCTAGGCTCATAATAAGAATTACAAATGCTTTCAGTAACAAGATTCCCACAGTAGTCCACATAAGAAAAATATAATAAATGTAACAATTTCACAGAAAATGTTACCTATGACACTGTGAGCTGAATTGGCCTGTTGAAGGATAGCTGCCAATCCTAAGTCACCAATTTTCACCTCCCCTTGATTCCCATTGACAAAAATGTTATCACACTTAAGGTCTCGATGAATAACCGGTGGATTGTGACTGTGAAGATATGAAAGGCCTTCCAAAATCTGCTTAGACCATTTCTTCACAGCTCTCAAATCAACATGCTTATGTTTCTTCCGGTATCTAAATTAAGAGACTAACTTAAAAACCAAAGCTCACCAAAGTCACAAATAAAACCGATACACAAAATGAAAGAGACTCACTGGCGTAACGTTCCTGAGGTGAAAATTTCAGTAATGAAGTTGATGTTCTCATTCTTGGCGTCAACCCATGAGTTGTAAAACTTAATTATATTCTTATGCTTCAAAGTCTTGAGCAAATGAACCTCTGAATAAAGTCGCTCCAAATCTTCAGAGTTACGCAACAGATCCGCCACCTTAACCTGATTCCAAGCCACTTCAATCCCTTCCAACTCATCAAACGCTCGATATCTAAATTCCCATTTCACTGTTAAGGACAAACAAAAATCCCTAAAACGAATCCATGCTACTTATACATATTAATATTTATTTATTATTAATTAAGCGTACAAAAATTCAGAAACAGAAAAAGGATACACTTTCTTGAAAGCCCCTTTCCCTAAAACTTCCTTGTACTGCAGAATAATCCAGCAAATCAAATCAGATAAATCCAACCATCTTACAATACATTGCAAAACAAATAAACAATGAATTGATAAAATTAAATAATGAGGAAAACGAGAGGGCGTAACAAAATGCATAAGGTTCAGCATTGAGCATGGAATTTCAGAGCTGAAAAGTAGAACGATAATGGAAAAGAAGGAAGAGAAGTGAAACTGACCCGACCATAACGACATGTGGGATCAACCTCGACGAACTCGATGTCGGGATCGTCGAGGTCTTGTTCGGAGGAATCCTGCGGCATTGGCAAAAACCCTAGCTAGGCAGAACGAAGTGGTCGATGGAGAAGAGAATAAGGGAAGAGAAAACGAATGAAAATTATTGCTATTATCGTTAGAATTAGGAAGAACACGATGACGGCACAATGGTGGAGGACCAGCTAGGTGGTTGTCGTTGTCGTAGTTGTTGTTGTTGGCAGGGTCAAAACCTAGAATGAAATGGTTTCCATTGAAACGCTCCCTTTTCGTTGTCGCTTTGATTTCTTATGATTTTCTTGGTTCCAACGACGAGGAAGGGTGCGTGCAGTGTAGGTTCCACGAGACGCAACTAACGTAACATAATGTTGTTATTATCTTAGGCAGGCCAAGTCAAATACTATCTTTTATAGCGTCCAAGGCAAAGTGGTCGGCTACTACCACTCTCATTTATTTATTGGTCAGTTTAAGATATTAGGATCGGATTCATTTTATGGGTTTGGACTTGGCTTGGTTTTTGCTTGGAATTTCTTGACTAATGACTTAGCCCATTGAGTTTTTTTTTTTTTTTTTAAATTATTGCAAGTAATAAATATTTATTTATATAATTTAAAATTTATAATACATAAATATTTTTAAATATCTAAATTATATTATAATTAAAATTTATAATAAGTAAATATTTTTTAACATGTAATTTATATTTTAGATTTATGATAAATAATTTATATTGTGAAACAATGTTATTTTTATTTATTGATAATTTTTTTAAAATGATAAAAGTTAAATTAGAATTAAAGATATTAAAAATGATAAATTGATAGAAGTATTAAAGATATTAATATTGAAATTCAAATTAGAACTAAAGATATTAAAAATCTGTAAAAACAATCTCATAAAAAAAAGTAGTTAAAAACCGTCTTGTTAAAAAATAACAGTTAAGAGAGAGATAAGTGTAGATTTCACTATTTCAGTAATATAATATTTAAAAGAAGTTAATTACACTTAAATACAAGTATTCATGTAGTATTTAATGTTATTGATCGAGCTGTTTGTGTGAGTGTTTTAATCGAGCTGAACACGTCAATCAAACAAGTGTATGATAAGTAGAATCTCAATCTCCAATCAACTAAGACTATTTAAAATATGATATAACAGAATGAAGCAAACATAAGGGTTTATTTTCTCTACAAAATTGAAGAATAGTCCTGATTTTGGTACCGAGCCACCTAATGGTAGTGGTGGTCAACCACCACAGGTTTCTTTCAGGGATATGGTTATGAGCAACAAAGAAGTGCTTTTAGAAAAAAAATGAGTATATCTAGTGAAACTAAATATGCTGACTCGCCAACTCGGTGTTTGATGGCCTATACACTCCTTGGCAGGATGTGCTAGTGATATCAAATTACCGGGTAAAATTATTGGGTTTCAAATAGTGTGTGAAAGATTAACATTGACTATTGGTAGGATAGATTAATATTTGTAAGTACATAAAAAAATTAAGTGACTTTTAAAAATAAAAAAAAACTCACATTATTTTTGTGTTTTAATCTTCACCATTATTTATGATAAAATTTAGGGTAAAATATATTTTTTATCCCTATACTTTCACTTAAAATTAATTTTAGTCCCTGTACTTTTAAATCGATCATTTTGGTCTTTAAACTTCGAAAAATATGTGGATTTAATCTCTTCCTTTAATGATGTTAATGTTGTTAAGGGACTAAATCCACATGTTTATCAAAGTTCGTGGACTAAGATGGTCGATTTGAAAGTATAAAGACTAAAACCAATTTTAAGTGAAAATACATGGACTAAAAATATATTTTACCCTAAAATTTAATAGTTATGATTTATTTTTCACATTCTCACATAAAAAATGATCCTCTCACTAAATATATTCCATGTGTGTGTGTGACAATATAGTATATTGTTAGGATTTGTTTTTTTTGGAGAAATACATATGGTTTGATATCGATATTGTTACACGACTATCATGACTAATATAAAAATTTCAAGAAATCATTGAGTTGGACATTAAATGGTTTCCATTCCTGTGGTGATTGTTTAAAATTTTAAGCTAACAAGTATATCTTCCATGGATTCTCAATTCTGACCATTCAGTTTCAGTGACTTATACGTTTCGTTATTATACAAACGTGGGTACATTTATTTATTCGAACACTACTTCATGGGCAAGGTGCTCCCCTCCCGCTATGCAAAGCAATTGTATGAAGAGTGTGGAAATTGGGAAAGAATGATACTGTGGGAGCTGGAATATTCTACTGGATTACCTTCCATAGGATGCTATTCTAATTTGAATCGTGCGACGTACGGAATTTATTAAAAAAAATTAAATGATACAAATAATATAATTAAATAAAATAATTTGATCAAACAACGTAATATATAAAGAATTAAGATTTTATGTTTGATATTACGTAATAAATAAAATCACGTGATCATCGAATCAGACGGTAAGCAAGTTACTGATGGCTTGCAATACTGTGATTCTGTTCATTCAGAATTTGGTTCTATTCTTCATAAATGTAAAGAAGCTCTCAACCATATCCACAACTCTTTAATGAGTTTTGCTCCTAGACAAAGTTAATCAAGTCACTCATGGCGTCTAGATTTTTTTGCTAATTCACATTGTTTCTTATATTCATACATTTATTATGAATGAAATATATGAGGTTCTTTCCTTAAAAAAAAAAGATTTTATGTTTGATTAATGTATTTATTTATTTATTTATTCCTATTTTCTGAAAATATTTTTTAATATTTAATATGTTAAAATAGAAAATGAGTATTTTTTTTATAACCATATTATTTGACTCATACTTTTAAGTTATTCATGAATTATAGATAAAAATTTAAAATAATAAGAAAAAAGACTACACTGATGGTGTAAAATAGTTTTACATCATCATCAATTATAAATTATCGTCAGTCAATTATTATAAATGCATTGACAATGTAAAACAGTTTTACATTATAATTCAATTCAAAACTCTTCTGAGGTCGGTTTGTACTCTAGAGCAACTGATACTTTGTGGGAAATGAGTGGGTATCTATAAAAGACACTCTACCATCAAAGTCAATAATAATCCACCAAAATGAAAATGTATATTAAATATTTTCCATATGCAATGGCACTAATGTTATTTATAGGATTCTAAGATATGTTAAATTCTTTCGTACGAGGCCTAAGGCTTCTTAAAGACCGTGATACTTTTTTTGAAAAAAAGATAAATGAATATATTGAATGCTATTAGAGCATCTCAAGAAATCCACCAAAGTTTCTCTACTACATTTTTAATAATATTCCACACTTTCTGTAATGCCACATCACATTTCTTACTTTAAACAATTCAATTAACTTTTTACTCCAATCAAAAAATTGACCAAAGTTTCTCAAATGGACCCCACAATATATCTAATTATTTTATATTTTATTATTCATCTTAATTTCAAGTTAATATAATTAAATGTCAATTGTTAAATAATAGATAAATATATAATGCATTTTAATTAAATAAAGTTTAACTTTCTAAATTAAAATACATAAAATATAATACAAATTAAAGTTAATAATAATAACTTTTAAAATACATCAAACACAAATAACCTATAATTAATAGAGTTCAATTTTGGTTATTCTCACGTCCAAAACGTTCCCAAATATGCTTCACTAAGTCTGCTTGAAGATGACAATGTATTTCCTTTTGACGCATATGTACTCTCCTTTCTAAATATCTTCTAAAATCGGGATGATGTCCATTAAAAACTTCAGGTGTTGAGACATCATTGTCTGGACCATCGTATGAAAAATCAATATTGAAATTATATTATTCTCGTTCATATATTGACAATCATATTATGCAATATTATGCATGCATTCATTATGTGCTTCAATGTATCCATGCTCTAAGATCGTGTCAGGCCACGTATAATTGCAAATCATGATTGAAGCACTCCAAAAGCTCTTTCTACATCTTTTCTTGCTGCTTCTTGACGTTGGACAAACAATTTTCTTTTTTCTCCTAGTGATATTGAGATGGTGCTCGTGTCTTCAATCTTCATTCACTCATCTCTTTATTTTTATTTTTAAAATTTCAGCATTGATAGAATGTGTTTCTCATCTTCTTTATTCTTCACAAACAATTTGTGGACACAAGAAACATCGCGCCATCGCCAACCACCATATGGTCTCCTCTTCGGCGTACCCTTCTCTAACCACCATAGGGTCTCCTCTTCGGCATACCCTTCTCCTGTGCATGGCCCCTCTTTTGGGCCTTCCAACCACTTCCAACCCTCTCTAGTCCCTTTTTTCTTTTATTATTGTCTATTTCTTATTTTATTTGTTGATTTTATTGAATGTTCTGAAATTGAAACAAATTTGATAAATGTGTATTTCATGCTTGGTTTGAGTACTGAGCTTTTCACCGAAAAATTGAGATTGCAATATCACCTACAACTTTGCCTTTTTTGATAGACAAAAATCGATGCAACCCACTCGTATTACCCGTAACCCATATCACCCGAAACCCGACAAAATCGAAGAGCAAAACGGTCGGTTGCGGTTCTGAATTTATGATCGTCGGTTTTGATCGGTTTGAGCATATTTGGCCCGAAATCGACCGTAACCGACCGCTGCTCACCCCTAATGATAGGTGTAAGTGAGGTGTTTAAAATAAATTAATACTCAAACCCAAAGGGTTGGCGTAATGGTGTAAAGCCCCACTGTGTTCATATGGGGGAACGATCTATTTAACAGGAGAACCCGTGTTCGATTCCCTCCGTGTGCAAAATTCCATTGGGACAGTGACAGCCACGCACCGCGAGCGGAATTAGTCTTTGACCCAGTGGATTTGGGGACACTCCTGGTTTCTGACCCAGGACCAAAAAATAAATGAATGCTCAAGATCATTACTTTTTTCTTTTTTTCTTTTTTTATGTTGTGATAAAATAACTTTGCTCCAAATCGTTGACTTTATTCAATGGTTGATTCTTAAAGATAAGGTATTTTTAGGGGTGTACACGGGTCGGGTTGGGCCGGGTTTGGCTAAACCCGTTACCCGACCCGATCAAAATTTTATAGGTTGGATTGGATCGGGTTTGTGCAATTTTATTGTGAAATCTGATCCGATCCAATCCGTTCAAAAACAGGTTGGGTTGATCGGGTCAGAACATTTAAAAAATATTTTTTATTTCGTAAAAATTAGAATTTTTTAGAACAACAATTTGTTTTTGCCTAGAGCTTTGCAAATATATAATTTCTACATATCCTCCAAAAAGACCAAATTGTGACAATATTTGATTAATAAAATGAATGGTTTCAATGCTAATACAAATATTTTATTTTAAATAGATATTAGCATGAGAAAACATAAACAAAATCAAGACAAAAAATAGAAACAATTAAAAAGAAAAATATAATTCATGTGTATATAAATTAATTTTATGGTACGGGTCGGGTCGGGTCACGAGTTCAAAATGCAAAACCCGTTACCCGACCCGTACACTATCTGGTTGGATCGGGTTGGCTTCAGGTTTGACTCGAACTCTAAAAAAATTCGATCCAAACTAATTGGGTCGGGTTGGGTTGGGTTGGGTTCACGAGTTACTCATACCTGTGAACACCCTAGGTATTTTAGAGGCTTTTGCTATATCCACTCTCCTTTTTTGCTAAGTACACTCCCATTAAATTTGTTTTATTTTTTTTCCTTATATACCCTTTATACACATAACATTTATACAAAATTATTATTTTGAAAAGTAGTTTCCAGAATACAATTTTATTTTTTAACTTCCGAAAAGTACTTTCCAGAATATTATTTTGTGTTCCGGAAAGTACTTCCCAGAATGTTAAAAAATAAAATTGTATTTCGGAAAGTACTTTCCAGAACACAAAATAGTATTCCAGAAAGTACTTTCCATAAGTTAAAAAATAAAATTGTATTCTAGAAAGTACTTTCTGGAATGTTAAGAAAAACATCTAAAAAATTTCAAACAGAATACTAAAACCATTAAAAATCTCATATAAAGAAAAAATTGTACAATAATGAAGCAATTGAAGTAGAGAAAACATATAATTGATATTGGTCCTTTAATCTAAATGACTCTAAGAGGCGTGTCGTTACAGCAACTCGAAGTTTGGAGGATGAAAAATCCTAACACTAAAGCAAGAGACTAAGCAAGGGAAGAACAACGGGAGACCAGAGTAAGAGATCAAAGGGATGAAGGGAGGGAAAGAGATTAGGGAGTGTAATGAAAAAGAAGAGAATGTGTTGTTACTATGAAAAAAGGGAGTGTGTTGTTGCATTGAAAAGGAGGGTATGCGGGGTAGAGAAGAAGGTTTGAAGGGGAAAGGTTATTTAAGTAATTGAATTTTAGAAAAAAGGAAGGGGAGTGTACTTAGCAAAAACTGGGAGTGGATATAACAATAACGTATTTTAGATTGACCTAGCTCGCTATACGGGTTGAACTGTAAGTCCAATTGGCAATCCATAACAGGCAATTGATAAACATACCCTCCTTACTTATTTAATATACTTCCCTAATCATATATCAGCCCAACCATGAACGTGGCATCGGGTTCTCCTGCATTAATAAATAGACCCTGATCTGCGTACCTTTTTTCTTTCTTATTTTTGGTTGATATTTGTTATTTCTTATTTAAATATTCTTTCAACAAAAAAAAAACATTTATCTGTTAACCAAAAAAAAAAAAACTTCCAAGTCAACTTTAAGATGGATCATGATCATTTAATGGGAGTGGAAAATCAGTGACTAATCAATCTTTGGGGGTAAAAATCAGATAACATACTTTTTTTTTTTTTTAGTATCAGAGATTTACAATAATCATACACTCTTTTAACAAACTGAGCTAGACTCCTTAATAACAGATAACATACTTTAACACACAAACATGGACTCCTTTTATTGTCTAACATTTCATTGTTCCATCAGTAAAAATTTAACCAAAGTTACCCCAAAGGAGAAGTTTGTTTAGGTACACTACTATGAAAACCTGATTGTCCAGCTCCAGCACTTGTCCCTTAGTGAAAAGACATATATTAGTCAAGTCGAGTGAGTTCAACACTTGATGACCTCCAAACGAATCTACTCAGAGACATTGTGTGACCTATGCATGTGTGGTTTTGCTTGTGTCGTGGAGAGGCATGAGCCCTGAGCTGAGCAGACCAGGCTAAACGAGCAAAATGAAGATGTGGCCCATGACATTAGTGGTCCCAGTGATGGCCTTTTATTTTTGGTAAGATTCCAAGTACGGCTGGAAGGAGTTCAGAATTTCTTGAATACTTTACTGCATGGGCTGGTGCTACTGACATATTTCATATCTACTTGCATTAGCTTTTCATAGCCAATTGAATTAAATATACATCCACTGACCAAAAATGGAAAAACAAATCAAATAAACATCCACTGGAATTCTATTTTTCTATTTATTTATGTATAATAGTTAAAGACCCTTTCAAACACCAACATTACATTGCTACAAATGGAATTGGATTCGGATTCTTGGAAAAATGACTCAGTTAATCCCTATAGTTATACAAACTTTATTTTTTATACCAAACAAAGTTTATCTTAAATTCTAGCCTATCTTCAAAATTAGACAATTTGATTAACATTCAATTTTTAAATTTAGTTCAATTTTAGATTGTAATGAATTAAACTTAGTTGATAATATTTAAAAAGAATTAAAAATATAAAATAAAATACTTAATACAAAAGAAATTGTGTAATTAAATAAAAAGAAAGAGGATAATTCTAAAACAGATTTCATTTAAAAGTAAGTATTTAAATTTATAATACGAACGTAAATTATGTAAAATTATTTGTTTAAAAATTATTAATAAACTTTGCTAGTATGAAAATTCAGATGTCATATTTTCATTTGCTGATGTTAATTTAAATTGTAATTAAAAAGTATAATGAAAACTATAAAGGTTATAATGGTAAAACTACTAGTACATAAATCATATTTCGACGATAGTATTAGGTAAGCATGAGTGTAATGTAACGACGGGAAGAATAGACAATGGGAAATCATTGAAAAGTTTTGGTTGACAGAGACCTTCATGTCTTTCAATGCTAATTTATCTGCACATATAAACATTATATGCCGTTCTAAGATCCATTCTAAGGCATAGTCATGTCTTATCTTGCTTAAGGGGGTCACATTTTTTTTTTAAAAATATGTTATAATTTTCACATTTTATATTTTTTTATTAATTATATCACCTATTATATTTATTTAAAGTATATACATCTCAAGATATCTCAAATGATGATTATTCTTTTATAATTCATCTTCTCTTATATAACTATAACTCTCCTTAATTTCCTCTCAAGTCAATAATCTTGTTAAAATTATTGCATCATGTTTGATTTAACTTTTAGAAATAACTAATTTTTTTATAATTTTTAAATAAAAATATTAAGTTCTTCCAAAATAACCATTTCCAAATGAAGGGGTTCATTGGTTGAAGATGATGTGTAAGTTGTTATAAACCTCTATATGTTAGAAATTCTTAACAGCAAGGATCAAATGTACAAAAATAACAATTCTAGAGATTTTTTTAAAATAATTTACAAGGACAAAAATAAAAAATCAAATAAATCACAAAGAAAAACAATACATTTAAGCCAATAATAAAATACTGGCAATTGATTTAGTGCCATTGAATAATTGTCACTGAAAATATATTTTTGTGTAGCGGTTACTCAAATAAAATTCATGCTAAAATATTATTCTGATGTTACACTTACACATGCCTTCCTACTTATTATGTGAAATTTTCTTTTGTCTTTCTTTTAACTTCTTTTGTGGGCGAGACTGGTTGCGGCTATTAAGTTTGAAAAAGTTGGAATGTTATCCAATTGCATGTGGAGAGTGATCATTAGGTAAGGCTAAGGTCAAATTCAATCACTAGAATATATAACTCCCTTCCCCTTTCTTAATTTGAGGGCTAATTGATGACTTGAAACAAAGACTCTTTTGTCTTGAAGCAAAATGATGAATTAGACTACACAATTTGAGATCAGATCTACAACTGCAATGATATCTCAATTACGTCAGACTTTCTCTATAATTACCATTCTTTGATTCCTCAGTCTTACCATTCTTCTTTGAAGAAAATGTTAGATTGCAAGCATTAAGGCAGCACAAAGCAGACAGAATATTTAGTGCATGCATTCTATTCTATAATATCTTAATCATGAGTAAAATTTAAATATTGAATCATATATATTCATAAGCAAGACACCAAAATAATAGGACTAGCAACAAAAATATATCTCTCGACGACACAATTTCTTGCTTTTCAGAAAGGTTTAAATACCTTTTTAGTCTTTGTAATTTAATATTTTTTTATTTTTCGTCCTTGCAAAAAAAAAATAGTTATAGTCTTTGCAAATTATGTTTGTTTTGTTTTGCGTCCTTATGATAGTTTAGATATCATTTTTTTCACTGTTCAAAGCGTTATCTAAACCACTTTAAGGACGAAAAACAAAACAAATATAATTTGTAAGGACTAAAACCAAAAAAATAATTTTGCAAGGACGAAAAGCAAAAAAATACTAAATTGTAATGACTAAAAAGATATTTAAGTCTTTCAGAAATGTTTTGAACTTCGAGTTACAATGAAATCTTTCTCCATTCTTTTTAGAAAGGTAAGAAACTTTTTCCTCTTATTTTTAAAAATTAGATAGGATAATGGACAGTTCTAAAAAAAACTTTACTAGCCATATATTTCAAGACTTATATTCATTAAAAAGTAGAGAAAAGACCTATCTATCATTGCTTGTCTTCATGAAGGGTTGTATGATTGAAATCATCTTGAACTTATTCAACTAATTACATTATTTGAGTGTGTTTATCATCATTGATTTTCAATATCTATTAATCACAAAATAAATATTCTAAAATATGTTAAGATACCATTTAACTAAATAATAATAGATCAACACTTAAAAAATAAAATTTTCTAACAAGCATCAAACCATGGTGAATATACCAAAGGGGTCTAGTTCAGTTGGTTGAGCAGGATGCATGAGTGTTGTAAACCCCTTGATACTGTCTTCGATTCCTACAAATAAAAAAAAAAACCGTGGTGAATATTATTAGATGGGATATGCTGTTAAAAAAAAAAAAAAAGTTATTAGATGGGATATGAACTCGTGCATAATATAAAGTTATCATATCATATCTTTACGGAGTGTTTGTTTCACCGATAATTTTTTTAGTCCTAGGAATATGTTTTCCTAGAAATATAACATGGGAATGTTATTTCCGGGTATTATTAAAAAATGTGTTTGGTTAATTATTAAAATTGGTTGGGAATATTTTTTATATTCCCAAGAATAATTAGAATATGTGTTTGGTTGAGTTATTTTTTCCTGGAAATATATATTATAATTACTAAAATATCCTTATTGTGTTAAATATTTTTTTTTACCAAATGTGGAAAAGGATAGATTTGGATTTTTACTCACGAAGATGGGTTTTATCCCATGGGAATAAATTTTTCCTACCCCCTCCATTGAGATTAAATACTGGCTGAAAGGTGGGATTATTGCTTTTCCAGGAAAAAATATACCCGGGATTAATTATTTTATTACTTCGTAACAAACGTAAGATAAATTTTTCCACCCCTGTATTCCCGGACTAAAAAAGTTATCCGTGAAACAAATGCCCACTTAGATTTCAAACTTAAGATTTTTTGTTAAGTTGGAACAATTCTACACCTAGTTAATTCACATTTAAGGGACAAGGTTATCTGTCAACCATGTCACACCATATTGGTAGTGTTTGTTTGTTTTAAACTTCCATAAAATAGATTTTAAATAATTAAATGTGATCAAAATATGTGTCTAAATTAATTTCAGATACAATGTATATATTAGAACGTTGTTATCATGTGGAAAATTGATTTGAAGTCTATCCAAACAAGTATAAAGTTATATAGTCAAAATATTTTCAAATAAGGAAAAGAAATATATTAAACATGGCTTTACTTTGGAAAGCCAACTATACTTTGTATGTGAGAAGTGATTAGAAAATGAGTAAAATAGAAAGAAATCAGGAGAAAGAGATAGAAAATAAACATAATTATTTTTAGTTATTTGAATTAAGATAAAAAATAAAAGAAATTAAAAAGTTAAATTTTCTATCCATTTAATTTTTGAATAGAAAACTAAAAATAAATTATATTTGAATATAAAACCACGAATTTATTTCTCTGAACTATTGAAGTGAACTTAAAAAAAATAAAGTGTATTTATAACTGTTAATTAGATTTTTTTTTGCTGAATATAATATATATATATATATATATATATATATATATATATATATATTTGCTGAACACTGTTAATTAGAAAATTAACAATTACAAATTTTGATAAAATTAAATATATCTATAACAAAATTTATAATTAATTACAATCTAAACTATTAATTTTTAATTAATAATTTTGATTATATTTTATTCTCTAATACACACTCTCATCTAAGCCGTCAAATCTTGAAAACATTGTTATTTTACATAAAATAATACATGCACTATCTTATTCTTAAAATAAGTGTAGTGTATTATATAAATGACAAAGTAATTATTTAATAAAATTAATGATTTCCTAACCACTTTTTTTTATCACTTATGGTGAAATTTGTTGGGTCTTTCATATTTTTTTTATTCTTGTTCATTATTTTTAGAGATAATGATATTTGAACACTCTAACTTTTTAAATATCTAGTTAAAACTCTTTATTTTTCTCAATTCTTTTTTCTCACATTATTATACACTCACTAAAATCAATCTAGTAATGAAGGATTTAAGTAATATATATGATCTCATAAGTTTTAATTATATTGCCTATATTACCTATGTTATAACTTCAACATGACTATTGTATATATAAAAAAAAAATAGAATAATTGAGGTTTGTTCTTATTACACTTGATATCTCTTCATTTTTTAATCTTACAAAAAATTTCTTCATTTTTGGATTTTTTTTACACCTACTTCCCCTCTTTAACATAAAAAACATTACACCAACCTCCTTAAAAAATTCGAAGTAATTTTAAAAAATGAAAATATAAAGTGTAACAAGAACAAATCTCATTAGGAATCAATGTAATTTACTAAAAAAATATTATCTATATTATGCACATATTTTTTATCACTCTTTAAATAACAATTTAGATGTAAATTTTTTTTTCAATAGACATTTAATTCAAACAATAAAAAGTGAAAGTGAGCAATTCTTAACCCACTTTTCTTGTCCAGCTTTTTTCCATTTTCCTCTTTTACTGAAGCAAACACACGGTTGGAGCTTGGAATATCAAATTTTCTCTTCCCCTTTTAGTTTTGACTGGTTATTCTTGACCTTGTTATAACTTGGACTGTTTCATGTGCAATCATGAATACACCAAATCTGGTGAAAAACGGCATCATCGCTGCTTCTATCTCTGCCTAGAAGTACGCACTTTTAAGTATACCCAATCAAAATCACCTGGGCTTAAAAAAAATTAAAAATTAAAATAAAAAGGCTTTTACAACTTCAACTTTAAAAGGTAAATTCAATCAAAATAAAATAAAGGATGAAGTATACTTTTAATTTTTCTAAATTTTTTAAATTTGATTTTAGTTTATCAAAGCATTTTTATCCTATTTTTGTCTTTTTAATTAGGAAATATTTTACTTTTGGTCCTCAAAGTACATTTTATGCCAGTGTATAATAGTTATTAGATATTTATTATAATCACTTTAAGAGTAAAAGTATAATATTTTTAAATTAAAAGGATGAAAATAGAATAAAATTTGTTTGAAGAACAAATAGAATTTGAAAAATTTTAAAAGAGCTAAAAATATATTTTATCCTAAAATAAATAATAGAGACCACCAAATATGCTAATAAACTGAGGTAAAGTTGTTCAGTTTAAATATTTGAGGGAGAATTTTATTATTCAAAATAGTTTTATTTAATTCGAATAAGATTATTCTCAGTAAAAAAATGTGATTAATAAAAAAATAAATAATAGAGGACAAATTTGATGGTGGATACATTAATATTAAAAAAAAATGTAAAAATACTACTATAATCACTAAAAACTACAAATATCAGCTATATTAATACTTGGGGTACTATACACATTAATTTCTTTAAAAACCTAATCTACCTTCGTAATGTTTAGGTCAAAAGTGAAATATATTTTTTAATTATTGAAAACTAGCATTAATATATATTTTTTCTTCTGAAACTAACGATAATGGAGGTTCGATGTAAAATAAAATTTAAAGAGGCGACAGGTAAGAGAGATTATTGACAGTTGTGCATAATATTAAAAGGGTTGTTCTTCTTCATTAACTCTCACTCACTGCCAGTTTGGAAATACTATAATTTTCTTTTCCAAACCCCATTAAACACTTCTGGCACCACCTTGCTTTCACACAGCTTGTCACTCAGCAGAGTGAGATCTCTCTCATTCACTCATCTCCCACTCCTCCCAATCCACTCTCATCATCACTCTTCGAATTGTGTACTCAAAGTACATCGTCAACAACAACAATATCATTTTGTTGACATTAATCTTATTTGATTCGAGCAGGATTGTTTTCAATAAAAAATACCTGTGATCTTTCCGAGCTAGCGACAATGCAAGACGCAATTGGGATTCCAGCTTGCTTCTCTTCTGCTTTGAAATCAAGCGATGATCACACAACAACCGTGACGCGTTCAGGCCAGAGCGTGCACATGTCCGTGTACAGAACGAAGATTGCTGAGCAGTGCCGCTTGATCACCATCACATGGTGCAAAAACTTGATGCTCCATGGGCTCTCAGTGTCAGTGGAAGGCCCAGAAGGAGAGGCCCAATACTGCTGCAAGGTGGAGCTGAAACCATGGTACTTTTGGAGAAAACAAGGTTCCAAGCGCTTCATCGTACACGGCAACAAAGCCGTTGACATCTTCTGGGACCTCAGGGCCGCGAAGTTCCACGGCGAGACAGAACCAACCTCGGAGTACTACGTTGCCGTGGTGTGTGACCAAGAGGTTGTGCTGCTGATCGGTGATTTGAAGAAAGAAGCTTACAGAAGAACTGGGTGCAGGCCAGCACTTATTGACCCAATTTTGGTTTCGAAGAAAGAACACATATTTGGGAAGAGAAAGTTCTCAACCAGAGCCAAGTTTCACGAGAAGGGTAGGTGCCATGAGATCTCAATAGAGTGCAAGAACAAGAGCAATAACAATACTGGAGGAGATTCTTCAAGTGGGGTTCAGGTTCAGCCAGAGATGGAGATAAGATTCGATGGGCACGTGGTGATCCACGTGAAGCACTTGCAATGGAAGTTCAGAGGGAACGAGTCGATTCATCTCAACAAGATGAGAGTGGAGGTGTATTGGGATGTTCACGATTGGCTCTTTAGTCCTGGTTTGAAACACGCTTTGTTTATTTTTAAGCCTGTTTTATCAACAATATCTATGTCATCATCGCATTCAATTTCATCATCTTCACCACCGTTATCTTTATCGTCCACATCCACGCCCTTATCGACTCAAACGGGGAGTTCTGGGTCGCTAGAGGGGTTTAGTGTTAACGAGTCATCGGAGTTTTGCTTGTTTCTCTATGCTTGGAAGGTTGAGTAGTGAAAATTGAAAAGAAAAAAAAAAATGGATCGTGTCAGCGTAACGGTATTATTATTGTATCATCAACGGGGAAAAAGAAAATGACTTGGGACTATACAAGTTATTGAAAAAAGTGAAATGGTGATGATGATGATGTTGAGATTGGTTTGGACATGAAAGAATTGAGAAGGGTGGTGGGGCCCAGAGAGAGGTTTTGTTACAGCTGGGGTTGAACAATATTGCCCATAATGGACAAAACGGATTGAATCACACACACATGCCCAATAATTCTCCATGCGTCCACGTCTATCCACATCTGTCTTCTACTACTTTGGAAATTCTTTATCTCGATCTGATCTTGAGAAGCGAGCTATGTATATGTAATATGTTTCTTTTTTTTTTAAATTTATCCACCGAAGGTGTATGTTATGTAAAGCTTATATTATATAACAAGAATATAGATAATAGATTATTGAACTGAATGTCTGTATTTGTCCATGAAAAGCTCTTGCATGTGACTCAGTTCCCGTGAAGAACGGGTGTTTGGTGGTGCCGTGGTGGTGATATAAAAATTTGAGTAAATTATACTAGGTTTGTTCTTATTACACTTAGCATTTCTTTATTTTTTTTACATTACTTTAGGCATCCCTAAAGAGGTAAGTGTAATATTTTTTAAATCTGAATGGAAGGATCAATGTAATGATTTATGTCTATGAAGATGGTCGGTATAATGAAAATACAAAAATTATGGGGTTTTATGTAGGATTCAAAAATGGAGGAGTGCCGAATGTAATAAAGGTAAATATCAGGAGTTTTAGTGTAATTTACTCTAAAAATTTAAAAACACAAGAATGCAAAATGCCTATATATACGCTAGCAAGGAAGGTTGATAAGCAAGGAAAAATTCAGTTTCAATTAAAATTTGAGTTTAATTTAATAATTAATATTTATTTTAAATGTTATGTTGGTTTTTGGTAAAAAATGTTTAGTTTTATTATGTTAATTATTGAAATAAATCTTTAATTTTAATTAAAACATTCAAGAAATTGCACATAAATTTTACCTAATTAAAAGTATTGTAAAAAGTTTACATATTTTTATGCTTAATATGTATCGATAAACTTTTGCAGTAGCTTTTTTCTTATGATTGATTGCTTTATTTTCTTGTTTAATACTAGTATCTTTTTCAAGTTCAATTTCATTCACGTCTTCCAAAAATGAGATTAGCAGGACTCTTTAAATCACTCTACCTTTTACTAACATTATGAATGATCTTCCTAAATCCTTTGCTAAGAGTAAGATTTTCATCATTAACAATGTGGTCATCAAAATTAAGGCACGTCTTTTGATGTTTATCTTTTGGGAAATTTCATCCAAATAATTTTCATAAGTTATTAGTACAAAATATTTTATATACTATTTTTTCACACTTTTTTTTTTTATAATATCTCGTCATCTTTACTTTTGAAGCAATTCAATTGGTTTTTATTTTTAGCTGAACTTTGAAAAGCTTTTTTTTTACAGAAATAAATTTCAGCATTTATTCCATTTTTATATTTTATTATTGAAAAGCAAGATACAATTACTTTTTGAGTTAACAATTTGAAGTTAACAATTGTTAGAGCAAATTACAGCAATCCTGAACTTTTATCAAATTATACATAGCTCCACTATTCTTTATTTTCCTATAATAACTCTCTTTAAGTTTGAAAACATTATACTAAACACCTCCTTATATGTTTGAAAATATTACATGACACCTCCTCAAATCTTATACTAACACCTCCTAAGGAAAGACAATAGTAATGGTTAAAAAAGTAGGAGGTGCTTATATAATTACACAAAACTTTAAGGGTATTGTTGTTGTAATTTGCTCCAATTGTTATATGAGCTACCTCTCAAAAAAAAAAAAATTTTGTTATATGAACTACAAAAATTTGAAGTATGCCAGAAGCTCCTTTCAGCAACTGATGCTCATTGTTGCTCTTTTTGGAACGCTCTCCAATCATTTTAAGTTGATTTTGGAACTTATGTATGTTACTTTTTAGAGATCACTCTCTATTGGAATTTGTCTTTTAAGACAAGTTGCAACCTTATCCTTCTTTTTTATTAGTATTATTTTTTCACTTTAGTGATTCTATCCTATGTGATTTTGTCATAAATATTATATATACAACATTTGATGTCATTCAAATATGCTAGACACAATATTTCCTTTTAGGTTTAATTCTATTACACCAAGTCACCAACTCTTGAAACATTTGAAGATGATTCATTTCTCTTGATATTTAATCTTATAAGTAAAAATAAAGAGAATTTCTATGTTACCCTCACAAATTATGAGGGTTTTGGTATTGTTGATTTTTAAACCAATTGAATTTAAGTTACATTATCACGTTATTATTTTGATATTTAGTTTTAAATTATTATATATTTCAATTTAATCCCTATTTAATTAAAATATTTTTTAAATGAACTTTCTAATCTCATGAAATCAGATCTCACTGCTCAACAAATATAGCAAAACATCACAAAATTAAATTTTAGCAAAAATACTAAATCATTTTTTCTCTTTTCTCCCAAAACTCCAATATGCCTTTGTAATTGTGTCGAAGCTCCAAATTGAATGTGTCGAAGCAATTGAATGTTTTAAACACTGAATTAAAAAAAAACCGTATTTGGAATCTTCTCGAACAAAACATAAGATCGATTGAGAAAAACAAATTAAAGAAAAAGAATAACCACAAAGGCAGTGATTGTGTCTCCAATTAAGCCGAAGAGAAAAACTTCCCAAATCTTATTGTCTTTTTATCTTTCTCCGTGTCCTCCTTCAATTTGAAAACAAAGATAGCAATCAACAATTTTGATCACTGACTCCACAACGCAAATAATGAAACAAACACACAGACATCGTTTGCCGCACTTTTTCTATCTTTGCTTTATTTGCAACTCGCCATTTGAAGTCGCAATTTACAAACTCTCCCACACTCGTGAGACTTTTATTTTGTTAATCACTTAATCTCAATAAATATGAGGTTAGATATTGAGAAAAACAAATCATGACGGCATTTTGGGGTTTCAACACAATCCCGATGGTGTATTGAGGTTTTGGGAAAAAGAGAAGAAAAAAAAAGACATTTGGTATGTTTGCTGGGGATTTGATTTTGTGATGTTTTGGTATGTTTGTTAAGGAGTGAGGTCTAATATCTAAGGTTAGAAATTTCATTTAAAAAAATATTTTAATTAAACATGGACTAAATTGAAATATATAAGAAATTTAGTATTAAATATCTAAATAATAACATGACAATGTAACTTATACTTTATTGGTTTAAAAATTAACAGTATCAAAAAACCCTCATAATTTGTAAGGGTACCATAGAAATTCTCAAAAATAAAATACATGTTCAAATAATAACTATGAAAAAAACTAAATGGAAAACAATTTTTTTTTCAAAATGAGTAAAAATAAAATATAAATTCAATTGTCCAAACAACAACAGTGAAAAAAATCTTTTCAAATGAAATTTTAATTATTTTTATTTTTTAAAAATTTAATGTTTTGCACTGCAACTTGTATAAAAAATATATAAAATGATTTTTTTTTATATTTACGTAATGACAAAAGAACATGAAGATGATTAAACAGGACAGAAGGAAGACACTGAAACAAAATAATAGAAGAAAATCGAAACCAAGATAAATTAAGTTACACAAAATTTAAACATAATAATTGAGACAATAATTAGTATAAAGAAAACAGTTGATTGAATACAAGAATAAAGAACGATAAGAGAAATAAGGACAGAAAATTGAAATTAAAATTAAAAAAAAGGAAAAATAAACATGAAAAATGCTGAAAATTAGAAAATAGAGATTAATAAGGGAAATAGAGATAAAAAGCTGAAATTCAAATTGAAATAAATTAAAATGAAATGAAAAAAAAAAAGACAAATTAAATAGAGATATAAAATTAAATAGAGATTATCAACATGTCTAGCTCAATTAGATGTGCTGCAACAATTGTTGATAATTATAAGTTGGATAAATTATATTTTTAGTTTCTAAATTTTTACCACTTTTTTGTTTTTATTCCTTAAATGATTATTTGATTGGTCTTGTTCTCTAAATAATTTTTTCGTTTCGTTTTTAATTCCTGCCATCAAGTCTTCATGTTAAATGATGATGTGAAAGTTAATTTGTGATGGTGTGGCTGGATCCTTTAAAATGTGATTAACCAATTTCTGAAAGTTTTTAACGGCCATAAATTGTGTCCCTAAATTTCTCAAAATTGCCCGCACACGATACCACAACACACATAGATCTCACAATCTCAAAATCAAGTTCACAAATCTAAATCCACAAATTTCCAATAGGTGGCAAGTTCACAATAGTGTTGAACACGCCGTTGCCGGTAACCCTGGCGAACGCGACTGGCCGCCACGTCTTGCCAGTGCTCAACCCACAACACCGCCTCGGTGTGCTCCAACGCCACGCGAATCTTCTCCAACCCCACCGCCGCTGCAGTTCAACCACGCGAATCTTCTAAGATCTACGCACTCCATTGGTTCAAAGGCATCCATGTCGGCACTGTCTGCGTCCTCGTCGGAAACCTTGCCCCACCACCGTTGCGGCACTTCCACAACAATTGCGCCCCTTTCGACATGCATTTCGCTGCTCCCTCTTGCACACTCCATTGTGGAGAAGTACCCCGCGCATAAGGCCCGCTTCGACTCAAAGAGGCCGCTTGAAATTTTAGCACTTTGTGGAGAAGTACCCCTCTCGGCAATTTAGGACTTCTCAGTTCTCAACCAGCAAGCGGACACCTCAAGTTTTATATTCTCATTGTTCATTTTTCTTTTTTGTTTTTATCGAATTGATAAGTGTTAGAAATTGATTTAAGTAATTTTTTTTTAGTGGAAGTGAGATATTGCTTTTACGGGTTTTGAGGTTCCAATACAAATATGCTAAAAAAAATGATATTTGGTGTAGCTGGAATTGATCTTCAAAGAATAGCGGAGCTTATCAAGGTTTGATGAATTTGGTTGGGCTTAACTTTTTGTTCATTTTTGTATGAAGTTTTTCTTAACTTATGTAGTTGGGAGAATGGCTTTTAAATTTCGGTTAGCCACTTTTTAAAATTTTAGGGAAGTAATTTCTTGCGATTTTTAACAGCTAGAAATTAGTTAATCACATTTTGAATGATTCTGCCAAACAATTTCTGACGGTTTTGCCACGTCATCATTTAACAGGAAGACTCGACAGAGACCAAAAATCAAATAGAAAAATTGTTTAGAGATCACCGGTCATATAAAAGTTTAGGAACTAAAAACATAATTTATCCAAATAAGTTTATAATGACTTCTTAATGAAGATAATAAATTCATCGATATTTTAATAACATTATTGATTGTCAAACCGTCGGTATGGCACTATACTATTTAAAAGAGTTAAGGCATTAAAATGATTACTTGTTATAATATCCAATTAATTAATATATAACGGTTAAAATTAATTAATTTAATTATTAACATTAATTTTACCCTATATATATATATATATATATTCAAAATTGCCTATAACATTAATAAGACATATTCATATTCTTTTTTTTTAAGAATAATATTATATTTTCCTACAAATCCTTCTCCTACCAAGACAGTATTAAATAAATTTACTGTCTCTAAAATGTAAAAGACATACAATACTTATCATACAAGTAAAGTAGGAGGATTAATAGAAGAAAGTAATAGGAAAATTTAGAATTATTTTCTAGGCTTAATTATGTTTTTATTCCCTTAATTATAAGGAGTCTATTTTTTAGAATCTATCCTAAGTCCATTGGTGGACCCCCTGTGTTGATCACGCTCTAGGTGGGTAGCTTTGAGCGCGAAAATAAGTGTTGGAAAGCCATTTTAATTGTGGTCATCTCTAGGCTCATCTTAAGCGTGAAGGGTAGCCATGGGCAGAAAAAGTGTGTTTTGAAATCCCACATTATATGGTGAGTAGCCATGGGCAAAAGAAGGCATGTTGAAGTTTCACATTGGTTAGAGATAGTGTCGAGATAGAATATATAAGTGGGAAACAATCCTTACTTTACAAGACAATTTTATAGGGTTGAGTTAGGTTCAACTCCACTTTCTAACAAAACAATTATTTATTAGAAAACCTAATATTTTTTCATCTCAATTCCGCATTGAGTCTTCATTTTTCCTTAGCTGACCAAGAAACCAAACATTAGATCGATGTTTTCGAAGCTCCAGCCTGTGAATGAGTTTTGCTCCCAATTTTTCAAAAGACACCAACTAAAATTTTGGACCCTTTTATTCCAAGCAATGAACAAAACAGTCTCCCCACAAAAGGTAAACACAACAATGTACAACAAGATAAAAGAAATAATATAAAAAAAATCTAAATTTTCTTTCAGGCCGCCCATTAGTAGGTCGATTAGTATACTCAATTTACACATCATATTAGAAGAAAATAGAAAAAGTCTATTTAATTTGAATTTTTTTAATTTTTAATTTTAATCATGAAAATTTTACATTATTTTGTTTTTGAATATTTATATAGAAAATAGTAAAACAATCAAATTATTTGTACTGTTTCTTGTATAAAATTTTAAAAATAGAAAATAAAATAAAAAATTATAATTAAAAGTGCAAAAAAACTAAAATGAAAAAAAATTCCTCGAAATAAATAGGACTAGGTACTCTTGCCTTACGTTCGATTTTTTGTAAGCATTGAAATTGTATAATCACGACACAGAAAGTAAACATTCAATTAATTATAATTCAAGTATAAATGAATAATCTAAATTAAACACTTCATCTCTTAATAAAAAATAACACTTCATTTTTTTTATACATACAATGTAAGTAAAATTCTTTCATAGTTTAATTTTTTTTTTTATCAACAAAGAAAATTTCTATATATATATATATATATATATATATATATATATATATATATATATATATATATATATTTATTTATTTATTTATTTATAATATAGGTACAAGATATACCCACAATTACAAATGGGTTACTGTGTAACCTTTCCACCAAAACGCCCCAGGTAATGATTATTTATATTTATGCATGCGTGATGCATAAATATATGATAACCATTTGTATATACCCTCCACGAGCCTTTCCCTAATACCAGAATACACAATAAACCGGTCCCTGCAGATTCCACCTCCACCGAGCAGCTCACTAGTTCAGTCACAATTCCATCCAATATTATTCCACGTCAACAATCCAACATGGATACAATGCACTGTTACCACCAAATATAAGATCAACAATACAAGCTTTTGTATTAGACATCCACTGCTTATTAGAAGAGTTAAAACTTGGATCCCATCGTTTCAACCATGACCATGCCTGGAATATTGCACTGTCCATGATCTTCAATTTATCAAACTGATCGACTTCCTTCGTAGTTTAATTGACTTCATATACTGACTTTTGGTGCATCTGACTGACATGCGCATTCCCTCTTTGGCAAAGAGAAACTTGTATAGGTCATTGACAATATTGTTTGAATAAGATTGCAACTAGCGTGGCTTAGGAAACAAATTGTTAAGGTTCTTTTGTTAATTTAGGCCGTTTGTTTAAGTTTTTCTTAATAAAAGATATTTTAAAAATTATACATTTTAAAGAATATAATAATCAAATAATTAGAAAAATTTTTAAATTGCATCATATTAGAAAAAAACTAAAATTGCATCATTATTTTTTTTTTTTTAAATTATCAACAATCTTTTGGTGCTAAAAGTAACACACAAATTAACTACAACAAAGTAACACACAATGTTATTAGATGGCTTTATCATCATCATCATCATCATTATGGCATGTGTATCAGTTTGTTTAATTATGACAAAAAGTTTAAGATATTGACTTATACATAATTTTAATTCCCTTTTTTCTTTTTACAGAAAGATACTTATGTCATTTCATTAATAACCAAAGAAACAATACTGTCTTTGAAGAATGTTGCATCTATATTACATTTCAGAGTACCTTGACTTGGCTTTCTCCACTGGACTGGATTATTCCCCTGTTGAGCATGCGAACAACAATCCACATTGCATCTAGCTTTAGCCCAATCTTGGTAAAACAAATGTCCTCTGTGAATGACTGAATAGTCAGTAGTTGATCTTCCTTCCTAGTATCATTTCTTCGACGCCACATATTCCAAATCAGTATTGATACACGATGCTGCTTCTGATGATCTAGGCTTCTCATCAAATTGAAAAACATCTGAGCAAAGGAATCACCATGAGTAAGCAACTCATCAATCTTATTTGTTAATTGCAGATGATCCCAGTGGTACATTCACTGGACACGAAAAGAATATATGGCAACTAGATATTCAATGTTTGAGTCACATAAGGGACTAATGTGTCAAAAGGTCAAAGGATAATAAGAAAAAATATGTTTTATTTCTTGATCTGTTTCTCTGTACACTATGCATACATATAGCAACCCAATTTCTTATTTCAGGAACCTATGACAGTAAGCCTATATAAAAAACCAATCCCACAGAATGTACAATCCTATGTAAATAAGGAAAGCAAAATCCCTATAATTTCTCATGCCAACTCACACCAATACTCCTTCTCAAGTTGGTGCATATAAATCTCCCATGCCCAACTTGTTCAGTGAGTTGTGAAAATCTCTACCAGCTACAGCCTTTGTAAGTATATCTGCCAATTGGTCTCCAGATTTGACAAATGGAAACTGAACTACCTTGGCCTCAAGTTTTTGTTTGATGAAATGACGGTCCACCTCAACATGTTTTGTATGGACATGCTGAACTGGATTCTGAGCAATAGAGATAGCTGCTTCATTGTCACAAAATAAGTTCATCATAGAAATAGGTGGAAAACCGATTTCAGTAAGTAACTTCTTTAACCAAAGAAGCTCACAAAGTCCTTTGGTCATACCTCTAAATTCAGCTTCTGCACTAGATAATGCCACTACTTTCTGCTTCTTACTCCTCTATGTGACTAGATTCCCTCCAACAAAGGTAAAATAACCTGATGTAGATCTCCTATCAGTAACACTTCCTGCCCAATCTGCATCGGTATAGCCTCCAATATCCAGATGATTATTCTTTGAGAACACAAGTCCTTTTCCAGGAGCTGACTTTAAATACCGAATGATTCGAATTACTGCATTCATATGATCTTCACTCGGGCAATGCATAAACTGGCTTACTGCACTTACTGCATAGGCGATATCAGGTCATGTGTGTGATAAATAAATCAGTTTACCAACTAACCTTTGATATCTGTCCTTATTGGTGGGTTTCTGGTTTGGGTATTCTCCCAAATGATGGTTCTGAACAATAGGAGTGTCAATAGGCTTACAATCAAGCATGCCAATTTTAGAAAGCAAGTCTAGTACATACTTCCTTTGGGATAGGAATATGCCTTGCTCTGATCTAGCCACCTCAATGCCAAGAAAATACTTTAGCCCTCCAAGGTTTTTCATCTCAAATTCAGCTGCCAAATGCTTTTGAAGTCTAGATATTTCTTCTTTGTCATCCCCTATAATTATCATATCATCAACATAAATTATCAATGTTGTTACCTTTTTATTCTGATGTTTCAGAAATAAAGTATGATCTGAGTGGCTTTGCTTGAAGCCAAATTTCTTCATTGCAATACTAAACCTTCCAAACCATGCACGGGGTGATTATTTCAAACCATACAAGGCCTTTTGTAATTTACACACAACCTTAGCTTGTGAGGGCACAGTGTACCCTGGTGGGATATCCATATATACTTCCTCTTCAAGATTGCCATGGAGGAAGGCATTTTTCACATCAAATTGGTGTAGTGGCCAATCCAAATTATCTGCTAGAGAAAGTAGTACCCTAACAATGTTTAGTTTAGCCATCGGAGAGAAAGTCTCTTGATAGTCGATGCTATAAGTTTGTGTATACCCCTTTGCCACAAGTCTCGCCTTGTATCTTTCAATGGATCCATCTGCTTTATGTTTGATTGAAAAAACCCATTTACGTCCCACTATTTTCTTCTCCCTTGGCAATGGAACGAGGTCCCATGTCTTGTTATTCTGAAGAGCTTCCATTTCCTCTTTTATCGCTTGAACCTATTTGGGATCCTCTAAAGCTTCTTGAATCTTAGAAGGAACTTGATCAGAGGACAATTGATATACAAATGCCTTGAGTGGGTCTGATAATCTCTTAGAAGAAACATGGTTTGCAAATGGATATTTTGCTTTTTTTTCCCACAAAATCTGGAGAGTACCTATCTGGCAGTTGTCCCCGATTTTTCCTAAAAGGAAGCTTATAACCAGCATGAGTATTGATCATATTTACAGGAGTATTGGGAGAGCTTACCTCAAGAATATTCTCAGGAGATTGGTCATTTGGTACTGGAGATGGGGGGTCTTCTAGTTCAACACCTTCAACTACATTATCATTAGTTTCAACCGAAGCATCATCATCATGGCCTTCAACTAGGTTCTCATTAGTTTCAAAGGAAGCATCATGGCATTGTTCATTGTCAAGAGTTTCAACTGAAGCACCATTAAGCCGCTGGTTACTAAGGCTTGTCTCCATGTCAAGTAAGCTTTGCCAATTCTGCTTTTCACTTTGTATCTCCCTCTGAAAAGGAGAATGGCATGTCGGGGTAGAGAAATATGTTTCAGACTCCAAGAATGTAACATCCATAGTAACATATGTGCATTTTGTGGTGGGATGATAACACCGGTAACCTTTCTAGTGTGTAACATACCCCAAAAAAATACAACGAAGAGCACATGGATCAAGCTTTGTACGTTGATTTTTATGAAGATGGACAAAGGCTACACATCCAAAGATACGAGGAGGCAACATCAAAATAGACGGCAAGGGACCATGCATAGAAAGCACTTGAAGTGGAGTCTTGAAATGTAACACTCGAGAGGGCATTCGATTCAATAGATATATTGCGGTAACAACCGCATCAACCCAAAAGTGACGTGGCACATATGAGTCAATAAGAAGAGCTCGAGCAGTCTCCAAAATATGTCGATTCTTTCTTTTAGCTACACCATTCTGTTGTGGTGTTTGAGGACATGTAGTTTCATGTATTATTCCACGAGTTTGAAAGTAATGTAGAAATTCTTGATTAACATATTCTCCTCCATTGTCAGAATGGAGAATTCGAACCTTGGCTGAAAATTGAGTTTGAACTAAGGTATGAAACGTCTGAAAAATATTGAATACATCATTCTTATGTCTCATCACATAAAGCCAAGTCATGCGTGTACAATCATCAACAAAAGTCACAAACCATCGAATACCACAAAGAGTAGAGATTAGAGACGAACCCCAAACATATAATGAATTAATGCAAATGGAGTATCACTTTTATTTGAACTTAAAGGGTATGATACACGATGACTCTTGGCAAGAATGCAAGTGTCACATTTCAAATCTGAGTCATGTACACCAGAAAATAAACCAGGTAACAAATGCTTCAAATAGTTGAATGATGGATGCCCCAATCGACGATGCCACAACAAAATCTGCTTATGCTTGACACCCAAAGAAAGTTGCATATGGTTGACTTTGCCCGTGCTAAAATCATCCATATAATACAGTCCCCTCTTTTAGTACCACGACCAATGATCTCCTTGGTGAGAATATCCTGAAGAAAGCAAAATTGAGGATATATTAGTGCACAACAGTCTAATTCCTCAGTAGCTTGGCCAACAGACATCAATTTATTCGACAAAGATGGAACAAGTAAAGTATGTGATAATGAAAGAGTAGGAGAGAGAGCAGCAGTTCAGTTCCAGCTCCTGTAACTGGATATGTGGCCCCATTGGCATTTGCAATACTAGTTCTCCTTGGTGGGGTAGAATTGATGAAGTCATTAGAATCATAGGTCATGTGGTCAGTTGCACCCGAGTCAATTATCCATCCATCATAGTCACGTTTGGTAGCACTTAGTAATGAAAAACCAAGGTTACCTGAGTCACTGAGTGTTACGGAGCCATCGATTGGGATTGACCCATTGAAAGATGCTGCTTGTGGTAACAAAGATAGTTGTGATTCTGCATGTGCAATAGCAGCATGTCTTGGCCCAGTTTTGGCAGCAGCTTCATGTGGATTTCGGGCCTTGTATTCATCCCACCAGTCAGGATATCCATGTAATTTAAAGCAAGTCTCATGTGTGTGCTTTGCATTTCCACAATGGGTACACCCCACACCATCAGATTGAAACTTTGGCTTATTAGGCTTGCCACCACTTGGCCCAGACTTCATATTAGACGATGACATCTTGTGTCCTGCAGCAAAATCACCACCCGTGTTCTGACCAGGTCCTTTTGACATCAATTGGAGAGACATTGGCTGGTCAGAGTGGCTTGGTCCTCCACTTTGTCCAACTTGTCGGAGCCCTCCCCTTGATGCAAGTACAGCACCTGTAGAAATGCCTATAGTCTCCGTCATCATCACTGTTTGTCATACATCCTCTCTTCTGACAAAAGCATATGCTTGTTCAACTGTGGGAAACAGCTTGATCTGCAGTACATCAC
Source organism: Pueraria montana var. lobata (assembly GCA_026413185.1). Taxonomy (NCBI): domain Eukaryota; kingdom Viridiplantae; phylum Streptophyta; class Magnoliopsida; order Fabales; family Fabaceae; genus Pueraria; species Pueraria montana. Next base: position 26,954,210 of record CM048652.1, on the reverse strand, counting down.
TGCGAACCTTATCCAATAAATCATCCAAGCCATTAAGAAAGGTGTAAACTTGATCCTCTTGTATAATCGAATTGAATTTTTGAATATCAACTTCACATTTCCCTCCACAACCCTTGGAGGTCATTGTAGTACGTCTCGATCGACCCTTGTGCTTGTCTAAGTCTGGTGACTTTCCGTTTCAGATCATACACCCGGGAGGTGTCCGTGCCATCAAAGTATGTGGTTGCAATCGCATCCCATACTACCTTTGTTGTAGGAAATCTGATAAAATTGCCAATCAATCCAGGCTCCATGGAGTTGATTAGCCATCCCTTGACAATGGAGTTTTCTATCCTCCATCGCCGATAAGAAGGGTCCGCCTGTTCTGGTTATGTAATGTCTCCGTTGATATAACCCAACTTGTCATTGCCTGAGATAAACATCTCAACAACTTGGGACCATAAAGCATTATTGGTATCATCCAACTTGATGCCAATTTGTGCAGCGGAAGAATCATGGGTTGGTATTTGGGTCAGTCTAGAGGTTAGGTTGTCGAGTAGGTTGTCTGTAGAGGACCCATCAGTGGATGATGGAGTCTCCATGGTGTGTGGCTAGGTTGTCTAGAGAGAAACCCTTAAGAACCAGGCTCTGATACCATGTCAAAAGGTCAAAGGATAATAAGAAAAAATATGTTTTATTTCTTGATCTGTTTCTCTGTACACTGTGCTTACATATAGCAACCCAATTTCTTATTTCAGGAAACTATGACAGTAAGCTTATATAAAAAACCAATCCCACAGAATGTGCAATCCTATGTAAATAAGGAAAGCAAAATCCCTATAATTTCTCATGCCAACTCACGCCAATATAATGGATGATCAATCTATTCCATGCTATCTCAAGTTTAATCTAGTAGGTAATACATCCCTACAACCACACCATAACATAATCTTCACTCTAGGACGAACATGCAATTTCCAAATAAGTTTCCAGTCACCACTCACACGCAACTCATCAAAATTAATGAAAATTTTCATAATAAGATTATAAGCACTTTTGACAGAATACATATCATTATTTGTTGCAGCCCATATCTTTTTATCATCAGTGCCATACAAATATATTAGAGTTCTTAAGATAGCATCTACATCATGGGGGTAAGAACAACTGATTAATTATCTCACTCTTCCAGCTACAATCTTCATGATTTATTATTTCAGCCACTTTCATATTTTGTAGACTTTCATTCATTATTGGAGATGTGACATAAAATCCCGCATCACCCCTCAACCATGGTTCTCTCCAAACATTGATTTGATCACCATTCCCCAACCTCCATCTATAACCTTCATGCAAGACCATCTTAGAGGACAATAAGCTTTGCCAAGTATATGATGGGTTATGACCAAGATTAGCACCCATAAAAATAAAGACTTTTAATTACTTAAAAATAAATAGTAAATATTTTTCATATTTTTAATATAATAATAATAAATGTTTTTTCATTAAATACTTTTGTTTTTTTTTCCTGAGTAAGAGATCATTGGTATCTTTCAACCCACCCCTTTTTACTAATTTGTGGGCCATGAGATAAAGAAGTTACTTTCTACTAATAGCTTAACTATTTTGGGTGTATCACTTGGTACATGTATATTCTCGACCTAATTGATTATATTCTCTAAACTAACCATGTATTTATGTGCTTTTGCTTGTTCAAGTGTTGTTCACCCCTAGTTAATATATAAGCTCAAATAACTAAGATGTATTGATACATAAGCTCGAGTCAAGTAGCTGAATTATAAGCTTGGCTTGTCCAAAATCAATTATAATTAATTTGATTCAAATTTGAAATAAAAAGAATCAATTAACCGAATCAATCTAAACTAATTTAATTAGTTTAATTTTGATTGTATAATTCATCGGATGAATCATCCTCTCATCCTTACCACTAGAAGCATAGCACGTTGCAACTATGCGTGTCATCTATAGTATTATAAAAACTAGAGCTGTCAAAATGAGTCATGACCCGTGGGCCAACCCGGCCCACCACGGGTTTGGGCCGGGCCGGGTTGAAAAAAAAATGTGTCTTTCAATTATTTAAAAAACTTGACCCGACCCACCTACAACCCGGCCCACCATAACCCGTGGTGGGCCGGGTTGGCCCGCGAGTTGCCCACTTATTTAAAAAAAAAAAAAAACTACCCTCCCTCACATACATCACATGCCTCACTAGACCACTTAGAAAATTTTACATTGTCTTAGTTCCCTTGAGGTTGATGATATATTAATCTGAATTTGAAAATGTTAGTGAATGTATAATGTTTGATAGATCCAAATTTGTTAGGGGATGTATGATGTTAATGAATATATGAATCTGAATTTAAAAATGTTAATGAATTTGAAAATGTGTTATTTTCGGTGTATTTTGGCAACTTCTGGTTGCTGTTTTTATATGACAAAAGAAAATAAAAGCTGAATTTTTTTTTTATAAAAAAAATTGATTTTTCTTAATTTTTTTTAATTTTAGGTGGGCCAACCCGTTTACTCACCGATCCGTGGTGGGCCGGACCGGGCCAGCATTTTTATGGCTCACCAAGAAGTGAGCCGGGTTGGGTTGGCCCACCTATTAGGTGGGTCGAGGTGGGCCGGGCCCAGTGGGTCGGGCTGGCCCGTTTTGACAGTTCTAATAAAAACCATCCGGCCACTAACACGTGTCACTATTTTGTGTTGCATGGACCTATTATTTCTTTATTTTTTCTTTTTTCTCATAAACCCTCTCTTTTTATTCTTTCTTTCACATTTTCTTTTTCTGTTCGTGGATAGCACGGGTGTGAGTGCCTAGTTTGACGTAAACTCCGAGCTATTTAGAGAAAAGAATAAAAACTAAAAACAAAATCGTATAATAAAAAATAGATCATTCCTAATGAAACTCCGTCAGCACATTGGGTCGTGACTAGGATGCCCCCTTAGCATGCTCAAGGGCCACCTTCACTAGTTGATGTTACTATTTTTCATTTTTTTACGCATTGCAACAATTTAAGAAGTCTTAATACTAATTTGGATATTGGGGGCCTTTGACTCTATTGCCTTTTTTTTTTAAGGTGTTGCCCAAAATGCAAAGTTTCCTTTTAATTATTTATTTTATTGTATACTTACAAACATATAATATCAAAACATTAAACATATTTTATTAAATATCTTAAATTATAAAACAATAAATACCATTTTTCTTATATTTTTAATATAATTAATATATTTTTATAAAACATTTCTATTTTCCTCTTATGTATGACATACATCATTAAAAAGCACATGCCCCATACTTTATATAAATGGAACTAAACTCAAACTCAATCCCATTCCCGTTGCAAATATCACTCAAACTTTCAAGTGAGGGTTGGAAACTGTGTGTACTTATGGCATTACACGGGCTTATAGTAGCATCACTTCTCCTTTGCTGCATAGCCGGAACTTGTTATGGGAGCGTTCACTTCTCTTCCTTGAAAAACACCCTTGATGTCACCGCTTCTCCAAAGCAAGGACAAGGTAAAACAAAACAAGGGTGTATTTGAGAATCAATTACATTCAACGTAACGATCATTAAAAAAAACTACTCATACATTACTTTTGTTTTTGTGCCTTGAAACACGTATTTTTCTGTTGAACGTGGGTTTAAACGATTAACCAAACACACACTAAACCCTTTAGTTACGTTCTCGAAATCGTATAGAAATCTACACTAGTTCCATATTATGTTGTTGTCTTGTTGATGTTAAATTCCTCTTATATACGATTCATTAAAACATAAATAAAAGAAAGTTAATTGATACTAAATTAAACTTTGATGTGTATATAAAGAGAAAACTGTCTATGCTAAAAAGATTTTATACTACTACCAAACATGTTGATAAACTGGCGTGGGATTATTCCAGTTTAATCAATGGTCTCGAATTTGAATTTGGGTATGCAATTGCGATACTTGGAGGGAGAGTTTCGCTGTCCATAATGATTTTATCCGGCTCAAACATGATTGTTTGTAGTAAAAGATACATGTAGTTTGAACTAAAAGAAAAGATTTTATACTCACATCTAAACATATCTATCCACTACTATGATTTCTAATTAATTTCTTATTGATTTATAGTGTAAAATATTTTACACCCACGATTTATAGAAATTAAACTCGTATAATAACACTTAAACATGAATAAATATTGCAGTTCTGAGAGCTGGCATAGACAAAATTACTGTGACATGGGCTCTAAATAAAACCGTAGCAGTTGGGAAAGACTCAACCTACAAAACCATCGTGGTGAAGCTATGCTACGCGCCGGTGAGCCAGCAAGACCGCGCGTGGAGAAAGACCGAGGACGACCTCTCCAGGGACAAGACATGCCAGCACAACATTGTTGGAAGACCCTACGACGCTTCCGACAAAGCGGTTCAGAGATTCGAGTGGGTCGTTGATAGAGACGTGCCCACAGCCACGTTCTTCGTACGCGCCTATGCTTACGATTCCAACGACGTGGCGGTGGGTTACGGCCAAACCACCGATGCCAAGAAGACCACCAACCTCTTTGAGGTTCAGTCAATCAGTGGACGCCACGCGTCCCTGGATATATGCTCTGTTTGCTTCAGCGCTTTCTCGGTGGTGTCACTGCTTGTGTTCTTCTACGTTGAGAAGAGAAAGGGAAAAGCTTCTTCACTTCAGAACAAGTGAGTGCCAGCATAAGTCATTGTCTTCGCCTCTCCTATAAAAGAGATGGAAAACAAAAATCAAAGAAAGTCAAGTCTGAACAGCATTGCAGTATATGTTCAGATTGTAAACGGAAAAAACTTAAATTACAATTTCATAGGAACTGTTTGTACTATAATCATATCAGAAATGGAGTTTGAATATAAGTTTAGTCCATTGTAAAATTATCAATGAATGTCGCTGCTTGCTCTAGGTTCTTTACTTTTTCATGATAAATGAGGAGATAGACTTCTCATCTTCATTTTCTAATTTTGTTTTATCCTTGAATTTGGTTTTATGGGTATGTTTGAACAAACTTTTCCACAAATATTTATAAGATAAGAGAATAAGAGAAAAATAAAATAAGATTTCCTCTCACTTATACATAAGTTAAAAATAATTTTTTAGAAAAAATTAATATAATTTTTTTTACGAATTAACTTAATTATAAATTAATTTAAGCGTATAAAATAATTAATTTCATTTTTCCTTACTCCTTATTTTGATTATTTTTCTATGTAGCAATACTATTTAAATAATAATCTGGCTAGCAATCACTTTGAGTTCAACTTGCCTTCATTTGAAAGATGTTTCATTTCATTCGCATTAGCATGATATTTGTTTTCACTATCAATCATTATAGTCAATAAAAACATGAGGGGCCATTTGTTTTCACTCTCGATTATCTGTAGCAATTCAGTATTACTTTACAAATCTAAAAATGAAGCAGGATCTCACACGAACTTATGTCATAAGGAAGACGCTAGCTATATAATGGTTAATAAAACCAAACCAATCAAGGCCCATTATATCAATGGGATGAATTCAAGAACATACAAATCTTTAATTACTTTATCAGTGATTGAGTGGCATATTGTAAAAGTTGAGTCACCTGTAATGAACTGAGTTGAAAGTTGGAAGTAGATTGCAGTCATACATGCAGTTTTAGTACCAAAAAGTAATAAGTATAAATAACAGTAATAATACAAGATCAGTCTCATGGTCACGATCATGGGAAAGGTTTTCAATGAATATTTGTCAAGCAATGAAGAAATGCTGTACGGAAAAGGGTTTCAATGAATTTTTGTCAAGCAATGAAGCAAAGCTGTCAAAGCTGTACGGAAAAGGTTTTCAATGAATTTTTGTCAAGCAATGAAGCAAAGTTGTGTAACAGTTTTACAAGATCAATCACAATCCACACGCAAAGCAAGTATAAGTAATGCTGCAACTCAATTAAGTTATTCCAACTTTAAATATAAACTTCACTGTAGGTAGGACTAGAACAAGATCACAAGTACTCTATCAATTATTAATAAAAGATAATAGGTATTTTTACAATCATAAACACATCCTGTCATACAAATTAACTCGGGGGAATAAAATGCATGTCTGTACTTTCCATTCTGCCAGTTCCAACAAGTGATATCCTGTCATCGTAGACATCAATGTATCCAAATGCATCCGTACCAGGAGGACATTCCAAAGCAGCTTCAAAAACTCTATGGTGTATCCCATGAGAATCAATGGAGTATCCGCCTTTATGATCATGCCCTGCAAGACAGACCTTAACGCAATTGTATCTGTGTATCAAATTCATTACTTCATCATAATTCCACAACAGTGTCTCTTCAGTTGCCGCACCAGGATCTAGAGGCAGATGGCAGCAGACAACCACCTTCTGTTTCAAATTTATTGCCTCCAGGAGAACACCATCTAACCATTCCATCTGTTCCTTTCCAACGGCTCCATTAAACATTACAAACCTTCTTTCAGGCCCCTCCAAATTTAATGGACTGTTCTTATCTTCGTTTGGATTCTTCTCCCTTAGGATTTTCAAGGCCTCCAATGTTTTTGGATGATCTTGAGGCCAACCGATGGCACTGATGTCATAGGCATCAAGAACTACAAATCTATATTCAGGCACTGGCGAGAAATCATAGTATGCACGGCCATCAAGAGTTTGGATCTTCAATAATGGAAGTAACTTGCTGCGAGGAAGATTGTATAGGCAGTGATTGCCAATCATATGATACACAGGCCCTCCCCTGAACATCTCAAATTCATCCACAACTTTCTTTACAGCATCAAGAGATTGATCTTTGGGACAAAACCCATCAACAATATCTCCAAGATTAATCACAAACTTGTGCTTCTGATGAGTGTTCCATTCTTTAACTGCTCTCTGCAATATGAGAAGACTGTGTCTATAATACCGTGGAACACCAAGGAATGAGCGACCATCAGGAATATCAGCATATTGGACATCAGAAATCAATCCAAAAGAAAAAAGTGGCTGCGTAGTAGCTAGTCCATTAGAAGAAGCCATGGCGTCTCTCTCTACGTGCCCCTATCATACATTCAACATTTATATAGTCATCAAAGTAGTATTTTCCAAGAGCAATCTGATCTAAAATTACACAAACAAGAACCAGTCATCTCATTCTCAACTTCAGCAACTATACAGAAAATCAGAAGGGAGAGAATACACAGCACAAACAAAAACAAGGAAAATGTTGGATTGCTAACTTAGCCTGTGTTTAAATTATCTGACTCCTGACATTTTCTTATCAAAAGTAGTTTCACCCCCCCTTTCACTTGTATAACAGTCTTGTGGTCAAGTTCATCAATCCAAGACTAGAAAAATGCAGTTTCCTTTTTCCATTCCTTGTGTTACACAAGCGTAAGTAGTAGACAAAACTTATATTCATTAGAAAATAAACTTTCGAGAATGAATTTCCTGTTTCATGCATGAGGACAATATAACTACGAAGCACATAAAAACATAGGCATTCGGTGAAATTCAGGAAAAGGAAAAAAAACTAAAAAAAAGAATGCAGTGGTGATTGGTGAATGAGGTGATGACCTCACTCCTGCTCTAAGCCTTTCATCCTGTGGCTAAGCAACTTGTGTTATGTCACCAGGCAATCTGGAGCTTAGAGATATTCAAAGAAGAGACTTAAGGCCAAAGAAGCAGTTATTTATTTGAGACGAGCAAGCTTTCTTCAATTCTCTTTTCTTTTCAATTTGGAAAATTGCTTTGTTTGTGTGGTTGCAAAGTTGAGTTGAGGATATTAGGTAGGGGAGTTTCAGAACTTACTCCGAGTTTTGGGAGGATGAACAAAGGTTGATGGCTAAAGAATAAGATGAAGAAAACATATACATGCTTTTCAATTCAAAGAGGGTTCATCACCCAATAATTCATGAGAAAGCACACTAGAAAGACATGAAATTGGATTCTGTCTCTTTTGTTTCATCATAACCTTTTTTTTATAAGAACCGTTGATATTTAAATATGATATATACTTTCACAAGTTTGGAATTTTAATAGTAATTATAATTATAATAATTGTCTTCCATTTAGACATTGTTAATCGATTAGACTAATTCAGTTAATATAAAATATATCATTTTTTTATCTTCATAACTTTCTAAATTCTCTACAATATGGTTTCAAATTGTGGGCAGCATCATGTGAAGCGGCAGCAATATTGCAATTGTGGCACTGGTCACAACTGCATCACACTGCATTTGTGATGTTTTTGAGAATTACAGGAAAATCTGCAACCAATGCTGCAATAGCCACAACACACTGAGTGAAACAGCCACACCTGACAGCACAGTAGATGGAACGGCTGCATTGGACCACATCAAGCTACAATGTGCTTCATAGTACGCACACAATTAGTTTTTCATTCCTCTTTCATTATTTTGTAGAATTATAGGGAATTTTGATTGAAGGGTTAGATACTTAGATATATACTAAAACTAAAATGATAATGAGCTAGTAACGAGGGAGTGGTGGAGTTTGGGAGGGAGAACAAGAGATGTAGAATGTTTAAATGAGTCATGATGAATTATATTTAGTGCAAACATAAAATAATTCACACCACAACGGCCGCAATAAGCATGCAACAGCTGCAATTGCACTAACTGCAACCGCAACCACAATTTGAAATCATGCTCTACATTTGGGGCCTGTTTGTTTAAACTTATTTTTTTTAATAAAATAAGTAGTTCTATGCTTTTCTGATGTGTTTGTCTAAACTGCTTTTTCTTAAAATAAGCAGTTTTTTGCTTTTTTTAAGAAGCAACTTCCATCTGCTTCTTAAAAAAATGCTTTTTTTAAAACTGCTTTTTTTTTTTTAAGTTTAAACAAATGGACCCTTGAAGGTCAGAGCCACACAATATAAATTATTTGCATCATAGTAACTCTTGAATATATTTGAAAAAAATAATAGATGTTAAGCACAATTAACCTAGGACAAGAAAACCAGCTGACGAGCAAACTTGAGTTTAGTGTTACTGAAAATTCCAGTGTGAATTCTAATCGCGCATATGAATTAAAAAAAGTCACTAGTTGAAAAAGAAAGGTAAATGCAAGTAGAAGGACCTAAATATTGCCTTAAGGTTTTTTGTTTTGCCATAATGTTAGATACATTTCTGTGCTTTCTATTCAAGTTTATTAGAAGTATATTTATGTGGCAATTTGGACTCTTGAACGCTAATCGTCTGGGTTATGCTCCGCTCTGGACAAACTATTAGGAATTCAAATTTAGGTAAGGTATAAGTCTTATATAAAAAAGAACAGAAAAGTGCGTACTTTATAATTCGAAGAACATAACCTATTCGACTAGGCTTGTTTAGGAAATCTTTTTGATCCCATGGCATTCAACTTGTGTCAGGGTCCTGGGCAGAGTTATGAAGTGTGAATGTTATCATATGACAAAATCTATCCTAATTAGAACCTCAATTTATTTGGCATCACATCAGAAATTCAGTTTTCCAAAAGGAACGAGAAATCGTCTCAATGGTATATATAGATATTACAATACTAGGGAAAATGAGAGATCCAGTGACCTTGCAATGCCAAAAGGGAAAGAGAATAGATAAGTGAGTTTTGCAAAGAAAGAAAGAAAGAATTGGTTTCAGTTGAGAGCAGCATAAAGAGAATCGAGCGGGGGGGAGAGAGATTAGAGGGCCGTACCGGTGTTAAGTAATTTGAAACGGCGAAATATGTTGTTGTGGACGTTTGTTGGAAACAGAGACGCAGACGCAGCAAAATGAATGGAATGGAATGGAATTGAATTGAATTTGCGTCAAGGTTTGGAAGAAGGTACTCCCTCCATTTCATATTCATTTTTTCATTGACCATTTAGCATTAAAAATAAATAAAAAATAAAAAATTCTTCGGACCCTGCATATTTTAACTAGAAAAATGGCCCGTGACCTTTTGGGTTGGGTTGGGTTGGGCTGGGCCAGACTCGAAAATTTGACGCTCAAATAAAATTAAGTTAATTTGGTTGCCTCGACAAGTAAGGTCGGACTTATAAAAAGTTAGTTTGAAAATTATCGAGCCTGTTTGATGTAGTTTTATTTTTTTTATTTTTATTTTAAAATTCAAATAAATTTAGACCAAAAATTAAACATGAGTTAGGCAGGTTAATGAGTTGGGCCAAGTCAAGAAAAATGTAACCCACAAGAGTTTAGGTCGAGTTAGGCCTGACTGTTTTTCATGCTTTGGATTGACGAGTCGGATTAGGTCAAATTAGTTCATTTGACTGTTCTAATTTTAACGGGTACAAATATCTGTTTTTTAGGTAGATCAATAAATAATAAACTTATGTATATGTAACTTTCATCTTATAACTTATAAGTAATACTATAGAATAGATAATATCACTTATTATTTTGGATCTTGTTATTTTTTTAATTGCTAAATGACTTCTAGAGCTGCTTTTGTTGTCCAACTATTTACACTTTATAATTTTCATGTTTAATATTTAGGAAAATTGAAATAAATCTAAGTTGAAATTTTTTGCAATTATAAAATTTAAAACATCACCGAAATTAAATTCGAACTCATTTATTATGTGATTTTAATGTATAAATAATTGTTATTTTTTATCAATTTAAGAAAATGAAATTTTTATTATAATAATGTTTTATCCCATTTCTTTAATAATGTTTTATAATAATTTTTAAATGTTTTTTATCCCATTTCTTTTTATATTAAGAAAATGACATTTTTATTATAAAAATGGTATAAATAATTTATAACGAATTGTATAAATTTTTTATTACAATGATTATGTTTTATCCCATTTCTTTTTATACTTTTTATTTAAAGCATACAAGGCCGATTATATCTATGGGATGAATTCAAGAACATAAAAACCATCAATTACTTGTAAAGAGCTGAGCAACCTGCGATGAATTAAGTTGGAAGTTGAAGTAGAATGCAGTCAAACACACGGAAAAGGTTTTCAATTAACATTTGTCAATCAATGAAGCAAAGCTACGCAACAGTTTTACAAGATCAATCACAATCCACTTGCAAAGCATGTTTAATTAATGCTGCATGTTCCATCCTCGCCTCTCTCAAAAGGAAGGAACATGTTGAGCACAAATTGGTTGATTCCTGCAAATTACCAGTACCAGCTCAACTAAGTTATTCCAACTTTAAATAGAAACTTCCCTGTAGGTAGACTAGAACAAGACCATAGCTACTCAATAAATGATTAATAAAAAGATAGTAATAGGTATTCTTCAAATAGTAATGTTATATTTTCTTACAAATCTTCTTACTACTTTATAAAGAAAGTATTAAATGAAAAAATAAATGTATTTCATCTCTTCGAGATATAAAATGTATTCAATACTTACCATATAGGAAGATTAGTACCAGGTTATTGTAAAAGAGTTCAGAATTATTCTTTTTTCCAAACATCAACACATCCAGTCATACAAATTAACTTAGGGGATTAAAATGCATGTCTGTACTTTTCATTCTGTCAGTTCCCACAAGAGATATCCGGTCATCATAGACATCAATGTTTCCAAATGCATCAGTACCAGGAGGACATTCCAAAGCAGCTTCAAGAACTCTATGGTGTATCCCATGAGAATCAATGGAGTATCCGCCTTTATGATAATGTCCAGCAAGACATACCTTAACACAATTGTATCTGTGTATCAAATTCATTACTTCATCATAATTCCATAACAGTCCCTTCTCATTTGCGGCCCCAAGATCTAGAGGCATATGGCAACATACAACCACCTTCTGTTTCAATTTTGTGGCCTCCAAGAGAACACCATCCAACCATTCCATTTGTTCCTTTCCAATGGCCCCATTAAACATGAGAAACCTTCTCTCAAGCCCCTCCATATTTGTTGGACTGTTCTTATCTTCATTTGGGTTCTTCTCCCTTAAGATTTTCAAGGCCTCCAATGTTTTTGGATGATCTTTTGGCCAACCAATGGCACTGATGTCATAGCCATCCAGAACTACAAATCTATATTCAGGCACTGGTGAGAAATCATAGTATGCATGGCCATCAAGAGTTTGGATCTTCAATAATGGAAGTAACTCACTGCGAGGAAGATTGTATATGCAGTGATTACCAATCATATGATACACAGGTCCCCTGAACATCTCAAATTCATCCACAACCTTCTTTACAGTACCAAGAGATTGATCTTTGGGACAATACCCATCAACAATATCTCCAAAATTAATAGCAAACTTATGCTTCTGATGAGTGTTCCATTCTTTAACTGCTCTCCGCAACACAAGAAGACTATGCCTATAATACCGCGGAACACCAAGGAATGAGCGACCATCAGGAATATCAGCATATTGGACATCAGAAATCAATCCAAAAGAAAAAAGAGGTTGTGTAGTAGCTAGTCCATTGGAAGAAACCATGATGTGTCTCTCTCTACGTCACCCTATCATACATTCAACATTTATAAAGTCATCAAAGTAGTACTTTCCAAGAGCAAACTTATCTAAAATAACACAAACAGGAACCAGTTATCTCATTCTCAACCTCAGCAATTATTCAGAGAATTAGAAGGGAGAAAATACACAGCACAAACAATAAACAAGCATATTGTTGGATTGCTAACTTGGCCGGTTTCAAACTATCTGACTCCTGAAATTTTCTTATCAAAAGTGGTATCATCCCCCTTCCCCTTGCATAGGGCAATCTGGTGCTTAGAGATATTCAAAGAAAAGACTCTAATGATTCAATGAATGAAGGCCAAAGCAGCAGGTATTTGAGATGAGCAAGCTCTCTTTTCTTTTCAATTTGGAAAATTGCATTGTTTGCATGGATGCAAAGTTGAGGTCCTGAGGATGATTAGGAAGGGGAGTTTCAGAACTTACTCTGCATTTTGGGAAGATGAAAGAAGGTTAATGGCTAAAGAATACGATGAAGAACATATATATGCTTTTCAATTCAAAGAATTAGGCTTCATCACCACATAATTCATGAGAAAATGCGGTAGAAAGACATTAACTTGGATTCTGCCTCTTCTGCTTCATCATAACCTTTTGGTTCTAAGAATCGTTTATGTTTAAATATGATATATACTTTCATGAGTTTAGAATTTTAATAGTAATTATAAATATAATAACACCTGACATTTAGACACTGTTAATAGATTAGAGTACTCAGTTAATTTAAATTATATTATTTTTATTTTTATCCTCTAACTAAAATTTCTAAATTCTCTACATCTAAAGATCACATCCACACAATTTAAAATACGTTTTAGCAATGTATTAAAAAACACCACCTTGTAGAATCTACCATCACCAGTCACAACCACAATTTTGCATTATTTGCAGCTTCATAACTCTTGAAAGTATTTAAAAATAAATAAATAAATAAAAGTATGTTAAGCACAATTCACCTAGGACAAGAAAACCAGCTGATGAGCAAACCAGAATTTAGTGGTAAAGTAGAAGGACTTCAAGGACCTATATTGCCATAAGCAGAAGGACCTATCACCAAAACATAAAAAAGTAGAAGGACCTATATTCAGCATATTGCCTGGGTTAGATCCATTTTTGTGATTTCTATTCTAATTTATTAGAAGTATGTATGTGAAAATTTGGACTGTTGAACTCTGATTGTCTGGGTTATATATGCTCCGCTTGGCACAGATTATTAGCAATTCACATGTGGGTAAGGTAAGTCTTACATTAAATTTTTTCAAATAAAATATAATTCAGGGTTCTATACAATTTGGGCCTTTTGGAAAACTGAATTTCTTATGTGATGCCAAACAAATTGAGGTTCTAATTAAGATAGATATCGTCATATGGCAACATTCACAACTCTTCCCAGAATTCTGACATAACAAATTTAATGTGGCTTTCTTGCTTAAACGTGAAAACATCTCAAAGGTATACGTAGATACTACTACTATACCAAGGGGGTCTAGCTCAGTTGGTTGAACAAGGTGCGTGAGTGTTTTAAATTTTCTGATACTGTCTTCGATTCCTACGGATCAAAAAAAAGATACTACTACACTATGAGGGAAAATCAGGCAGTAAAATAAAGGGGGAGAGAAATTAGAGGGAGGTACCGGTGTTAAGTAATTTGAAACGGCAATCTATGTTGTTTTCGTTTGTTGAGAACAGAGGAGCAGCGAAATGAAAGTACGCTAGTACTAGGCAGCGGCGAGTCCGGTCTGCGTAGTGCGAGACGCTAATGCCAATGAAATTGAGCCGTTAAGGCTTAGTTGTCGGAGACACAGGACTGCCGGTCCGTCATTATACAATACATTAGTACAATCAAAACTATCGCTCACGTCTAACCTATTCCATAAAGCCACCTGTTCTCATAACATGTTTACCTGCTTCCACAGAATTTTAAAATTATTTATTTATTCCGTTTGGACGTGGCAACAAATAGAAAGTGAAAAAAAAAAAAAAAGTAAAAAATGAGTAAAAGAATAGAATAAATTTTTAGAATATTTAAATTGAGAGGGAAAAAATAATCTCGAAAGCTATGTTTGGTTGAGAGGAGAGAAATAGAGTAGATGAAAATAAAAGAGAGATAATTTGAAGAAAAAAAAAATATAGTAGAAATAAAATAGTTATTTAGTTGAAGAGAAATAGAGTAGAAATAATATCGTAAACTTGTTTGGTTTAGATGAAATGAGAGGAGAGAATTAAAATAAACGTATAAAACTACTATTTTACCTTTATTATTTGTGCCAACAGATTGTAAATAATCGATTAAATTGTTCAACTTAATTGATTATCCAACCAAAACAATCAATTATAGTTGAAGACAGAAATTGTGAAGATGGAAATACATCATGTGGGTCCCACGCAATTCTATATTAAATCTGCACAACATCCATCGAAACAAACGTGCGCTACTAATTTCTGTCTTCACTAATTTATTTTCGTCTGCATAAACAAACGGAGCATAAATGAGCGATAAAAGGAAGTTGACGAAGGATTTTATCTTGATTTAAAGATCAAGTTGTATAGGATAATAATAATAATATGTCTCATACAATAAAATGACTAGTGTGGAGACCTAATTTTGAGGTCATTAGTTGAATTGTATATGATAATCAATGAATATTTTTTCTACACAAAGTCCTAAGATAATAAGAGATATGTGCAAAATAAATGGGTTATGATAATAGTTTAATCTATGCATTTTTTCAGTAAAAAGATAAAAATTTGATGTTGGCATCTATATTTTATTTTAGACTTAGTGAAAAGATTTGAAAGATTGACTACACTCAATTTATAGTGTTTGTTTTTAAATGTAAGTATATTTATAATAATAATGATGTACACATAAATGATGTACACATTGTGTCAAAAAAAATGATGTACACATAAATGAGTTTGAGAATTATGTTGGTGACTGATGAGTCTTTTATTATAGTAGTTCAAGAAAAACAAGTATTTTTTTCTTTGTTATTGATTTGTTTAAAAGATGGATCATGATTCTCTAAAGAAAAAGGATGAATGCTAGTATAAAGATTGATTAATCAACTTTTGATCTCTATGTTACTATTTTTTCTCATCAAAGCTACTTGAATCACACAAAGAAGATAAAGAATATGATACATATACAATAACAGATTATCATAATGAAGGGTTATGGAAAAATATTCCCACATGAAATTTGAATAAAAATAAATTAATTCTCTTATATATTTTGTATATTACATTTTAATTATGTTTATTTTATTATTTATCTTATTTGTTTACCTTGTTTTGTTTTATTGTCTTAACATGCATATAGAAAATCCTCATTTGATCATAAAACTCATCATGAATGCTTCATCACCACTAATATTCTTAGAAGTAGTATCTCCCATTTGATAATATATTTTCCTTTTATTTTTATTTAATTCAATAGAAATTTAATTCCTTCTTATAAGATAACTCTCATTCCCTCCTTTTTTCACATTTTTTTTTTGTTTTTATAAACTCCCTACTCGGATTATGTTTATTCATCTTTATTAAATCTATTACCACTACATTGTACACTCCAACACTCATATTTTCTACTAGATTAAACCTAGAAAGAATTAGAATATATATGTTGGAGTGTTACAAAGCCATGGTAATAGCTTTGACAAACATAAATGAATATGACTCGAATAAGAGATTTATGAGTAGAGGGAGGAGAAAAGTTATGTCAGTAGAGGGAATTGAACTTTTGTTGGATCAAATGAAAAGGTAGACATACAATGAATTATAGTGTTTTCAATTTAGTGATTGTAATAGAAAAAATTGTATCCGTATTTTAATATATGAGATGTATACTATATATAATAATAAAATATAATTTTGTCTTGGTATATTATAAATTTAGATAAAATTTACTTGTATATTAGATATTTTTAATATTCTTTTTTCTCTTTCATTTGGACTTGCATTCTATGTACTATTTTAATAATTAGTCAAAAATTTTCTCTCAACTATTTTAAATTACATTTTTTTGTCTTTATATTTATATTTCAACTTCTTAAATGTCTATTTCTTTCGATCTATTACTATTTTGATTTCTATCTTTAAATTAAATTTTAATAATTTTTTAAAAGGAAATATCAATAGTTTTTTTGAAAGGGAAAAATCAATAGTTAAATATAATCTTATATCATAATTTAAATTATTCATTATAAATCTAAAATCTAATTTATATATTTTAATATATTTAGTTATTATACATTTGAATTATAATATAATTTGTATAGTAAAATATTTATTATTTAAATTTAAATTATATAAAAAACTTATCATATATAATATACAAATTAAAATACCAATTTATATATATAAGTATTAATTGCTCTCACTACATAAATTTTTTGAGATCGTCACTCACCCATACATTTATTAAAAGTAAATGCTACACTTACGTATGTAAAATTAAATAAATTCATAACTTGTAGGCTTGTAGCTTCTGGAACGTTTCCCTTAAACGTACGTTAGTGCTTTAAAGTCCTTTAACTGTGGAACATACCTTTTTTTTTGGGGTTAATAATGTGAATATACTTGACACAAAAATATTACTTAAAAATCAGAATTGAGTACCCCAATAGTAATAATTAATAATTAATATTCATAATTAAAAAAAGTATAAAGTTAATATTCATAATTATTGATAAGAAATTAATAATTAATATTCTAACTCATTCATAATATGTATATCAACCACTAATTTTTTTGTTATCAATGATTGAAACGGTATCCTTTATACTTATCACTTAAATGTTAAAACATTTTATAAGGCCACTATTATCTGTTTTGCCAACCAAGTGTTTATCATTAAGACTTTAGACCAGCTTAATTTTGAGTGACTGATTAAGATAAATATGGGTGGAATATAATTTTGGCGTACTGTTTAAAATAATTAAGGTTACTTTTTTTTTTTTTTGACAGAATAATTAAGGTTACTTAAGTTATACGACAAATGGGTTATTACATATAATCGGATGGTAATATAAAAAAATTATATAACCAAAACAAATTTTATTAAAAAGAAAATTATACTTTTCAAGTAATATTATATTGTTAAAACTTAATGTGACATAAACAAAAAATGACAGCATTATTCTACTTGAGGAATAGAAGTAAAATCAACAGATTTGTGATTGAAAAACAATAACTACCTACCAGTGATACGGTGATGAAGAAAAGAAGAAGCAGTGCCGCAGTGGGATGAATGAGAGAGCGCGAATGAAAGCTGCACTTGTGCAATAAACACGTACAGAGACAGTGCTTCTCTCACTTTCCGCGCAAGCGAATCATCACGCCACGCCAAAGCCACACACACACAATTCATCTATATCCAATTCACGACGTGTAACAAAACAAAACAAAACGGCAATCACTTTCCTCTCCACTTTCGTCGTTCATCGATTTCAGAATTCCGTTGCGTTCGGCCATGGCGCTGCGAAACGGCGGCAGACAAAACTTCTTCGAGGTTCTCAGCGTCGAGGACGAATCGGATCCAGGCGAGCGCCACCGCAAGAAGCGCAGGCACAAGAAGAAGAAGCAGCAGCAGCTTCTTCTCGATCGCGCCGATTCCGCGGATCCGCATTCGGCGCCGTTGGAGAACGGAGGAGCCTGTAACGGATTCGAGCTCGGCGCTAGCAGGTACTGCGGCGGCGTTGGCGGAGGAAGCGTCGTCGTGTGCGAGGAGGTGCGTGAGGCGGAGAGTGTGTGCGCGGTTGCGGAGGCGCGTGAGGTGGAGAGTGAGGCTCCGACCACCGTGCGCGGTGGCATCGAGGGGTTTAATTTCGGGGAATTGAGGCAGAGGAGCGTGAATTGTGGGAGTTCTGATGATTTAGCGGCTCCGGCGGTGGTGCGAGATGAAAAGGAGGATGGCGGTGAGAAGGCGAGTCCGGTGGAGAAAGCGACGAACGAGCCTGATAGGAATGTGGTTACGAAATTGGAGACGGTGGAATCGTTGGACTGGAAGCGTCTCATGGCGGAAGATCCGAATTGTGAGTGCTACAATGGTCCTTGCTCTGCATGCATCCATCGCATCATCTCATTATTATTTTTTTGTAATGATTATTCAGAAACTATTATGATTCAATGGATATCACCAGGGTCGGCTTAGTAACTGGGGTTTGAATGGTTTGCATGAGGTCGTAGGTTCGATTCATGTTACAGTGTTACCGCTATTGTACACCAATAAAAATTTATAATTAAACAGATGATCAAAATGCAACCAAATATGTTACAACAAAATTATGCATTGGCTTCTAAGGGGAAATGGATGTAAAAATGGACCTTGGGTTGGTTCTGTGTCCCCACGTTTAATGGGGTTGGTGGCATGACTAATTGGCTTCTACAAACATTGACTGAATAATGCATGGCATCAAGGTTTTAGATTATGGTTTTGTTTTAATACTTGATATTGCAGAAAATTGCGGCCGCAATTATAGTTGCAGAGGCCTTAAAAATTTTAATAATACAGAGAATTGCAGACAAATGCGGCCGCAATTACAGTTGCAGAGATTCTAAAATCATTAACGTTGCGGCTGAAATTTCAGTGATGGACTGTTTTTTAAAACCTTGCATGATAGTGAAAAATGATGGGCACTTTAGACAGGAATAAAAGTTTCAGCTGCTCATTTATGAATAAAAACTAGTCAAATGGTCCGTGTGTGTGGTCCTCTTTGCCTGAAGTGATTTGTTGCCTGATTTTCTTACCCTGTTATTTATTTTACCTGGGGCATGTATTCTTCTTTTCTGCCGAATTAACCTTGTAGCGGTGTGTTTTGATGTCAGATGTGTTTTCAGTGGAGAAGTCTCCTGTAACATACTTTTTAGAGGAAATGCACAATGGAAATTCTTTACGCAGCACAACAACTCTTGGGAATGAAAAAGAACGAGAGAGAGTTTATGACACTATCTTCCGCCTGCCGTGGAGATGTGAATTGGTATACTTCCTTTTCTTGATTTAAAAGGAAAAAAGAAATAGAAAAGAACTCATGTTATAGTTGTGTTATATCTTAAACGTGGAATGCAATTGCAGCTTATAGATGTTGGCTTCTTTGTCTGCTTCGATTCATTTCTTTCGTTATTAACTGTTATGCCAGCGAGGATCATGATGACCATTTGGAGGCTTCTAAAGACAAGGTTTGCCACTTTTCCTTAATCTCCCTCCCCCCTTGTAATAAAATGTTAGTTGGGCATGCATGTGAGGAATAAGGTGATAGATTAAGCCTACAGCACCTTTGTGACATAAGCAGTGTACATCTAGTACTACAATCTTAGAGTACTTCAGATATCGTCATAAATATTTGAATGAGAATGACAGAAGAAAGTGTTTTTTCATGAACCACATCATTCCAAATTAGCAGTATTTTCTATTAGACATTCTATATGATACAGGTCTTAGTTGCTAATTTCTATCTGGATTCTATTAGTCCTTGATTCTTGGTTAGCTGAATAAATTAGACCAATCTCTCCCTATTAGTTCTTGTGCTTTGACTTTGTATTATCTTTTTTAGTTCAACTCATGTTCTGCTTTAAAATTTGTGCTAGTCTATCATGGTTTGCAGTATTACAATATGGCCTAATCATGCTTATGACAGGCAGTTAAAGAGGCTGTCTACAATGGAAGTTTCAGATTTTGGCTGTTTTCTTATTATGAGTTGTGGAGTCGTTCTTTTGCAGCGAACAGGTAAAGTGGTTCTCTGCTTCCATGAGTATATGTTATATCATTTCTTTTTTGTATTGTTCAAGTTTAATATTATGCTAATTTTGTTTTATTTATCCTTTCAAATGTGCTGGAACAGATATCAGCTTAATATATCATATGATCCGTGGTCAAGGAACAATAAAATTATATGTGGTCTACAATGTTTTAGAGGTGAGCATAAATTTATTAGTCTGGATTATGGTGAATAAGTAGCTCTCCACACTGCCAAATATCAATCAATGTGAATATTTATGAGTTATTTGAGTTTAATTTTGATTTTTGATACATTGTTAGGATAAAGATTTTTACACTTCAACTAATTAAAAATCACCCTAGATATGTCTTTTAAAGTAATTATTACAGAAATCAACAATCTTACCATATATAGCAATCCTTGATTGGATGAAAGTGTAAAAATCTCAGTGCATTCTAATTAAGTTCTATTTATAATATATATTATATTGGGTTTATGCAAGCAAGATCTTGTGGTGACAAAGGGAATTTCACAGGATATGGAATAATAAAATTTTGCTTTGTAATTAATTTGTAAACCATGAAACTCTGACATCAGATGAGATAAAATATTGCTGTATTTAGAAATTATTAGCATCAATATGCTATCTCCTTAAATAGCAGAGTTGTATTGACCTAGGTGAGATTTGGGACAGCCCAAAATGAAAATATGAAAAAAGGAGCAGGATGGATGTTGTTGTGTAAATGATTTTGTAATAGTTGTTTGAAACTTCATATATGGGTATTCAGTGGCCTTCTGGTATTGAAACGGTTCAGTTCATAAGTACTGAAAATTGTAATCCAAGCAGCTACAGCTTTTACTCTTTAGTTGCCTCTTGAATGCATAAGTGTTGTGAATCATAATGCTCCAAAATGTAACTTATACAGTGTAAGTTTGTAACTGATCTTTCAACTTCTTGCAGATATTTGATAAATTATGTCAAAGTTTTAATGGGGATGTGTTGCAAACATTATTTCTTTCTGCTGAAGGACTTGCAAATTGCCCCCCAGAAAGCATGAGATTCTGGATTTGGAGATTTGTTTCTGACCAAGCTTTAGCTGTGGCTGCTTCAAATATCCTTCATCTTTTTTTTTTTCTTTCCAGTTGTTTGGTTAACTATTTTCTTTTGTGAAGGCAAATTAAGAAACAACAGTCATTGGTTTGATTCCTTGACTAGTCTTACTTGTTCATTCTTTTATCTTATTAGCTCAGGCAATCACTTTATCAACCTGTATAGTTGCTCACAACAACGCATTGTTCGCTTTGCTGGTGTCAAATAATTTTGCTGAGATCAAAAGCAATGTGTTTAAGCGATACAGCAAGGATAATGTTCACAGTTTAGTTTACTTTGGTAAGTTATCTTTTCTACAATGGTTTCTTTCCTTGATTTCAGCTTATTTGGTACACTGTTCTGTACTTCTTCCTTCAAACATTGAAGCAGCCATAATATAATTTTTTATGGCCTCATTTTAAGAATATTATTTGAGCTAGTTTTGTCAATAGTTGATTTGTTTAGGGTTGTTAAAAATCAGATTCAAATATTTTGTATATCTGATTTATAGGCAAGTCATATCTGATTCAGAGGAACAAAATCTCCTCTAATTATGTGTATTTATTGTAATAAGCCTATAGAAATCAAACACCGCGTGTCATTCAAACACACAGTTTCAACATCTCTTGCATCTATCCTAGCATTTGGACTTAAGACCTAACTTAACCCCACAAAACGACTTATAACGCTTGGGCAGTCCTCATCTTACAAGTCGCCTAAGCCCAAATGTTAAGACTGTTTTTTGGCTGAATCCACCATTGGCGTTACATAAACTGATCCAATTCACAGCACAACTTTTAGCAATATTATTCCATAGGGAGAATGTTAGAGAAGGTCAAACATGTAGCATAGGTAACGGCATATACATTGACCCAAATTATTGGACATACCATTTGCACTTGGTCCATATTTCTTGGGGTGTCAACTCTCTCTCTCTCTCTCTATCTATATATATGTGTGTGTGTGTGTGTGTGTGTGTGTGTTTGTGTATAGCTTCATATCAACCCGTTAGGCAAGGTTGCATGGAAGCAAGGAGTACATATTGCTCTAAAATCAAAATAAGATGAAGGCCATCTCTTTAGTGCCATTTCTGCTTGTTCTTTCAATTGGGATTGAAAATGAAGGGCCAATGAAAGTGACAAGCAAAATTTTGTGGGATAAAATTGTATGACTACTGTGAAAGTAATAAATGCTTCATTGATTACCCTAAGAAATATGGATTGAACACAAATGCTATGTGCAATGATTTGGGTCAGTGGATATGCTATTGCCCATGCTAAGTGTTTGACCTTCTCCAATGTTGTCCTTATGAATAATATTTGCTAAAATAAAATTGTGTAGTGAATTAGGTTAGTTTATGTAACGACAATGGTGGATTCAGCAAAAAAAAAAAAAAAAAACTTAGCATTTGGGCTTAGGGCCTAACTCAAGCTCACAAAACCGACTTGTAAGGTGAGGTGCTCAAGCTTTATAATGTCTATTTAAGCCACATCTCTAGTCAATATGTGACTAAACCACCACCCTAGAGGCTGCCAATTAAGGCAACCCCCAAAGAGGTCACAACTTAGGCGGGCTAGGGGTGACTGCAATTAAGGCAACTTTCCAGCACCCCTCTCACGTTCAGGGCTACCAGCCTGGAGCGTGGCAAATGTAGGTGGCTGAACAATGGATCTAGGATATGCTTTGATACCATCTTAGTATTTGGGCTTAGAGCTTAAGTCAATCCTACAAAACTTGCTTGTAAGGTGAGGATTGCTCAAGCTTTGTAAGCTCTATTTAAGTCATATCTCTAGTTGATGTGGGACTAAACCCCCACCTTTGAAGCTGCAATTAAGGCAGCCCCCAAAGAGGTCGCAGTTAAGGCGGGCTAGGAGTGACCACAATTAAAGAAGCTTTCCGACAAGGGTTATATGCCTTACCTTATCAATAATGTCAACCATGTAAAATGGTTTTAATGTTTGAAATTTAAAGCATGTGTTTTTTTTTTATTTTGAATGCTCTTATTTCAATCTAGGATATAGGGCGTAGCCTTTTTAGCTTCTTTGGCACCTTATCCCTATGCCACATAAATATGATCAGAAGAAAGCTTTTGCTTTTAATTGTTTGACTCAATAGATATGAATATTTTAATACACAGAACGAGAATGCAATGTCTTTGAATTAAAATGAAAAAATTATACACGTAGGAATGAAATTTTATTTTGCTCCATATAATTTATACATGTGGTACATGGAAACATTTGTTAATTCCTGGCTGCTAGAGAATTATGGACATGTCTTTTAAGTCTTTTGCACAATCAAGAATTGAAATAGAGTTTGTCATTCCCCTGCACCAAAGATGGTATGTGCATAAACTTGTTTGTCTACCATATGAATTCTTTTTAGTTTGAATTTAGACATGGATTAACATTTGATACACTATCACCTTATTGAAATGTTTACACTAGCAGGTTTAAAATCATACTTGAATGTGGGAAAAAAAATGTATGATAATATTTTTAAAATGTGATATAACTAAAACACTTTTTAAGTAAAAAAGAAAATTAACTATAATATTAAAATTCATAACATTAAGGCATCCTAGTGGTTACTTAAAATTCTAATCTATAGTTATAAAAAATCCTGTCCCTGTAATTGCCACACATCAACCTCCTCAATTTTTATTTCTGGTCATGTTTTTCTTTGCAATTTTCTGCAAAAGCAATGACAATCATTTGGATGTTTTGTTTTTTTTTTGGTTATTTTCCGGGGATTTGCTCAAGTTTATTTTAAAAGTAAAATGCATTTTCTTGATCCCATATTCATATTATTTGTATGTAGGTTTTGCAATTTATTTTACTGTTGGACTAGGAGAGGAGAGGAGAGGGATTTTGATAAAAACCTGTGTTTGGTTCAGAAGTTTGGAGGGAAGGGAAGTCAAAATGAAAGGGAAAATCCATCTCCACCGTATTGTTTTTGCCTCCCAATGTTAGGAGGATTTTAATTTCCCACACTTCCCCATCCCCTTTTGAACCAAATAGCTCGTTAGTAACATAATTTTGTAAAATTTTTTAGTGTAAACTTCTATACAATGCATGTATATCTAATCTTAGTTCCTGATACTTTTTTATCCAATTATTTTTTATTGAAATGAGCTAAATGAGCAAGAGTTAGGTTATTTGTTCTGCACTTGACAGTTACATTATTTAAAACTTTTTCTTTTTTCTCATTTGTTCTTGTAACCTTCTAATTTATTTTATTTCCTCCCCTTTACTTATGGTGACAAGCAGATTCTGTAGAGAGATTCCACATTTCAGCATTTATCTTATTCGTTTTGGCTCAAAATATTCTAGAGGCAGAGGGTCCCTGGTTTGAAAGTTTTCTCATTGTAAGATTTGCAAATATTTTAGCTCCTAATATTAATATTAATGAAAGAAAATTTGTTTATCCTGTTCCTGACACATATTTTGGATGGTGCAGAATATCCTCTTGGTTTATTTATGTGAAATGATTATTGATATTATCAAGCATTCATTCATTGCTAAATTCAATGACATTAAGCCCATCGCATACTCTGAGTTCCTTGAAGATCTATGTAAACAGGTATTATCATCTGCTTTCATGTTTGTGGATATTATTTATCCTGTACGTTGGTTGTTTACAAAAAGGTGTACACAACTAGAACCACTTTAATAAGAAATTGTTATATTTTCATTCAAATCTCAACTTAAAGCTGAAAACTCGAGTGAATTTATGAGCTACATACCTAAATGCACCAAGACTTTCCATGCTTCAACCACAAATGCCTTTTGAAATCCTTTCCTGGAATATGATTTAATGGGAAAAGGTTTATACGCTATTTAGTTCCAGCAATATAGTTCAATTTCTCTAAGTCAAATTTGATCTTTTTTCTTTTCAATTCATTAATTTATTTCATTTTTTAATGTTATTTGTTTGCCTTTATAGTTTGATCCCATAGTGAATTCATTTTAAGTATGAATCAGTTTTTTCTGCATTTGTGCATGGAAGTGTAGTTTGTGTCAGAAAGCAATAATATGGTATTTACCTGATACTAGAGAAAGCTTATTATTACTTTGATAAGAATGATGTATAATTCTGAATCTTTATATTGTGACAATCAAATTGCATTAACATTTTGTCCCTTTTCTTTGATGGAGCTTTCTAAAGAATATACGCCTGACATTTGACTGTTCCATTCTGTAGACTCTAAATATGCAAACTGAGGGTGTAAAGAAAAACCTGACTTTTGTCCCCCTTGCTCCAGCATGCGTGGTAAACATAAAAGATTTTAAATGTCCGTTTGGTTTTTCTGGTGTTTTGGTTGCCGATTGAACATATGTGTACCTTTTCCTCTTATAACTCGTTCTTAGGTTATTCGAGTTCTCACTCCAGTATATGCTGCAAACCTTCCTACCAATCCCCTTGCATGGAGGCTTTTCTGGATTCTGCTTTTTTCAGCAATGACCTATGTCATGCTCACAAGCCTCAAGGTTCTCATTGGCATGGGACTACAGAAGCATGCCACATGGTATGTTAATCGTTGCAGAAGGAGGAAACATCATTTTCATGAAGATTAGCTTGGAAGGGCAAAATACTGCTGTCTTGACTTAATATGATCTGTTTGCCCAAGGATTCCTCCACTCGTGCCCCAAGAACATCTTTTGAAAGACCACTGGGAGATAATTCAGGAACACTTGACTCCTGAATTATCATCGGTCCCTGGCAGATATAGGAACAACTTTTGGTTTATAACTTGAAGGTGAACTTTTGGTTTATAACTTGAAGGTGGACCTATAGATGGTTTCCCCTTCCAATTTTGACAGCAATATATAATTTGATTTTTACAGAATAATAATAGAATGTTATAGGCCTGCATAATTGCAAAGAATTGCAATCACGTACGTCTCTTCCCCTTCCCCTCTACTCAAATCTGGCCAACTCAATAAAAACAATAACACATATTTCTGACATTTTTTGAAATTTAATATCTGAATTAGTAACAAAAATGAGTGAATTACCATTTTGATTCTTGAAAGTGTATAACGTTCTCACATTAGTTATTGAAACTAAAGAAATTTAAACAAGCCCCTAAAAGAGAAATTTATCAATCATATTAGTACAAAATTTAAAAAAAAAAAAAAGTTAAGCGATAATATTAACACATGTTTAGAAACTTGAATAAATTGTAAGTGGTTAAATTTAGGAACTTAGATGAAATAATTAAAAATTACTTTAGATACAAGTTTTACAGTAAATATTATAAAAATCAATAATCTTATCATATATAACAACAAAATTAAATAACAGTATAAAATATTTACAATATCAATATATTCTAATTAAATTCACAAAATAATATTAAAGAGATCTAGTTCAGTTTGGATTGTTGTAAATCTTCTGGACTTTCTTTTTCTGTGCATTCTCATCACATGATTAGCAAAGAGCTTGTTTAAATGAGTTAATTTCAAGGGGCCAACTTATTTATCTTGTAATAAACATGGATTAAATTTTAGCTCAATTTAATTTCGATAAAATCAAATCAATTTAAAAATTTGGTTGACAACATCCTATTTGTTAAAACTTATTTTTTAGATTTTAGCTCAATTTAATTTCGATAAACTCAAATCAATTTAAAATTTTGGTTGACAACATCCTATTTGTTAAAACTTATTTTTTAGATTGAATTTCTGGCCCCAAACCATAAAACCCTAAACTTAACAAAAGATAAGATTTAGGTATTATTTTATAATTTAATGGGAATATATTGATATTGTAAATATTTTTTATATTGTTATTTAATTATGTTGTTATATATGATAAGATTGTTAATTTTTAAAATAATTATTGTAAAACTTATATTTAAAGTGATTTTTAATTAATTAACAATGTAATTTTTTTTACATTTTTATAGATACTTTTGATATTATTTTTCAACGAAAATATAACTCGTGCAATAGTTACACGTGTTTTTATTGAAAAACGACATTAAAAAAATACCTATTGTTCCTGTCGTGGGATAAGGGGAGGCCTTCGGCAGTCGCTTTGTGTTCTAAGATCTTTCTGTAATTTGTCCGAAAGGTGGGGTACCTGCAAGAAATACTCCAACGTTCAAGTTAGGGTTCGGCGCAGAGTATTTAATGTGTGTAATCTATGAGAATTCAGACCCCTTTACCTTGGGGAGCGGATCCCCTTTTTATACTTATCTTATTGGGCTTGGGCCCTCATGGGCCTTGGCCCTTTTCTTAATCATATGTCTGTGGTAATTAAGAATACTTAATTACCTTTTAGCCTTAGGTTTACGTTGCCATGAGTTGCTAATGGTGTTTATACCTCTACCGGTGTTCGGCCCTGCAGGTGCCGAATACTACAATTTAGGCCCCTGAGGTGAGGGGTTAGGGGTCTTCGGCTTTATAGATGTCGAATACTCCTGTCTGCCGAACGGACCGTACGGCGCTGGGGTGTTCGGCTATGCTTTGGACACCAAACACCTGTTTATACTGTCGGGGGGGGGGGGGGGGTATTCGGTTTATATGTGTTGTCGAATACCCCAACTAGTACACATGCCCCCCAGCCTCGAGCGAAGGAGGATAGCGAAGAGGTTTATCCTTGATACTGGTGCTTTATTGTTGTGTCGTTTGAAATTACTGCCATTTATGGCAGAAAAAAGCCGTTGGGTTGGAGGGATCGAAGCACTGCGCTATGTGGACCGTTAGATCTTAGTGGATCTAACGATTGGGGGGTTTTGGACCGTTATGGGCCTGGGCCCTATAAATAGGGTAAAGGATGTCGTCCTCGTTCCCCATATTTACGATTTCACGAAAATCTTCTTCTCTTGCTCTCGGTCGAATAGTTACTTCTAGCTTCATTCTTCTCGTCTTAACTAAGGTACGAGAGTTCGGCTATTTCTTTTTCTTTTTATCATTATGAGTTCGGCTAGCCGTGAGCTTTCTGGGGGAACCGAGGTAGTTGACATTCCGTCCGCTTCCTCAAGTAGTGGGGATTCTAGCGAGGGGTCTTCGACTGCCTCGTCATCTTCGTCCTTTCTTTCTTCTTCTTCAGTGTCCCCTTCTTCGTCTCCTGTCCGAGAGGGGGTGGGTGAGAGTGTCATGGGTCCTTCGGCCTCTTCTGCCTCTTCGGCGGGGGAGGCATCTGGAGCAAAACCGAAGCGTAAACCCCGGGTTGCTCAAGCGAAAAGGGTTTTTCCGCCCATTACCCTGGAAGGGTATACTTGGGTTGTTGGAGAAGTTGGGGCCTATTGGTCTCGGTATGACGATAGGCGTAGCGTATGTAACTTTGTAAACTATGTAGATGTGTCTTCCATTGCCGAAGATGAATTTTGTCCCGTAGGGTTACAGTGTTGTCGGCGAGAGCCGAATCCTGAATTCGTTTTCATGGGGAAAGGCAACTCGACAAGGGACTTCTTTTACATGTATGATTGCGTATTTCGTGATCTACATGTGAAGGTTCCTTTTGACGACTTCACTATGGGGGTGCTTCGGGTTTTAAACGTGGCACCCTCGCAGTTGCATCCGAATGGGTGGGCTGCTATCCAAGCATTCCGAGCTCTCTGTATTTTTAACTTTATAGAGCCTTCGGTAAGCGTGTTTTTGTATTATTTTTCTACTCGGCCCAAAGATGGTTTATGGGTTTCCTTGATAAGAAAAATGAAGAGGTCTCTTTTCCAGTCATTTACTACCTCCTATAAAAATTTCAAAACCGATTTCTTTAAGGTAGTTGTTAGGCCGAACATAGGGACTAACCATCTTTATGATACGAGTGGAAAGTCCCTATTTCCGTTCTATTGGGAGCAAAACCCTCGGCGTTATGACAAGTTTCCAAAATCCATGATGACCGAAACGGAATGCGAGGATCTCCTTTTTCTTGAGTCTCTCCCCCGAAAGCTCCCAGCTAGGCAGCTTGTGGCCTTGTTAAATTCTTCCACTGTTTTAGCCGACATGTGTGGTAAGATTTTTGTTCTTTCTTTCCTAGTGTTTCAAAGTTTAGCTTTTGTCACTGACTAAGTGTTTTTTGTGTAGGTATTATGGCCGATGCTGGAGGAGATGTGCTTTCATTCCGGAATGCCCGGAGGAATCGGGCTTAAGCTGCGGGGAACAAATCTGGAATCGCTTCAGTGCCCCCCATTCCCAAACAACCGACCCCTCGGCCGACCCCAGTAGATACTGTGCCTCCTCCGGCGGGAGAAAAGAAAAGCAAAGATAGAGATCACAAGAAAAGGCACTGAAGTCGTGAGGCTTCGGAGGAAGAAAGGGTTAAGAAGCTGAAGCAACAGAGTTTAGGTTTTCTTGCTTCGGCGTCTTTATCTTCTATCAATGCCTTAACCGCCGAAGGCTTTTTTGCCAAAGATTTTCGGCCGAAGAAGATGGTGAGCTCCAGCGATATCTCGGATACTGGGAAGGCCATCCTTAACAAGGCCGATGCTGCTGCCAACTGGTCGACCTATTGCGAATTTCAGGCAAGGGCTTCGGCCATTGCGTATCATATGTTCGCAAATCCTTTAAAGGAGGCCGATAAGTTGAAGGAGAGTTTGGAGGAGGCCCAGGTATCTAATAAACAAGTGTTGGAGGCCAACATGGTTCTGGCCGACGAGAATGGGCGTTTGAAGGAGGAAGTTAAGGACCTCTCGGCCAATGTGCATGATTTAAATACCAAAGTAATAATGGCCGAGAAGGATTACAAGCTTCAATCTGATGAGATCGAGCGGCTAAGGGCTCTGTTGGCCAAGGCCCAGGAAGAGCGGGACGCAGAGCGTGCTGCCAAGGAGAGGATTCTTTCTTCGGCCGAAGATAAGATTCTAGCCGAACACGAGGCTGGTTTTCTCCACGGATTACGAAAAATAACACATTATTATAATGTTCGTGACCGCAGCATTTTTGACATGGAGAATGATGTTTATCAAGGGCAGCTAGTGCCTATTGATGACATTCCGGAGGATGCCATTCTAGAGAATCCTCTCTATGGTTCGGCTGTTGATGGTGGTGCGGATCCTGGGGCCGCTGAAGATGGGGGGATGATGAAGCTGCTGATGCCGAGGTTCGTGAGGACTCGGCAGAATAGAAAATTTTTGTAGTTTCAGGCCGTTAGAGCCTTTTAATGTTTTGTATATGGACTTAACCCCTTTTTTTGATAATCAACGAAATATACATTCGTCTTTTCGGTATTTGTTTAGTTTATTTCGCGTTTTTACTCTTGTCTGATTACCTTGTAATACTTGCGTTGTTATTTTGGGCGAAGTAGAACTGTATGTGTTCTTCTAGGAAGCGCTTTCGAGTGATGCATCGCCGTTTGTCATAAAAATGGGTGTGGGGAACCGAATGGTGCATCCTTAGCCGAGTGGGAGCACTCGGGAGGAAAACCATTTTGAAGAAAATCCGAATGGTGCATCCTTAGCCGAGTGCTCCGAGTGGGAGCACTCGGGAGGGAAACCATTTTGAAGAAAATCCGAATGGTGCATCCTTAGCCGAGTGGGAGCACTCGGGAGGGAAACCATTTTGAAGAAAATCCGAAAGGTGCCCTCAAATAATGATGGCGAAGTGTAGGCCGTTCTTATTAGAATTCTTTTGGAGGTATGCCTCATAAAAACCTTATCTGAAAACACCCTTCTACATTTTTGTAGGGATTAAAAAATAAAGAGGGGAGAGTACAACATTTGAATACATAGTGAAAATACATCAACTGAAGTAATATTTAAGATAAGTGGAATTCCAGGTTCTCGGTATTGTTTTTCCTGACAGTTCTTCCAACCTGTACGCCCCATTATTGAGGTTTTGCCGAACTCTGAATGGGCCGTCCCAATTGGCTGCCAATTTTCCTTCCTTGGAGTCTCTTCGGGCGTCGCCTTGCACCCTAAGGACTAGGTCTCCTTCTTTAAAGTCTCGTGGCTTCAGCTTTGAGTTGAATCTTCGAGTCATTCTCTGTCTGCATGCTTCGGCATTGAGACGTGCTCGGTCACGTATTTCTTCAACCAAGTCTAGTTCGCATCTCATGGAACTTTCGTTTTCGGGAGTCTCGAAGTTTTGTCTTCGGAATGAGGGTTCTCCTACTTCGACTGGGATCATTGCTTCAGTCCCATAAACCATTCTGAAGGGTGTTTCTTTGATGGTTGATTGTGGGGTGCACCTGTATGCCCACAATATTTCGGGTATCTCTTCGGCCCAAGCCCCTTTGGCTGTTCCCAACCTTCTTTTCAGTTCTCCCAAGATGACTTTGTTTGCGGCTTCTGCTTGTCCGTTTGTTTGGGGGTGCTCGACCGAGGTAACTTTATGCTTTATTCCCAAGCCTTCAAGGAAAGCGTTTAACTTCTTGTCCGTGAATTGTAGACCGTTATCTGTGACGATTGCATACGGAATGCCGAAGCGAGTGATGACATTTTTCCACAAAAATTTCTGTACGTTCTGAGCCGAGATGATTGCCAAAGGCTCGGCCTCTATCCATTTTGTGAAGTAGTCGACAGCTACTATCAAGAACTTGAGCTGTCCTGTGGCTATAGGGAAAGGACCTAAGATGTCGGTTCCCCATACAGCAAAAGGCCAAGGTGACGAGATGGAGTGCAATTTATCCGCTGGTTGGTGGATAAGGTTTGCATGTTTTTGGCACTGGCTACACCTTTTTACGTGTTCGGCGCAGTCAGTTTTGAGGGTCGGCCAGTAATATCCTGCTCGCAGAACCCGAGTTGCCATCGTTCGTGCTCCAGAGTGCATGCCACAGATTCCTTCATGCAGCTCCTTCATCACGTATTCTGCTTGCTCTTTCTCAAGACACTTTAATAAGGGTGTGGAAAATCCCCTTCTGTATAACTCTTTGGCTATCACAATGTACCTTGAAGCATTGATTCGCAATCTTTTGGCTTTTTCTTTATTCTCCGGAAGGATTCCTTGTGCCAAATACTGTTGTATTTCGGTTGTCCACGTACTTCTGGCTGCCGAAAGCTGCATGCATTCTTTGGCAGTTACACTTGGTTCGGGCAACGTCTCCTGGATGAAGGTTCTCAACTGTCCGGGTTTTTGGGTAGTAGCTAATTTAGTGAGTCGATATGCCCTGTCATTGTGTTCTCGGGCTAAATGATTTACCCGAATTTCCTCGAACTCTTGTTTCAGCTGTATGAAAGTATGATAGTACTTCAGCAATTGAGGGTCTTTGACTTGGAAATCACCGTTGATCTGTTCGGCCGCTACTTGCGAATCACTCCAACATTGTACCTTTCGGGCTCCCATCTCTCTTGCCAGTCTGAGCCCAGCTAATAAGGCCTCGTACTCGGCCTGATTGTTGGATGCTTTAAAACCGAATCGTAATGACTGTTCCAACCGTATTTGGTTGGGTCCTTCCAGTATGATGCCTGCACCACTTCCCCTTCGGTTTGATGATCCATCGACATGTACTACCCACCACTCTTCTTCAAAGGTTTCAGCAGGGTGTAGTTCATTGATAAAATCTGCCAGACACTGTGCCTTGACTGGGCCCCTCGATTCGTACTTTAAGTCGAACTCGGAGAGTTCTACTGACCATGCCATCATTCTCCCTGCTAATTCTGGTTTCCTTAATACCTTTGCAATTGGGCAATCGATTTTTACAATCACCCGATGTCCTTGAAAGTATTGTCTCAGGCGTCTTGCAGCATTTACTAATGCTAGGGCAACCTTCTCAATCGTCTGGTACCTGGTCTCAGTGTCTTGTAGTACTCGGCTAGTGAAGTATATGGGTGCCTGGCCTTCTTCATGTTCCTGCACTAAAACCGCACTTATGGCTGCTTGGGAAACCGAGATGTAAAGCACTAGATCTTTTGTAGGTTCCGGTTTTTTGAGTATGGGCGGGGCTGAGAGGGTCTTTTTTAGCTCTTGAAATGCCTCTTCACATTGTTGGTTCCATGAAAAGTTCTTGGCTGTTTTTAGCAAACGCATGATGGGTTTTACCTTCTCGGCGATTCTAGGCAGGAATCGTGATAGAGAGGCAATTCTCCCTGTGAGTCTCTGGACATCCTTTGGGGTTCTCGGGCTTTTCATACGAATAACCAATTCGCATTTATCAGGGTTGGCTTCTATGCCTCGGCATGTTAACATGAAGCCCAAGAATTTTCCCCCTTGGACGCCGAAGACACATTTTTCGGGGTTTAGGCGCATGTTATGTTTCCTGAGTTCGGCGAAGATCTCTTCGAGGTCCCTTGCGTGTTCGTCAGGCATGGAAGACTTAACAACCATGTCATCGACATACACCTCTAGGTTTCGTCCTAGCTATTTTTGGAAAACTTTGTCCATCAATCTTTGATAAGTGGCTCCTGCGTTTTTTAGGCCGAAGGGCATTACTTGGTAGCAAAAATTGGCTGATTCGGTTATGAAAGCGGTCTTGTCTTCATCGGGAGGGTGCATTCGGATTTGGTTGTACCCTGAATAAGCATCCAAAAAACTAAGACAAAGATGTCCAGCTGCCCCATCGACCAATCTGTCAATGTTTGGTAGCGGGTAGGCATCTTTTGGGCAAGTTTTATTCAAATCCGTGTAGTCTGTACACATCCTCCATCTTCCATTTGCCTTCTTCACCATGACCACATTGGCTAACCAAGTGGAATACTTAACCTCTCGGATAAAATTAGCGGCTAGCAACTTGGACACTTCTTCTTCTACTGCTCTCCTCCTATCCTCCCCTATCTTCCTTTTCTTTTGCGAAATTGGTCTTGCCTCTCGGCATATTGCCAATTTGTGGCAATGGAATTTTGGGTCAATGCCAGGCATGTCGGCGGCCTTCCAGGCAAAGAGATCGGCGTTTCGTTCTACTACTCTTTGAATCCGAAGCCTGCCCTCTTCGGATAGGTTGTTTCCGAGGTATGTAGTTTGAGTTTTTTCTTGCCCAATTTGAAATGCATGGACTTCCTCATTCGGCTTTACCCGCTTGTCCTCGATTCTGGGATCGAGATCCAAAGTTTGGTACGAGGGTTCAGCCGCCGAGACCATGTATACTGACTTGCAGTCGTCTTCCTTTAGTTGAGTAACCTTGAGGCTGGCTAAGTAGCATTCTCTGGCCGCCTTTTGGTCCGCGTGGACCGTAACGACCGTGCCTCGGTTTGATGGAAATTTCATGGCTAGATGTGGAGTGGAGACTACGGCTCCAAGAGTGTTCAACGACGGTCGTCCGAGTAGTATGTTGTACGAGGTGTTGGCATGTACCACAATGTATCTCACTCTTATGGTCTTGTACTCCTTTCCCTCATACCCGAAGGTCGTGTCCAACTCTATACATCCTCTGGTGTTAACCCTCTCGCCAGAGAATCCGACTAAGGGTTCGTCATACGGCATGAGCTTCTTCTCTGGTATGTCCAGTTGTTTGAAGGTGTTCCAGTATATGATGTTGGCCGAGCTTCCTTGATCTATCAGGGTCTTCCGGACTGTGCAATCGGCCACATCTACACTAATGACCATTGGATCATCTTGCATTGGGTCGGACCCCTGAAAGTCCGCATCTGTGAAAGTGATGGGTGGCATTTTGAGCTTGTTTGCAGTCGAAGTCATGTTGACTGACCGGACTAGCTGGAGGTGCTTTTTTCGGGCCGACGAAGTACTTCCTCCTCCCGCAAATCCCCTGGCAATCGTGTTGATGACCCTCCGAGGATTAGAGGGTTTTATGTCTTGCCGTTCCCTGGACCTGCTCCTTTGTCTTTCGTCCCTCCTGCCGTGGTTAAGGTCCATTCTATAGGTTCTGCCATTGTCTTTATTTCTCCAAAATTGAGACCTTTCGGTCCTCGGATCATGGACGAAGTCTCTAAGGTGCCCCATTTTGATGAGGTCCTCGATTTTGTCTTTAAGGGCGGCGCATTCTTCAGTGGAGTGACCTTTATTGCGGTGGTATCGGCATTGTTTGATGTAGTCGGCCTTAGGAGGAGTGTTGGCCCTCTTTGGCATGGCCAATATTTCTGTAGCCAGGGCCTGTTCAAGTATTCGGGATCGACTAGCGTTGAGCGGCGTGTAAGTCGTATACCTGGAGCCACGGTACTCCTTCTCCTTGCTGATCTTGTCTTTTCCCTTTCCTTGGTAATCCTTTTCTTGTTCCCTCTTCCTTGGGTTGGCCTCTGCTTGGACCTGGTTCCTGTAATCGGATAATTCTTCCATTTGCATGTACTTTGCTGCTCGTCGCCGGAGATCATCCATGTCAAGAGCCGACTTTTTGCAGAGACTGTTGACGAAGGCTCCTGGCCTAAGAGTCACTAACTGGTGCATGGCCACCGCCGAGTCTAGGTTTCGGATGTTTAAAGCAGTCCTGCCAAACCTTTCCATGAACACTCTTAGAGATTCCCCTTTTTCCTGCCGAATATTGACTAGTGCCACTGAAGTTAGATGATGAGGTCTGCTAGTTGCAAATTGATTGCCGAATCTCGTTACCAACGTCTCGAAACTGTCGATGGAGTTAGGTGGTAGGCGGGTAAACCAACTAAGGGCGTGTCCTTTGAGGGAGGTGGGGAACACCCTACATAAAACGGCATCTTCGGCGGTGTATAAACTGATTTGGGTTACATACACATCTACATGTTCATCCGGATCTGTGCTACCATCGTATCGATCCAGACTAAGGTTTTTCCAGTTTGGAGGAAGGGGAGTTTCCATAATCCCGGAGACAAAAGGGTGCCTACAGGGGCGTGACTGAGTGTTGAAGGTAGAAAAAGAAGGCCGATTCGTCGTACCCTGCACGCTAAGGTTGATGATCGACTCGTCTTCGTGATGTTTGTCTGGTTGCTGATTTTCAGGTCTCCTGGATCGGTTCAAGTCTCTCAAATCAGCATTTTCTTGGCGGAGGGCCGACAACTCCTGAGCGTGCTGCTGCCTTATTGCCGAAATATCGGCTCGCAACTGTCTTAGCTCTGACGAAAGATTTGTCTGATCTTCCACCAGGTTTTCGTCGACGAGACGTTGTTCTTCCATATGCGCGTGACTTCGAGTAGTAACCATTCCTTGTGAGGCTGCGGGGAAAGTTTTACCGGGCCCCACGGTGGGCGCCAAAATGTTCCTGTCGTGGGATAAGGGGAGGCCTTCGGCAGTCGCTTTGTGTTCTAAGATCTTTCTGTAATTTGTCCGAAAGGTGGGATACCTGCAAGAAACACTCCAACGTTCAAGTTAGGGTTCAGCGCAGAGTATTTAATGTGTGTAATCTATGAGAATTCAGACCTCTTTACCTTGGGGAGCGGATCCCCTTTTTATACTTATCTTATTGGGCTTGGGCCCTCATGGGCCTTGGCCCTTTTCTTAATCATATGTCTGTGGTAATTAAGAATACTTAATTACCTTTTAGCCTTAGGTTTATGTTGCCATGAGTTGCTAATGGTGTTTATACCTCTACCGGTGTTCGGCCCTGCAGGTGCCGAATATTACAATTTAGGCCCCTGAGGTGAGGGGTTAGGGGTCTTCGGCTTTATAGATGTCGAATACTCCTGTCTGCCGAACGGACCGTACGGCGCTGGGGTGTTCGGCTATGCTTTGGACACCGAACACTTGTTTATACTGTCGGGGGGGGGGGGGGTATTCGGTTTATATGTGTTGTCGAATACCCCAACTAGTACACCTATAATATAAAATCTAATTTTTGCCGGTTAATTAAACATGGATTTGAAAAGTTGAATTTGAAAATTTGAAAATAACTAAAACCTGTTGGCAAAAGTGGTTCGACACTTTGGTCTCTTAACCAAGATCTGATCCGATCCCTGACTTAGGCATAGAGTCACAATTGGATGTATCACTTTACCCCAAAAATGGGCCGACCTGGTGGGAGGGGATTAGTTGGGTGCCAAATAAAAAGTCTCAGATACCTCCTGGTTACACAAAAAAAATTGAAACTAAATTTCTTTTCATTGTTTTTAAAAGTTCAAGGATAAAAAATTAGAATAAAAAAATGCTTAATTATTTTTTAGTCCCTCAATTTAGGGGGTATGTTTTTTTTAATCATTCAAATAAAATTTTGTAATTTTTAGTCCTTCACATTCAAAAAATGTTTTTTTTAGTCTCTCTGTCAGAAGTTGAGAGACTAAAAAAATGCAAATTTTTATTTGGGAGACTAAAAAAACAAACCCTCTAATTTGAGGGACTAAAACATAATTAAGCCTTAAAAAAAAGAGTTGATGAACTGGCTTGTTTGACTTACAACTAAATTGACTGATCAAGCTTGCAATGAAATTAAAATTTGAACACGTGTATGAGGTTAATTGTCCATTTTTTTAAAGACCACATGTATCCTCTACAGAAGGCAATCAAATTCGAGTCGGATAAGATTATTATGAACAACAAAGTTCTTTTATATGAGTATTTGTCCATTTGTTTGATTAGCTCTTGTAATTATATTTTAGGCTTAATTATATATATTACCACCCAAAATTTTTTCGCAATATTTAAAATATTCTTCATTACCTTAATTATCTTACTTAGTATTTTTTATTATTTTAATTAATATTTCATTTTGTTAGTCATGTCAACACTAAGTTAACTAGAATTAATGATTAAGACTAAAAAAAATACTAAAATAATGTTAGGATCCAAAAGTAACAAAACAATTTGTAAAAACTAAAATTAAAAGAATCATATTTGCATAAACTTAAAACATATTTAAGCCGTTTAAAATTTATATTTAGCATAGTTTTTTAAAAATAAAACATATAAAAGGATTTTTTTTTTTTTGCTAAAAATATTAAAAAGCATTTTAAAAGAATTATGTATGAGCAGTGCTAAAAAAATTGAATCGGACCGACTGGTCGGACCGGTTGAACAATAAACCGATGCCTTACACTGCAATCATATTGTTTATGCAGTTGACCCGATAAGAACCGGTCAACTCGGTTGCAAACCAGTGAAAACTTGGTAGATTCACTCGGCCGGTTTGCACGAGTTCAGCTCCTCTCCATTTCCTGGAGAAAATGGACAGCTCCAGTCCTTAATGCCATCTACTGACATGTGGATTAAAAAGGATCTAATGGCTAAAAGTTGTTTAAACTTTAAAAGATGAAATAAAATGAAAATGGGATGCAGTTTACATGTTTTCTTTAGCAAAACGGAATGTCGTTTACACACCAAGAACAACTTAAAAAAAAAAATCTGAGAACTTCCGTGCGCTTTCCCGCGAGAACGTAGCACATGTTCTCCATTTTTACATCACAGGTGCTCTGTTCGTCATAGCGGTAAAAGCTCTTCTATACTAGAGTAAGATATCTATTCCTTCTTCTTACACAAAAATATGAAAATTTTCATCTAATTTCTTGCGAGAACGTAATACATCTTCTCATCTAATTTCTTGCAGAATTGAACTATAAAGTAATTGTACATTTGCAGCATTGTTAGTTGGATTGAAGCTTGGGATGAGCAAAACCTTACTAGAGCATCACTGGCCAATATCAAAGCATGAGTCAATTTTGGTTTTGGATTACTGTATAACAGCCACAAAACTTGGAAGTGAACCTATTTATATACTATAATTTTTTTTCCTAGTATTTATTCCTAGTATTTATTTTCAACATAGCTATTCTTCGCTGGTTAAAATTTGCAGCATTATTAGTTGTAATTCTATTTATATACTTTAATTCTTCACTGCTTAAAATCTGCAGCATTGCTTGCTTAAAAATCCGTTCAATCATTGATTAGGAGAATGAATCTTTCCTTGTTGACTTTTTTTTTAGATAAAGATGAGTCTATTTTCGTATATGAAATTTTGAAAATAACACATGTCTAAGTTTGTTAAATCAGTTTGCTAAGGTCGAATTTGTTTTTCGTTTTATAAGTTTGAGAGAGTGATAAGTTTTATTGTAAAAGATTGTTATTATTAATATGGTTGGTTTATAATGCTTAACTTTGTCGATAACATTTTAAAACATTGTGTCTTTAGAAAAGGCTAAACTTATTGCATGACTAGTCTTCACCTTTATAGGAAGTGTCTCTCAATCTCTTTCCAAGAAAGATGGTTCATTTTCCAATTGGAAGTGTCTGTCTTACCAAGAATCATAATATAATAATTCTAGATCACAAACTGATTTCCATGGTAACAGTGATGCGGTCATTCCCTGAATAGAAATCAGGAATTAAATTGTCCGAGTGAATTAAAATATATGTTTAACAAGACTTCTAAGGTTAATAATTTATCACAGAATTAGGAGTTAGCCAAATCCTAAAAATTTCATTGTGTAACTATCAAATTGCTATGCTTTTAATTCACGAGAATGAATTGAACTGTGGCTCTGTTCAATCATTGATTAAGAGAATCAATATTTTCTTGTTGGCTTATTAGATAAAGATGAGACTATTTTTGTATATGAAATTTTGAAAATAGTACATTTCTGACTTTGTTAAATCATTTTGCTAAGGTTGAATTTGTTTTTTGTTTTATAAGTCTGATAGTGATAAGTTTTATTTTAAAATATTGTTGATGTTAATATGCTTGGTTTATAATGTTTAACTTTGTGTTCAGCATTTTAAAATATTGTTCCTTTGGAAAAGGCTGAACTTGTTGCATGACTAGATTTCACCTTCACAGGAGTATCCATTGGAGCAATTGGTTGGATTTCAAAAGTTCCTACTATCAATAATATTTTGCATCAGGATCAGCTATGTCACAAGTTGAAGCATGGGTTCATCTTTGGAATCCCTGTTGGAGGCAAAGATGCTTTTGAACTGCAACTTTCGTCGGGCATCATTGCGTTGCGTCAATGCTTTGGGAATCAGCTGGTGCATTTCAACCTTTTCTTTTAAAATTTAAATTGAAATGAATAAGTTAAATCTCAACCGTTTAAAAGTTTTTATCCACGTGTTACTACAAGATTGAATCTACTGGAAATGTCCATTTCTCTCAGAAAATGGAGAGGATCCGAACGCACAGTTTCAAAGTTGCGTTTTGTTACATTGTGTCCAATGTCTGTCAGCCTGCATGTGTGTCCAATGTCTGGGTTTCTCCTGCAAAGTTATATTTTGCAGGTAGATAGAGGCCAATTTT
Organism: Pueraria montana var. lobata; assembly: GCA_026413185.1. NCBI lineage: Eukaryota > Viridiplantae > Streptophyta > Magnoliopsida > Fabales > Fabaceae > Pueraria > Pueraria montana. The sequence continues at coordinate 26,913,981 of CM048652.1, read as the reverse complement.
ACGATGAGAAACTTCACCAAATTTTTTACCGTGGGAAATAAAATATGGTGTGTTAGATATGAATTCTTTATAATCAATGGTTAAAATAAGTGAAGATTATCGTAGGAATAAATGCACTGAATTATTTTTAAAAAAACATTTTTATATTTTTCTTTTTTCTTTTTCTCCTCCCTGTTTATGATGGCAAGGTCACTGTGTTGCCGTCGTCATCTCCTTCTTCCCGTTTCCGATGGCAAGCCTTGTGAGACACAGACAAAACACCACCCTCAATTCATTCCTCAAATCGCAATTTGCAAACCACCGCAACACAAAGCGTCTCAAATTCACATTAAATTCCTCTTAAACTCAAACTCAAATTTCTTTCCCACCTCGAAAACGATGTCGTTCGAGGTGGAGGAGGAGGCGTTCAAGCACACGCTCCTGGTGGTGCGCGAGGTGTCGGTGTACAAGATCCCGTCACGCAGCACCTCCGACGGCTACAAGTGCGGCGAGTGGCTCCAATCCGACAAGATCTGGTTGGGTCGGACCCGCGTCGCGTCGTGTCGTGCCGAAATCGCTACGAGATCCACCTGGAGGATGTGAACTCCGGTGAGCTCTTCGCTGCGTGCTTCGTCTACCTCGGCCAGCGCGTGATTTTGTTTTAGATCTAGATCTAGATTCCAGATCTCCCCCGACCTTGCAGGTATCACGACGCAGGTTCATTTTGGTGATGGCGGTGTATGGCGTTTCTACTTTCCGACGGTAGCATGCGAAGGCCAAGCGGGCGGTGGCGTCGCAGAGGAAGGAGTGCGACAGCTCTCCAACGACGACGACGGTGAAGGCATGGTCAAAGTGAAGGAAGAGAGGCAGAGGGAATGGGTAGAGAGAGGAAGAAGTTGCAGTGGCAGTGGCGATGAGGGAAGGGTGTGGCAGAAAGGGCGGAGAGGGAAGGTGGTTGGAGTTGAGAGGAAGGAGTGTCTTTTCCTTCTTTTTTTTATAAAAAAAAATTCTGGTGCATGTATACCTATTGTAGTCCACACTTATCTTATAATCTGATGGCTATTAAAACTTTTCCACGGTGGGAAATTTGGTGAAGTTTCCCACCGTAGAATTGGCCGTAGATAGATTCGTACCTACGAGGCAAGCTTTTTCAAAATCAAACTAGCTAGTTACCGTGGATACAAGTTGCATTGATTTTTATGTAGGCAGTTGCTATTTCCACTCTCTCTCTTTACTAATACACTCCCCTTTTATTTTATTTTTCCAAAAATACCCCTCTCCCACGATGATGCCCTTTTTTGCTGCAACCCGCGGAGTTACCCATGCACTCCCCCTCTTGTCCTCCAAGACTGCCATGATCATTGTGACTCTTCCTTTTCTGTCGTAGATGATGGCAATAACATAATTTTCTCATCGTTTCCCACTCCGTTGTCGTTCGATCTCAACGTGGTATCCTTTGATGATGCTGTAGCAGATAATGATCTTGCTACACCATGCTTTGCCTCTAATTGTGCAATGATTTTTAATTTCTGATTTTAACCTTCTTCACTTGATTTTCTGTTTTTTCTATGCGGAAAAATATTAAAATGATGAACAAATGTAAGATTATGGTAATATGATCTTAATTTCGTGAGAGGAAGATTTCGTACCTATTTTTTTTTATTTTAAAAAATTTACATAGGAGGGAATTTTGAACAAAAAGAAAGAGAAAGTAATTATAACTTGCCGGTGAAAGATGAATTTTTGGATATGGAGGGGTTTGTTGCAGGTATCTAATGCTTGTATTTATCCATTGCTCCCACTGATAGGAGTTGAAGAAATATGTGGAGTAATATGATTCTCTATTCATAACCCTAAGAATCATGTTTATGGAAAATACTTTATGGGAAATAGGGTATTTTGGAGAAAAAAAATTAAGAAAGATAGTGCATTAGTAATAAAGGGGAGTGTATATAGCATTTGCCTTTTATGTATTTTTTTAGATGATTTACATGTACCACAACTTGCTTAGTTTTGAGACTTATGGTTAAAAGAGATCTTGCTAAAGTTTGACCCGTGAGAAGAAAATATACTAAGTTAAAAAAGAATATTTTTTTGTCTAAATATTTCAATCAATTTTTCATTAAGGATTTATAACGATATTATATGTTATAACTTGTAAGCATGTTAAAAATATATTTAATAAATTTATTATAATATATTTATTATATATTTTATGTAACAAAAGTTAATATTATTATAAAAATGTTAATCAAGAAAATTTTTGTAACTAAAGTTATTAACCATAGAGTCAAAATATTTTGTAATAAATATATTAACTAATTAGATTTAAATTAATTTATAGTATAAATCATTTAACCTCATAAAATAAATATTATTCAACAAAATGTTTATTTATGAAATTATTTAAAATTATTTTATACGATTTCTAAGTAAAAATGATTTTACAGGATTTAATAGTAAAAGAAAAATTGTTGAGTCTTGAGTATGCAATTTTGTTAAATATCCAGAGAAATAAATTTGTCATCCATAATGGTCTTACTTAACTCAAGCAAGATTGTCTCCCATGATGCATAAAAAAAAAAAAAAAGATTGTCTCCCATGAATAATACATGTGGACTCTAACATAAAAAAATAAAAAAAAAGTATTTAATTTGTGATATTATTGATTAAGTAATTTAAAATATTTTTTGTAAAAAAAATATATTTAATAAATTTATATATATATATATATATATATATAACATTATTATACATATATGAATCAACAAAATTTTCATATATATTAAACATAGAGTCAAAATATTATTTTTTAATAAATATATTAACTACTTAGATTTAATTATTTTTTGGTACAAAAATTTCAACCTAAAAAATAAATATTATTCAACAAAATATTTATTTATGAAATTATTTAAAATTATATTATATAATTACTAAACAAAAATGATTTTATACAATTTAAAAGTAAAAAAAGAAAATGTTGAGCCTTAGGTATGAAATTGTGTTCAATACTCAAAGAAATAGATTAGTCCCTCATAATGGTTCTTCATAACTCGGGCAACATTGTCTCCCATGAATGATACTTGTAATCTCTACCATTAAAAAATTAAAACTAATTCAATTTATGATATTATTAATGAAGTAATTTAATATTTTGTAATAAAAATAAATTAATTTTAATATATTTTTTATATATATAAATAAATATATTTAACATTATTATATACATACGAATCAACAAAATTTTCATATACGAAGTTAGTAAACATAGAGTAAAAATATTATTTTATAATAAATACATAGATTCAAAATATTATAATAATATTAATCAAGAAAATTTTTGTATATGAAGTTATTAACATAGAGTCAAAATATTATTTTGTAATAAATATGTTAACTGATTATATTTAAATTAATTTTTAATATAAACAGTTTAACCTCATAAAATAAATATTATTTAACAAAATATTTATTTATGAAATTGTCTAAAATTATTTTATTCGATTTCTACGTAAGAATGATTTTATAGGATTGAAGAGTAAAATAAAAATTGTTGAGTCTTGAGCATGCAATTGTGCTAAATACCCAAAGAAATAAAATTGTCACCCATAATGATTTTACCTAACTTGAGCAAGATTGTCTCCCATGAATAATACATGCGGACTCTAACATAAAAAAAATAAAATAAAAATTTAATTTATTACATTATTGATGAAGTAATTTAAAATATTTTTTTGAGTCCACGTGCCGTTAGGTATGCCGTTATGTTAAATATTTGGAGAAAGATTTGTCGCCCATAATGGTCGTACCTAACTCGAGTAGGATTGTCTCTCGTGAATGATAATTGTCCTCTGCCTTAAAAAAATTAAAACTAACTCAATTTATTTATGATATTATTGATAAAGTAATTTAAAACTATTTTGTAATAAAAATATATTTAATAAATTAATTTTAATATTTTTATTATATGTTTATGTATAAAAATTTGACATTATTATATAAAAACTAATCAACAAAATTTTTGTATATGAAGTTATTAAACATAGAGTCAAAATATAAATATTTATATTTATAATATTATAAACAAATAAATTTATGTATCATTTAATATAAAAAGAAAGAAAGAAAGAAGCATAAAAAGAAAAAAAAACTAAAAAGAATAAAAGAAAAAGAAGAAAGAAAAAAATAACGTAAAAAAAATGAAAAGTAAAAGGAAAGAATAAAACGTAAAATGAAAAAAAAAATAAAAAAACATAAAAAGAAAAAAAAAAGAAATATATGTTTAAAGAAAAAAAACTGAAAAAGAAGGAAGAAAAAAAATTGAGTAGGATAAATAATAAAAGAATTTATTTTCTTATATAAAATAGATACATAATAGAATAGAAAAATAAAAAACAAGAAAAAAGCAAAAAGAAAGATAAAAAGAAAGAGAGAGTTTTTGGAGGAAATTTTTTTTCTCAAATGGTGACATGTGTCATCCTAAGGGTTCTCTTTTCTATTAGAGAAATAGATTTGCCACTAAACTACAACATTTCTTTATATAAATTGTACAAAATATTCTATATATGTATATACTTATTAAAAAAATTTATAAATTTATATACTCTGATTCATACGATTCAACTAGTAATCCACCTGTTTGACCATTGAACCATCAATTGGTATCCCAATCAGATCAATAACCAATCAAATTTTAATAACACTGTATATGAGACAATATCTATCAATTACACTTTAGTTATACGAGACAATTTATTTATTACGAGAATGCCATCAAACTTAAAAATAAAAATGGGCAAACAACTTTAAACTATTTTTTTTCTTGTTTTCATAACTTAAATCTTAAGAACAATTTTCAAAACACATAACAAATAGGTTTAATTTTGTAAAAAAAAAAAGGTTTAAATATGTTTGGGTCCCGTATTTTGCTTTTGGTCTATAAAAAAGTTTTGTTTAAATTTTGGTTCTTATATATTTTTTTTTTAGTTCTTCTAATATATTTGTTTTTTCGTTTTTTAGATAAATCTATTTTTTTTTTGTTTAATCTCTATAATATGTAAATAATTTACTTTTAATCCCTATCAAATATTTTTAAAAAGGATTAATTCAAAATAAGTAAAATATTATAGAGACTAAAATGAAAAAAATATATTAGAAAGACTAAAATAAAATAACAAGAACCTAAATCAAAAAAGAGATTTTACAAGATTAAAAGTCAAGCAAAAAATTTTAGAAACCCAAAGCAAAATAAGACTATATTTTTGGGAAAAAAATGTATTTAAGCCTTAAAAAATAATTTATTAAATATTTTTGAAAACTAAAATCAAACCAGAGCCTGTATTCTTCGTTACATTGTATACCTGCCAGCCAGACATTTTTTACTCCTCATTGAGTCATAGTCAACATCCTACTCTAGAATTACGTACTACCTCATTTCAGTTAATTATGTGCTGACAATTACATCACACTTTTGTCCACATCATATGCATTACAAGAAATAAACACAAAAAGTAAATAAATTTACCGCGGCTAGGATCTTATGCTGCACTGGTAAAGAGAATAAAAATAGAAGAGAAATTTTTTAATTAAAATAAAGTGTAAAAAATATGTGATCCACATGAATTCACACTATTTTTTCTCCATTTCTCTCTCACTACTAAACACAACATTCATCACGTATAATTCAGCATTCAGTCTATACTACTAACAACCAAAAAATGTCCCAGTTAAACTAACAGTGTGTGCATACCCACCAGCCCCATTTACACATAAATAAAGACTTTCAAATCAAAAGAGAATTACCTCGTCATAACTCACCATGGGATAATTTGACACACGTCCACTCCACCATAACTATGTTCCCACCTACATTGTCAACGATATTAAAGATGTGTAGTCCAATCATGAATAAATGCCAAAATAACTAACCTTTCTCTGATCCAAGTCTTTATACATCTAAAATTTTATTAATATCTTCCATAGCATGATATAACAGAATGAAAGGACACAACGTATTCGAGAGACAAACAAACAAGAGAACGAAAGTAACTCAATATCCAAGAGACCAACAACAGTGAAAGACTTATTCCACTCGATTATAGTTTGACATTGTACTCATGCCAAACAATATGTTATTTTCGAGTAACAGTCTAAAATTAGCAAAAACCTGTCGTGAGTGTTGACGATTCATACGTTTCTGGTACAAGATGAAGCGGAACTTTCTTGCTAACAACGAGTCCATTCGTCTCACTCATGTCAATGTTCTCCATCAATACACCAGACTCAGACATCTTCCAATTGAACCAATATAGAAGATTAGCAAGAACATACTCAGTTGAAGCAAGCCCAAATGAAATTCCAGGACATGCCCTTCTCCCACTACCAAACGGGATTAATTGAAGATCTTGTCCATTTAGATCAACTTGGCTAATTTCAAATCTTTCGGGAATGAACTCTTCAGGATTGTCCCATAATTCAGGATCCCTATGAATTGCCCATGCGTTGATAAATACCCTTGTTTTGGGGGGAATATCGTACCCTCTTAGTTTCACACTAGATGCTGTTTCTCGAGCAACCAAAAGAGGAACAGGTGAATGTATTCTCAATCTTTCTTTCACTACACATTTCAAGTAGTTCATTTGATTCACACAATTTTCATCTAATACTACTCCCGAATTGATTCCCACAACTCTTCTTACCTTTTCCTGAGCTTTCTTCATGGTCCTTGGATTCCTAAGGAGCTCCGCAAAAGCCCATTCTAGAGTCGTTGAAGTAGTGTCGCTTCCACCGACTATCATGTCCTGAAATTAATATATACACAAATTAGCTAGCTATTAATTCATGCACATCGACACACGATTAAGTTATTAGGATCTTGTTAACCAGTCTTAATTAAAAGGAACAAGATTTTATTGAAAATTATATAAAAACACATTTTTACACATTTCAATTAAAAAATTCTTTTATTTCTTTAATCAGTGTTCTTAAAGTATTGATTAACATTTGCCAACTTATTATGTATGTCCTAATTGATTAAGTAGTATATCTTACATATTATACAATGATTACCAATTATTTACACATTTTCGACCTGTGTAAAAATTGTACACAAAATTTTATGTGTATCATTTTCTTTAATGAAAATATAATTTCTTTCTCTTTACACTTTCATTTCTGGCCGTATAAATAAATTTTTATTTTTACTGAAGAATTAACTAAATTATTCTTTTTATTTTCACATAAAAGCATTCTTTATATATATATATATATATATAGGATTGTTAACATATTCCTCTTTTTTCATTAGAAGGAATGCTAGTGACACTTTTTCTAACGCATCTTCATTTAATGATTTTCTTTCCTGATTTAAATGTAAGACCTATAAAAATTGGTAATTTTCAATAAATTTCGGTCAATCATTAAGCAAGTATTAGAAAGAAAGTGTTGCTATCATTTCTCTTTCAATTAGAGTATGTTAGCAACCTACATCCAAATTTTAAGACCAAAAAGCCACAGTCTCTTCAAATTATGTTGGAGATCCCACATCCCCCACTTATATACACTAACTTGGCATCATCACTAGTCAATGTAGGATCTCCAACACACACTCCTCACACCGAAAATTGGACATCTCAAACGTAAAGTATGCAGGACTAGGCATTTGTAGGTAGTCTGATAGCGGCTCGATAGCGGATGACACAATAGGCCCAACAATAGATTGTTAGAATAGGCTTTGATATCATCTTAGAAAGTGGGTTTGGACTTATCCTAGTGATCTGTTGTTGGGCCTATCATGTCACCTACTATTGGGCCGTTATGAATCACCCACAGGTGTGCAGTCCTACAAACTTCATGTTTGAGATGTCTAGTCCTCGTTGTGAGAGGGGTGTGTTGCAGATCCCACATTGACTAGTGATGAAGCCAAATTAGTGTATATAAATAAGGGGTAACCCTCACCTTAAAAGTCGATTTTATAGGATTGAGTTAGACCCATAATCCACAATTATAAGAAATTACATTATTATCCCTAAAATTGATTAATTAGAATAAAAGAGATTGTGGTTTTTTGGTCTTAAAATGTGTGTGTAGGTTAGTATATATATCCTAAAATAGGGTGAAGAGAGGAAAAAGACATAAAAAAAAGAAAAAAGTAGAGAAAAAAAATGATATAAATGATATGTAATATAATGAAAAAGGTGGAGAAATAAAAAATTGGGGGTGGACATGAGTTGGAAGAAATTAAGGTGTACGTTTATTGTTATTTTATGAGAAATGTTAGTAACCAATTTTCTAACACACTTTTTTAATATATACTCTGTTAGGAAAACACTTTCTAAACTCTTACAAAATTATGAGAGTTTAGAAAGTAGTATGAGGAAGGGAGAGAGAGAGAGAGAGACCATGAGGATTGCTTTGAGTTTGAGGTTATCTCGGTTGAACTCGAAGTCAAGCCTCCCACGCTTTTGTAGTTGAAGGAGTATCCCCACGAAGTCCGTAATATCAGAGTCATCGTCCTTCTTGTTTCTGCTCTCATGTTCTGCAATGACCTCGTCAAAGAAAGCATCTAAAGCAACAAACGTGGCCTTCATTTCGGGAATTAGGCCAGTGAGAGAATCAACCCAACCCAACGAAGGAAAGAAATCACCCACGCAGAAAGCGGATAACAGTCTCATCATCTTTCTTCCCAGCGCTCCAAAGCTGCAACTGCTACCGTCACCCAGCGTATCATCACAGTTCCGTCCAATCACACATCTAGACACAATGTTGTTCGAAGCCGCAATCAGCATCTCACTCAGATTCACACAGGGTCTTTCACTCCCACACGCTTCACGTATAGCTTCCACCAACTCCGCAACAACCTCTTCTCGGATGGAACGAAACGACCGCACCTTTTTCTGGCTCAGAAGCTCAACCACGCATGTCTTCTTCTTTTGTCTCCACTCTTCGCCGTAGGGCGCAAAGACCACATCGTTGCATCCATAAAGAAAGATTTTAGCAGCCGTAGGTTGTGGGCGGTTGGAGAAAACAACATCATGCGTTTTGGTTATTTCTCTGGCCACGTCAGCTGATGAGACCACAAGGGTTGGAGTTTGACCTAATTGCAGAAACATGAGAGGGCCATACTTGCGAGAGAGTGCATGGAAGGAACGGTGTGGAAGTGTGCCTAGCTGATGGAGATTGCCGATTATGGGTAGCTTTGGTGGGAATGGAGGCAAATTGCACTCGTTTCTTTTTACAAGCTTTAGCACAAACAGGACGCTTATGAAGCACAAGCACAAAACAGGTAAGTAAAAGGATGAAGGAGCCATTTTTTCTTCGGGCAGTGGTTAGTATTCACGTGAATTGTATTGGTCTCAAGATAATGAAGATATCATCATTCTTCAGTGTTATATTTATATAACAATTATGTATAAAAAAAATATATTTATATAACAATTTCTTACTGTCAAGTTAATTATTTATTATATATTTTTACCGTTCTCTTCTTGGTGACCAATTTTTTGTCTATATATCATAATTTTAATAATTTTTTTAGCTTAATTACCAAATTGGTTATTAAATTTTCTAAAATATTTCAATTTGGTCTCCAAATTTTAAAAGGGTCAATTTTGTACTCAAATTTTTAAAAATGCATCAATTTGATCATTTTCGTCCAATTGGAGTTGACACAGTTAATAATATAATTCTAAAATGTGTCAATTTGCTATCAAATTATTAACGGCAGCAACTCCAATTAAACGGAAAGGACCAAATTGATACATTTTTAAAAATTATGGAACCAAATTGACCCTTTTAAAATTTGAGGACCAAATTGAAATATTTTAAATGATTTGGGAACCAATTTAGTAATTAAGTCCTTTTTTTTGCTTAATTATCAAATTGGTCCCCAAATTATTTAAAATACTTCAATTTGTTCCCCAAATTTTAAAACACAGCAATTTGGTCTCCAAATTTTAAAAAATGCATCAATTTGGTCTTTTCCGTCCAATTGGAGTTGACCTCGTTAATAATTTGGTACCAAATTGGCAAGGCTTGTCTAGTCTTCTTGTTTATTGGGATAATTTAGCCTTTAACGGCGTTAACTCCAATTGAACGAAAATGACCAAATTGATGCATTTTAAAAAATTTGGAGATCAAATTGACGCATTTTAAAATTTGATGACCAAACTAAAGTATTTTAAATAATTTAGGGACCAATTTGGTAATTAATTTTTTTTTCTTCTTTTGCATTACGTCATTTGGTTGTATAGAATATGATGCTGTTTATGAGTTTTTATAACAATTTTCATAAGTTGTTTTTTATTTAAATCTCTTTATTATATTATCTATCTTATTTTGTACTTATCTTCCTACTCTTTTCGTCTCTTATAATGAAATTCGCTGGTAAGAAGTTATGGAACATTGATATTGGATAAGGATGTTCTGTTCTTGAACAATAACTGCAACAGTGATATTAGATAAGGATTTCCTTCCTCTAGTTGAAATGTAACTGTAATATTATGTGTGTATATATATATATAGATATATTAATTTTTAATTATAAAGTATAAAAATTTTCTTTCTTTGTCTCATGTTTCTCTCTTCACAATTATACTTCTCAGATTGTGAAAAATGTATTTTGATATATATATTATATATTCACGACTTGCTTCCACCGTTTTTGCTATTTTATATTTCAAATAAATTATTTATTATTTGAAAGAAGGCACTCACAGGTTGCAGAGGAGATGAACGTTTCAAATAAAACCGGAGCAATTCCTGGGCACAACCAAAGGAAGGGGAAAAAAATAACAAAACAGTGGGCCCAGCTTTAAGAAGAGAGAGAAAGTACAAAGCAATAAAATATTTTGAAAAAATTTATGTGTGAACACGTGGTAAGCAAATTGGAGGCTGGATGATTTTTATAAAGAAAAATATTTGGTGTACGCATATAATACTATGTAACACATAGTGAAAGAGAAGAAAAAAAATATAAATATGATAATATTTATGATGTGATAAAAAAAAAATATATAAAAAATGTTATTGAAGTGTTTAAAATAGTGAAATATATATATATATTATTACTCTTTTATAAATCTATTGATAATCAAGCTACGAGACACACTTTCAGTTAGGACTTAGTTTAAAGATAAAAGCGTTGCTAAATTATTATACTCTTTCAACCCCTTTCACCTCATTTGATGAAAGTTAAATGGTGGGCTCCACAAAAATTTAACCACTTTCATCACAACTTTTGGCTCAATTAAACATCCTTTCCATTTCACTTTCATTCTTTTTCAATACACTTTTACTTTCATCCCGTCTTTTAGCTCAACCAAACAGGTTGTTAGCTTGCACAAAAATAGATCAAACTACTAATATATCGTTCATATGAGTAGAACTGAGTTCAGACCATGTCAACAAGATTTTGGATTCGAACTTTGTAGATAAAAAAAAATGGTTGGAAGAAGATAGCTAAAGGGTCAGTTAGGTTTTTTCGTAAAGATTAATCATCAACAAAACTAATAAATATTTTGCACTAATGTCATGTGACCCAAAAAAATAGGAACAAATTGTTATCAAATATAAGACAACAGATTATCAAATAGAAACCACACAACACAATCAATTATGAAATCTAAAATCGACTATATATCTCATATAGCCTTATAGCACAATCGATTATCAACATGTAGCAACCGATTACCACAAATTAGAGAAGGGTTATTTTAGAAAAGTAAGATTAGTGTGCCAATTTTCACGGTATTTCTCATCATTCCAGTGAATTTTTTTTAAGTGATACCCACCACTTTTACATCTCTTACCTCTCTATTTCATCATATATCAAACAACTCCAATTTTTATCATCTCTATATTTTCACCCTCTCCTCTCAATTTCTTAGTTATTTCTATGTTAAAAACTTAAAAGTGAACAAAAAAAAAATTTCTATGTTAAAAACTTAAAAGTGAACAAAAAAAATTCTACCATATTAATTTGGGGAGAATTATAATCATTTACCCCAATTTAATATTTGAGTAGTAAAAAAAGAAATAAAAAATAAGGTGAGAAATTAATATTTGTAATAAGTGATGTAATAAAAAAGAAAAAGAAAAATACGAAATGGTGTAAAAATAAAATAGAAGAGAAAGTAAATATATATATTATAATAATCTTATTTGAAGTGAATTGATATAAAAGAAAGAAAATAGATAAAAAAAAGGAAAAATGTAGAAATAGAAAATAACAAATGTGATCAAATATCAAACAACTCCAATTTTTATCATCTCTATATTTTCACCCTCTCCTCTCAATTTCTTAGTTATTTCTATGTTAAAAGTGAACAAAAAAAATTCTACCACATTAATTTGGGGAGAATTATAATCATTTACCCCAATTTAATATTTGAGTAGTAAAAAAAGAAATAAAAAATAAGGCGAGAAATTAATATTTGTAATAAGTGATGTAATAAAAAAAAAAGAAAAATAAGAAATGGTGTAAAAATAAAATAGAAGAGAAAGTATATATATATATATATATATATATATATATATATATATATATATTATAATAATCTTATTTGAAGTGAATTGATATAAAAGAAAGAAAATAGATAAAAAAAGGGAAAATGTAGAAATAGAAAATAACAAATGTGATGAAAGAAAAACAGAGACAGCTAAAAATGAAAAATAAATAATAATAATAATAATAATAATAATAATAATAATAATAATAATTTCTAAAAACAAAAAATAAACAAGACATAAAACATCTTCAATATTACTTCTACTTGCCAAACACTTTTGATCCATCATTAGTCAGCATCCTACCCTACGTGATCAATATTCATTTTCCGTCGAAATGAAGACGATTTTATTTTTATGGTAATTTTAAATTTTAAATTATTTAATTCATATTAATTAATAACACTAATTTAAATTCATATTCATATTTAAATTTGAACGTGATCAATATTTTAAGATATATATGATTTGAAATTTTAAATTGTTTAATTCATATTAATTGATAACACTATTTAAATTCAAATTTATATTCAAATTCAAAATTATAACAACTTAAAATAAAGAAATCGTGCAATTAGATATTTTATCTCAGAATTTTGTAATGTAAATATATTTGATAATTTAAACAATATCCATATGTACATGTGTGGATGATAATAAAATTTTAACATTATCAATATTTATGATTTGAAATTTTAAATTGTTTAATTCATATTAATTGATAACACTAATTTAAATTTAAATTTCCATTTTAAAATATAAATTATTATTATTATTAATATGAAGCACACATGTCTATTTTTTTTCTATTTTTAATTCATAAAAATACATCAATTATAGTAATTAAGGTGATTATTTAATTAATCATTCACAATTTAAACATTCTAATTGATAATACAATTATATATTCTAATTCAAATTAATTAATATCACCATTATATATTTAAGTAAATTTGATTTTTCTCCATCAATTTACTTTTATTTAATATCTAATATCTACATAACTGAGTCGATTAAATTATTTTAGGGTAAAATATATTTTGGGTCCCTCTAAAATATGCAAAATATTAATTTTCTCCCTAAAAAATTTTTCGTATTAATTTGGTCCCTCTAAAATTGAAACCTATTTTTGTAGGTCATTGTGAATACTAATAACTTAATTTTTATTTTTTTAATTATCTAAATTTACAATAACAAAACATGAAAATTTGATAAATATAAAATTTATAATTCATTTCCACGTGTAAATCGACAATCACGTCAGATTATCATTTAACGGAGTTACTAATAAGGACTTACAAAAATAGGTTTCAATTTTAGAGGGACCAAATTAATACGAAATTTTTTTGGAGGATGAAATTAATATTTTGTATATTTTATAGGGACCCAAAATATATTTTACCCATTATTTTAAATATTCTTCTCCTCAAAACTCACCGATCAAAATAGATCAAATTTCTCTAAATAATTAACATCATTTAATTAATATGAATATTTTTTAATTTAGGCACAATGATTTAATTAATAAATCTTAAATGATATATCTAATATGTTAATTTATTTAGGTGCAAAAATAATTTGTTGGAAAAGGTGCTATTATTTTAAATTTAACATTGAATATTAAAACATTTGGGGTTTGAAAATAGGCATGACAAAGAATTCTAAACCTTTGGGTACCCACCTGAATCCGTCTCAACTTTGACCGAAAATAATTACTTTGACTAGGTATGGGTATACCAGGATGGGGAGATAACTACCTTTCCTGTACCCGTCTCACACCATTACTTTTTACACACACACACACCTATATATATATATATATATATATATATATATATATATATATATATATATATATATGATCTATTTTTCAAAAGTTGTTTTGGTACTATTGGTGTAGAAAGCTTAGTGACAAAGAGATATGCAAATTTGTTGAATTGCCTGTTGCTATCACTACCTTTTACATATTTGGATATTCCAATTGGTGCTAATACGAGGAGAAAAGAAACTTGGAAGCCAGTTATCAATAAGTTCAACAACAAGTTGTTAGATTGGAAGCACATGATATGGATTTTATTATTTTATTTTTATTTTTTTTTAATTTTTAAAAATGCAAATTAATAAGTTTAATAGTTAAAAAATTAAATTCTAATAATAATTAAATAAAAAACTTAAAATTATATATTTAACTAAAAATTTAATTTATTCTTATTTTTTATATAGTATTTGAATTAAAATATAATTAATAACTTAATATATAATTTATTTTAAAATGTAAAAATAAATTAAAATTATAAAAAATAGTGTGCCTATTACCCATGAGTTTCTCCAAACTTGATAAAATCTGACGAAAATGGAGATGAGTATTAAAATTTTAAACCTGAACTTGAACCTGAACCCACTCCGCCTTTTGTGGACACGGGGATGGGTAGAGCCAAACCTATTCTTGACTTGTCCTTTTGTCATGCCTATTTGAAAACTTTATAAGTTCATAATAATATATTTTAATGATCACCTATAATAAATATTTTTTTATATATTTTTTCTACTTTTTCCCCCCTATATAAATTCTTATTTAAAATTGGAATTATTCTACATTTTAAACCACTAAAGTATTTTATGTATTAAGCCATAGGGTTGGCACAATGGTGTGAGGTCCCATTGTATTCACATGTGGGGGAATGATCTTATATTTAGTGAGAAAACACGTGTTTTATTCCCTTTGTATTCAATTTCCTTTGACCAGCGACAATCACATACATGAGCAAGATTAGTCTCTGACCCAGTGAGTTGGAGGACACCCGTGGTCTCTGACCCATGACAAAAAAAAGTATTTTATACATTAAACACTTATTTGAAGTAAAAAAAATACGAAAATCATTTCAATGGGTATATTAACTTTGTAAAATCCATATAATTAAATAATAATTTACTTTGTTATTTTTATAATATTATTTTTTAATAAAACTTATTCTAATTTTAATAGTTTATAACTTAGTACATTTTCTTCTAACGAGACAAAGATAATTCTAAACACGTATAACATCTCATTTTATATAAGTACTAATGAAATGAAAATTATCTATTAGAAATTAAAATAATAATTTATTTTAAGTAATATTTAATTTCAATAATTTGCATCTAATTTAATTAATTTTACATTTTTCAAAATATTGTTTATAAACAATAAATATTATAAAATTAATAATTTTTTATTTACAATATAATTTTAAAATAACTGAATTATTTTATCATTTCACATATTAAATTTACAAAAATATTTAAATTTAACATAAGTTAAATACTTTTTTAAAATTTTAAACATCAATTTCTGATACAATTTTATAAATATTTTAAACACTGGATATATTTCCTCTGTCAGAATACTTACATTCTTTTTACATTTTTAGAAAATTTAAATAGTTAATTATGTTTGTCTCAATATAAAACTTTAATTTTATAAAAAAAATATATTTCATATACGCTTGAAAATGATATCCATAATCCGTGCCAATGCATGGATATCTTACTACTACTACTAGTAGTAGTAATAATAATAATAATAATAATAATTTCTTAAAACTAAAAAGAAACAAGTCATAAAACATCTTCAATATTACTTCTACGACTGATTCTAGGGTGGGAAAGTATGCCAAGTTTCTCACCGTGGGAAACATTTTTCAGCCATTAGATATATTAATTTTCAAATTGATGGTTAAGATTATTTTACTTTTATTTTTTTTTCTTTTCTTTATTTTTTCCTCTCCTTCCCCATTTACCCTTCCTCCTTCTCACCCTCCTTTCCGCAACGCCGCCCACAACATCACCTACATCCTCGCCACCAACCCGACTACAACAACTTCAACGGAGACACAACAAACCACAAAGTAACCAATTAAAAGTTCTCAAATAAAAAACAAAAGTTGCCATCGTAGCAACTATGGCTTTGGGAGTTTCAGGGACTATCAAAGTTTGGTGGGTTCTCAAATAAAAACAAGCGTTTAATTTTTTTATAAGAAATTTTTTATAAGAAAAAAAATAAACTTAAGTGGGAAACTCCAAAATGTCAATGGATCGAAAAACGCAAATGTTTACATCCAGAACCATGCACCCGTCAGCGCCGGAGATGGCGCTCAGGGCGGCTTCGGCTCCAGCTCGAGAACGACATCGATTGGGATGAGATCGAAGTCGATAGAGGAGACTAGTACAGGGGATAGGATCCGATGAGGTCCATGTGTTGCACGGGAGAAGTTTGTGGTGGTGACACGGGAAGGAGAAGGGTTTTAGGGATAGAGAAAAGGAGAGAGAAATGAGAAAAGAAAGGGAGAGAAGGGAGATGGGGACAAAATCGGAAAACAAAGGAAAAGATTAAAAAAAAATAAAAGAAAAGCAACATAAAATCTTAACCATGAATTTAAAAACTAATATATCCAACGGCTGAAAAACCTTTCCCATGATGGAAACCTGACATACTTTCCCACCCTAGAATCAGTCTTACTTCTACTTGCCAAACACTTTTGATCCATCATTTGTCAGCATCCTACCCTACATGTCTGTCCCACTTGGAAAATAATTATCAGCATCCTATCCTACATGCGCTGTTTCACTTAGAAAATAATCATTGTTCATCCTATATTTTGAGATCGATTTGAATGGTAGGAAGACATGGATAATAAATAAATAAATTATAAATGTGATGAGAAAAAAAAAGGGATAGAAAGAAAACCAGATTAAAATAAAATTAAAAAGAGAATAAATGTAACCCGATCCACTTATTTATTTGCTACCAACTAATTAATGACCCTTATCCACCGCATATGCATTACAAATTTACAACAACAAACAAACATATAATTAAATAAAGTTAATAAAGTTAGGCCTTCATTGTTTAGTTGGAGTATGATATTGGTTCGAAACACAGAGGTACTCTCCCGTGGACAGTGAGTCCATATTTCTCACTCATGTCAAAGTGTTTATCAGATTCACCACTTTTAGGTACCTTCCGATCGAACTAACAGGGGTTATAGAAAGTTAGTGAGTTAGTTAGGAAGTTACAAAGTTAGTTAGTAATGGTTAATCCAATTAGCTCTATAAATAAGAGTCTTCATTGTATAATTCTCATCTTATCAATTTTCAATATGATTCCTTTTGAGTATTCTCAATTTTCTAGCTCTCAAGCTTCTTTTTCGTTCATCAGTTCTCCACTTCTGATTCCTAATACGAACTAATATAAACGATGTTTTTTTTGAGAAAAAAACAAAAACAAAATGGAAGGTGTCAAAGATTAGAGATATATTCGTCAAAAAACATGTTTATGAAAAAGTGAGAGGTTTCATTGTGTTTATTTTTTTTTTAAAAAAAATAATACAATGAAAACAAGTTTCGATTGTATAATTTAGTTAAAATATATAACGAAAACTTATTTTTGTTGTGTAATTAAATATGTATATATATATATATATATATATATATATATATATTACTTTTTTTTAAATTACTTTTTAATAATAATTAAATTAATTATGATACAAATTACCTTTTTTAATTGAAATTGAATTAATTAAAATACAAGTTACCTTTTTAATAGTAATTGAATTAGTTATGGTGCAAATTATCTTTTTTAATTATAAATCAAATTAATTACGAAGGAATCAAGGTAATTTTGAATTTTGAAAATTGTTTGATTATGAATCAGTAACAAATAGAATAATATATTATATACTAATTAATTTGATTATTTTTTATAGTATCATAATAATTATAATTATTTGAATGAATCAATTTAATTATGCAAATAAAAATTGACTCTTTTTTTGTGTGTGTTGATTCTATGGAAAGAGAAAAAGCAAACTAACCTAACATATCCTTTAAGAGGAGAGATTATAAAGCAGGGAAGGAACATCCCAAATACAAAAGGGTTGCTCTCGGCAAACCCCACCACCCGCAAGGAAATGTGTTACACGATTGACTTCCCTTTCTACGTGACTAGTATCAACTTCCCATTGTCGTTGAGTCAGATGCACGGGTCTCCAATGATATAGTTGCATGAAGGTGTAGTGTTGCAATGCCCTCTTCAGAGTTCAAAATATGGACCACATTCGGATTGTGAAGTTGACATTGGATATATATGCTTAAATCCCTTGTCCCAAGCAAGATTAAGTCCATGTTTTAAAGCGGAAGCCCTCCTTCAGTTTATCTCTCGCTTTAAGGATACCCCGCCACACATAGTATAAATTCGAGTTGTTTGGGGCACTTAACATATATAGTAGTATTGATGGAAAATTATATAAACAACGCAGATAGATACAAATTATAGCATGTGATTGTAGCGATAAAACTTAAGAAGGTTATTATTACTAACCTGGATTCGTATCCATCTCTATGAGAATTGCTTGTCGGAAGAAACCCTTGAAATACTCTTGAGAGGATTTCTGCCAACTTTTCTAGGGGATTGTTTAAGAGAACTTGAGTGTCAGATAGAGTCAGTAAATTTGCTTAATGGGATAGCAAATTTATAATCCCCTAGCAGTAGGTAGGGACTTCTCAATGGACTATCTACTAAATGATTGACCCAACCCATCACAGGATCAATCTTATCATAATCCAATCCAAAATATCCATAATATACATAAGATAATTATCTTATCTTAAATTGTCGATTGATGATACTAAAAGATAATATGATAATTATTGATTGATACTAATCCATAACAAATATTTTTAACATTCTCCCACTTGGATAGTATTAACCAATAATCAAAATAAGAATCATCAAGACTAAAACGACAATTTCAATAATTTGTCAACAACAATGTAAGAAATCTAAAATCTCTAATGCTACAAAATAATATCCGATAGGGATACATATCCTGCACATCAAATAGTCATATTTCTCACAAGAAAAGAGTATATGAAATAGCATAGCTTAATAGTCAAAATATGCTACATAACAACGGTCCAAGCATATGAAAATGCTATAAGAGATATGTTACTGAGATAATATTTTATATACATATCTCATGATAGAGTGTTTTCAGACTCTCATTAACCCAAAAAAATCAGAAGACTTAACCAAACACATGTGAGTTGTAAAATTCTCAAAAGCTCCAATAGATAAGTCTTTGATTAGGGAATCTACAAGTGTTTTCTTTCAACACCATAATCAATTTAAGTCTGAAAAGTTGCAAAGGCCAGAACATAATTCACATGCATCTAAGTGCTCATGATAGCCCAATAACAAGAGTGATCATTGATGGGCTAAATCAACAAATGCTCTTAGAATATTTGACATTCAATTAATCTGAGTTTCACGAAATAAGTGACTATGCAAACCCGAAGACAATTAGGAAATCCACTAATTTTCTACTGGGATGACATAGACACCTAGCTTAAATGAAACGATACTCTAGATTAATGTGGCCACAAAATGTCAATATGAGCAAGCACTTAGATCAATGGTCTAAACATAAAATTCATAAGTACCTCAATGGTGCTAAATTGTACTCGATAGGAGTACTATCATCACAAGCACCTCAACAATGTAGAGAATCATACTCGATAGGAGTATTGTATTAACAATATACTTATAAATTTTGACAAAACAAAATGTGAAGTTTTGGGTAAAAGAGATGCACAAGATAATTGCATGCCAAAAGACTAATTGTGCAATTCCCAACAAAATGGCCTTGACATCCGCTAAAGATGCCTACTAAGATACAATGGATTTTATGTACCTCAACACAAAAGGACAAGGATAAATAACAAAGTCCTTATAGAATATGTCATATCATCGTTAAATGTGCACAAGAATATATGACAATACAAATTTGATAAGTCTCGAGACATAACAAAAGGTTATATGCTCCCACTAATCCTTTATATACCAAAAAATAAGATTAGGATTTTCATTAGAGACCACTAGAATTGAAATACTCTAATGATAGTGAGATTATAGCTCTGTAAGATAATGTGAATAAAAATTCACTATTTTCTCTCTTAAAGAAATACGTATGAGAGATAAGTAGAGTAGAATAGGATTAACGAGGGAAGTGGTTAGAAACGAGAATATGAACCCAACATATAATCCATCTATCAATACAGAGCTTTACAAAAGGGTTTCATAGCTAATCACATATTATAACGAATATTAATCCTCAAAGAATATTGACCCTCAAAAGGATCACGTAAACAAGGTAACCTTTACTTTACAAACATGAGTGACATAGAAAATCCCTAATATTTAGAAGTAGAATATGGGATCACTTGCAAGTTTTCAATTACTCACTCAAAACATAAACTCAAGTGCTACAATTATAAATAATATCTACACACACTTAAGTATAAGATTTGGTTACACGTAGCGGAAGTACATGGGACCTATACTCAACAAATATTAAGGATATAGCAACAAATAGTCTCTAACTCTCATCACAAACTATGATGGACATAGGTTTATCTATATATCCCAAATAAAGTATATAGCATCAACAAAATTACGATCTGAAATACCATAAGCAAACATACAAAATATGGTATAGAGAAATTAATCTCTTCAAATTTGGGATTCCTATATTGTCCTATCAAGAATTGTCCACTAAAAAATATATGACAATAGAGAGTTATCACAAAACAATATTCTATAAGAGACTATCACAAAATCCTTAATGTAGGTCCTAACAACAAAGTGATTACAAATAGTATGTGACAAGAAAACCATTTTATCAAGACAAATAAATTTGGTTGCTCATGTATGATTAATTGGGCATTTGAGGTTGAGGTAGAGATCTTGTGTCAACACAGTCCATTTATAGGACACTACTTTCAAAATGCTAGAGTCTCCCACTTGATAAAGAAAAAATAGTTGACTTAATTTTAAGGAAAATATCCAAAGAGCTAAACAAAATTCAACTATTATCTTTATCACACTAGAACCATATCGAGTAATGTCATACCGATAGGGTATTTCCACTACCCACATGATAGCAATCTGTTTCTATAAAATATTCCATTAAACAAATTTGCATTGCGATAGGTAAATGAAAAATTTTCAGAATATTCGATTGCATAAAATTGCCCAATTAATAAAAGGTTTAGACAAAGAGGCTAGTATGGAACAACAAGGAAACATGTGTGTAAATTGTCACATACTCAGAGTTAAATGGTTCCATACAAATACAACCAAAACATGCCTCATTAAAGAGAATTTCTTATTTATTGAGATCTCTCTGAAGAATCTCAAAATACACAATAAATAAGAAATATAATACTATAATGCACAAGAGAAAACTTATATCATTAAAAACTCCAATGTTGGTAGGCTACTCAAACAAAAAACTGATATAAGTGTAGGACAAATGGTGCATTGTTTCTTAACAAATTATATCAATAATAACACACCGATAGGGTATAATTATCATCAATATAATAGAATTATGCAAATTATCAAAAAAATTATGCCAAAAGAATATGATATTTAACAACAATCGTATTTAAAGAAAATCAAAACATGCTTAACAACACTTTGACTTAGCATGTAAGAAACACGACTTTATCATCGTAAGAACCATAATATTAATTTCATGATCTCTATATTGGAGAGAGTACAATAATAAAGTTGTTGGTTTTACTTAATTGAGTCAATATTACAAAAGTACACAAAACAATTTTATACTCAAAATAGAACTCTAGAACGTAGTAAGATGCAAAATACTCCCACTAAAAATCAGAATTAGAATATGATTACGAAATGGAGTATTATAACAATCAAAAGGAAATGATTGTAGAGTTCTGCTAGAAAATTTTGAGAAATAGTGACACTCTTGCATATTTATAATCTCAAAAGGATAAGAATAATTTATTTGCAAATTTATCCATATATGCAATCATAACCAAGTTAAAATGTTCATAGTGTCACTATAAGACTAATGAGCTTTGATGACTTAAAGAGTATGTAATGTCATCTAAAGAGAAAAACTCCAAATATAAATCAATATGACTCATCGTTATATATAAGACCAAATGAGCTTTGATGACTTAAATAAGAGTACATAATGTCATCTCAAGAGAAAAGCTCCAAATATAAATCAATATGATTCATATAAAATACATGAATGATATAGTTTGTAATTGCCTTAAAGAGTGTTCAACAAAATATTTTCAATAATTTTAAAAGTGAACACTTTAACAATAACAAGGCAATAGAGAATTTAATTCAGATTTTGGATTAACTTGGCATAAAAGGATTTGAAATAATGCCCAATTGCACCATTAACATAAAACAAATTAATTTTTTTTATTATAATCTAAAATTTCTTTGACTAAGACACATGATTAGAGAAAATATATACTTGACACATATTTGTCACAAAATTAAGAATGATAGATGGGTCTAGATTTGAACAGTATAGTAGTGAAAAATACAATGTATATTAAAACATTAAAAATATGCCAATTTTAATTTTACTGGATATAGAGAAATGACATAAAATAATATACAATTCACTACATATATTTATTTAGAAAACAGATACTCTTCAACCCAAATAATAACAAGAAAAAAAATAGAAAATAAAAGTGACTAACACTAATCATTATAGAGAATGCCTGAAAAAATTTATGCCTCATAATTTGTCCTATTAAAAGTTTTGATAGAATTAGGGAGGAAAACTGAACATCACAAAACATTGTGTGATTTGAAGAAAAGTTCAGCCAGAAAAGAGAGTCCCTAAACAAAAGTGCAACAATACAATGTATTATAACTTATATTACCAAGATCCTAATACCGATAGGGTACCAAGAAATTGATTAACATAAGCAAAGAAAATCACATTGTGCAACAACAAATCACACTAACAACAACATACTGATAGGGTAAAATTATTATTTATGTGATAGAACCAACACAAAATTCACATAAATGTACCCACGATAGGTGAGATTACAATTATGTAAATTAAGAGAAAATTATGCTTATCATAGAATTGGTAATTTATACCATACATAATTGTATAACTAACCTATAAATTCACATCGCTATACCCACGATAGGCGACTTATAATAATGCAAATTAAGAGAGCAAAATTATGCACAAAAGAAAATGACAATTTATATCATGCATAATTTTAATAACGATATTGTACAACTAACACATAAATTCACATCACCATACCCACGATAGGCGAGTTATAGTAATGTAAATTAAGAGAGCAAAATTATGCATATAAGGGGAGAATCATAATATTATAATGCATAAAATGACCTCAAATTAATTCCTCAATAGTGACAAAATATTAAAGAGAATATCCCATACCAGAAAATCACTAAAATAGTAGGGAATTGTCACAAAAATTTTGAGGTCCAAAATTCGAGAATACAATATCTAAAATATCAAATTAAGTCTCGAATTAATCAAATAAATAATTTCTGATGCCCAAAAAATTCCAGAAAAATACTAACAGTCTTAAAATATTAAATAAATAATATCTGGAAAAAAAATACAAAATTTTGGGCCTTGGGATTGGGCCCACGCGCCCCACTCGCTGGGCCTACGATTGGGCTTCCCAAAAACAGCTTCCTTATTTGCCCAGGTGCAGCAAAACGGGTTTGGTTGACCCGTGAATCGACCCGGACGCTGCAGCCAATTCTGGAGATGGAACGGAGCAATAAAGGGCGCGTTCTGATCGACTCAAGCAGAGGAAGAAAAGCCCTCAATTTGTTTTTCAAATTGTTCAGAAATAAGGGAGAAATCGAAAGAAAAAGAAAGAAAACGTTCGCGTTTGCGCAACAGTATCGCGAATCCATGTTTTTTGCAATTACTCTTTCGATTTTGAACTAAAATACAAATTTAAGGATTCAGTTTGCTCGAAATCCTCTGGTCTACAAAAGCCCTCAAGAAATTTTGAAAATCGTTAAAAAAACGAAGGAGAAATCGAGGAAAAATGCAGAGGGGCGAGACACGTTTGGCAAACGGTTTCCAGAATCGTGTTTTGCGAATACTCCCTTGTTTTTGAACGAAAGAACAAGTTATCGCATGGGTTATGCTCGAAATTCTTCGATCTATAAAAGCCCTCAATCAATTTTGAAAAAGGATTATCCAAATGTGAGTAATTTGATTCGAAAGATTTCGGGCTTTGAAGGTTTGTGAGAAAATAAAATTTCTCAATTCTCATAAATTCGTTCATGAAATTATATGAATTTTTGATATGTTACTCCAGTGATAACAAGAAACAAAAGCCCTCAAGCGATTTCGAATTTCATGCATAACAAGATTTCGAATTTTTGATATGTTACTCCAGTGATAACAAGAAACAAATGCTTTTTGACAAAGAAGTTCGAAGAGAAAAGGGACACAAATTGTTTTATCACATTCTGAATTTAAAATAATTAATTTAAAAAAAATCAATAGAACCACTAATTTTAATTTCAAGAATAAGAACGAAGAAATCAAAATTATAGGATTCACACAACAAACAGCTATAAAATGTATCTAAGTTGGCTATGATACCAATTGATGGAAAATTATATAAACAACGTAGATAGATACAAATTATAGCATGTGATTGTAGCGATAAAACTTAATAAGGTTATTATTACTAACCTGGATTTGTATCCATCTCTATGAGAATTGCTTGCCGGAAGAAACCCTTGAAATACTCTTGAGAAGATTTCTGCCCACTTTTCTAGGGGATTGTTTAAGAGAACTTGAGTGTCAGATAGAGTCTGTAAATTTGCTTAATGGAATAGCAAATTTATAATCCCCTAGCAGTAGGTAGGGACCTCTCAATGGACTATCTACTAAATGATTGACCCAACCCATCACATGATCAATCTTATCATAATCCAATCCAAAATATCCGTAATATACATAAGATAATTATCTTATCTTAAATTGTCGATTGATGATACTAAAAGATAATATGATAATTATTGATTGATACTAATCCATAACAAATATTTTTAACATTCTAGAGATATCTATGAGAGAGTACACTAGACCATAGAGATTCTTTATTCACGGTAAGACCCCACACCAACTTACCTAGAAGAGCAAAGTTATTATCTCGAGTGCAACGAACCCCTAATCCACCCTCTTTCTTGGAGGAACAAACTGTTTTCCAGTTGACTAGATTAATATTCCAACTGTGTTTATCTCCCTTACTTTATATTTTATTTCTAAGACTTTCATTAGTCTTTATTATTTAGATCGATCAATTTTATACATTCAATTTTGCATGCTTTATTTGTAAGATTTGAGACTTGTCAAAACTAACCGTAAGGATTTCTCTTCTATTTTGTTTCATAAATTAATTTAACATCATGTACACTGATTAGAGTCTTAATCATAGTCAAATTAAGGCTTTAACTTATCTCGTATTCTCAAGTTGAAAACACAGTGTTACTAGTTCGAATAAAAAAAACTCTTGACTAAAATTTAATTTTAAGTCCCACAAATATAAAATGTATTTGTTACTTAAAGTTACTCTGAAGAGTCATTCATTCAAGAATCAAGATACTTCGATTAGAAACAAATTTCATTCATTCATTCAAGAAACAAATTTCTACAGTCAACACATACCAATGGAAGTGGGTTAGAAAATACTATTCACTTCGTTTAGAAGTGAGTTGGCGAGTTGATTTGAAAAAAATATATATATCAGTTGACACATGTACGTTATGAAATGGTAGGTTAACTTACCAAAATATGAACAATGATGCTTTTCTAGAATCACTACACTAAAACTAACTTTTAGTAGCCATTGTTATGTCCTTTAGTGGCCATATAAATAGCCATTATTTCTTTTACCGGCAATCAAGTGATGGCTGGTGTATCCAGGGTCGCTAAAACTATTACCGGCATTATTATGGAATGCTGGTAAAGACCCATTTAATGGCCAGTAAAAGTTGTAGCTTCTAGTGGCTATTTTTGTGACTATTATGATGGCCACCGAAGGTTATTGTTTAATTGGTCCATTTCTACCTTTTTAATGACCTTTATGTATTGCTAGTTAAAATTCATATCAACTATCTTGACTAATGTTTATTCTATTGGCAATAGTATTTGCTCTTAATTTTTTTTTTCACCTGTCAATCAGGATTTAAGCCAAATATCACACATTAGTATTTGGAACTAGAATTGTAACAATAAGAAAGTGCTAATATTAACTAACACATTTAAAAATGTTAACAATGGATAATTTTATTTAAAATGAAACTACACTTTGCACAATCTTGGAAAATTCTAAGATTCAAGTTAACAAGAAACTTAAGCTTCACTAATATTGATATTACAACAAACTCATCATGTCCACATACAACCTTGGTCGAATGTACCAAACTAATACAAAAAAACAACACATTGATCCATGCAGATTTTTGACAGATAAGATTTTCAGATAGGAAGAGTTCAACAAGTTTACACAGAGCGAATTTAGCAAGATTACACAAATGCAAGTACCTAATAAAGTCCGAGTTATATTTGTTTCAAAAAGATAAAGTCTGAGTTATTAATGCAACATTTAAGCAATGCATTTACAAACTGCAAGCTACAGCAACTATGGTTGGTTCCTCTATAAGGGGGAAGCATTTATCAAGCATTCCAATCACATCATTCCATGGAAGCCTGCTGAATCCAAAAGCACCGCTTTAATTTGCTCAGGGAGGACATCCTGGCCTTCTTTGCATTGCTGGTAAGAAACAAGAAAGACTATATATCAAAGCCAAAACTTCAAATGGTATATAGTTAATGATTGGTGTCCTCAAAATTTAAACACCAGAAACTTTAGAACAAACAAACTAAAGTTAACCTTAACACTTCTAACTAAGGTCTGTGCTAAAACTGGGGTCCCTATCATCTAACACACCCTTTATGTATTTGACCAGTGGGATGGGGCTCTCAAACTCATCTATCATGTCTCTATGTTAACTCTTAACTAACCATTTTGCTGCTACCAAGTTAAGTTTCTTCCATTTCATACCAGCCTATCCAAAACTACTCTTAAATCTCTTCATATAATCTTTTTACAACGATTCAGCCACAACATCAAATGTAACTCAGAAAGTCAAACCTAAATTGTTAATAATTTTGCAATTGCTATAAATCTCTGCTGCAAGATTAATAATGAAGAAGTAATTGTCCTTAATTATTGAATGCATAATGAAGAAAGACAACACTGACAGTAGTAAAAACTGAGTTTTATTGTAACCAAAATCTCTAAGAAATAAATGAAATTAATAATTACCATCTGTGGCAAGACTGGCAAGTGCTTTTGCTGCTAGTTTCCGAACAACATCATCATTATCTTTTCTCACAAGCTTTAGCAAGGAAGTGATATCATCAACAAAAGCAGTACTTTTCTTCCTTTTTTTCAGTTTTAGGGTCCACATTCTTAAAGGTTTATACAAACAAATATAATATTAATATCACCTTTTAAGTAAGATTGATTAGTTTGAGTATGAGAAGCTAAGTTACCTTCTTCCCTCGGATGACAACTTTTGGCTCTTTGTGGATTACCATGCATTTGGTGTCCCCAAAATCTGCTAAATTTGTGTTTGTCCCGATACCATCATCAACTGAAATAGTAATTTTCTTCCTTTTTCAAGTTTTAGGGTCCACATTCTTAAAAGTTCATACAAACAAATATAATATTAATATCACCTTTTGTGTAAGATTAATTAGTTTGAGTATAAGAAGCTAAGTTACCTTCTTTCCCCAAATGATGGCTTCTGGCTCTTCTTGGATTACCATGCATTTGGTGTCCCCAAGGTGAAGGCTAGTAGAAGCAAGATGTTAAGTTCATCAAAATCTTTCATGATACCATTGATCTCATCATACTTAATCTGAAAAGAAGCAAAAATTGGATCACAACTTCAAGCAACAAGTCACACCATGTTTGCATAATAAACTAAACTGAAGCTATAACAGCAAGTGGTGATTACAAAAAAATAATTATATTACACTAATTAAGCTCTATCCAACTAGGCAAGAATCAGCTAAGCAAGCAATTGTACAAACAATTATAATATAAATAATAACACCAATTAAGCTCAATTAAGCAATTATATTACATCAGTTTCAGAAGATGCTAAAGAGATCACTCCAGCCAAAGCTTCAAGTGCTAATCCTGTGAAATACATGAATAGCTTAAGTTATAATTATAGATAAACAACAATATTTCCAAGAATTTCATAATGCTAGTTACAATGCGGAAAACAAAAAATATCAACACATTGCCATATAAATAATTGCCAGCAGCATAGGTACTAGACTCTGGATTATTAGAATTATAATGCCATCTTCCATCACCTTCGTTCAGACCCTATCAATAATGCAGGACATGAAATCACATTGCTCATGACAGTTTAAATTGCAATTGCAGCAACAGACCTTGATTGAATGGAAGGTCTCATTAGCACCAGTAAGAAGCACATCAAAATCAGAAGCCTGGTCCTGTTTATATAGAAGGAAGTGATCAAATGTTGAACCTAAAATATCAAGATACAATATATATACCCTCCCCAACCTTAGGAATCCTATAATTAATTAAGCTAACTTAAATCTCTGCAAGTATAATGCTATACTATTATCCAATCTTTACAGGGAGAAAACATCCCCTCCCATGCCAGGAATTTCAGTATACCAGAATCACGGTACATTTCATAATTAGTGACTAATTAAATATGAATAGTAATAAAATTGAATGTATTGCCATGGTTAACCCAAGTCATATAATAACATAATAACCACCTTGAAGAAAACTAGGAAAATGCAACCAGAGACACTTTTCACTATGGAACACGGGTGTCAATTAACTAGTATATAGAATCAAGCTTGAAGAGAATGTAGTTTGTTCATAAATTAAATGGTTAAAATAGCTAGAGGCTAGTTAACTCATCGCACACAGCAAAATAAAAAAAGGGAGGTGGAATGGAAGAGGAAACTAAGACAGATATTTTGCACTTTTGCAAAAGGCTTGACTAAGGAAACTAGCAATAGATAGATAGAGTGGAGGGTCCAAATTTAGCATCAAGTGGTCTAGAGTTTCATCTCTGCCACACTCATTCTTAAAATAAAAAACTGAATTTAGCATGACACTTGAAGCTATATGTAAAGCTGAACAACCATATTGAGCAAGAAATATTCAAATTAGTATCACTGTTATTTAAATTGTTCTTGTCCTGACACAGGTATACAAAAATATTTCACTTGTTAAATTGAAAAACAGGCAACTACCACATAGCAGAATAAATAATCAAGAATCAGTTTGGTGTCTCAATTTTTTAACTGTAAGATACACGGTCTAGTCCAAAGAAACCAACAGCAGAAATACATATGGAAACTGTAAGAGTCGCCTTATCCCACAAAAGTTGCAAAAGACAAAGACCCGGCTTCAAGTTTTACTATCATTCCAACCAAGTAAAATGCACCAAACATTTAAAAATGGAGCTTAGTTACATAGAGATTTACAATTTTTATGCCTCCAAAAACCTGGAAAGTGAGTGCTAAGTGCTCCAAATTCCAAATAGCCAGATAAACCCATAAGTAGCAAAAAGATTATTCCAAAGCTTCCAAAATATCTAAAAATGCAACAAAAGATTATTTCATGACTACTAGTTTCTGCATCCCAGGGAAAAAAAAAACTAACAAACAAACAGAAATTGTACCATAAAAATAATCTTAAACTAGCTGCACCTTTCAATCTAAGCTATTTGTTATTCAGAAATTTATTATTGACTATAGTGATAGATATTCAGAAACAAAAAAAAGGAAAAAATGGAATAATAGGAGGAGTAAGTGGAACTCACAAATCGGTGATGTAGTGGAGGAGATCACTGGTGCCGAAATTTAAAAAAGCTGAAAAGATAAATGAAAACAAAATCGATTTAGATCTGAGATAGGCAACTAAAACTCGATGTTCAGATCTGAATCGCACAAAATAAACCCTAAAATTGTATGACGTAATAAGTGAGTTACCGAAAAGAGGATTCCTATGAAGATTTCCATGATAGAATTGTGTTACTGTGAGAGAAGTTGCGGCAGAGAGAGAGGTTTGTGTTGCTGCAGAGAGAGAGAGAATAGGCAACTGAGACTAGTGATTCAAATTTGAAATAGACAAAGCTCAGTTAAGAGAGATCACCATATTCAATCGGATCGTGCGGAAGAAAGCTTTGTGAAAAGAAAAATGGTGTTGTACGTCACTGTGTGTGAGAGGAAGACAAAGATGTAGTCTCACTATGTGAGGAAGAGCACTGTGAATACTGAACAGAGAGAAAGAGACGAAGATTACGTGTCACTGTTGTATGAGGGAGGAAGATGGTGATTGGAGAGAAAGAACGGTGCTAGACAAAGGGTTTTTCTTAAAATTAAAAAAAAAAAAAGGAGGTAAGATTCGAGAGAATCAAAGAAAGAACGTTGCTAGACAAACGGTGGTGCTATGCATTTTACTTTTTTAAAAAAATTTAAAAAAAGGGTGTTATGTTTTTAACGTGAATATTCTATTAGGAAACATAATTGATTTAGGAAACTTTTGATGATTTTTCACTTTTTTGCTGAATAAACTTTTGATGGTGTGTTCAGTTATCTTGATTTTCTTCATATTTTATTGAATAAAAAATAAAAATAAATCCTCCCAAAAAAATGAAAATAAAGATGAGTTCAAGTGGTATCTCATTTCATAATATAATGATAAATAAAAAAGTGGTATCTCATATATATAATGATAAAAAAAAATTGGTACTTCATATGCACTGTAACATGATTAAATTATCAATATAAAAAAAATTAAAAAGGATCATGTTATATTAATTTAAAAGGGGTCACTTTTTTTTTTTACGGGAGAAGGGATCACTTTAAAGTATTAGCAATTGCTAATTTACATCAAAGTTACTGGCAACTAAGAATAATCGTCAGTGCAAATTTAGTTTTTACCGGCTAATATATATTAGTCATAAAAGTTTTAAATTGAAGATTCAATTCTTGGCAATAGTCTTATTGCCGCTAAATGATCGTCGGCAAAAAACATTTTTGCCGTAGTGAATTTAAGAACACACCACAAAATTTTATTAATATCTTCCACAACAACACAACAAATTATACGAAAATTTAAATGGCACAAAATATACAAGAGACGAACAAATTGCAAGAGAACGAAAATAGCAATATTCAAGAGACGAATAATTAACTTGTTTGGAACCTCACTCGTTACTCCATAAATGCACATCCTTGTTAACACTCCACATTATATAGCTTTTACATCCAATACTAAATTGAAGTACCTTATGCTCTTTAGAGGTGTTTCCAAACATGCATAATGTGACATGATCATGGTATATATGGTTCTGGTTCAAGATGAAGCGATACTTTCTTGCTGACAGTAAGTCCATTAGTCTCACTCATGTCAATGTTGTGCATCAATATACTAGACTCATACATCTTCCAATTGAACCAATACAAAAGATTAGCTAGAATATACTCAGTTGAAGCAAGCCCAAATGAAATTGCAGGACATCCCCTTCTCCCAGTACCAAACGGGATTAATTGAAAATCTTGTCCATTAAGATCAACTTGGCTGGTTTCAAATCTTTCAGGAATGAACTCATTAGGATCATCCCATAATTCAGGATCCCTCTGGATTGCCCATGCATTGATAAATACCATTGTTTTGGCAGGAATATCGTACCCTCTTAGTTTCACACTAGATGCTGTCTCTCGAGCAACCAAAAGAGGAACGGGTGGATGTAATCTCATTGTTTCTTTGACTACACATTTCAAGTAGTTCATTTGATTCACACAATTTTCATCTAATACTACTCCCGAATTGATTCTCACAACTCTTCTTACCTCTTCTTGAGCTTTCTTCATGGCATTTGGATTCCCAAGGAGCTCCGCAAAAGCCCATTCCAGAGTTGTTGAAGTAGTGTCACTTCCGCCAATTATCATGTCCTGAAATTTAATATACAAGTTGAAGTTAGGTATTCACGCACCATTTTTTAACGAATCAATTCTATACTCGTGATCGATATAAAATTAACTTAGCATCTGCATCGTAATAGTTTAATTAGATAATATATCTTACTACCACATAATATAATACGCGATGATACCCAATTATTTACGTTGTTGTTAGTATTTATCCTTATGCACATATAGATAGATGGATGAAAATAGATAGATAAATAAATAAATTGACAGATCAAGAGAGAGACCATTAGGATTGCTTTGAGGTTATTTCGGTTGAGCTGAAAGTCAAGCCTCCCACACTCTTGAAGTTGAAGGAGTATCCCCAAGAAATCATCATTCTTCTTGCTACTGCTTTCGTGTTCTTCAATTACCTCGTCAAGGAAAGCCTCTACTGCAAGAAACGTGGCCTTCATTTCCGGAATTAGACCAGTCAGAAAGTCAACCCAACCTAACGAAGGGAAGAAATCACCCACGCAGAAAGCCGAAAATAGTCTCATAATTTTTCTTCCCAACACTCCAAAGCTGCAACTGCCACTGCCACCGCGTGTTTCATCACACTTCCGTCCAATTACACATCTAGACACAATGTTGTTCGAAGCTGCAATCAGCATCTCAGTCAGATTCACACAGGGCTTTTCACTGCCACATGCTTCTCGTATACCTTCAACCAACTCTGCAACAACTTCTTGTCGAATGGAGTAAAACGACCGCACCTTCTTCAGGCTCAGAAGCTCAACCACACATGTCTTCTTCTTTTGTCTCCACTCTTCGCCGTAGGGCGCAAAGCCCACATCGTTGCATCCATAAAGAAAGATTTTAGCAGCCGTAGGTTGTGGGCGGTTGGAGAAAACAACATCATGCGTTTTGGTTATTTCTCTAGCCACATCAGCTGATGAGACCACAAGGGTTGGAGTTTGACCTAATTGCAGCAACATGAGAGGGCCATACTTGCGAGAGAGTGCATGGAAGGAACGGTGTGGAAGTGTGCCTAGCTGATGGAGATTGCCGATTATGGGTAGCTTTGGTGGGGATGGAGGCAAATTGGACTTGTTTCTTCTTATTAGCTTAAGCATAAGAAGGAGGCTTAGGAAGCAGAAGAAAAATGTTAGGTAATGGATTGAACTTAGCTCATACGGCAATTGCTTTAGGACTGGTGATAGAAGAGCCATTTTTCCTTTGGGCTCTGGTTAGAATTCATGTGAAGTGTATTGGTCAACAGATATCATTAAGTGTTATCTATAGAGGACAAAACAGAAATCTACAATAATGGAAAGTTTCACACGTGTTAGATTGTCATGAAACTACAACTACACAAAAGTTATCCGGTGCTTTCTATATCTATCCACAAAATATGCTTTAATGAAGAAATTACAGTAACGCAAACTTCATAAACTAGGTTGACGTCAGAAACTGTTTTAAATATATGAGATTAAAAATACAACACACTTTAGAAAAAAAATTATATGTTTGATGACGTAGTAAGTTATTAGGATACCAACATTTTATGTAATAGTTAACGTTGTTATTTGACAATAGGTATTAAAAATAGTAATCAAGAAAAAATTTAAAAATTTTGACCGACCAAAATTTAGATTATGAACTAAAAACATATTTAATGGTCATTTGAGTAGCAAATTTGATCAATTTGATTTACATAAAAATAAATTGAATAAATATTGTGTATATAAGTATTCATATTGTCCAAGATAACAAAATCAAATGTTAATAAAATTTGATTATTCACAGGGACGGATGCAAAGGGGGTGGGCAGGGACGCTAGCTCCCCCTCACTCGGGATTTTTCGTATATATACATATATGTTTTTAAATTAGTTAGTATAAAATTATGTAAAATTAATTGTGTATATTATCATTATAATACTAGTTAAGGTTAACTAGTATAAAATTGTGTAAAACTAGTTGTGTTATTATTATTGCGATAGTTCAGATGATAACTAATGTAAAATTAGTTGTGTATTTGTTGTTATTGTGGTAACGGTTAAGGTTATTATCATTTAAAATAAAAATTAATTTCAGTTTTATGTGTAAAAATAATAAATATTTTTTTAAAAAATTATTATTTATTAAAAGTTAGAAGTTTAAATAGTTATAAAGGAAGAAAAAAAAATTCAGCCCCCCTTTAATAGGTTTCTGGATCCGTCCCTGATTATTCAATAACAAATTCAAATTTAGTTATTTATTCTTGATAGCAAATCAAGATCTTAATCACTGAGGGGGTCTAGCTCAGTTAGTTTAGAAGGGTGCGTGAGTTATTGTAAACCCTTCGGTATCCAAAAAAAAATCAAGGTTTTAATCCAAGTAGTCAATTAAGATTTTTGATTCATACGTTATTTGACTGAAAGTTAAATGTTGTTGGGTTAACAAAACCTAAAGTACATTTTAATACTAAGTCATCAATACTATCATTAAAAATCTAACAATGAAAAAATAATCAAACATCAATGTGATAACTTAAAACCACATTATTCCTCGAAAAAAATTTCACTCTCAAACACAACTACGTCAAATTCATAAAAAAAAAAAAAAAGGATAATCATAATTCCAAATTATATATAGAAATGTCAAGATAATTGTTTCTACATCCTTATAAAATAAGGCGTGTATGGCAATTATCATAATTTCAATGCTTTATTTGCAAGTTTTTATACTTGCCAAAACTAATAGTAAGGGTTTCTATTTGATTTGGTTTCATAAATCGAATCTAACACCTTGTACACTAATTGCTAGTTCGAATAAAAAGAACTAACAAGTGATATTTGATTTTATGTCTCACAAATATAAAATATATTTGTTGCTTAGAGTCACTGTGAAGAGTCATTCATTCAAGAATTAAGATACTTCGATTTTTTAAACAAATTTTCACCATAAACACCCGCCAATGGAATTGGATTAGAAAATACTACTCACTTCGTTTTAGGTTATGAAATGGTGGGTTCACCCGCCAAAATCCGAACAAAATAATATAGAAAATAGAAAAATATTAAAAATATCAATTCATTTATTTTTAACATGTCACTTAATTAGCTTCAATTGCAATCACACAATGTACTTTTCTAGACGAACACACCACAACATTTTTTTTGAAAATTAAAACTTTGAACATACAACTTCAAGTCAAGGAGGAGTATTGATTTGAATGACCTGAAGCTACAACAACAGATTTTTGAAAGTTTATTTTTATGTTATTCTTTAGGATTTTGTTACTTGCTCTTCATGTAGCAGATTTTTAGGAGTTTGATTTACATTTCAAATATTAGGAGATAGGATTCTATTTTTTTTTTAATTTTAAATCATGCTATTATCCCTAAAAATAAGAGATGTATCTAATATGCATTGTGCTCTTTATATAGAGTTGTTTCAATAAAATAAAATAAGCTTTCTCGTTAATTTTTCTTGCTCTCATAAACCCCAAAAACAACAAATTGGCATCAAAGCTCTCATCCGAGGGATATGTGAGATTGAGTGAGCCTACCCATAATTCCTAAACACAAACACACACCTACATCAAAATGAATCCAGGAGGCTCATCAATTCCAATTGCACTTCCATTTTTTGATGGAAAACATTATCACCTTTGGGTTGTTAGAATGGAAGCCTATCTTGATGCTTGCGATCTATTGGAAGCTGTTAAAGATGAGTACAAAGTTCTACCCCTACCAGATAATCCAACGGTTGGTCAAATAAAAAATCACCAAGAGAGGAAACAGAGACAGTCAAAAGCAAGAGTAACCTTGTTTGTGGCAGTATCATCGACTATGTTGATCAAAATAATGATGCTGAAAACACCCAATGAGATTTGGGAGTTTTTGAAGGAAGAGTACGATGGAAATGAAAAGGTGAAAGGGGTGCAAGCGCTGAACTTGATCCAAGAATTTGAGATGCAGAGAATGAAGGAAACAGAAACAATTAAGGAATACTCCGACAGGCTTCTTGGCATAGTCAATAATGTAAGGGTCCTTGGTACTGATTTTTCAGATGATAGAATTGTTCAAAAAATTCTAGTCACAATACCTAAAAAATTTGAAACCACAATTACATCCCTGGAGAACTCAAGGGATTTATCAAGCATTACTCTGGCAGAATTGGTGAATGCACTACAGGCACAAGAACAAAGGAGGCTTCTAAGGCAAGAAGGATCTGTAGAAGGAGCTTTCCAAGCCAAGAACTACAAAGGTAGCAAATACAACCAA
Organism: Pueraria montana var. lobata; assembly: GCA_026413185.1. Classification (NCBI taxonomy): domain Eukaryota; kingdom Viridiplantae; phylum Streptophyta; class Magnoliopsida; order Fabales; family Fabaceae; genus Pueraria; species Pueraria montana. The sequence goes on along the minus strand of CM048652.1, from coordinate 26,877,330 downwards.
AGCAACAACAGACGCATCTTTTCGCCTTGTCCCTACTGCAAAAAAAAAAAAAATTCATCCACACAACAAGTGTTGGTGGAGGCCAGACGCAAAATGCCACAAGTGTGGTCAGTTGGGACATGTGGAAAAAATATGCAAGTCTCATCATCAACAACAAGAGGTCAAGGTTGCAGAGGATCAACTAGAAGAGGAACAACTCTTTACAACATCATGCTTTACAACCAACAACTCCAAAAAAGGTTGGCTTATAGATAGCGGTTGTACAAATCACATGACTCATGATCGAGAATTTTTTAAAGAGCTCAATGAAACTGTGATTTCTAAAGTAAGAATTGGAAATGAAGCACATATTGATGTGAAAGGCATAGGAGCAGTTGCAATTGAAAGCCATGCAGGTTTGAAATTAATTTCTGATGTCTTATATGTTCCTGAGATTAATCAAAATTTGTTAAGTGTTGCTCAATTGGTGGAGAAAGGCTACAAGGTGTCGTTTGAACACAAAATTTGTGTGATTAAAGATGCAAACAACTTAGAAGTGGTCAAAGTTCATATGAAAGGAAAAAGTTTTTCCTTAGATTTGATGAGGGAGGAGCAAGAAGACAAGGAAGATGACAATGCCAACAAGAAACAGCTAGAGAAGAAGCCGCATGAGAAAAAACTTGAAGACCAGAAGCCTTAACAAAATAAGCCTACAAAGACTGAGATGGTTTTGAAGATCAAATTAAACAACGACAGTTGCATTTCAAAAATTTCAAAAACCATTTTGAAGTTTAAAGGAGTGGAATCTGAAGACAAGGATTTGGTGATGGTAAAAGGAGCTATGGATGCAAGTCAAATGATTCAATATCTGAAGGATAAGCTAAAGTGGAATGTGGTGGTGGTCCCATCCAAGAAAGACAACGGAAAAAATTACAAGCAAAATAAAAGAAGAAAAGCAAGAGCCAGATTTGAATTTTTTTGAAAATTAAAACTTTGAACATGTAGCTTCAAGTCAAGGAGGAGTATTGATTTGAATGACCTGAAGCTGTAATAACAGATTTTTGAAAGTCTGTTTTTATGTTATTCTTTAGGATTTTGTTATTTGCTCTTCATGTAGCAGATTTTTAGGAGTTTGATTTACATTTCAAATATTAGGAGATAGAATTCTGTTTTTTTTTTTTAATTTTAAATCATGTTATTATTCCTAAAATTAAGAGATGTATATGATATACATTGTGCTCTTTATATAGAGCTGTTTCAATAAAATAAAATAAGTTTTCTCTGCACATTAATTTTTCTTGCTCTCATAAACCCCAAAAACAACAAATATCTTCCACAACAACACAACAAATCATACGAAAATGAAAGTGAAACAACATATTCAAAAGAGGAACAAATTGCAAGAAAACGAAAATAACAATATTCAAGAGAATAATAATTAACTTGCTTGGAATACTAAATTGAAGTACTTCCAATACTAAATTGAAGTACTTCTATACTCTTTAGAGGTGTTTCCAAACATGCATAATGTGATGTGATGATGCTATATATGGTTCTGGTTCAAGAAGAAGCGATACTTTCTTGCTGACAGTAAGTCCATTAGTCTCACTCATGTCAATGTTGTGCATCAATATACTAGACTCATACATCTTCCAATTGAACCAATACAAAAGATTAGCTAGAATATACTCAGTTGAAGCAAGCCCAAATGAAATTGCAGGACATCCCCTTCTCCCAGTACCAAACGGGATTAATTGAAAATCTTGTCCATTAAGATCAACTTGGCTGGTTTCAAATCTTTCAGGAATGAACTCATTAGGATCATCCCATAATTCAGGATCCCTCTGGATTGCCCATGCATTGATAAATACCATTGTTTTGGCAGGAATATCGTACCCTCTTAGTTTCACACTAGATGCTGTCTCTCGAGCAACCAAAAGAGGAACGGGTGGATGTAATCTCATTGTTTCTTTGACTACACATTTCAAGTAGTTCATTTGATTCACATAATTTTCATCTAATACTACTCCCGAATTGATTCCCACAACTCTTCTTACTTCTTCTTGAGCTTTCTTCATGGTATTTGGATTTCTAAGGAGCTCTGCAAAAGCCCATTCCAGAGTTGTTGAAGTAGTGTCGCTTCCTCCTATTATCATGTCCTGAAATTAATATAAAAGTTGGAAGTTAAGTATTCACGCACCATTTTTTAACGAATCAATCCTATACTCGTGATCGATATCAAATTAATTAAGTATCTCCATCGTGATCGTGTAAAATTAGTGATCGATATCAAAGATTATGCACTGACAGTGTAAAATTATCTTAAAAGTTAGTGATTGTGATTGGAAGATCGCGTAAAATTATTTTACATTGTCAGTACATCACCGTTAAACTCGTAAATTAATTAGATAATATATCTTTACACCAAAAAAAGATAATATATCTTACTACCGCTGCAGTACCGCATAATACGCGATGATACCCAATTAAAAAATTAATGTACAGTTGTACACAGCTAGCTTTCTTTTTAAGCTTTCATTTCTTGCCATATAAATAAATTTTTTATTGTTATTGAAAGAGTGATGTATCAACTATCAAATATTCTCGATCAACACAACAAGTATGAACCATATTTTTAATACTTTTATTATTATTTAAATTTTATAAAAAGTTAAAAAATAAATGAAATTTGATAAATAATTTTTAGAGTAAATTACACTAAGTTTGAAGAAATTATATAAATTCTCATATTTTTTTTCTACTCCTACACTAACCTTGTTAATTATTTGAAAAATATATAGTGACATTCTTTGTACATTATATTAACCCCTTAGTTATTTGAAAAACAATATATATATCATCCTTTTCTAAATTTTTATAAAAGAGGTTACTATAACACAAGGTGAGTTTATGTAATTTCATAAAACATTAAGGATGATTTTTGAAGAAAAAAACTTTAAGGATAATTAATTATTATAATTTATTCTAATTTTTACAATCTCAGTTAATTATAGAGTATTTTGTTAGTATTTATACCTACACAATGATAAATAGATAGAAAGATAGATAAAAAGAGAGACTATTACTATTAGGATTGCTCATAGATAGATAGATTGAGAAAGAGAGAGGCCATTAAGATTGCTTTGAGGTTATCTGGGTTGAGCTGAAAGTCAAGCCTCCCACACTCTTGAAGTTGAAGGAGTATCCCCAAGAAGTCATCATTCTTCTTGTCACTGCTCTCGTGTTCTTCAATTACCTCGTCAAGGAAAGCATCTACTGCAAGAAACGTGGCCTTCATTTCAGGAATTAGGCCAGTCAGAAAGTCAACCCAACCCAACCAAGGGAAGAAATCACCCACGCAGAAATCGGAGAACAGTCTCATAATCTTTCTTCCCAGCGCTCCAAAGCTGCAATTGATGCTATCACCCACTTTATCATCACACTTCCGTCCAAGAACACATCTAGACACAATGTTGTTCGAAGCTGCAATCAGCATCTCAGTCAGATTCACACAGGGCCTTTCACTACCACATGCTTCACGTACACCTTCAACCAACTCCGCAACAACTTCTTGTCGAATGGAATAAAACGACTCCACCTTCTTCAGGCTTAGAAGCTCAACCTTACATGTCTTCTTCTTTTGTCTCCACTCTTCGCGGTAGGGCGCAAAGGCCACATCGTTCCATCCATAAACAAAGGTTTTAGCAGCCGTAGATTGCGGCCGGTTGGAGAAAACAACATCATGCGTTTTGATTATTTCTCTTGCCACGTCAGCTGTTGATACCACAAGGGTTGGAATTTGACCTAATTGCAGCATCATGAGAGGGCCATATTTGCGAGAGAGTGCATGGAAGGAGCGGTGTGGCAGTGTGCCTAGCTGGTGAAGATTGCCAATTATGGGTAGCTTTGGTGGGGATGGAGGCAAATTGGACTTGTTTCTTCTTATTAGCTTAAGCATAAGAAGGAGGCTTAGGAAGCAGAAGAAAACTGTTTGGTAATAAGTTGAACTTAGCTCATAAGGCAATTGCTTTAGGACTGATGATAGAAGAGCCATTTTTCCTTTGGGCACCGGTTAGAATTCACATCAAGTGTACTGGTCTAAAGATATCATTAAGTATTATATATATAGAGGACAAAACAGAAATCTACAATAATGGAAAGTTTCACACGTGTTACATTGTCATGAAAACACAACTACACAAAAGTTATCCGGTGCTTTCTATATTTAGCCACAAAATATCCTGCAATGCAGAAATTACAATAACACAGACGTAATCAATTAGTCTGACATGAGCAACTTTCCTGAATAATGTGGTAAGTCATTTGACAACAAATATTAAAAATAGTAACCGAAAAAATACCTAAAAACTTAAACTAGTAAAAATTTAGATTATAAACTATAAGATTTCACGTTCATTTGAGTAACAAATCTGATCTAGTTGATATTCAATTAGATTTACATAAAAATAAATCGAATCAATATTTTGTATATAAGTATGCATGCTTGTTCAAGATAACAAAATTAAATATATAATAAAATTCGATTATTCAATAACTAATTCAAAATTTAATTATTTATTCTTGATAGCAAATCAAGATCTTAATCCAAGTAGTCAACTAAGATTTTTTATTCATACACATATCATTCATCTGAAAGAATTAAATATATAATAAAATTCAATTATTCAATAACAAATTCAAAATTTAATTATTTATTCTTGATAACAAATCAAGATCTAAATCCAAGTAGTCAACTAAGATTTTTTATTCATACACATATCATTCAACTGAAAGTTAAATGTTGTTGGGTTAACCAAACGGTCCAAACATATAGTAAATTTTTAATCTAAGTTTCCAATACTATCATTAAAAAGCTAACTATGAAAAAATAATCAGACTTCGAATTGAAATATAATTTAAAACCACATTATTCCTCTAATTGAAAAAACACATGCATTACAACAACTAGTAAACACAATTAAAAAAAGTTTGGACAATCGTTGTTTAGATATTGGAATACGGTATTGGTTCAAGATACAAAGGTGCTCACTACCTTTTGGTAGTGAGCCCATATTTCTCACTCATGTCTAGGTCTTGGTCTGATTCACCACTTTTAGATAGCTTCCAATCGAAGAAATATAAAATATTAGCAAGCACATGTTCGACTGAAGCAAGCCCAAATGCCATACCAGGGCATTTTCTTTTCCCAGAACCGAATGGGATAAATTGAAAGTCTTGACCATTGAAATTAACCTCGCTATTCTCAAATCTCTCTGGTAAAAATTCTCCAGGTATTTCCCAAAGGATAATTGTCCGTGAACACCCACACAGTGTGGTACCCCCAATAGACACCCGTTGAGATGGCTAAAAATATAATATTTTATTATTTAATTTAATATTTAATAAAAGAAAAAATAAAAACAAAAGAGAAAAATTTGAAATGAAATAAAATTTTGGTTCGTGAAGGAGGGTAAGCACTGTTCCATCCCCTTTCCCTCTCCTTCCTGATTTTGCCTCCACTTCATCTTGACTATTTCGTGCTCAAGCCCTCGTCCCACCCTTTCCGCCACCGCGCCGCCATTCTGCCACCGCGTCGGCGCTCTCTCCGCCATCGTTCTGAACCCTTGCGTGCCCAAACTTTGCGTCACTCGGTCACTCACTCATTCAATTGTCGGAGTTGTTCGAACCAGCACCGCGTTCGAATCGAACATCTGTGAGGTGGCTGGTGCATTTACTTTCCTCTTCTATAGTTACTATTTTTGCCCATTGAGGGTGGGGATTTAACTAACTGGTTCTGTTTTTGGGTTTATCAATGCCTGGTATCATCCTTGTGAAGGCAAAGAAAGCTAGAGCATACATTCGAAAAGAAATCAAATTGGTTGAAGCTATTGGGTAGGTACTTCAACTTGTGCTTATTGAAGTTGCTTTAGAAGGGTCACTAGAAAAATGAGAATATATTTCATCATTGATTAGTTTTGCAATTGCCCTTAAGATTAGTCTTTGCAGTTAAAAGGGCAAGTGATTTTTTGCTTGTGTATTTCCTAATTTAGTCATTAATACCGGTTATTGGCTTAGTTACTCTATATCAATTTCAAAGTTCATTATAATCTTTAAGATTCAAGTATACTAATGATAGTGATATTAGAGTGTTAACTTTATTCTGTATTATGTCTTCTCTCTTTTAATGAACTTAGACCTGAAGATAGTGATTTGAGTTTCAACATTATCCTAAACTATCCTATTTTAGTAGATAGTTTGCTTTAGGTTTTGGTATAGAATTAAATTTGAATATTTTTATTTTGGTCAATTGAATGTGATTGAGATGTGTGACTAATAGCCTTTTTGGATGCGAAGCATGCGTGATCTCTTATGTAGAGATTTCTTAGTTCATCTCTAGGTGAGTATCCTACTGCTATTGTAGGGATGTTATAATCAAGAGGATAATTTATGGAAAATGGAAATGACCGCAATAGTGGGTACTGGGTAGAATATTAAAAATTAGTTTTAGACATTGATGCATAAAATATATTTTTTTTCAAACTCTTAACCATCCTAATGTTAGTAACTTCCCTCAATTTAGGTTACCTTGCTAGACTATGGACATGTGAAGGATCTACCGGATCAATTGAGGCTTGGCTATGCTAATCTAGTGCTTGTGATTGCTAATGGTGACCCATTAAGAACTGCAGAGAGTTATAGGTACTGAAAGTTACACTTAAGTCTTATCTATATAATGCTCTCTGTTTGTTGAAAATAAGAACAAAAATAAGTATCTTAGCTAATACTGAGTTACAAACCGCAATAGCAGTGCTACTGGGAATAGATAATGAAAGCAAGGATTAATTAATGTAGAATATAATGACTTTGGTTACAAATAGATTTCAGAGATAATAAGAGAGAAAGAAGACTAAAGAAGAGAAAAAAATGAAGGGAATGTTCGAAAAAAAAAAATCTATATTACTTAGTTCTTCATTAGTTACAAAAGAATTGATGGCTTTCTAAATTGCCCTCATTATACCAAGACAAAAGAAACTAGATTTAGCTATTCTAAAGTGATAAAGTAAGAATGTATTTACCGTTAATTTAAATTAAAATATCTCACAAACTTAACCCACTTTTGTAAAATATGATATTGTGCAGGATGCTATGTTCTTAAATTGGTCATGGTTGAAAAGGAACACTAAACCATTCAGTTTCTCGTTTATGCAGTGGTAAGCTAATCCTGGTTTTTGCCTTAGCTTTTTTGGTGAGTAGGCGGATGTAAAAAAGTGTTGGTGGGAGGTGGTATACATGTATGCATTAGTTAAGGGAGGTGGTATTTCGTATCTGATAAATTAATGAAACTTATGACCACCTTAATTTTAATTGAACAATAAGTGTCATGAATACTATAAAATTATTTAAAAGTGTTTTTGAGTTCTTTTTAACAATCAATTGTTGAATGTTCCATGTAATAGAAAAATAGTTATGTTTCACAAAATGACCAACTAAATTAACCTAATATATGTGTTTCCTTAACCAGTTATGGCATAAGAAATTTTTGTGTCAGGAAAGACTAGTAACTGTTGGATGACATGTCCTTAGTAACATACCTCACCATATATTGTACTCTTTTACAGGGTAAAGACAACCAAATAGTACTTTTGCTCTGTCATTGGAGGAATTGTGTTATACAAACAAATTTGACGAAAAAATAATATGAGTAAACCAGTTACGAATCAAAAGTTAATCATGTATGTTGTATTTGTCATAAGGTTGTATAATTTAATTTATGAGCACAAGCATTTTAATTGTACGATTATTATGATGAACCTAAACTATGAAGAATGAAAGTATTTTTTAGTCCTTTTCAACATTAATGATGTTGAATTGCATGTAATAGAAAATTAGAGGATTTAACTAAATGGCATACTAAGTTAACCTTGTATATGTGAGTCACGAACCAGTTAATGTTAAAGACATGTTGGTGTAAGGCTACAACTTAAACAGTTGGATAACATGTCCTCAGTAACAAAAGTTAAGGCATTGTTATTCACTTTTACATGCTAAGGGCTGCCACTAGTACTTTTGGATGATTGGAGGAGTAGCCACAAAAAAATAAATTTCACCAAAACCAATTAAAAGTTAACCATATATGAACAAAATAGTTAACCATGTACTTTGTATCTGCGATAAACTAGTAAAACATATGACTAGCTTAAGCTGAACAGAAAAATAAGTGTCTTGAATCTTCAAAAACAAAAATCAAAGTCTTTTAGTAATTTTAAGAATAAATAGGTCAATTGAATGTTTCATGCAATACAAAAATAGTTCTTTTTCACCAAATGATCAACAGAATTAACCTTGTATATGTGTGTTGTTAACCAGTTATTGTTAGGGATGGCAAAAAAATCCACACCCGCAGATATCCGCGGATAAAATCTGCCATGGATAGAAGATGGATAGTATAAACGGATACCCGCGGGTAACGGGTGCGGGTATCATAGTATCCGTGCCCACGGGTACCCGCTACCCGTAAAATTACTAAACTACCCTCTATATATATAATTTACGAAAGAATCCCTAGCCGGTACAGTAGTCATCCTTCTTCCTTCCTTTCATCGACAAAAATGAAGCACACGCGAGAATTATGTCTAGAGATTCAAAATCACAATATAAGCTTCTTATTTCTTTGATTTTTTTTAATTAAAGACATGTAATTTTCACATAAAAATTCACTTAATTACACATTTGATTCTTGATTCTTCTTATAGTAAATAATATGGTTTTATTTCCAAATTTTATAGCAAATAAAGGATCTGTTTCTTAGTATTTCTTCTAAAAGAATCACTCTTTTTTTTTAAAAAAATGTTTTTTTAATATGAAGTATCCATGGATACTTATATCCGCGGATTTTTATCAAACGGATATCCGCAGGTAACGGGGCGGGTAACGGGGCGGATTTTCTCCAGCGGGACGGGTAGCGGGTAACCACTATCCGTGCCCGCCCCGACCTGTTGCCATCCCTAGTTATTGTAAACAGATTTTTTTGTCAACATAGTAACTGTTGGATCACATGTGCTAGGTAACATACCTCACCAATTAATTTTCACTTTTACAAGCTAAAGACAACCAATAATACTTTTGCCATGTCATTGGACAAATTAAATTATAAAAACAAATTTGACGACAAGACAATTTGAGTAAACCATATATGAATGAAAAGTTAACCATGTATGTTGTATTTGTCTAAACCATGTATAATTTATGACCACCTTCATTTAATTGTATATTTATTATTTTGAACCTAAAATTAAAAGAATCAAAGTATTTTTTAGTCCTTTTTAACATTAACCATTTCAATTTTCCACGTAATAGAAAATGAATTCTATTTAACTAAATGGTAAACTGAGTTAACCTTGTATATGTGAGTCACGAACCAATTAATGTTGAAGGCATGTTGGTGTCATGCTACATGTTTTAACAGTTGGATCACATGTTCTCAGCACAAAAGTTGAGGCATGTTGTTCACTTTTACAGGCTAAGGGCTACCACTAGTCTTTGTAGTGTCATTGGAGGAGTAGGCTCAGTAAAATAAAGTTCACCGAAACCGATAAATAGTTAAGCATATACGAACAAAAGAGTTAACCATGTACTTTGTTTCTGTGATAAACTAGAAAAACATATGACTAGCTTAAGCTTAACGGAAAAATAAGTGTCTTGAATCTTTAAAAATAAAAATCAAAGTCTTTTAGTCCTTTTTAAGAATAAATAGGTCAATCGAATGTTCCATGTAATACAAAAAGAGTTATGTTTCACTAAATGAACAACAAAATTAACCTTGTATATGTGTGTTGTTAACCAGTTATTGTCAACTGATTTTTTTTGTCAACATAGTAACTGTTGGATCACATGTGCTAAGTAACATACTTCACCAATTATTGTTCACTTTTACAGGCTAAAGACAACCAATAGTACTTCTGCCATGTCATTGGAGGAATTAAATTATAAAAACAAATTTGACGACAAGATAACATGAGCAAATTAGATATGAATGAAAAGTTAATCATGTATGTTGTATTTGTCTAAACCCTGTATAATTTATGACCACCTTCATTTTAATTGTAAATTTATTATTTTGAACATAAAATTACAAGAATCAAAGTATTTTTTACTCCTTTTTAACATTAATCATTTCGATTTTCCATGTAATAGAAAATGAATTCTCTTTAACTAAATAGCATACTGAATTAACCTTGTATATGTGAGTCACGAACCAGTTAATGTTAAGGGTATGTTGGTGTCATGCTACATGTTTTAACAGTTGGATTACATGTACTCAGCACAAAAGTTGAGGCATGTTGTTCACTTTTACAGGCTAAGGGCTACCACTAGTCTTTGTAATGTCATTGGAGGAGTAGGCTCAGAAAAATAAATTTCACCGAAATCGATAAATAGTTAACCATATACGAACAAAAGAGTTAACCATGTACTTTGTATCTGACATAAATTTCCTATTGGTTGTTCTAACTGGTCAAACTTGTAAGAGCAGCAAGTGTAGAAGTCAATGCTCACAGTGTTGCCAACTCCACTTGGGCCAATCCCGCTCTATTTATGCATTGTTACAAACATATTAGGAAATTGAAAAGAAAAAAAATCATTAAAATAAGCCCGAATTTCAAAACCAGCAGAGACCACAATTAAGTATAATTGCCAAAGGCTAACATATATACATGCAGTCATTTTGTCATACAACATATCTACAAATAATAAAAATAAACCACACACACTAGTTGGATGTGTTAAAATTATGGGGTTTAGTTGTAGATACATGGAGTAAAAGGACAGAAATACAGTCACATTGATATGGATAAAGGATGTGATTCATGCATTATCTTATTCATGATATGATCATAAAACCTATAATACTTACACTTATTCCAATCATAATCGTATTAAGGATGTGATTGATGCAGTCTGGGAGATAAACAAACAAGAAGCCAAGTTCTTTAATTATAATATTCTATTATGGCTTATATAGTTTCTTCCATCTTCACAATTCATCATCGCAACACTATGGTTTTTGAGCTTCAAGTACCCATGAATAGGTAAAAAAATGCTTTCAATTAAATAGAACAAGGAAAAAAATGATGTTTTTCGGGGGGGGGGGGGGGGGGGGGGGAGATATTTAGAGGCTAGAATCTAGAGGATAAAAGAGATAATGTTTTCTATTTGTTATTTAAATTGCTTTACTAATATGTAATATCTCCTTTTGTAATCTCTATGCAAACAAGTTGTGAGTTATCCTTAGAAGAAAGACTCACGAGAAATAATTCATTGCAGTGTTCATTTGGTTGAACAATACCTCTGGACACCCTGATAACAACACTATTTTGCATCGCTTATTGTCAATTCAAATGAAAAAATGTGAGTTTAGGGTTTAGGGTTCCAATATTCAAATTGGGAAAAATGTAGTCTATCAAACTACAGCAACTACCCTTTATGAGAAGAAACAAAAAACACAATCCAAGAGAACCAAACCAAACAATAACATACTCAACAATAACAACGGCAGATACAAAAAGAGGAAACAAGACAAAGAGTAAACGCAAAGAAAGAAAACCTGCAAATTGAGTGCTTCAATCGTTGAGAATGCTACCTTCACGAGTAATCCTGAACGGCAGAAATAGAGAAGACGAAGTACCAGCAAAAACAGAGAAGAGAGGGAGCATACACAAAGCGAATGGTGTGCTTTACCTTCACGAGCCAATTTTTTTTTTTTTTAATTTCAAATATTCATTTATTTTCATTTATCTTTTATTAAATATTAAATAAAAAATAAAATAGAGTAATTATATTTAGACACCCCACTTTTTTGAACACCCCATCAACACCTCTCATCTTTCTTTATTTTTATCATCCTATCACATCATATCACCTATCATACCTATGTTTCTCTATCTTTTTTTCTTCTCTCTCTAGGTGTCAATTAGTATTTGGAATGTCCACAAAACATTATTCAATAAAATATTATGTATTATGTGCCAGCTCAGCGGATGTCAATGGGATGTATCTTACTGTAGGGGTGTCCAAAAATCGGGACTCTTTCCGAAAATTCGTGGTCCCTCTGAATTGCCTATCTGTTGACAAAGATCATTGTTTTATCGGGAATATGATATCCTCCAAGTTTGGCATTGGATGTAGTTTCTCGAGGAACCAAAAGTGGACCAGGTGGGTGTAACCTGAGAGTTTCTTTGACTACACATTTTAAATAGTCCATATGATCGATATCATTAGCTTGTAATTTTGATTTATTCCTTACAACTCTTCTTACCTCCTTTTGGAGTTTCTTCATTATGCCTGGATTTTTTACAAGCTTTGCCATTGCCCATTCTAGTGTTGTTGAAGTTGTGTCACTTCCTCCCAAAACCATGTCCTGAATTATGAAATAAAAAATTAGTTCATATTTATGGGCAATGCAAATAGTTATATGTGCTGCATTAGTTTAAAAAAAAAAAAATCACACTATATAATAAAAAAATTATAAACATATACTTCTTTCATCTCATTTTTTACTCTGTTTTTTCTATTTTTTTATTATATTACTTATTACATCTACTATTTTCTCTCTCGACCTTTTCTTTTTTTCTTCCTCTCTCTCTTTTTATCATCTCAATCCACCCTTTTCGAGGCAAACGTTTATACGGTATTTATATAATATCCATTACAACTTATTTTTATAACAACAAAAATAAGAATGATTTTTAAACATCCCAAATTTTATTCAACACTTAGTGAGAGGGAAAAAAAAGGAAATTGAAAAGTAAAATAGGTTATATAATATGATAAGAAGGAAGAGATAGAAAAAAATGTAAGATGTTAATGAGATATTTAAAAAAAAAAAGGGATATCAAAAAATCACTTTGAAGAAAAATAAATTCACTTTTCAAAACCATCATTTGACTGAAAATAAGAAAAGGTGTTAAATAGAGTAATGACATATGAACACTTTATTATTTTAAACACCCCCATCAATACCTTTCATTTCTCTCTATCTCTCTTCCTATCACATCATATCACTTATATCATACCTATATTTTTTTTATCTTTTTTTCCTCTCTCTAGGTGTCAACTAGCATGTTGCGTGTCCATATATACTTTTGTGTTAAATATGACATGTAATATAACAGAAAAGAAAGAGAATAAAAAATGTAATATTAGCTTATAAAAGTTAATGTATGTAAATATCTAATAAATAATTCACTTCTATGATAAATAGTGCGAGAATATCAATGCTCTTTAATTTCCATAATCCATACACACACATGCATAGAGAGGGATAAAAAGAAAGAAATACCATGATAAGTGCTTTTAGGTCATCTGTTGTGAGCTCGAACTCTAGCATATACCACTCTCTTGAAGTTGAAGGAGAGTGTCAAGGAAGTCTTTCTTCTTGGAATCCCTCCTTCCCATCTTATGCTCAGCAATTATATGGTCGAACAAAGCATCTAATGCTCTAAAAGTGGCCTTATATTTTTTAATTTGGCCACTCACAACGCCAACCCAACCCAACAAAGGAAACATATATATCTCCCAAACTTAAATCTGAAATATATGAGTCATCACCTCCCTCACAAGCTCTCCAAATCTGCAATTACCATACTCAGCATCATACTTTCTTCCGAATATGCACCTACACACTATGTTGTTTGCGGTTATAACCAGCATCTCGCTAAGGTTCACAGAGCAACCATTACTAATATTGCAGGTTTTACGCGCGTATGTTACTAACCAATGCCTCCACTTCCTCTTCTCTAACGAACTGAACTGATTTCACCCTTTTCATGCTCAACAGTTCAATCACACACAGTTTCCTTTTCTGTCTCCATAATTCACCGTAGGACGAATAACCAACGTCCTTGCATTCATAGACTAAGATTTTTGTGGCTGTGAGGTGTGTGTTAGAATTTCTTTGTTTGGTCTTCTATTAATTGGTGTATTTTTATTTTAATAAAATATGGGTTGAATGTATGATCTAATATATTTGTCCTGTGAGCTTAATTAATAATTAAGTGATATAATTTGGGCTTTGAAAATCACCATGTATTTATTTATTGAGTTAAGCCCAATAGACAAGTGTACTGAGTTTGTGTAGAGCCTAATATTCATGATGTGTAGGATCCCCACTTGACTCTCGTTTTCTGACGGCTCATTGCTGCATTCAATAGTCAGTCTGTAAAAGGGGAGAGTTCAAGAGGAAGTTCATGTTCCTCATGTATATGCTTGTGTACGCTTCCACATGAGATCAAATAATTGCTATCAAGAATGTCTTCAAGAGGTATGCGATTTAATGAGAATTTTATGATAACATTTAGGTGTTCTAAATTTTAGTATAGATCCAATTAAATTTAACAGTATGGCCTACTCGCGAAAACTGCTGGCTAAATTTGCTGAGGAAACCACCAAAACGGGAAGCTGACCCAGCTGCAACATCAATAGAGGACCGTGTTTTTGTGAGAGAGTTTGGAAAGAGCGATGGGGAAGTTTTCCTAACTGATGGTAATTGCCCATTATAGGTAGTTTTGGTGGGGATGGAGGTAGATTCAATTTGCTTCTTCTTGTGAGCTTAAGCACCACCAGAATGCTGATGAAGAAGGAAAGTAACATGAAAAGGGTTGCATTTAGGTCATGCGGCTCTTGCTTCATGAATGATGGAAGATGTAGAGCCATTCTTCCTTTCAACATCTCACTGTTCATGTTGATGCTGCATAGCACTATACCTACACACTATGTTTATTTATATTTAAGGATTTATTATCTTTTTAGTTTCTAAATTTTTTTTAACTGATTTTAATTCCTTAACTTTTTTTCGTCATAGTAAACCCTATACTGTAAAAACCTTGGTTAATGATTTATATTATACGAGAATATTCTACTTTCATGTGTTTCGGTTTGTCGGCAATGTCGTGTTTGTTTTTATTGTTGCTTCCTCCTGTGTACTTAATTGAACACGCAGAAAGAGATAAATACTGGATTTGGTTTGGTTTATATATATATATATATATATATATATATGGATTTGCTAATGCACTCTTACTTTTTTTTTTTTAATATGAGTATATTAACAGTTTACACCAAAATTATTGGACAGAAAAATTTAACCATCTCTTTTACTTTAACAGTTTACAATAGGGCTATTATAGTAATTAAATGATTAATTTAAAAAAAAATTAAAAAAAACTTTATTCTCTCTCCTCCCCTCTCAATCTCACGTAACATTTTCCGAAGTTCTCTGTCACGATTCTTCTTCTCTCCTTCACTTTTGCAAATAACCTCCTTATATACCCGAAGTTCCAAACCATGGCGAGACCCTTTTCCAAAGCCAGAACTTCAGCAAGGAGAGCATCAGCAGGACAAGGCTAGAAGAAAATCCTGAAATCCAAGAAAGGGACCAATTAAAATATCAATTAAAAAAGAATTAACATATATTTTTTTAAAAGGCAAGTTATCAACACAAGAAGTGTCTTTAACCATAAAAGCAATACGAATCATCACCTCCAAATCCTTTCATATCTCTCTCCAGTAGCATCAACAGGGGCGGCAGTCGGTGACATCGTGGTGGTTATCGGTGAGAGAAAAAGAGGAGAATCGTGACAAAAAACTTCGAGAAATGTTATGTGAGATTGAGAGGGAAGAAGATAGAAAAAAGTTTTTATTTTTTATTATTTTAAAATTAATCATTTAATCACTATAATAACCCTGTTGTAAACTGTTAAATTAAAAGAGATGGTTGGATTTTTCTGGCCAATTATTTTGGTGTAGATTGCTAATGCACTCATACTAAAAAAAGTTCTGAGTGCATTAACAAATCCCATATATATATATATATATATATATATATATAGCTTGAGAAGTCTGCAGCGGTGCTGTTTATCCTGATCTGATATTATATATACCATGTCTTAACATGCCGCCACCATAACTTGAGAAGAAGCAGATAAGGAATGGAGCTTGTGATTATCGTTAGGATGTTGAAGCTTTGCGTCATCATGCATGTAACTTTTTAATGTACACATGTTGGGAGGTTCACGCTTCGCACTGCAGATAGCAACGAGTTTAACTTTTTAATTAACCGGTTTGGTTTAGCTTTTAATTTGGGCTATTTAATTATGAGTTAATGCTATTTAGTGCGAAAAAATTCATATGAAATTGAGTATGAAAGAGTGGAAATTAATAACCATTAACGGTGGGGTCCTTATGAAAAAATGAATTTATATATTTACATACCCCCAGCTTAACATTTAAACCAAACACATCATTTCGTAAAATTTCACAAATTTGGATTCATACTAAAAAAACATTCTCTTTAATTATCCCAGTGAAGTATTTTTTGGTGTCGTTGGTCATCATGTAATTGTGTCAACTGTCAAACATTTTTGCTGGGCACACGGTCATGAAGGAATACGGTATTTTTTATTTTAGGATAAAATATACTTTTGATAATGTATTTTTAGAAAAATTTGATTTTAATTTTTATATTTTCAAAAATATAGAAACTAAAAATAAATTTTTCTAAAAATATAAAAATCAAAAATATATTTTACCCTTTATTTTATCTATGAATTGGCCTAACCGACAATAAAATTAACTATACAAGGCAGGAGGTTAGTTAAAAAGTACAGTTGCAAATAAAAGGGGATAGTTGTTAATCAAGCTTGGATGAAGTTTCATTCAATCGCAGATGCTTGTTGTTGGGTGGAACGGCAGTCAAAATTGACAGAAATCGGATTAGTTTTTGCCAGCACGATTCACATAAGTGGGACACATGGAGTCTGCACTGATACTACTCGGTTGGGACTTTAAATAGTCATTAATTCTTCTCCGTGTTGGCATGGGATAAAATTGGATTAAATTACTCATATGTCCTGATAAAAAATATATATATTCTTTTAATTTTTATATTTAAATTTTTTTTTAATCTCTATGTAAGGAATGTTAACGATAATTTTTTTTTATACTCTCTTTCTAACATAAGTAAAACTCATTAAAGTTGATAATTTTTAATAAATTTCAATCAATCATAAAATAGTGTTAAAAATAGTATTGTTAACATTTCTCGTCCAATCTATATATATCATTTTTTATTTTTTTGTCTCTACACATTATTTTAATTTCTATGACAAGGATTATGCAAGACATTAAAATGGTATATGTTAAAATTAAATATCAAGATTAAAAACAAAAGTTTTTGTAACATTTATATACAAGAGTTTAATGGTGATGTACTGACAGTATAAAATTATTTTACATTGTCAACCAATTATAAATTATCGTTGATATGACTTTTAAGGTGGTTATTGTAAAACTCAACAAACTTACTATACATTATAGATTATAATTAGATAATGGTGTAAAAAAAAATTTACACTGTTAGTATATCACTTATTTTCTCTATATATAATACACATAGTTAAATTTTATAATAATCTAGAATCACCCAATAATTTATCAGAAACAGAAGTTTATCAACTTGTCTCCAATTCGATCCAATCAGCGATTTCAGGGTGCAGTATACAGAGGCACAGATATAGGTATACTTCTGATTAGAGGTGGGCAAACGGATCCGGGCCCGCGGACTAACCCGTTAACCCGTAACCCGTACGGTATACGGACTTCATTTTTTAGAGTCCGTTTAAAATGCGGGCTTTTTAGCCCGGTCCGTTTAACCTGCGGGCTAAACGGGTTTTAACCGCGGGCTAAACGGGCAGTCCGCGGGCTTTTTTTTTTTTTTAAATTTAGGATGTTATTTAAATATTCAATGAAGTATCTATTTATATTATATTTGTGTGCATTTAAAATTTGCACTTGACTTGTTTGGATCTAGACTTGACACACTTGCAAATTAAGTACTTTTTATATGGTTGATGATATATTATTTTGATTTAGTATTGATTGAATAGTGCTTGAGTATTAATTGATTAAGTAGTGTTTAAGTATTAATTGATTGAGTAGTGTTTGAGTATTAATTGATTTGTGTATATCAAAACCTTTGATATTGATTTTGTGATAGATGCCGCTGCATATGTATATAAATTTTTTTGGCTTTTTTTTTTAAAAAAAAGAAAGATTTAAAAAATGGTTAAATTTTAGTGTAAAAAATTTAATTTTCAAAATGGTTGATGATACAATATTTTGTCATAGGTGCTGCTGCACATTATAATTTTTTTTGGATTTTTTTTTTAAAAAAAGGTTAAATTTTAGTTTTAAAAATTTAATTTTCAATTTTTTTTATTTTTTTCTGTTAAACGGGTCAGCCCGTTTAGCCCGCGGTCTAAACGGACCGGTCGCGGGCTTGAAAAATTAGAGCCCGTTTACAATGCGGGCTAAACGGGCCGCGGGCTAAACGGGTTATGGGCTAAACAGGCAGGCCCGTCTGTTTGCCCACCTCTACTTCTGATATTTAAAATTGGCCAAGTTTTGAATTAAAGTAGAATATAAAAATATGGATCTCATTTTTTTTATTGTTCATTTCACTCATTTTTTGCTCTCTTATGCGGTAAATAAAATGACTCTTAAATTCTCTTTTTCGCAGGGCGGTTGACCGGTTGTGAATATTTTACAAGTTCAATTTTAAAGTAAAAAGTTGGAGCTTGTGGGAGTCGAAAGAGTAAGGTGCTGAGGCGAAACTGCACAATGCATTATTTGGTGGTGGATAAAACTTGCCATTAAGTTTAAACAAATTATCAAAGTAAGTTTTGTGAAATCAGTCTTATTTTATTGGCTCCCACTTGAAAACATTGAAAAGATTAGTTGCATATTCCCACTTCTAGGATTTTAAATTGTCAAAAAGTATATTTTAGACAACTACAAATTTTGAAGGTTTACTATCTAGTGTTGTTACTTGTTACTAAGGGATTTAGAGGGAATTAGCAGGAAGAGATTAAATTCACATATTTTCATGAAATTAGAAAACTAATTTCATCAATTTAAAAATGCAAGAATTAAGATTAAGTTTAACAAAAAAAAATACATAGATAAAACACATTTTTCTCCATAATTTATAATTTTATATACATGTGTAGTTAAAGCCTAGGTAAAAACGTAAACATAAAATCTTTATTTGTCCTAAATATTGTCCTAGCTAATTACATTAATTAAGAAACCTAATAATTACAATAAATAAGAAAACAAAGACACAATCATGACTATTAAATAATTGTAATCAACAAAATCATTGGCTGAAAATCAACTATATATGACCTTAGCTTGTCGTTATTAACTTGCAAAAGGGTTTGACTTTTAAACGTGAGTGTTGTAACTTGTAAGCTTTCCCTAAAGAATTTATTATCAGAAATAGCTTCTTTTTTTTTGCTGAATATTATCAGAAATACCTATACGCTTGATGTATAATGATTTCTAATTTGTCCTATGGTCCCTTGAGGCGTTTCACAAATTTTTATTTATTGATAATGTTAAAAAAATTATTATTGAATTGATAGTGTTATTCATTTTAAAATTATTAAATTTTGAACTAAAAAGTAATTCTAGCTAGAATAGCCTATTCATTAATTTTAAAACAAGATATAATCATATACACCACAAAATTTTAGGGCATGACTGTGTTGAAAATCATGCTTTCTTCATGCATCAATAAAAGTAATTAGGTTAGTTAATTTTAATTAATAATGTTATAAATTTAAATTTTATTTCAAAAATAGTCATAGAATAAAATAGTTTGAGTAGTAGTTATATTTAATTACACTATACGTAATCCAAAGAATAATTTTTTTTACAAACGAGTGTGGCTTATATTGTTATTAGGTTAATAAATGCATCGACTTAATTAATGAGTAATGAGTTAGTGTCTTATTACTCCCATCAGTCCTATTTATAAAACTCAATTACCTAATTCATTGAGATTAAGGAAGGTAGTTAATTTAGTTGATAGCAATAAATATGTCTTAAATTTATACTCCCTCTAGTCTTTATTACACTACCAAAAAAAAGTCGATTTAGCAACCAAAATTTGCCATTGTTTTAGCAATCGTGATCATTTTCTTGAAATCTAATAGTTGTAATGAATTACTAATCTTAAGCATAGGATTTTAAGAAAATGAATGGTGATGATGAGGAGTAACTCTCTTAAAGTTACCCTCCTATATATATATATATATATATATATATATATATATATATATATATATTCTCATATTAATTTTATTTTGGTGTAAATACATTTTTAGTCATTGTAATTTAGTATTTTTTTGTTTTTCGTCCTTGCAAAATTATTTTTTTTGTTTTAGTTCTTGCAAATTATGTTTATTTTATTTTTCGTCCTTATAGCTATTTATTTTTGTATGAAAAATAATTTGCAAAGACTAAAACAAAAAAAATAATTTTGCAAGGACGAAAAGTAAAAAAACGCTAAATTGTAAGGACTAAAAAAGTATTTAAGCCTTTTATTTTTGTATGCAATAAATAAATAAAAACATGGTAATTAATCATAATTTTAAATTAAATTGAGTTAACGAGTTAAATTGGGTCATTCAAAAGCTTGAATTGAATCAAGTTCAAGCTAGAAAAAAAATGTTCATATCAAACTTAAGTTAAATTTCAAGTTGGATCAATTCTTATCAAGTTAAGTCAAACTTAGTTCAACTCAATTATAATCATTTTCAGCCCTAATGGTGATACTACTTGTCACTTTGTTAAAGGGTGTTATAGTTAGTTTGATAAAAAAAAATATTATTTAATTGTTATTAGGTTATTATAAATATAAGTTAACTCAAATAAGCTCTAAAAAAAAAAAAAAACATATGTACACTCTTATTGAATTTTTTTTTTTTTAATCTATATCAATGGTATTCTTTTATTGAAAGTCAATTTTTCTATTTTAAGTTGTATGGTGTTTGGCGTCATCAAATCTTGGAGTCACGTGTATCTTTTCTCAAATTTCTAATAATTTTAAAAATTGCACGTATAATGTAATAACGTAGTGATTATCTGTATCTTAAAAAAATAACGTAGTGATTATCGCATTGTAAATATTAAAGACATTATACACGTGCTTAGTTTTTTTTTTTTTTAAATTCTTCTCCTCGTAATTATTGCAATTATTCAATTTAATAGTACATATTATGTTAAGAAGAATTGGGTGAAATTTTTTTACTTGTATGCTCTGCCGTTTTCCTTGGGTCACAACTCACAAGTGATGCAGATATAAATGATTCGATATTACTTTTCATCACGAGTTATTTAGATATAAATGGTTAGATATTAATGTTTAAATAAATGCAAATTCACGTGTTCATATGTTAAAAAAAATTGCTATTTAAATGATTTTTGTTTATTTGTGATATTGGTGTAGAGTATCAACAATTTTTAGTGATGACTAATCTTCATCAAAGAACCTGGTTGACCACTTTTGGTGGGATATTTTTTTCATTCACAAGGCTCAAATCCAAGACTTGTTTAACGAATCCAGACCCAGTTCCACTCGGACCAACGACATGTTATTATTTAAATGGTTTATTCACTTACATATTAAATTAAAATTTATTCTCTTAATATATATTAACATGTCATTAGTTCAAGCGAAGATCTATTAAGGTCTTACATTAGAGTTTTGTGAATAAAAAAGCATTGTTATAAAGGGAAACATTACTAAAAGTGGTCAATTAAGTTTTTCGACAGAATCAATAACATGATGACTTAATATATTTTAATGATAATTATTACTCTTAATTTTTTTCAATTTTCAATTTAATTTTTTAAACTTAGATATAGATATTTTATAATTTTAATTATTTTCTTTTAATTTATATTTTATATTTTATTTAGAATTCAAAATATTCGCATAACATATAATATATTTTAATCCAAGGTAGTCTTAAGAAAATTAGCCTATGCTCATATTGTGGTTCTTAAGTGAGTTATTACTTTTATCTCAAAAAAAAAAAAAGTGAGTTATTACTTTAATTTTACTGTGAAAAAAAATAATACTACTCTAATTTTACTTAAATAAGGTGGAGCACGACTAACGAGACAGTGACACTTTCAAGGACTCAAATACTCATATCAGAAAATAATTTTAGTTAAATATTTGTATAAATGGGTTTGAAAATCATACCTATGTGAGATGTGGAGTCTTGATATTTATAAGTGAGAGTACTTGACCCTAATGTTAAGGACAGTTACC
The DNA here is from genome assembly GCA_026413185.1 of Pueraria montana var. lobata. Lineage (NCBI taxonomy): Eukaryota > Viridiplantae > Streptophyta > Magnoliopsida > Fabales > Fabaceae > Pueraria > Pueraria montana. Next base: position 26,855,174 of record CM048652.1, on the reverse strand, counting down.
AATTTTGATGGGTTGGTAACTCCTTACAATTACATCTCAATGTGAAATGTCGGGAGCCTAGGATGTCCTATCAATCTTCTAGTAAGAAATTGTCACTCAAAGTGCTTAGTATCCCCAGATCACAGCATCTCAGTCTGAGTATATTCAATCCAGATTCGGGTTTGTCTTTAATCCAATCTAAAACATATATTTGTTAGGAAATATTTCCTCTAGACCTAAATATAAGACAAAAAAAAAACATTTTTTGGATTCAAATCCCTCGTATAAGCAACAAAATTCATTTAATGTTTGGTCTCAAATATAAGTAATCTCAACTAATTTTACCTTATTTAATGAGACTATCTTCAAAATATATTTATTTAATAAGGCTAAAGAATTTTTTTTATGCTTGATATCAAGTTTCAATGAAAGGTAATTTAGGAAAAAGATTATTTTTAATTGAAATTGACACAATTTAATAAAGTTAACTAATTTCTTTAATAAGTGTGAAATTAGTTTTTTTTATTTATAATTAAGACAAGATGGAGTAAACAAATTTCAACTACTTTGACCCTATTTAATGATACCATTTCAAAAATACCATTTAATTAATTGTGATTCTAATTTCAATAACTCCTTTCTATTCTTGATATCAAGTTTTTTTTTGCTGATTTTTTTTTTTTTTCTGAATTCTTGATATCAAGTTTCAAGACTTTAAGAAAAAAAGTTTATTTTTTAAAATATAATTAGTAGAATTAAATAACATTAACTAACTTTTTTAAATAATTAACTAACTTTTTTAATTAACATAAAATTAATTAATTTTGTTTATATTTAGGTCCAAAAAGTATATCACATCATTTTATTATTTTATAATAGAATGCACATTTCTGATCCACACAAATCACATAAGAAACATGCCTCAATTGACTCATTTGCGTCTCGGTCTCGTACAATGTATATCGTTTCATTATTTTATAACTGAATCCACATTAGTTTTGTGATTAACACAAATCACGTAAAACGTTACTCACACGTCACACCTTATTTTACTATGTCTTCAACCTTTTTTTTTATCAAGAATTCATATTAAGGACGTAATTTTTTTATTTGATTTTTTAATCAATCCTTGATATACAGTAACACCAATAACTTTTATCTATCAATCATAGTATAATCTTCAAAAATTATCTCATCTAAATACACGCGTTACTATCCAAAAATATGGATGGCGGCTTCCAATAAAGAACTAAAACATTTAAGGCTTAAATACAATTTTAATTTTCTATTTTGTTCAACTAGTATGAAGACCCCTGCATGTGCCGCGAATTAGCGTTTTATAATTATTCTAATGGATATGTAATATTAAAATTTTGTAAGGAAAATATATCTTTTATTAATATATAAAAATTTCTAAATGTATTTATTTTAATACTTATTATAATAAAAGGATTATAAGTTTTAATAATATTAGTGAAATTAAGTATGATGATGTTTATTTTCATGTTAATATTGTAGTGATATTTGTATTTTTAATATATATATATATATATATATATATATATATATATATATATATATATATATATATTTAATATTGTGCGAACTAAATTGCTATTAGGATGACAATAGGGCAAGGTGGGTTTGGGTAGTAGCCTCCCATCATCGTCTTGTCGGATGAATTTTAAAATAAATGTGTTAAAATAATGTCATTCAATTAAATTAAATATGTTAAAATATGTAAATGTAGTCAATAAGAAAGTTTTAAAATAATTAAATTTTATTGTTAATTGTTAATTGATAACAAATAAAATTACAATTATTTATATTAACAATGATTACTAAGTAGAATTTTTAATTTAATGTAGATATAAATATCATAAATACTTTGATAAAAATGATAAATTCTACTACATTAACTTAAATGCTTTTGATTGGTGTTTTCTTGTTTGAAATTTTTAGTTATATTTTTTTATTTCATTTTCTTGATATGAAAACAATCTCATAATTGGATTAGAATTACAATATGTGTCCATAAAATATTAGTATAGTTCTTATCTCAATTCTCAAACACATGTACATATCTAGTTAATAAACTTTAACGGTAATAAGAAATTCAAAAAATAAATATATTTAATAAAAGAAATTTCTATAGAATAAATATCATGCTAGCTAAATATACAAATACATCTATAAAAAAATGTCATGTTAGCAAAATATCATTGCAGAAATTATAGTCCATCATAATACCCCAATTATTCTGAAATATTATATGTCAACATATAGTCTTTTATCTTCACAATAACCTATGTTTCTGTGACCCCGTTCCAATAATCAAAATAGATATGCACGAAGCATATTCACCAATCCAAAATAGACACCTTTAAAATTCCTTCCTATAACCATACAAATACATAAGACTTTAAACATATCCAAGCAGTCCCATATAGATTGAAACCAATTCATCAAATAATATATTGAAGCACGAACAGAAAGTCAATTCCATGCGTGTGTCTTGAATTTTTCATCAAAGCCTCTCAATGTGTGAGTATTTTGCAAAAAAAAACAATTTTAGACCTTTCCATATAACTCACACAATTGCGAAAAATACTGCCACATCAATCCCAACCTTTCTTAATTTATTATTAGGAGAAATATTGTCTGCAAAATGAGAAAATAATAGAAATTAAAAATAAAATTTATATAGAACATAAATATCAATAAAATGGAGAACAATGCTAACCTTCCTTCTTGATGCACAAATCATGATTGCAAAAAAAAGACAATAAGTAAATTTGTACCAATTTTTAATGCAAGAAAGAAAAACTAAGTAGTGTAAAGAAAGAAGCCATTTTTCAATGGGAGAAAGGTAGAAGAAAGAAAATTAAAAAAAATGTAGGAAAAAAATGACAAAAATGGTTAATAAACAATGTTTATTAAGTAGTATCTTTGCTTACCTTCAGGGGAGGAATTTTCAAATCACGCGCTCCACCTTTTGATTTCTTCATGATGCTTCTCTACAGGTGTTGCATCTGTTAATGAAAGTGCAGGTCATGAAAAAAAAAGTATGTTGAATGGGCAATGAAATGGTGCATTAAATAGTAAACTTTGAATTATCAATTTCATGTATTTCGTCATTCAAATTATCAATATTTTTATATATTTTATATGATAATATAATAATAATTATTACAATTTAAAATTGAAATTAATTTGATAAAAAAGGAAATTGTGCACGTAAGTTATAATAATTTTAATTACGAAAACTAATTAAAGAAACAAAAATCATTAAAAGAGGTACCTAATTAATCGATTTTCAAATTTAAAATTCAAATTTGTATACGAATTATTCACGTTAGTGTACTTTTTCACGTAATTTATATAATCTATGTTTTGCAATTATGCTGAAAATCCTTTTTTTAAAATCTGTTTGCATATGCTAAAAACAAAAGTAACAATTATGCTGTAATCTGTTTGCATATTTATTATTAATCAATTGAAATCATACAAATTAACAAAAAATTAAGTCTGATTAATCGATTAAAAACGATTTTGAATCAATTTTTTTGTTCCTAATAAATTAATGAGACTTAAATGTATTTGAATTTGAATTTGGTTTGTAACCGAACCAAACAATTCCGAAGCATGAAATGATGACACGTGTCATCTAATGCTTGAGAAGCAATCTTGTTTCACCACATGTTTTTCGAAACTGTTTTTGGATTTGTAAATTTTATATATATTGATTGATATTGATTAGATGAATATAATGTCTAATTAAAATTTATTAATCAATTATTCAAAAATTTCATTAAGTCTGATTAACAATTAATCAATTATATGATTCTATTTTTAATTTTAATTAATTTATTATTAATCAATTGAATCATATAAATTAACAAAAATTAAGTCTGATTAATTGATTTTATTCATAATAAATTAATGAGACTTGTATTTGAATTTGAATTTGCTTCATAACCGAACCAAATATTTGCGAAGCATGAAATGATGACATGTGTCATCCAATGCTTGAGAAGCAACCTGGTTTTGCCACATGTTTTTCAAAGCTGTTTTTGCATTCGTTTTATATATATTGATATTGATATTGATTCTATTTTTAATTTTAATTAATTTATTATTAATCAATTGAAATCATATAAATAAATTAACAACAATTAAGTCTAATTAATTGATTTTGTTCATAATAAATTAATGAGATTTAAATGTATTTGAATTTTAATTTGCTTCGTAACGGAATCAAACATTTCCAAAGCATGAGATGATGACATGTGTCATCTGATGCTTGAGAAGCAACCTTGTTTCGCCATGTGTTTTCCAAAGCTGTTTTTGGATTCGTAAATTTTATATATATTGATATTGATTCACAATTTTAGTCATTATATTTTAAAATAAAGATATTTGGTTCCTTATTTTAAAAAATTTATAATTTTTGTCCAATCCTCAATTTGGCCTCTTTTTTTTTTTTTTGGTTCAATTGAACCTTAAACTTAAGGTTTTCATTTAAGATACCATTAAAAAATAATTCAATTAATTAAAGAGTTTAATGGTGATGCACTGATAGTGTAAAATAATTTTACACGGTCATTCAATCACAAATTACGGTTAATATGACTTTTAAGATAATTTTTTAAAATAGTGTAAAATTATTTTACACTGTCAATACATAGTCCTTTTTCTCTTAATTAAAATGTAAAAAATAAAAAATTAAATATAAGTAAATTTAAAAATTAGACCAAAATTACAAATTTTTTAGAATAGAAAATCAAAATTACAAATTTACAAAATAGAAAAACGAAAGTTATATTTAAACCAACATTCAATCACAATCAGATTGCCAGAGAATGAGAACTGCGATTATATTCAAAGAATCTCTCATTTCACAATTGGCATTTCTCTAGCTCATTTAAAATAAATAAATAAATTCAGCATCATTGCATGACTTGTCTAGTTGAATGAAGGGTAAATGGCCATTTTGGTCCTCCAAAGTATAATTCGCTGACATTTTGGTCCTTGAAAGATGAAAAATACAAATTTTATCTCTGAAAGTGAAAAAGTGAGACACATTAGTCCAACCGTTAAGTTTCCTCCGTTAACGTTAATGAATTTGCCGATGTGGCATGTGGCAACCCAACGTGGCAGTCCAGGCGCGCATATATGATGCCACGTCGTTACTAACTGTACTGGATTAATTTGTCAGTACGTTTAATTGGACTAAATTGTCAGTAAGTTATCCGGTGCTTTCTATATTTAGCCACAAAATATCCTGCAATGCAGAAATTACAATAACACAGACGTAATCAATTAGTCTGACATGAGCAACTTTTCTAAATAATGTGGTAAGTCATTTGACAACAAATATTAAAAATAGTAACCGAAAAAATATTTAAAAACTTAAACTAGTGAAAATTTAGATTATAAACTATAAGATTTCACGTTCATTTGAGTAACAAATCTGATCAAGTTGATATTCAATTAGATTTACATAAAAATAAATCGAATAAATATTTTGTATATAAGTATTCATACTTGTTCAAGATAACAAAATTAAATATATAATAAAATTCGATTATTGAATAACTAATTCAAAATTTAATTATTTATTCTTGATAGCAAATCAAGATCTTAATCCAAGTAGTCAACTAAGATTTTTTAGTCATACACATATCATTCGTCTGAAAGAATTAAATATATAATAAAATTCAATTATTCAATAACAAATTCAAAATTTAATTATTTATTCTTGATAGCAAATCAAGATCTAAATCCAAGTAGTCAACTAAGATTTTTTATTCATACACATATCATTCAACTGAAAGTTAAATGTTGTTGGGTTAACCAAACCTATAGTAAATTTGGATTCTAAGTCTCCAATACTATCATGAAAAATCTAACTATGAAAAAGTAATCAGACTTCAAATTGAGATATAATTTAAAACCACATTATTCCTTGAATTGAAAAAACACATGCATTACAACAACTAGTAAACACAATAAAATAAAGTTTGGACAATCCTTGTTTAGAAATTGGAATACGGTATTGGTTCAAGATATAGAGGTACTCTCCTTTTGGTAGTGAGCCCATATTTCTCACTCATGTCTAGGTCTTGCTCAGATTCACCACTTTTAGATAGCTTCCAATCGAAGTAATATAAAATATTAGCAAGTACATATTCGACTGAAGCAAGCCCAAATGCCATACCAGGGCATTTTCTTTTCCCAGAACCGAATGGGATAAATTGAAAGTCTTGACCATTGAAATTAACCTCACTATTCTCAAATCTCTCTGGTAAAAATTCTCCAGGCATTTCCCAAAATTCATGGTCCCTCTGAATTGCCCATGCGTTGACAAAGACCGTTGTTTTATCAGGAATATCATATCCCTCCAAGTTTGACATTAGATCTTGTTTCTGGAGGAACCAAAAGTGGACCAGGTGGATGTAATCTGAGAGTTTCTTTGACTACACATTTTAAATAGTCCATTTGATCGATATCATTGGCTTCTAATTTTGATTTATTCCTCACAACTCTTCTTACCTCCTCTTGGACTTTCTTCATTATGACTGGATTTTTTACTAGCTCTGCCATAGCCTATTCTAGTGTTGTTGAAGTTGTGTCACTTCCTCCCAAAACCATATGTCCTGAATTATGAAAACAAAAATTAGTTCATATTTATGGGCAATGCATACAGCTCATTAGTTTAAAAAAAAAAAATCACACTATATATATATATATATATGATAAAAAAATTTATAAACATACATTTAGTTTCTCTTTCATCTCATCTTTACTTTATTTTTTTCTTTTTTATTATATCACTTATTACATTTATTGCTTTCTCTCATGGCCTTTTCTCTTTTTCTTTCTCTATCTTCTTTTTATCTCAATTCACCCTTTTTGAGATAGACGATTATATGGTCTTTATATAATATCCATTACAACTTATTTTATAACAAAAAATAAAATTAATTTTAGACACCTCATATACTATTCAACATTTAGTGAGAGAGAAAAAAAATATAATAGGTTAATATAATGATAAAAAGAAAGATAGAAAAAATAAAAGGTGTTAATGAAATATTAAAAAATCAAATGTCTTAAAACCATTACTTTGAAGAAAAATAAATTCACTTTTCAAAACCTTCATTTGACTGAAACAAGAAAAAAGTAAGAAAAAGTGTTAAATATGACATGTAATATATAACAGAAAAGAAAGAGAGAGAAAAAAAATGTAAGATTAGCTTATAAAAGTCAAGGTGTGTAAATATCAAATAAATAATTCACTTCTATGATAGAACAAAGAATAACAGTGCAAGAATGTCAATGCTCTTTAACTTCCACACACACACATGCAAAGACAGGAACAGAAAGAAATACCACGATGAGTGCTTTTAGGTCATCTGTTGTGAGCTCAAACTCTAGCATACCACTCTCTTGAAGTTGAAGGAGAGTGTCAAGGAAGTCTTTCTTCTCAGAATCCCTCCTTGCCATCTTATGCTCCGCAATTATATGATCAAAGAAAGCATCCAATGCTCCAAAAGTGGCCTTATATTTTTTAATTTGGCCCATCACAAAGCCAACCCAACCCAACCCAACCCAACAAAGGAAACATATCTCCCAAACTTAAATCTGAAATATGAGTCATCACCTCCCTCGCAAGCTCTCCAAATCTGCAATTACCATGCATAGTCAGCATCATATTTTCTTCCGAATATACACCTACACACTATGTCGTTTGCGGTTATAACCAGCATCTCGCTAAGGTTCACAGAGCAACCATTACTAATATTGCAGATTTTACGAATGTTACTAACCAATGCCTCCAGTTCCTCTTCTCTAACGAACTGAACTGATTTCACCCTTTTCATGCTTAACAGTTCAATCACACACAGTTTCCTTTTCTGTCTCCATAATTCACCGTAGGATGAATAGCAAACGTCCTTGCATTCATAGAGTAAGATTTTTGTGGCCTGCTCGCGAAAACTGCGTCGTGGATTTGCATAACTTCTCTGGCTAAGTTTGCTGAGGAAACCACCAAAACGGGAAGCTGACCCAGCTGCAACATCAATAGAGGACCGTGTTTTTGTGAGAGGGTTTGGAAAGAGCAATGGGGAAGTTTTCCTAACTGATGGTAATTGCCGATTATAGGTAGTTTTGGAGGGGATGGAGGTATAGATTCAATTTGCTTCTTCTTGTGAGCTTAAACACCAGCAGCATGCTGATGAAGAAGGAAAGTAACGCGAATAGGATTGCATTTAGGTTATGCGGCACTTGCTTCATAAATGATGGAAGATGTAGAGCCATTCTTCCTTTCATCATCTCACTGTTCATGTTGATGCTGCAGAGCACTATACCTACACACTATGTTTATTTATATTTAAGAGTTTATTATTGTTTTAGTCTCTAAATTTTTAATTATCTGATTTTAGTTTCTTAATTTTTTTTTTTTTTGTCATAGTAAACCCTATACTTAATTAAGCGGTAAAAACCTTGGTTAATGATTTATATTATACGAGAATATTCTATTTTTATGTGATTCGGTTAGTCGGCAATGTCGTGTTTGTTTTTATTGTTGCTTCCTCTTGTGTAATTGAACACGCAGAAAGAGATATATACTGGGTTTGGTTTTGTTTATATATAGCTTCAGAAGTCTGCAGGTAGCGGTGCTGTTTATCTTGATCATGTCTTAACATGCCGCCATCACAACATCAGAAGAAGCAGATAAGGAATGGAGCTTGTGATTATCTTTAGGACAATGTTGAAGCTTTGCGTCATCATGTAACTTTTTAATGTACACATGTGGGGAGGTTCACGCTTCGCGCTGCAGATAGCAACGAGTTTAACTTTTTAACCAGTCTGGCTTTGCTTTAATTTGGGCTATTTATCCCAGTGAACTATTTTTTGGTGTCGATGGTCATTATGTAATTGTGTCAAACATTTTTGCTGGGCACACGGTCATGAAGGAATACAGTACTGTCTTTTATTTTATCAGTGAATTGGCCTAACCGACAATAAAATTAACTATACAAGGCAGGAGGTTAGTTAAAAAGTATAGTTGCAAATAAAAGGGGATAGTTGTTAATCAAGCTTGGATGAAGTTTCATTGAATCGCAGATGCTTGTTGTTGGGTGGAACGGCAGTCAAAATTGACTGAAATCGGATTAGTTTTTGCCAGCACGATTCACATAAATGGGACACATGGAGTCTGCACTGATACTACTCGGTTGGGACTTTAAATAGTCATTAATTCTTCTCCGTGTTGGCATGGGATAAAATTGGATTAAATTACTCATTTATCCTGATAAAAAAAATATATATATATATTCTTTTAGTTTTATATTTAAAATTATTCTTTTTAAGAAATGTTGACAATACTTTTTTTTATACTCTCTTTCTAAGAGAAGTTGAATTCAATAATTTTTAATAAATTTTAATTAATCATAAAAAAAAGTATTAGAGATAATGTTATTAATATTTATTGTCCAACCTATATATATTATTATAATGAGTATTTTTTCAATTTTTTAATAAATTTTAACTAATAATAATACAGTATATATTAAAAAGAATGTGTTGTTAGCAAAGAAATACACAAAATCAACCATGAAAAAGTTTGAGATTATGTGATCAACAATGGATTCATTCATTAAGAAATGAGGAATAAAATACTGTTAAGGATGAAATCAAGCAACCACTAGCACAGACTTGAGTCATGACATGTGCGTAGAATAAAGCATCCAACACCAAGAAAGCACTCAGTACTTTGCACACAATATCAAGCTGTCGTTATGGGAATGAAGCACCCAGAACTCAATCACGCCTGGCCGAAGAAAATCACCAATTTAAATAAACCAAAACCAAACCTTCAAGCAAGGAGGAAGAAAATTACCTTTATCTCTAGGTTTAGCAGTAGCTTCCATGGCAAAAGAATCTTATTGTAATAAAATGAGTTGCTAATTGCAAATATCCCTACCCCACAGCACCCGACTATATATCCGCTCCTAGACAAGTTCCACCTCATCTCCGATGGCGATGACTCCCTTGTTGAAATTTCATGACCTTGGCACTTTCTTCTTCGAAACTTCTTCTAAGTTAAACTTTTAAGTATTTTTAGCATTGACACATCATCTGAAATCGTTTCTTTTTCAAGATGTTGTATTGACGGATAAGATTAAATGGGATGGTGAAGTTGTTCCATGATATGAATATTTTAAAATTTTCCAGGGTGAGTTCGATTGCTTTTGGTGCTTTTTGCTCGATTCTATTTTAAAATTGGATTTTCATTTAGCAAGACTGAAGTGCAAATAAAGGCACTTCTAATAACAACAGTTATGTCACATGACATTTTCAAATTAATGTTCCAAGTTTTAAAAGAAAGACAAAATTAATTGCACTAGCAAAGAGCATCAAGGTGACCTACTCTTTGGCAAAGCTGTTGGAAAATGGGGTAATAATAATATTCGAGTACTTATTTAAATTTGATCCATACACTTATTTATCTACTTTAAGTACTTGTTAATTTGGTGATAAGGATATAATAAATAAAATGAGATAAGATAAAATATGAAAGCATGATACAAATAGGATACAATACAAGCAGAATAAGCTTTAATCATATTTAATGTTAGGTGCATACTAGATAATAACTCCGTTAATATTATTGTGTTTAAACAAAATCATTATTTATGTAGTTACTTTTTTTCTTAAAATTATATATATATATATATATATATATATATATAGAGAGAGAGAGAGAGAGAGAGAGAGAGAGAGAGAGAGAGAGAAATCCTGTCTAATATGCTGATTTTTAACCTAACTTTCTCTTAATAAGTATAAGAAATACATTAAATTAATATAATAAGATAAGAGAAAATGTAAGGTTATTATATTTTGTTGACGCAACATTAATTGTCTATTAGATTGAGCATATCTTGTGCTTCAAGTCAAGCTTTATTAATAGTATTAAAGAATATCTTTTGTTTATAAAAAAAAAAATAGAAGGGAGAAAAATCCCTTACAACTATTGACCATATATTATTCAAGATCTCCCAAAGTGATGCAGATAGGAAAAGATAAGAAGATATAATTGAATTATTCCTTCTATGAACTAAATAACCAGAGTGTATAATAAATTGATGTGTTGAAGTCGCAAATTACTGTGTAATTTTTACCTAAAGTTTTGTTTTTGTTTTTGTTTTTTCACCTAAAAGCTAAACCTAACCAAGGGAGTCTAGCTCAGTTGATTGAGCAGGGTACGTGAATATTGTAAATCTCCTGGTACTCTCTTCGATTCGATTCCTACGGATAAAAAAAAAAACCTAAAATTTTCACCTGACTTAATTTCTTCTTATCACCTAAAACTTTGAACTTTCACCAATTTATATTTAAAACAACGTGGTTGTGTATTTGTATTGCACTTCAAATTTCAAAGACAAGTTCCCTGTAATTGCGTCATGAAATTGCAAATGAACCAAATATCAATTATGTACCAACCGAACTGTCAATATTTTGACCAGAATTTACTGTGGGATAGAGACTCTTATGACTTTTAACAAGAATTATTAAATCCTATCCCACCAAACAAGCCATTTCATAATTTCCTATGCATGTTAAACGTGCCTTGTGTAATATAAATACTTATAAACTAAATCAAGCAAGAAAACATGTTTTGAGTGCTTCCTTTCTCTATTTATTTCCTTAGTTTGTTAGCAATTTGCCTACACCGTAACTGACCAGTTAGCTGGAAGAAGCCCCAAAAGACCAAAATCAATTGAAAAAATCTAAGAAACGGTATAGCCCAGATTCATCCATCAGTAGAAAACAAAGAGACCCAAAGACTTTAAAAGAAAATTGTAAATCAACATTTAACAGACGGCTGCACTTTTTATTCATATTTTTCTTTAATTTATATGTATACACATAAGGCATTGACCTCAGATCCGGGACAGAGGTCACTTATTTTTCTTCTTCTTTGCCAAATTACATGACTAGAAACAGAAAAGGAGAAAAGATACAATAAAGACAACAGAAAAGGAAACTAAGTGAAATACCAATTCATGACACTAATATCATCCACATGACATGTCAAGGTTTATATCCAAATGAGTGTAGTTCAGGTTGAAGATGAAGTGGTACTTTCTTGATGACAGTGAGCCCCCATATCTCACTCATGTCCACATCTTGCATAGGTACACCATTCTCAGGAAGCTTCCAATCGAACCAATAGAGGAGATTAGCAAGCATATACTCAGTTGAAGCAAGTGCAAAAGAAATTCCAATGCACCCTCTTCTCCCAGAACCAAAGGGAATAAACTGCAAATCATTTCCTCTAAAATCAACTTCTGGCTGTTTTTCAAATCTCTCGGGAAGGAACTCTTCAGGCATGTCCCAAATTTTAGGGTCCCTCTGAATAGCCCATGCATTCACAAACACTCTTGTTTTGGACGGAATATCAAAGCCTTTGACTTTCACATCAGATAGAGTTTCTCGGGGTATCAGAAGAGGAGCAGGTGGATATAACCTCAAAGTTTCTTTGATTACACATTTCAGATAATTCATTTGGTTTAAATCATTTTCATCTACTTTTAGTTTATTCCCAACAACTCTTCTTACTTCTTCTTGGGCTTTCTTCATGGTATCAGGGTTCCTCAAGAGCGCTGCAAATATCCATTCCAGAAGTGTTGAAGTAGTGTCACTTCCTCCAGCAAATATGTCCTGGAATCATGAAAATGGAAAGAGCATTAATGATAGTTCTTTGTGGGTTCTTAAACTTAAGAATTAGATTTTATGATGTTTTACTATTAGAGCAATTAATGTAACAATTCTTATAAGAACATTATTTATATTATCAAAGTTCTTTTTTTTTTATTAGTCAATGTTATGGTTAGTTTTTGTTAGAATGTTAATAAAAGGATTCAAATCTGGGATCTCTCTCCCCTTCTTCTTCATTTAACTCTTAAATCTTATTTTCCAATAATCAAATCAACTTTATAACTTCCTTATAAACGTGTTCTTAAGAATTCTTAAGAATTGAGAGAGAGAGAAATTATAGAATCTATTTTAAGTAAGGATTGTATCATTAGAGAGAAATTTATTAAAAAAATTCAATCTCACATGCCAAAATTAAGTTAAAGGGTGATAGCATCGTTGAAAGATATATCTATGCACCATTTTCACGTGCATAAAACTCATATAGAGAGAGAAAGAAACATACCATTAGGATTGCCTTGACGTCATTATGTGTGAGCTGAAAATCATCCTTTCCACCCTCTTGAATTTGAAGGAGTGTGTCCACGAAGTCCTTGTTATCAAGTTGGCCACAGTCCCTCTTCATCCTCTTGCGTTCAGCAACTAACTGGTCAAAGAAAGCATCCAATGCACAAAAAGTGGCCTTAAATTCTGCTACATGTCCTGTCAGAAAGTCAACCCAACCCAACGAAGGAAAGAAATCTCCCACAGTGAAAGTTGCCAAGTGTTTCATCATCTTCCTTCCAAGCTCTCCAAAGCTGATTTCACCATCTGGGGTATCATACTTTCACCCAAGAACGCATCTTGACATTATGTTGTTCGAGGTTTCAATCAGAATCTCACTCAGATTAATCACGCAGGACTTTTTACTTGCACATGCTTCACGTATGGTATCAAGCATTGCTGCAACTTCTTCCTCTCGAATGGACTGAAAGGACTGCACCCTTTTAATGCTCAGAAGCTCAAGAACACATAACTTCCTCTTCTGTCTCCACTCTTCACCGTAGGGCGCAAAGGCCACGTCCATGCACCCATACATGATGATTTTCACGGCTTTGGTCTGAGGCTTGTTGGAGAAAGCGACATCGTGGGTTTTGTATATTTCTTTGGCCACATCAAATGATGAAACCACAAGGGTTGGAGTTTGGCCTAATTGCAGAAACATGAGAGGGCCATACATGCGAGAGAGTGCATGGAAGGAACGGTGTGGTAGGGTTCCTAGTTGATGAAGGTTGCCAATTATGGGTAGTTTTGGTGGGGAAGGAGGCAAATTGGACTTTTTTCTTTTTGTTTGGTTAAGCACAAAAAGGAGGCTTAGGAAGCATAAGAAAACGGTTATGTAAGGGGTTGGATTTAGCTCTTTTGGCAAGTGCTTTAAAAGTGATGATGATGGTTGAAAAGCCATTCCTACTAGAGTTGTTTGGATTTTCTTAAGGTGTGTATGCATCCTCCATAACCATGGTTGAGAATTTATAGAACTTCATTATATGGATAACTTCAGAGAAATCTTATCTTTCGTAATAAAATAATAACACGGGAGGACGGCCTATTTATAAAAGTTAAAATAATATCACGGGAGGACGGCCTATTTATAAAAGTTAAAATAATTTTACAACAAGTTCTTACAACATTATTAAAATAATATTTATTACTCATTTGATCCATTTACATGTATTTTAATCCCTACATTTTAAAATTCGTTTTAATCTATGTACATATACTATTTTAATTTGCTTTAGTCTCAGCTATCCAAAATTAAAGGGATTGAAATAAATTAAAAAATTATGTATAAGGACTAACACAAGTTAAAAGTGTATGTAGAGGGTCTAAAACAAATAGTTTTTAGGAGTAGAGATTAAAACATAAAAGTTACGTAAATATAAGAATTAAATGAGTAATTAAACCATTATTTTTTTATCTTTTATTATACTTTCTCCTATCTTTTATATAAAAAATAAATAATTAATTGTGGTTGAGGGTTGGGATAAAATGCATGAGGTCATAGGTTCGAATCTAGTACGACTATTGTACACAAAAAAATCAATAAAAATAATTAGGTTAGTTAATTTTAATTAATAATGTTATAAATTTAAATTTTATTTCAAAAATAGCCATAGAATAAAATAGTTTGAGTAGTGGTTATATTTAATTACACTACACGTAATCCAAAGAATAATTTTTTTTTTACAAATGAGTGTGGCTTATATTGTTATTAGGTCAATAAATGCATCGACTTAATTAATGAGTAATGAGTGAGTGTCTTATTACTCCCTTTGGTCCTATTTATAAAACTCAATTATCTAATTCATCGAGATTAAGGAAAGTAGTTAATTTAGTTTATAGCAATAAATATGTCTTAAATTTATACTCCCTCTAATCTTTATCACACTACAAAAAAAAAGTCGATTTAGCGACCAAAATTTGCCACTATTTTAGCAATCGTGATCACTTTCTTGAAATCTAATAGTTATAATGAGTAACTAATCTTACCCATTAGATTTCAAGAAAATGAATGGTGGGGATGAGGAGTAACTCTTTTAGAGTTACCCTCCTATATATATATATATATATATATATATATATATATATATATATATATATATATATATAATTTTATTTTTGTATGCAATAAATAAATAAAAACATGGTAATTAATCATAATTTTAAATTAAATTGAGTTAACGAGTTAAATTAGGTCATTCAAAAGCTTGAATTTAATCAAGTTCAAGCTGGAAAAAAAATGTTCATATCAAACTTAAGTTAAATTTCAAGTTGGATCAATTCTTATCAAGTTAAGTCAAACTCAATTATAATCATTTTCAGCCCTAATGGTGATACTACTTGTCACTTTGTTAAAGGGTGTTATAGTTAGTTTGATAAAAAAAATATTATTTAATTGTTATTAGGTTATTATAAATATAAGTTAACTCAAATAAGCTCTAAAAAAAAAAAAAAAACATATGTACACTCTTATTGAATTTTTTTTTTTTAATCTATATCAATGGTATTCTTTTATTGAAAGTCAATTTTTCTATTTTAAGTTGTATGGTGTTTGGCGTCATCAAATCTTGGAGTCACGTGTATCTTTTCTCAAATTTCTAATAATTTTAAAATTTGCACGTATAATGTAATAACGTAGTGATTATCTGTATCTTAAAAAATAACGTAGTGATTATCGCATTGTAAATATTAAAGACATTATACACGTGCTTAGTTTTTTTTTTTTAAATTCTTCTCCTCGTAATTATTGCAATTATTCAATTTAATAGTACATATTATGTTAAGAAGAATTGGGTGAAATTTTTTTACTTGTATGCTCTGCCGTTTTCCTTGGGTCACAACCAATGTTTTTAAAACCGGACCGGTCATTGAACCGGTCAAGGCACTGGTTCAAGGTTCAATAATTCAACCGTGGTTGAACCGCTTTTAATAAAATAATAATAATAAAATAATTTATAAAATAATATTAAATAAATATAATATCACATAACATTATAACATTAAAAACTATAATAAAACTTAAAACATCACTTTACAAGGTTTTAACATTCAAAAAATACATAAAAGTTTAATTAAATATATCATAATACTTAAGTTCAAATTTTAATCAAATAAAATAATGTCCATCAACAATAACAAATTTACATTTAGAATAAAGAAAGAAAATGACAAATTAATATAATATAAAATTATCAAAAATCAAGATATAAAAAAATTATAAATTAATATAAATGAGCAAATTATATGTTTTACAAGAAAATAATAATAATAATTGATAAAATAATTTATAACTATTTGAGATATTTATTAAATATGTGTTTTTATTTATTTTTAAAATATTTTATATTAAATTTAAAATTTTAAATAAAAAAATAAAAAATAAAATAAAAAATAAAAAAATACCAGTTCAAACCGGTTTTGGGTACCGGTTCTTGACCGGTTTTGGCCGGCTTTGGCCCGGTTTGTCCGGTTCCCACCGATTCCGAACTCCTCCGATTTTATAGAGCACCCGGACCGGTCACCAGACCGGTTCCCGGTCGAACCGGTCGAACCGGCCGGTCCGGTCCAGTTTTGAGAACAATGGTCACAACTCACAAGTGATGCAGATATAAATGATTAGATATTACTTTTCATCACGAGTTATTTAGATATAAATGGTTAGATATTAATGTTTAAATAAATGCAAATTCACGTGTTCATCTGTTAAAAAAAAATCGCTATTTAAATGATTTTTGTTTATTTGTGATATTGGTGTAGAGTATCAACAATTTTTAGTGATGACTAATCTTCATCAAAGAACCTGGTTGACCACTTTTGGTGGGATATTTTTTTCATCCACAAGGCTCAAATCCAAGACTTGTTTAACAAATCCAAACCCAGTTCCACTCGAACCAACGACATGTTATTATTTAAATGGTTTATTCACTTACATATTAAATTGAAATTTATTCTCTTAATATATACTAACATGTCATTAGTTCAAGCGAAGATCTATTAAGGTCTTACATTAGAGTTTTGTGAATAAAAAAGCATTGTTATAAAGGGAAACATTACTAAAAGTGGTCAATTAGGTTTTTCCGACAAAACCAATAACATGATGACTTAATATATTTTAATGATAATTATTACTCTTAATTTTTTTCAATTTTCAATTTAATTTTTTAAACTTAGATATAGATATTTTATAATTTTAATTATTTTCTTTTAATTTATATTTTATATTTTATTTAGAATTCAAAATATTCGCATAACATACAATATATTTTAATCCAAGGTAGTCTTAAGAAAATTAGCCTATGCTCATATTGTGGTTCTTAAGTGAGTTATTACTTTTATCTCAAAAAAAAAAAAAGTGAGTTATTACTTTAATTTTACTGTGAAAAAGAATAATACTACTCTAATTTTACTTAAATAAGGTGGAGCACGACTAACGAGACAGTGACACTTTCAAGGACTCAAATACTCAAATCAGAAAATAATTTTAGTTAAACATTTGTATAAATGGGTTTGAAAATCATACCTATGTGAGATGTGGAGTCTTGATATTTATAAGTGAGAGTACTTGACCCTAATGTTAAGGACAGTTACCAATTTTGATGGGTTGGTAACTCCTTACAATTACATCTCAATGTGAAATGTCGGGAGCCTAGGATGTCCTATCAATCTTCTAGTAAGAAATTGTCACTCAAAGTGCTTAGTATCCCCAGATCACAGCATCTCAGTCTGAGTATATTCAATCCAGATTCGGGTTTGTCTTTAATCCAATCTAAAACATATATTTGTTAGGAAATATTTCCTCTAGACCTAAATATAAGACAAAAAAAAAACATTTTTTGGATTCAAATCCCTCGTATAAGCAACAAAATTCATTTAATGTTTGGTCTCAAATATAAGTAATCTCAACTAATTTTACCTTATTTAATGAGACTATCTTCAAAATATATTTATTTAATAAGGCTAAAGAATTTTTTTTATGCTTGATATCAAGTTTCAATGAAAGGTAATTTAGGAAAAAGATTATTTTTAATTGAAATTGACACAATTTAATAAAGTTAACTAATTTCTTTAATAAGTGTGAAATTAGTTTTTTTTATTTATAATTAAGACAAGATGGAGTAAACAAATTTCAACTACTTTGACCCTATTTAATGATACCATTTCAAAAATACCATTTAATTAATTGTGATTCTAATTTCAATAACTCCTTTCTATTCTTGATATCAAGTTTTTTTTTGCTGATTTTTTTTTTTTCTGAATTCTTGATATCAAGTTTCAAGACTTTAAGAAAAAAAGTTTATTTTTTAAAATATAATTAGTAGAATTAAATAACATTAACTAACTTTTTTAAATAATTAACTAACTTTTTTAATTAACATAAAATTATTTAATGAGACTATTTTCAAAACATCTTATTTAATAAGACTAAAGTTTTTTTTTATGCTTAATATCAAGTTTTAATGAAGATTAATTTAGGAAAAAAGATTATTTTTTAATTGAAATTGACACAATTTAATAAAGTTAACTAATTTCTTTAATAAGTGTGAAATTAGTTTTTTTTTTTATAATTAAGACAGGAGTAAACAAATTTCAACTAATTTGACCCTTTAATGATACCATTTCAAAAATACCATTCAATTAATTGTGATTCTAATTTCAATAACTCCTTTCTATTCTTGATATCAAATTATTTTTTTTGCTGAATTTTTTTTTTTTTTTTTTGCTGAATTCTTGATATCAAGTTTTAACACTTTAAGAAAAAAAGCTTATTTTTTTAAATATAATTAGTAGAATTAAATAATATTAACTAAATTTTTAAAATAATTAACTAACTTTTTTAATTAACATAAAGTTAATTAATTTTGTTTATATTTAGGTCCAAAGAAGTATATCACATCATTTTATTATTTTATAATAGAATGCACATTTCTGATCCACACAAATCACATAAGAAACATGCCTCAATTGACTCATTTGCGTCTCGGTCTCGTACAATGTATATCGTTTCATTATTTTATAACTGAATCCACATTAGCTTTGTGATTAACACAAATCACGTTAAACGTTACTCACACGTCACACCTTATTTTCTTATGTCTTCAACCTTTTTTTATCAAGAATTCATATTAAGGACGTAACTTTTTTATTTGATTTTTTAATCAATCCATGATATACAGTAACACCAATAACTTTTATCTATCAATCATAGTATAATCTTAAAAAATAATCTCATCTAAATACACGCGTTACTATCCAAAAATATGGATGGCGGCTTCCAATAAAGAACTAAAACATTTAAGGCTTAAATGTAATTTTAATTTTTTATTTTATTCAATTCACAATTTTAGTCATTCTATTTTAAAATAAAGACATTTGGTTCCTTATTTTAAAAAATTTATAATTTTTGTCAAATCGTCAATTTTGTTTATGTTTTTTTTTTATTTTGGTTCAATCGAACCTTAAACGGTTTTCATTTAAGATATCATTAAAAAATAATTCAATTAATTAAAGAGTTTAATGATGATGCACTGATAGTGTAAAATAATTTTACACGGTCATTCAATCACAAATTACCGTTAGTATGATTTTTAAGATAATTTTTTAAAACAATGTAAAATTATTTTACACTGTCAATGCATAGTCATTTTCTCTTAATTAAAATATAAAAAATAAAAAAGTAAATATAAGTAAAATTAAAAATTAGACCAAAATTACAAATTTTTTAAAATAGAAAATCAAAATTACAAATTTACAAAATAGAAAAACGAAAGTTATATTTAAACCAACATTCAATCACAATCAGATTGCCAGAGAATGAGAACTGCCATTATATTCAAAGAATCTCTCATTTCACAATTGGCATTTCTCTAGCCCATTTAAAATAAATAAATAAATTCAGCATCATTGCATGACATGTCTAGTTGAATGAATGAGAACTAGCGGAGTCAGCAATTATTCCAAAAATTAGCTATCTAGCATTCATTATACTATTCACACCAATTAACTGGCTGATTCACCAATCATACCAACCCACCTAATTTGAATTTTATAACATTGATTGTATACTAACTAACGATTACCGATCTTTGGGCTTTTTTTCACAAAAGGTCCCTCTAGATTGCCCATATTAGTAATTACCAATTACTACTTCCCTCTCTAGATATAAGAATTTTTTCAAATTTATTTGTTCCATTTTTTATAAGACTCTTTTTAAATTGTTTCTTACATTAATTATTTTTACCAAAATATCATTAATTATTTTGCAATAAATGTTATATATTAATAAAGATAAATATATTTTCTCTCTTATAAGAATCGAACAAAATGACTAGCACACATCAATTAATTAGATAGAAAGTAATTAAGTAGAAAGAGTGAGATGATGAGTCCCAATAATTTTAAGAGTAATTTTGACAAAATAATATAAGTTGTTAACAAATTTAATCCTACCAACTAAATGATCCAACTTTTTTAAAAGGTGTAAATTAGTTAAAAGAATCTAGGAACAAAAGTAGTAGTAATGATCATATTCAATAAATTATCAAATATTCATGTCAAAGGAATTGAACCACATGATCATACTCAATTCCTAAGATCATGTGGTTCAATTCCTAAGCAATGTAAAACTATTTTGATATACCAGAACAATAGTCCCCAATCGAGTCGAGGCTAAGAGGTTAGAGGATTTGTGTGTAGATTAGGCCCTTCTTTTAAGGGCATATTCCAACCTCAAGTTTGCTAGTGCATCTAAAATATTATCCGTTGTGATGTAAATACAAGTCTTAGTTTTGTCCTTAAAAGATATCTCAAAAGGTTGAGATAAGAGTGTCTATAAACTATCCTTAATCTTGATTTCCAAGCAATGTAAGACTATTTTGATATACCGAAACACATGTTGTGGGTGGAACACATGTTGCACTTATAGACAATTTAAAACGGATTGATCTTGTGGGTGGAACACATGTTGCACTTATGGACAATTCCAACAATTTTCATTTAAAATTCTACGAAAGGTGTATTCAATTACGATTCTAAAAGATTTTAAAAGATTTTTAAAGGAGTGTAATAAAATCTATTGGTATTCAATTAACATTTTTTACAACTTATAAAAAACCTAATGATACTCAAAAGTATACAAATCTTAGTTATTAAAATATTAAAAAAAATTATTTCAATTTTACTTTTCTTTATTTAAATCTTATAATTTATTTATTATCTTTTTTATCGACTCTTTATAATTTTAAATATTTTATAAAAATTCATAAAATCCTTTAAATTCTTATAAATCCATAAAATTCTTTCAAATGTTATAAATTCATGTTATAAATTCATTACAATCCAAATTACAAAATCTTAACCATAAAAATCTTTTAAAAAAATCTTAAAAATCACTATATTCATTCAAAATCTTTTAAAATCCATAGAATTTTTTTATATCAATAATCTTTTAAAATCCTAATCCAATACATCCCCTACATTCAGTCTGTCCGAAAGTTGGGATATCGGCTTAGTTTTTTTTTTTTTTTAACAGATATCGTATTAGCAAGAACATCTTCAATTATTATTTTTTAATAAAACGATGGAGACACAGGCTTTGAGGTGTAACTGCTGCGCTGAATAACCATCCTCACTTTGTCACACAAGCCTAAGATATAAATATTTATTTACATGGCATAGAGGCTTCCTTACAGCCATATTTGCCCTCGAGTGATCTTTCACTTAAAAAACAGACCCATCGTTTACAAGACAACTGAAAATCATCTCCTAAGGTGATCTCTCGTAAAGAAGGAATGCCTCAAAGCATCCCTAGCTGTAAGTCTTTCAAAGGGGTCATATCTAAGTAGCCCCTGCAAAAGATGTATAAGATCTCCAGCTGAATGATCAACATGCTGCATTATAAGGTTCTGCAATTATTTGAAAAAAATTACATAAGATGTGAAGCCAACATAAACTACTCAACAGTCAACATTAATTCATTTAGTAAAATCAGAAAGCATTCAAAATCATAATTTTTTCCCATGACAGATTTGAGAACAAACCTGTAGTCGGGGAAGCTTCATTACAGCTTTAATACTCTCTCGTGAGGTTGCACCCTCTGGCCAGTCCAATCTACCCCTTCGGACATACTTCTCAGCATGTCGGCTACATGTGCAGAGTAAAAGATACACTCAGTTATGTTCAAGTTCAATCAATTGATCATTTGATAAAGATAGAAAGTTCAAATGGTAAATCACTTACTCAACTCTCTTTAACATCTGCTGCGGTATAGGACCAAGCACCCTCTCCATCATAGCCAGATGCTCTAAATTTTCATGAGTCTGAAACAAAGCTTCACCCTGCAATAGAAGCTCATAAGCTGATTTAAACAAACAAAACTGGATAATATTACCTCAGAAGTATCCAGAAAGCCAAACTTACAGTGCATAATTCAACCAATATACAACCCACACTCCATATATCACATGGATAGCTCCACCCAAGTCCTACAAAACCATTGCCAATATCAAGTATTCAGCTGGCATCATCATAGCATCAAGTATAACAGCATATGAACAAAATTAATTAAAAAATCATAGCATTTTACTGAATATATATGTACCAAGGATAACTTCAGGTGCCCTGTAATGACGAGTTGATACAATGTAAGTCTGATCTTCTCGTTCATATGTAGTGCTGCCAAAATCAATAACTTTTATAGCACTTGACTTAGGCACTCTCTTGAAAAAGGAACTTGGTGATCTGGATGTACTCTGTTAAATATAAGCAATGAATGTCAGTGATGCCATTTCTGTATCTGACCTAACAGCAAAGCAATTTCAGCCATCTTGGTGTACTTACTTTCCCTAAAAGCACATTTTTTGTTTCAAATGCAACTAAAACAAAAGCCAAAGTGACCATGACTAATAGCAATTTAAAAGTCATTATACATTCCTCTTATATATTTAAAGAGAAAACTTCTGTACTAAAATAAAATCTTTCTCTTCCACAGCAGCATTGCAGATGCCTCATCTATTACGATTAACTCTGAAGTAGCTAAGGCTGTATCATAAAAAATATACAGTTACACAAACAACAAGCATACCTTGTAGTCAGGAATTTTAAGATACTCTGGTGAAACTAGAAGTATGTTTTCAGGCTTCAGGTCAGTATGGATCATGCGTAAGTCATGCATAACTGCAATTATATAACAAAAAATAATAAAACAACATTAGAAAGCCAACCTCAATGACAAAAAAAAATGTAGAATGATAATGACAATATTTTTCATGTACAACTATACAAATAACATGAAGTTCTACAATGATCTGTTAAAAACAGTATTGGACATAACAATATGCACAAAACAGGAATGGAAATTGATGAAATAAATCAAAAAGAAACTTGTTCAAGTAAATACTACACACATGCTACACATTCCAATAGTTGCCAGCCAATCTCACGGACAAGATCAATGGGAAATGAACGATAACTGTTTTTCCGAAGAAAATCGTATAAGCTTGGTCCAAGTTTCTCAAACACCTGTTGCAACCATTTGAATTCACCCTTAACCCCCAAATTATGTATATTGGGGAAATCAATCCATCACAAATCAATCAAATACTTACAATACAGATATGATTACGATAGTCAAACCAGTTCCGTATTTGCACACAACTGCAAGGAATAAACCCATTTAACCAATGCCATGGAATCAAAGATGATATGTTGTACTGGCATAGATAACAATTAAGAAAAGCTTCAGGTCAAAATACTTACCGATTGTTACCCTTATCGTGTTTCCCAAGCTGTTGCAGCACCTCAATTTCTATCATGGCTGCCTCTCGATACTTCTTTATCCCACGGACAATTTTTATGGCAACCATTTCCTTCCTTTCTCTGTCCCAGCACTCCAAGACCTGCCCAAAAGTTCCTTCGCCCATTTTGCTATGGATCTTATCTGTAATCACATAAACAGAGTGCAAACAATTCAAGCCTAGCCAATGAAACCAACCACAAGATCCATTTTAGAACATCCAATGCCCAAAATGGTTCTATATCAAAGAACATGTACAATATCATTACTAAATTGCTTGCAAAAGCTGAAACTTAATTATTTAAGGAGTTGCCAACTTGCCAATACTTTAAATTAACTCCTTGTTTGAAAGTAAAGGGAGAGATAATGCATATTGTGTAGGAATCCAAATGATGAATTTTTCAATTAAATCGGTTTTAACTAAAAAATTAAACTACAACTCGGCCATGACATATGAATGTAAACTTCTTAATGATGGTAAAGTGTATTTACAGCGAGAAGTTAAATTTTCTCCAAGCTCAAACATGAAATGGCCATCTTTGTCATCATCTCGCCATGGGGGAGAACCATTTCGAGCAACTCCCTTAAACAGAGAACTAGGGGGATGTTCTGAAGGAGCATAGCTTGAAATATTCTCAACCTCTTGTCCACAAAACAATCCTACCTGAGCCTACACACATCATACATACATGCACCACTTAAAAGTTAAAACAAACAATATTACATCCCACCATCATGAATTATCACCTATGCACTCGCCCCAATCACAAATCATCACAGAAAAATAACAAGGGTTAAGATAAACAAGCATTCAAGTACACTAAATCAAACATCAAATCATCACACCAAGCATAAAATAAAACATATAACGAAACAATCACAGCAACATCTTTATCAAGATAGACAGATATCATTAATTATTAATTATTAATAATTAAAAATAAAATTTCAGCACCAGGAATAAAGTTGCCGGAAAATCGTTAGAAAAAAAAACTGATAACAAATTAATAATAAAAAAAAAAAAACAAACAAACAGATCAATTAAATAAAACAAAAAATTATTAGATAAAACCTGAAACCTGTATCTATATAAGAGACAAAAAGAAGCGACGTTACCTGAACCAAACATATCTAATATACACAAAATCCACCAGATCTACAACAAGAGACATAAAACAACCTCAAAAAAACATGAGATCTGAGATTTAAGGATGGAGAAAAGGTTACCTTGGGGGCCTCGGCGATGTCCCAGCCCAAACGCGCCCTCTTCCTCGGGGGTCGATCCATGTAAGTGTGAGGAAATTCAACGATGCGCTCCATCTCCATGATTTTGCAGAATCAGAGCGAAAACCAAAGGCAATTTGAGAAAATCGGGTACAGAGGAGCAAGTTTCAGGTGAAAAGATAAGGTTTGCTTTGCAGATAGAGAACCCTAATTCTAACCACCCTTCAATCTGATGAGAGGAAATGTGACCGTACACGTGTCCTCTTAGCGTCGCTCCTTGCTTGTTGCTTGATATGATTGTTGTGTTAACCGTGGGATAGGGTTAGGGATGGTCCAACATTTAACCATGGTTCGAATATGATGGGTTGGGTAATGATGGGGTTAGAATAATTCCAATATTCCATATGCTGTTGTATTATATACCGTGTCTAAAGCCTTCAAGCAGGGGTTATGAATTTAGTTTAAGTTTGTAATTTTTTAATTTTAGCCCCAATAAATTTTTTTTTATTTTTATTCTCGTAAGTTTGTATTTTTTTAATTTTAATTTTTATAAAACTTTTTGTTCATTTTTAGTCATTAGTCATTAATTATAAGCTTACATTTTTCCAACTTTAATCCCTAAAGCACAAACTTATAATGACTAAAAAATGAAAAATTGAAATTTTAAAGAAACTAAAATTGAAAAAGTGCAAACTTAAAAGAACTAAAAATGAACAAAAAAAAATTACAAGAACCCAAATTGAAAAAATGTAAACTTACAAGGACTAAAAATAAACAAAAAAACTTATAGAAATCATAATTAAAAAAGCGTGAACTTAACGAGACTAAATTCATATTTAAGCTAAAACTTTTGTACTTAAATATATTTTTAGTGTTTATAAGATAAATGTGTTTTGATTTTGGTCCTTATAGTCTTGTTTTTTGTTTTACATCACTCTAAAATTTAAAATTATTATTTTAGTCTCTATAAAATAAGTAAATTTTGGTGTTAGTCCCTGTAAAATATTTTTCTTTCACTTTCATTCCTCCAAAATCTAAAATCACTATTTTTTTTGTCCCTAAAGTTCATTTTAAGTAGATAAATAACATTTATTATAAAATTGAGATACCACAGATACTAATGGATATTACCTGAAATGGTCATTTGACCTTTCGTTAAACACATAAGCAGATAACGAGTGTCACATAATAGTATAGGAACCAAAAACAAGATTTCAACTTTTTCAAATATGAAAACCAAAAAAAAAAAATTATAAGGACTAAAATCGAAACTCGTTAATTTTAGAGGGACTAGAAATATATTTAAACTAAAATATTTTATAAAATTTACTTTAAGTTCTTAAATAAAAGTTTTAGCATTTTTAGTCCCTATGCTTTTTTCTTTGTTAATAGTTTTGATTTCTTCTGTCAAGTAGCAGCATTACTTGATAATGTGGTAGCCACCAACTTGCCATGACATCAACAAAATCTAACATGACAGCCAATTATAATTTTTTTGGTAAATTATGATTTTAATCTCTCATTTTTAACCAATTATAAAATAAAGTTAATCATATTTACACATATATTTAATCACGTGTGGTGATCCATAAGTCCATGATACTATTAACTACTTGTGAAACAAAATTAACCATATTTATATATATAGTTAACCACATGTGATCGTCCATAATTTCATGACACTATTAACTATGTATTGATAATTGTATATGATTATTTTTATTTACTTTTAATTATTTGTATAACAAAATTAATCATGCATATTTATATACATAATTAATTACATGTTTGGATGGATGTGAGGTGTACTTTTTTGGACGTATATTTATCCTTTTTCCTTTTTAACAGTGTATACCCACGATGGACTTGCAAGATTGGGTGGACCAAGAGATCTTTGAAACATTCACATGCTACCCCCATCTAGGCAAAACTACCTCCAAAAAGTGTGATCTTAACTTCAGACCCGAACCAAAAGGATAAATATATGAAAAATAATTATGGGACACCCAAAGAATGTAAACACCTTTGAGAGCACGGGCAGATGCATGTATTAGAATATGGGGGCAATTGTCCCCACAATAACTTTTTTTTTATTTGTATATGTGTAATAAAAAAAAATTATCCCATAAAAATTAGGTACTACCTCCATAAGATGATTTTTTTTTTTTTAGAAATGAATGTAAAAAATATAAGAAATAAAAAAAGAGAGAATAAATTGATACTAATTTTACTATTTTATCCTTTTAATTTTTTATGGTATTGACAATGAATAAATCATAAAACATTTTCAAAGTATGAAAATGCATAAAGGATAATTATAATTTGTAGAAACTTAAGTATTTTAGATTTCTTTTGTCATTATATTATGTATTTTGTAAAAACTTGTGATATTTTTCTTTTGTGAAAATATTATAAACTATTTCTTGTCCCACTAAAAAAAATTTGAATTTGCTCGTGCTTGAGAGATATAGGAAAAGAGGAGAAATAAATTATTGATAAGATTAGTGATATAATGTGACAGAAAGAAAGATATAGAAATAAATGAGATGTGTTATTTGTAAATTATGAGTGTCCAAATATCACTATTCTAAATATATTTACTAGAGTACCTCAATTACCCAATGATAGAGTATGTAAAAAATTTCAAAATGCCTAGTTTTACTTACCTATAAGATTATGAATAATTATCCATGAACACTCAAAGTGTCATTAAACACCTAGTGAGGAAGTGATAAAAGAGAGAAAAATATAGATAGTATAGATAATATGATGTGATGTAAAGAGATAGAAAAAAATTATGAATATTTGTTAGGTGTTTAAAAAGTATGAGTGTTTGTGTATCAGTGCTCTATGATTATATGTCCATGAGTTTGGGTTGAGTTTACCGATTTTAAAATTCTAAAGCTCTTCAAAAACTTAAATATTGCTCCATATATCTCAGCTTCATTTTAATGGATGGAGCTTCTTAAGAAGTTTCCAGCTGTTATGTCAATACTTGGGTTGAACTCCATCCTCTCCTTTTTGTTCAATGCAAAGGAACAATCGAAAGTAAATAACATTTACGTACCTTGAGTAATAACAATGTCGGTGATCGATAATCTATCGATAGTACTGACCACGTGAAAATGTTGTGGATAAAAATATTCCACGTGATAAAAACTACCTATGTTTCTATGAGTGAAACTAAACTCAAATATCTAGTTTCAAGTTCAAACTTTATAAATAAAAATAAGGTGATTGACAAAGAAGACTCACTAGAGTGGCTGGTCAGATTCTCTGACATGATTAGTCGTCGACCTTCGCATCAATGTCGTAGTGACAAAAAAAACACATGATATAGACTTAAAACACTTGTTGCATCTCTTGCACCCCTCTCAATTTATCAAATGGATCTGCTCCAATGGCTGAACGAAGGCTTTAGGCCATTCTTTATCTTTGTATCCATTCTCGTAGTACTATTGATAAAATTTCTCTTTATAGACAAATCAAGAAAGAGAATTAGGTCCAACCTCCCTCCAAGTCCCCCTACCATACCCATCATTGGCAATCTCCACCAGCTTGCAGGCACCACGCCCCACCTAGCTCTTCAGACACTCGCAGAGAACTATGGCCCCATAATTTCCCTACAACTTGGTGAAATCCCAACTGTGCTTGTTTCCTCAGCAAGACTAGCAAAGGAAGTGCTGAAAACCCATGACCTTGCACTTTCAAGCCGTCCACAACTCTTCTCAGCCAAATACCTCTTCTACAACTGCACAGACATTGCTTTCTCTCCCTACGGTGCTCACTGGAGGTATATAAGGAAAATTTGCATACTTCAGCTTCTAAGTGCCAAAGTTGTGTTAGAGAAGAAGAGGTTGCTCTTTTGGTTCATAAGGTTGCAGGGTCTTGTCCAGGAACTACCAATTTGTCTGAGATGCTGCGGATTTTCGCAAATAATGTCCTTTGCAGAGTGGCATTTGGAAGGGACTTTGTAGAAGGAGGAGACTCTCAACGACAAGGGTTCCAAAAGGTGCTTGATGAGCATCAGGAACTCCTAGGAGGGTTCAGTGTTGGTGACTTCTTTCCTTCGTTGAAGTTCGTACACAGCTTGACGGGTTTGAAGTCAAGACTCCAAGACACTGCTCGAAGATGTGATCAACTCATTGATAAGATAGTGAATGAACACATGGGTTCCAACAAAGTAGAGTTAGCAATACTACTTGAGTGTGTGTTGTCCTATTATAAGATAGAGTGTAATTGTTCTCTTCTTATAGTTAGAGAGAGGTTGAAATTTTTTTCCACTTAATAAAAATATTTCTCTGATCTTATCCGTGATTTTTTTCTTATCCGTTGAGAGTTTTTCACGTTAAAATATTATGTGTCAATTCTTATTTTTCTCATCTCTTATTTTAGTTGTGAGTTATTATTTTGTTATTCTGGTACCCAATAATCATCTTGGTTAGTGAAGCCTTGATAATCATGTGTTGGTTTAGAATAAATCCGCATTAAGGATATGTTTCACTTTTTTTCTTTTTTACTTAAAAAGCTAGCTAGTATAAAGTTAATTGAAGTTCAAATAACAGTTTTAATAACTTCAGGTTGGTGTGTGGTAAGGGTTCTGGTCCCTTGGACAGGAAATTCAGGATTAGTTCTCGGATTCTTGTGAATGGATCAAAGTCAAACTTAGTTGAGAGAAGTTTACCTTTTACCTTCAATGCTCCAAAGAAGATTAGGCTCTACAGTTGGTAGGAGACACTCCTTTTAAACTTACAAAAGTCAACTCTTTTTAAGAAGAAGAAAAACTAAAAAGAAGTTAGATTAAATATTACCTTAATCCTTTGTTAATTACTTTCTTTTTTACAATGATAGTAGGGAAATTAAAACCTAAGACCTGATACAAACTAATCAAATCACTAGTCCAAATCTCGTGGGTTCCCTTGTCAGTCACTTACCACTTAAATTTTTAACTTTATAAAAACCTTATGTAATACCTTTTTTTTTTTTTTACAGAACCTTAATGTAATACCTAATTTTGCAAAATACTAGTATTTACTTTAGTTTTTAATGCCAATGTAAAGTATAGAAGAAAATACCTAAAGTGAATGATATCGGGAAGTAAAGTGAAAGGTTTTATAAAATCAGTAATTAAATAAAAAAAGTAATTAACTCTTTGAATTAATTTCAAGCCTAAAGTGGGCTCTACTCGCTGGTTTATATATCATTAAGTTGAAAACGGACACGATTCACCTTGCTTAATATTGACAAATCACAACCCTCTGTGTTATTGCAGGACATGTTTGCTGCAGGAACTGACACAACTTTCATAACTCTTGATGGGGCAATGACGGAGCTGCTAATGAATCCACAGGATATGGAAAAAGCACAAAAGGAAGTTCGAAGCATCTTGGGAGAAAGAAGAGTTGTTGCAGAGAGTGATCTGCATCAACTTGAATACATGAAAGCTGTTATCAAAGAAACATTTCGATTGCATCCTGCAGTGCCAATATTAATCCCAAGAGAATCCATGGAAGAAGTTGTGATAGAGGGGTACAGAATTCCAGCCAAAACAAGATTTTTTGTCAATGTTTGGGCAATAGGTAGGAACTCAGAAAGTTGGGAAGATCCAAATGCATTTAAACCAGAGAGGTTTCTAGGGAGTATTATTGACTACAGAGGGAAGGATTTTGAGCTAATACCATTTGGGGCAGGTAGAAGAGGTTGTCCAGGTATTACTTTTTCCACTGCAGTTGTTGAGCTTGCTCTAGCTCAACTCCTCTACAGTTTCCATTGGGAGCTTCCTTCTGGTATTACACCCAAAGAATTGGACCTCACTGAAGTTTATGGCATAACAATGCACAAGAGAGAACCTTTTCATGTGGTTGCTAAACCGTACTTTCTGTGAAGACTAGTGATGCAGCAAGCGTAGAAGGGCATGTGAATTGGACTCCATTAGTAAGTGCGTGTTTGTTTTAGTTGAATCTCACGTTGAACGTGGATGAGTCTCTCACAAAGGATTGGTGTTGAACGAAACTCAACGCCAATTCAAACACACTCGACTTAGGGTGTGTGTTTGTTTTACACAAATCTCGCGTTCCAAGGCACGCTCAACTGTTGAATGCCAAATCAAGTTAGATTAGCCTTAGTTGGGTTGAATAGTCCTTTTTAAACATTATTGGACATATGTTGAATTAAATTAAAAAATAAAAAATAAGAGCTTTGACATATGTCTGTGAATAGTAGCTATCAAAGTGAGTTCATCTGACTTATTTAAGTTGGCCTACCATGAGTTGTGTTTAAAAGTGAACCAATTCTACGGTGGAAAAGTTCACCAAATTTTTCACAGTGGAAAACAAAATATAATGTGTTAGATTATAATCAACGATTAAAATAAGTAAAGACTACCGTAGTAATAAATGCACTGAAATATCTTAAAATTTTTTTTTTATATTTTTCTTTTTTTCTTTTTTCTTTTTCTCCTCCCTGTTTCCGATGGCAAGGCCACTGTGCCGCCGTCGTCATCTCCTTCTTCCCGTTTCCGATGGCAAACCTTGTGAGACACAGACACAGCACCACCCTCAATTCATTCCTCAAATCGCAATTTGCAAACCACCGCAACACAAAGCGTCTCAAATTCACATTAAATTCCTCTCAAACTCAAACTCAAATTTCTTTCCCTCCCCGAAAACGATGTCGTTCGAGGTGGAGGAGGAGGAGGCGTTCAAGCACACGCTCCTGGAGGTGTCGGTGTACAAGATCCAGCCACGAAGCACCTCCGGCGGCTACAAGTGCGGCGACTGGCTCCGGAACCGCTGCGAGGTCCACCTGGAATCGCGTCGTGTCTACGTCGTGTGGCGCCGGAACCGCTGCGAGAACCGCGTCGTGTCCGCGTCGTGGCGCGCCGGAACTGCTGCGAGGTCCACCTGGAGGATCCGAACTCCGACGAGCTCTTCGCCGCGTGCTTCCTCTACCCCGGCCAGCGCGTGATTTTGTTTTAGATCTAGATCTAGATTCCAGACCCCCCCCCCCCCCCCGTGAACTCGCAGGTATCACGACTCCGGTGAAGGCATGGTCGAAGTGAAGGAAGAGAGGCGGAGGGAATAGGTAGAGAGAGGATGAGGTTGTAGTGGCAGTGGCGATGAGGGAAGGGTGTGGCAGAGAGGCGGAGAGGGAGGGTCGTTGCAAGAAGGAGTATCTTTTTCTATTTTTTTTTTTTTAAATATTTTGGTGCATGTATACCTATTGTAGTCCACACTTATCTTATAATCTGATGGTTATTAAAATTTTCCCACGGTGGGAAACATGAGCAACTTTCCCACCGTAGAATTGGCCTTAAAAGTGAGTCAACTTATGATTTGGTTCACTTTTTGATGAGCTAGAAAATAATCTATCTGATTTAACTCACTACGGGTTAGTAGATTAAATAGGTTAGCTTATCAAACTAAAAACAAAAAAGAGAAAAAATAAATCAATTAATCACAATTTTCTCTATTTTTTTTAGAAAAAATCACATAATAATACTATTAAATTTCATTTCATAAATCTTGTGTTTGACATATAATATTATTATTATGTAATACATTCAAACATTTGAATGTTGTGGTTTATGGTTTCTAATCCTATTAATATTATAGTATATATATGGCTTAAATAACTTTTAGGTCCATGATAAATTAGCGAATTTTGTTTTGGATTCCCGATAAATTTTTTCATTATTTTGAGTCCTTGATAAAAAAAAAGGTTTTCTGTTGGATTCCTACCCTCAGTTAAGTGATGACGTAGTTGTTAAAAACTTTGAAATGTGATTTCTGGCTGCTCAAAAACTGCCACTATTCATTTCAAAAATTAAATTACATTTTCTGGCTGTTAAAAACTGCCAGAAACAATTAAATCAATTAAAACAGAAATAATTCCCAAAATCAGATAAGCTTATTCTCGTTGCCTATGAGACGTCGAGATCTGCCTTCGAGAACCAGTGTCGCTGCGTTTCCTTGCTGAGAACCAACATCGCCCTTTATTCCTCTCGATCTTCTCATCAAAGCCCTCCACTCCAACCATAATCCGATTCAAAACCCCAAACCCACGCGCCCCCTTCCGTTTCCCGTCACAGTCGTGCGCCAATGCCTAACCTCGAAGCCGCGTGAGCCCTCAACAAGGTCGTCTTAGTCGTGCACTGCCATGGCCATGCTCAAACAACCTCGCTCCACGCCGTCTCCGCCCTCCCCTCCTCTGCTCGCCAATTCCTAAACCCAATATTGTAAACCCACATCTGGATGAAGAAGATGGCAAATTTCTTCAATTGGGGCATCGTTAGGTGAAGAATCAGATTCAAACCAAGAAAAGGGGAACTACATCGATGAGGATTGGTTTTCCACTGTTACCCCAAATTGAATAGACTTGTTCTTCCTTTATTTCTCTTGGTTTCTTAGTTGCGTTGGTGTGTGGTGTGAGTAGATATAAATTATCATGTCAATTGGTTTGATGGTGTTGGTTTGTTCCTTGATTCATGGTTTAATTTGTTGTTGTTGTTTCTTGATTGTTGGTTTAATTTGTGTTAGATCTGGAATTGGAATTGGGGTGAGGAACGAAGGAGAAGAACAAACTCATATGTGTTTTTTTTATTATTTTAATTAATAGTGACGGTTTTTGAGCTGTTGGAAATCGTGTGTTAAAATTTTTAACGAACACGTCATTACTTAACTTATGGTAGGAACAAAAAAAAAACTTTTTTTTCAGGGCTCAAAGTAATGAAAAAATTTATCGGAGACCCAAAACAAAATTTACTAATTTATTAGGAACCTAAAAATTATTTAAGCATATATATATATATATATATTGTTGAATATTTTTAATGCACGTCTTTAGTATTAACGTGCTATAAAATTATGTGATTTTTTTTTACATAATAAAATTATATGATTGAACAATAGATCGCTAACGAGTTTTATATTACTATCAAAGAGATATTGAATGATATATAGTATACATTAATTTTTTTAAAAGATATACATTAAAATCAGTAAAGTGAGTTTTTTTAAAAAAAAAAAACTATTTTTATTCATCAGAATGATAAAAACAGAAAGAAGCTAACTTCTAATGTGACAAACACATAAGGCATCAGCCAAAAGAGCCTGACGAAGCTGCGATGGGCAAGAGACTCAAACCGTGTCCAAGAGACATCCGAGCTAATAGGTCTGCGCAAGAGTTGGCTTTACGGAAGGAATGTCAACCGGAACAGTATTCTAATTAAAAAAAAAATTAACTTGGTTCAACACACGTTCAACTTGAGTGAACAACGTGTTAAGTGAGCCAATTAGCCAAATTAAAATTGGTTAGAGATTGTGGTGAGCTGAATTTTACCAACTCAACCTGATTCTTTTGATTAGTGAAATTGACTCGCGAGTTACTATTCACATTGACAACTCTAGTGCCAGACAAAGTCGTGCTAAAATGCATTGTCCTACTACTGAAAATATTTCTCTCCGAAAGACTGGAACAGTGAAACATAATTTGTAAATTGGTTCCGATATGATTTTTCCCACCGCCTCACCGTCACCGCCACCTGAAGGCGTACTGGCCGGAAAATATATAAACAACTTCTTATTTTAAACCAACACTTCTAATTTCTTTCATATCTCTCTGTATTACATCATAAATTCTACCATACTTTTTTCTTTTTTACTTAAATATTTTTTTAGTTCTTGTAATTTAAGATTTTTTTATTTTTCGTCCTTGCAAAATATATTTTTTTTGTTTTGTTTCTTACAAATTATGTTTGTTTTATTTTTTGTCTTTAAAATGATTTAGATAGCATTTTTTTTTACTGTTTAAAGCGCTATCTAAACTGTTTTAAGAACGAAAAATAAAATAAACATAATTTATAATGATTAAAACAAAAAAAAATTACAAAAACAAAAAGTAAAAAAATATTAAATTATAAAGAGTAAAAATATATTTAAACCTTTTTTTTCTATTAAACATTTTCCATTTTAGTCCATGCTCCAATGCCACATCCTGTTTCCTGGAATGACAAGACCGATGATAAAATCACGTGGCCAAGCACGTGGCATGATTGTTAAATCGATCCCGAGGTAGATTTCAAGGGCGTATCAGACAAGTTCTGACTTATGATGATACTGGATAACAGTCATGTGTTGTTAGTGCCACGAGTCTTGCGG
The DNA here is from genome assembly GCA_026413185.1 of Pueraria montana var. lobata. NCBI lineage: Eukaryota > Viridiplantae > Streptophyta > Magnoliopsida > Fabales > Fabaceae > Pueraria > Pueraria montana. The sequence goes on along the minus strand of CM048652.1, from coordinate 26,819,759 downwards.
TGGAAACTAAAGGGAGAAAACCACAAAATCTGTATCCTCTTTAATTGGAAAAAGAACGGTGAATACTCCCTTAGAGCATCTACAACCAAATACTTCTATTTAAATTTTTAAATGAGTCTCACATATACACATCACTTATTTTTACTCTTTCCAAGACAAGCATTTCAAAAATACCTATTCTCTTTAACCCAATACCTCTATTTGGATTCTTATTTGGGTCCCACTAAAAAACTTACATCTTTAAATTTTATCAATAATCTATTTTTTTAAAGCAAAAAAATTAACATGATCCACTATTTTGAATTTGAGGATCGATGCTAAAAAGAGAACTTGAATTTGGAACCGATACTCTTGTAACGATAATACTGGTTGAAAACCGATATTTCCTTCATCAAATACCGTGCAAATATCACGGATGTAGATGGTCTTAGATGAAGAGATAAGAAGAGATTATTGAAAATAGGGTAGTTTTCCTTTGACATTATTGAACAAGTGTAATATTTGAAAATGTTATCATTAGGACAAAACTTAAATCCAAATTTTTAACTATTCTTATTCTTAGTGTTATTTTTTTTATTATTAAATTTGGAATTTTACTTCCACAACTTGTGTTAACAATTAATGTACATCTTTATCATCTAAAGTTAATAGTATTACTGTCGGCGATAACCCACAAAAATGCTAACCAAGTGATAAATGGTAGATAAAAAGATAGCCACCGAAGGATTACTTAAAACACTCGTTGCATCTTTTGCACTCCCTCAACTTATCAAATGGCTCTGCTCCAATGGCTGAACGAGGGCATTAGACCATTCTTTCTCTTTGTATTCATCTTCACAGTTACGTTGATGAAATTCCACTTTATAGACAAGCCAAGGAAGAAAAGGTCCAATCTGCCTCCAAGTCCTCCTACCATACCCATCATTGGCAATCTCCACCAGCTTGGCACCTCACCCCACCTAGCTCTTCAAAGACTCACACAGAAGCATGGTCCTATAATTTTCCTACAACTTGGTCAAATCCCAACGGTGGTTGTTTCCTCAGCAAGACTAGCAAAGGAAGTGTTGAAAACCCATGACCTTGCACTTTCAAGCCGTCCACAACTCTTCTCAGCCAAATACCTCTTCTACAACTGCACAAACATTGTTTTTTCTCCTTACGGCGCCTACTGGAGGCATATCAGGAAAATTTGCATACTTGAGCTTCTAAGTGCTAGAAGGGTCAACTCATACAGTTGTGCTAGAGAAGAACAAGTTGCTAGTCTAGTTCATAGGGTTGCAGGGTCTTGTCCAGGAACTACTGATTTGTCTAACATGCTGTGGCTGTATGCAAATGATGTCCTTTGTCGAGTAGCGTTTGGAAGGGATTTTTCAGAAGGAGGAGATTATCAACGACATGGGTTCCAAAAGATGCTTGATGAGTATCAGGAACTCCTTGGAGGATTCAGTGTTGGAGACTTCTTTCCTTCCTTGGAGTTCATACACAGCTTGACGGGTATGAAGACAAGACTTCAAGATACTTCTCGGAGATTTGATCAACTCTTTGATCAGATACTGAATGAACACATGGGTTCAAATAAAGAAGAGGAGCATAAGGACCTTGTTGATGTTTTACTAGAGGTGCAGAAGAATGGCACGGACGAGATGCCTCTCACCACTGACAATATCAAGGCAATCATCTTGGTTAGTGAAGCCTTAATCACCGTGTGTTGGTTTAGAATAAATTCTTATTCTAGTCCCTATGTGTTTATCACTTTAATTTTTAACTTTATAAAAACCTCATTTTAGTACTTCATACTTTCACGTTGCTTAATTGTGTTGGAAATTGCCTTGTAAGTTATATTAAATGTTTTCTTTATTTGCTTGTAAGTTTGGTTAAAGGTAGTAACCTTTTTAGTCCTCCTAAAATCCCCTAACGCAGTTACATCCAAATCTTTTGAAATTGCTACAAAACTGAAACTGGTAGTGAAAAACCGCAATTTAGATAGTTTCAGTTTTGTAACGATTTTAAAGAAAGTGGATGTAACAACTTGTTACGCGATTTTCATAAGAGTTAAAAAAATTGTAATTATAGGAATCAAAATGGAATGTTTTAAACTATAGAAACTAAAATGGAAAGTTGTTGCAACTATAGGGACCAAAAGATAATTAAACCTATTTAGAAAAAACTAGTTGTAGGTTAAGGATGCTTATTTTTGTAGCTCAGTGATGATTATCTTTTGCTTTATCCAATGAGAAACTTTCATAGCTTGTGTATTTAACAGCTTGCTGTAACACTTCAAAATGTGTGGAAAACTGTGTATGGAAACACTGATATAGAACATATCATTTTTGCTCCTCCACTTTCGTTTGTGTGCTTGCTAGGTTCAGTCCTACAATTTTTTTGTTCTGTTTTCTAACAAATTGACTAATGACAACCCTTTGTCTTACTGCAGGACATGTTTGCTGCAGGAACTGATACAACCTTCATAACTCTTGATTGGGCAATGACGGAGCTGCTAATGAATCCACACGTTATGGAAAAAACACAAAAGGAAGTAAGAAGCATCTTGGGAGAAAGAAGAGTTGCCGCAGAGAGTGATGTACATCAATTGGAGTACATGAGAGCTGTTATCAAAGAGACATTTCGATTGCATCCTGCAGTTCCAGTATTAGTCCCAAGAGAATCGATGGAGGATGTTGTGATAGAGGGATATAGAATTCCAGCTAAAACAAGATTTTTTGTCAATGCTTGGGCAATAGGTAGGGACCCAGAAAGTTGGGAAGATCCAAATGCATTTAAACCAGAGAGGTTTCTAGGGAGTGATATTGACTACAAAGGGCAGGATTTTGAGCTAATACCATTTGGGGCAGGTAGAAGAGGTTGTCCAGGTATTACTTTTGCCATTGCAGTTGTTGAGCTTGCTCTAGCTCAACTCCTCTACAGTTTCGATTGGGAGCTTCCTCCTGGTATTACACCCAAAGACTTGGACCTCACTGAAGTCTTTGGTATCTCAATGCACAGGAGAGAACATCTTCTTGTGGTTGCTAAACCATATTTACCATGAAGACTCGTGATACAGCAAGCAAGCGTAGAGGGGCATGTGAATTGGATTCAGAGTAAGTTGTTAGGTATAATTTAATGTTAAGCAGCATGTATGTTAGCTACTGTGCAGATAAAAGTTAGAAGAGCAGATGAATCATTACCGAATTGTATGATTGGATGAACATGGTTCTCTGGAAGTTTTCACTATCAACTCCAGCTATTTTGAGTTGATAAATGAATAAATGGAAACATCTTCACAAGGTCACATTCATTCGCCCTGGTCCTCCATAAAAGAAGAAACTGTAAATCCAAACTCTTGGACAGACTCTTCAAGACAATTTTTAAATATTCAAAAAATAAAAAATAAAAATTTTCAAGTTCGTAATGTGTTGAACACTACTTTTTGTAAATACTTCCATTTCTTGTTTGCTAAGAAGGGTGTTTAAAGCATTTATTAGTTAAACCCCTAACAAATATTTTCATGAAAACGTGATGTCTGCTATCTATGCCGTCTAAGTTTCCAAAAATTGTTTACGACGCACCAATCAGCTAGACCGAGAGACAAACAAGGAACTAACATGCATCTGCAATTCATCGTTTGTAACTTTTGCAATACCGGTAAACTAAACCATATCGAATCTTCAAAGTTTGCTTTACTCAATTTTACAATTTTGGGAAGGCGATGGAAATTACTAAAATGAATAACAAGAATACATCCAGTAGTGCTTAGAGAATCTTACTTCACTACTACTTAAATCTTATGGTACGTGTGGTTTAGGTTAAAAAGAAGGAAAAAAGTGAAAAGGAAGGAAAATGAGTTGAAAGTGAAATGATTTCATAGATTATTTGGTAAGAAATAAAATCAAAGAAAGAAAGTTACAATATTTATAAAATAACGTTATTATCCTTGATAAAAGCGAAAAATATACTAAAAAAATGATAGATTGGTATTTTAAAATATGCACGGTATAACAAAAAATGAGTGAGTCCAGCGTTTTCTTTCTCTTCCCTCAGTCAATAAAATTATCCAAATGGACAGACGGAAGTCTTCGCATGGTGTTTTCCGTCCTCATGTAATCCATCCCTCCTAAATAAAGTGGAGTTTGGATAAACTTATCAAGAAATACTTTTAAAAAAAATGAAATAATTTTTTTCATAAAATAAAATTAACTTGTACAAATTTATAAAAATTCTCTCGTATAGTATTCTAAACATCACGTTAATGTTTAACCCTGTTACACTATCTTCTTTTCAGAATTAATCATCAACTTTAAAGACTAACATATTTCTCAAAAGGAATGAATGACGGAATGCAAAATGGATACAAGCCCACACAAACACACAATACATTAAACAATCACAGTCGTAAGAGGGCTTCTGCAACAATATAAACAGGGTTCAGAATTAACATAGTATATCATACAGTACACGGCCAGTTACAATATAGACACAATGTAACCAAAACAGTAGCATTAATGGGAACAGTAATATGACAAAATTGATTTTTTTTTTTTGTTATGGAAATTTCTAACAAAAATACAAGCATTTGGCCACAAAAGGTATTAGTACATAGCCACATGAAAGAAACCTACATTAAAATGGCTGCCTAACTATTTGCACTTATAATCCAGTAGTGAAAATGAGATGGGGGCAATTATGACAATCTCGGAAAGCGTGTGCCAGCAAATCATATTAACTAAAGGATGGGCAGTGAGCCTCTGCCAAGGGTCAGCATCCAAAATTGAGTTCCTTAGCCTGCTGTCCGTATATGCTCATCCACAAGGAATATTGTCTCCGCGAGAATTAATCAAAAACTTACCTCAATGGGTCCTGATATCCTGAAGATAGCGCCCAATTTGCTGAGCACCAATATATAGTGCATCAGCAACGAGAAAGACTCCAACCTATGCCACAAATGTTAAACTTGTGAATGTCAAGGTTAAGAAATAAGATCTACAATTTAAGGTCTACAACAGACAAATTACCAGGCGTGCAGAAAACACTAATCTATATCCCCAACCTTCCTTGGCTGCAGCTGCTCTTTGTTGATCAGTCCAACTGGAAATAATTATTAAGTCAGAAATTTGCAACCATATCCTAAAATTTTAGAATATATAAAATCACATTTGAAGGTGGAAAATTGTAATCAATATGATATAAAATTATCAAGCAATTATGTCCATGTAATTGATTATGTCCAACAAGCAATGAACATTCTGCTACATATAAGTTTTCATCAACTAGAGAATAGATCATAATCAAATCTGTATAGTATTCTCTTGATGTTAAAAATTTTATTTTGTGATGAAACCAGGAAATTAGGCTATACAAATTAGTGTTATCATTTCCAGCAAACATTGACAGAATTGTTTATCATGAATTCTTGGCAATCTGGAATTACAAAACACATTTCCCTTATTTCTTTAGTTTTCTGCACTAACGATGAAGGGAAGTTAAACTTGTGAGAAAATGTTTTCAATTTTAGCTTGAAGTTTTTTATAAAAACTGATTATCATCCGTCAGACAATATGCTAGTTCCATCCTACAGTGTTGCCTAGCCTTTGCAAATCATATACATTATCTGTTTTCATTGTGTTTGGAAGAGATTTTGAAAACACAATTCAACCCCCTTCCTCTGTTTTCTTTGTCTTTACCCATATAATGACACCCAATTTGCAAACTGATTAGTAAATTAGTAGGTAATTTTATCTTTTACCATTATGAGAGATAAACCAATGCCTATATACTCAATCTATCTAAAGAAAATAAATCAATTACAAAAATCATAATTATTAAGTGAGTTTACTACTAGAAGGAATCACCAGAAAATTTATTAATAAGTAAATAACATAAAATTTCTCTTGTCATTGAAATTAAAAAAGATCATGGATCTTCAATATGCATCACGTATAATGTAATTTTGTCCAAGTCATACAACAAACCATGATAGGGTTATTTTGAACAAAGATTTTGTGCTAGTGTTTCCAACCAATCATAGATGTGTAAGAAGTATAACATTTTAATGTGGCATGAATTCATTGTAAAAAATTGCAAACAGTATAGATTATAAAATAACTTATGTTATCTAATAGAGATAACTTCAAATTGACAAGACCAAATAGATTTCATCAACAATATTATATAGCATGCATTAGAACGACAGAAAAAGGTGAGATTAAATAGTCACCCAAGGAATTCTGAAACGCCACCAATTCCAGCAAACTTGAGAGGCACTGGGCCCTCTACAATGAGATCCTGCTCCACAGTAAAAAAGGCCAAAAAGGAATATCCAGATAAGCCAATTTTCTTTTCCCACATTTAATCAAAGTAAATCAAAATAGAAAATCCAGAATATTGAAATTGGAAAACATGCCTCTTCTTCAGCAGCTTCATATCCTCCTTGAACCCAAAACAGATTTGTATAGCCAGCATTATACAGTAGTTCACAGGCAGCAAGTGATCTAGCCAGAAAATGAGATTTAAAAAACTACACAAGAGCTACATTGTTTATTTGACACTAGTGAAATGATCAGATGATTTCTTTCGTCCACCAGAATTTGATGAACCAATGATTGAAAAACTGAAATAGGATTTAAAATGGCAGAGGAAGTATCAAGTACATTTTAAGTAAACAGAAATTAGAATCAGAAACAACTCAATTGAGTGTGCTATCAACCAATTGAATGCATAAATCTCACCTCAGTCCCTTCTGGCATGCAACAATTAATTCAGCATCTTTGGGGAACTTCTCCTCAACTTTGGCTAAAAACTGGCTGTTGAAGAAAGGAAAGAAAGGAATTATAAAATTCATGCACACAGAGAATGAATCAGAAGAGCAAATGAAAGTTTGTGATACCTGTCATAAGACAGTGTAGGCATGCCACTCCACCAACCTCCTGTTCAACACAACATCAAGTCATATGTTGTAGATTTCTAATGAAATGTATCAATTTATTTTATAAATTTAGAAAGACTGTCATAAGAATTAATAATGAAAGAGTCAGCAAGGATTTTTTTAATACCCATAACAAAGTTCGTGACTTTTCTGGGAACGGTTCCAAAATCTAGTTTATTATCAACATCAAATATTGGAATCCAGGTCGAAGCTCTCACCCATGCCTTCAAAACACACAAAAAGAGCAAGCAAAGATCACAACAATGAAGTGAAAGTAAAGGCAAACAAGTCAGATTACTTATTTGCAATAAGAAAAGGATTAGTAATACAAAAGTTGAATAAAATTAAATTCACAGGGAAATGCATCTCACGCTTTCTTTACAGCTACCAAGATCAATTAGCATCATTAATATCTGACGGACCACAGCAATGTTTATAATGTCAAACTGATTTACTCGTATCCTCCTACTAAACTAGATTATTGTGCAATATAGATAAACAAAAGCAACAGCTGCATCAAAAGAGAAACCTTTTTGTGTTCATTTGAGGGACGGACATCAAGAAGGGGCTTGTTTGAAAGCTGAACTGCGTACCCAGCTTCCCTTGGAGTAAGAACTTTAATTTTTCCATCTCTTATCTGCAAAATAAGCAAGCCAAAGAGCATGAAAAATCCTTATGTCTACATGTGAATCAACATCATGGTCTAAAAGGGGGTTAATCATACAAGATATCTTATCATACTGTTGTTACTATTGAGAAATCCCAAACAATGAATACTAGTAATAAATACCTCAATTCACTAGAAGAAAGAAACATGATTATGAAAATTCAATTCGACTCTAAACCCCTCATTAGTCACTAGGCATTTTGCTTATAAGGTTTAAGATTTTGAATAGTGGTCACAGTTGCAGTTTCATAGTAATTTTTTATATTGTGGACAAATGCGGCTAATGCAGCAGCAGAATAAACCATCAATTTCATCCTTAAAGTATTACTCTCTCTCCCTAATGCAGTTGCGGTTCCATAAGTAATCCTTTAAGTATTAGAAATCATACTAAATAGTCCTCCAAGTATTAAAAAATCCTTCAAATTAGTTCCTGCATGTTAGTAAAAAATCCTTTAAGGACTAAATTGATGAAAATCTAATACTTTAGGGATTACTTAAATAATTTCATTACTTTAAAGACTATTTAGGAGAGAGGTAATACTTGAGAAACCAAATTGAAGGTTTACTCTGCAGCTGCAATTGTGGTCATGGTTGCAGAGACCAAAACACCTTAACTTCAGCCACAATTGGGGTCACAGAAGTCAAGAATGTTACTTTTTTAAAAAAAAAAAAAAGTTGAATGAAATTGAAAAAATACCAGAGCTTCCCATCTCTTTCTGGCAGCAGCCATGTCCCTCATTTGCTTCAATTCAAAATCCTCATTCTCAGCTTGGACTCGAACGACGCTCTTCCTCTGTCAAAAAAAAAAAACGCAGTTATCATCTTCCCTTTTGCTTAAACGTGGGACCCAGATAAGAAAGAAGACAGAAAACAAGAAAGAATGAATACCAAAGTGAGGTGTCTGGTTGTGAGAAAAGGATTGAATTGTAAGGAAGAAGAGAGTGAGGCATAATTAGAAGTAGCACTAAGAGAAGAGGAATTGGTGAGAGTGTTTATGGGAAGGGAATGGGATAGTGCTTCCATTAGAGCTCAGCTCAGAACGACGAAACAAGCAAGCTCGGATTGTTGTAATTCCCTATCCTCTGCAATCTGCACCCTACCCTAACTTCTCGTTACTCACCTCATCATCCAAAGTTCAACGGTAATTTCTTTGTTTAATGTAGGTTAAATTAATCTCCAAGATCTTATACTTTTATCAAATTTTTAATTATGTTTTTGAAATTTTTTTTCTTTTAATTGGGTTTCTGAATTTTTATTTTTATTTTTCAATGGAATTTTTCATCTAATTGTCGTTATGAAAAATCAACCACAAACACTTAATTAAAGGTGCAGACATTGAACTGATGTTTCTATAATATATTATAAGCACAACTGAATTAATTCTGATAGATTTTCACAAAGTTTCAATATCTACAAGTCAATTTAATCCAGATAGTCTTTCATAATTATTTGGTTATGCATAAAGTTGAAATTTTGCTGAAAACTCTCATAATTGACTCAGTTGTGCTTACAACACACTCCAGAAATACCGATCAATTGTCTGCACGTCTAATTAGGTGTCTGCGATTAATTTTTCATAACAACAATTAAGCGAAAGGATCCAATTGAAAAATAAATAAAAGTTTAGAAACCTAATTAAAAAAAAATTAGGGACCCAATTAAAAGAAAAACAAGTTCAAAGATCAAATTAAAAATTTGGTAAAAATATAGTAACATACGGAATAAATAAACCATTAATGTATTGCACGTCTTTAACACTTACATAAAATTTTATCCAAGACTTTTCTTAAAAATCGAAAGTCTTTTTTTATTACTTGGAGCTTGATAGCGACTTTAGTGTTTGTTTCAAATTAAAATTAAAATAATCATATTTATACGACCGCTGAACTGATGGTTACTTTAACCTATTACTGTTTTTTTTTTTTTGTTAATTAAGTTTTTAGTCCCTAAACTTTTTTAAAATTCGATTTTTAGTCCCTAAACTTTATTTTGACTGGTCAAAGTCCCTAAACTTTTTAAAAATTGAGTTTTAGTCCTTGAACAAAATTTTAACCGGTCAAAGTCCATAAATTTTTAAAAATTCGGTTTTTAATCTCTAAATTTTTTAAAAATTCAGTTTTTAGTTCCTGAATTAATGAGATTTTAGGGACTAAAAACCAAATTTTTAAAAAGTTTGGGGACTAAAAATAAAATTTTTAAAAAGTTTAGAGACCATGACCGGTCAAACTAAAGTTTATGGACTAAAAATCGAATTTTTAAAAAGTTTAAGAACCTTGACCAGTCAAACTAAAGTTTAGGGATTGAAAATCGAATTTTGAAAAAGTTTAGGGACTATAAACTTAGTTAACCTTTTTTTTTGTGTGTGTGGAAATTAACCTATTACTGTTGGTTACAAATATGTTGCGGTATGAATTTATTTTTAATTATTGATTATTGATAATTTTTTAATAGATATTTTATATTTAACTAGTATTTTAGCCCATGCGTTGCACGAGCTTATTAAAATTTTCACTACCTTATTTATATATTCAATAGAAAGAAATTTGAAAAAAAATAAAGAATTATATAACACATTGAAAGAAATTTTAAAAAAAGATAATTATAAAAGAAATTATAAACTATAAAATTAAAAAAAAAAAAAGATAAGGAAAGATGTAACAATGTAACTTTAATTTTTTTAATATTAACTTTGAAAATTGAAAAGTAAATTGAATTAAGGATTTAGAATTATTAACTAAAGAGAGAAATCTTCAGAATTAAAAAATAGAGTTAGAAAATCTGATAAAAGAAATATTAAAAAAACAATAGATTAGAGAGTATAAAATTTGAGAAAAAAAATTATATAGTACATCGAAAGAAATTTTGAAAAAGATATAATTATAAAAGAAATTAGAAACTATAATTTTTTTAAAGAAAAAAATAAGGGAAAATGTAATGATGCAACTTTAATTTTTTTAATATTAAATTTGATAATTGAATCAAGGATTTGAAATTATTGATGAAAGAGATAAATCTTCGAAAATAAAAAATAAAGTTAGAAAATTAGATAAAAGAAATATTAAAAAAAACCCAAAAGATTAGATAGTATAAAATTTGGGAAAAAAAATTATGTAGCACATCGAAAGAAATTTTGGAAAAGAGATAATTATAAAAGAAATTAGAAACTATAATTTTTTTAAAGAAAAAAAAATATAAGGGAAGATGTAATGATGTAACTTTAATTTTTTAAATTAACTTTGAAAATTAAAAAAGTAAATTGAATTAAGGATTTGAAATTATTTATTAAAGAGAGAAATCTTTGAAATTAAAAAATAGAGTTAAAAAATTGATAAAAAATATTTAAAAAAAATATAGCATCAGATAAAGAAGTGAATGGAGGTAGTTATAAAAATATTTTGAATGTGGGGTAGTTACAAAAATTGATAAGAGAAATTTTAGAAAAATTAGAAGAACCAGATGCATGTTAGGAGAGTGAACTACACTACTCCACAATAGCAGAGTATTCAAATAAGAGTGAAAGTGAGAGAGAGTGGGGAGAGTGAAGCAAGAAAATGAGAGAATCTCTTAGTCATTTATATATATAAGGAGATGTTAGGAGAGTGAACTACACCACTCCATGAGAGCAAAGTATTCAAATAAGAGTGAAAGTGAGAGAGAGTGGAGAGAGTGAGCAAGGAGAGGAGAAAATCTCTTAATCATTTATATATATATATATATATATATATATATATATATATATATATATATATAAGGAGATTAGTTTTTTATTGTTTTGTTGTCTATCACTTTACTCTATTAATTTAAATAATAACAAATTGTAAAAATTGAGCATTACAACATGTGTGTCAAAATAGTATAGGTTAAATGACTATTTTTTATCCTTTATCTTTTTTTTTGTTCAGTTTAGTCTTTTGTCTTTTAAAAAGTTCATTTTAGTACTTTATCTTTTTAAACCAATTCAAAATGGTCATTTCATCAATTTAAAGTTAACACCATTAATAATACTCAGATATTGAGCTAAAAGCTACCACAAAACGAAAATAGGAAATCTATAAACCCTAATCCTATTTTTCCCAAATTGAAAATCACAAACTCTCTTCGTTAAGCCTTACTGCTCCTCCGACTTCGCCTACTCTGGCATCCGCTTTGCCGCTTTCACCGCAAGGTCGCCCTCATGTTCCATGACTTCCACCTCATCCGCCGCATCGGCGCCAGCGACATTTGCATCATCTACCTTTGTCGCCTCTGCAACGCTAATAACAACCACAAAGATGTTTCCTGTTTATACACCATGAAGGTGGTGAACAAGAGACGCAATGGCATTGAAGAAGAAGTCGCAAAGAGCGAAAATGGAGAGAAAAATCCTCAAGATGCTCAACCACCTGTTCCTCCCTACTCTTTATGCCGAGTTCAAAGCTTCTCATTTCTCTTGCATCATTGCAAAGAGTGCATAGAAGAGTGTGTGGTTTTCAATTTGGGAAAAAGGGGATTAGGGTTTGTGATTTTCCTATTTTTCGTTTTGTGGCAGCTATATAAATATATGAACATTTTGAAGGACCATTTTGAATTGGTTTAAAAAGATAAAGGACTAAAATAAACTTTTTAAAAGATAAAGGACCAAACTAAACAAAAAAAAAGATAAAGGACCAAAATGGTCATTTAGCCAATGATATATGAACATATCAATTTATCACTTGTACGACCAATAATAGTTACCTGACTAAAAGCCAACAAATCTTAAAGTAAGAAAAATGATCGGATCGATTTGCAAGTGTCGTAAATTAAAAAATAGAATAACAATGGTCATTTTTGGGTGGGTTCATGTGAAATAATTTATTCCTATTGATGCCCAAACCCAAATAAGTTCACAAACAAAGTAAGAGAAAATATAAAAGTAACATGTTCACCATACAAAGCAACTAAAGATTACATCAACTGTGGATGACAAATTGTCAATGACATCATCATCATCATATGGTTCACAGACTAAGCAGGTTAGGACCAACTAAAATGTTGGTCCATCTAAACATAGACTTATTTGGTCCGGTCTGTTTAACACACAAGTTAAATGAGTTTGATTTGTGGGTTAATGAACCAATCCCCGGACCAATTACCTTTTTAAATATTATTTTTTTTTATAATTTTATTAGTGTATTTGATTATTATTACTTGGTATTTGATTAATGTATGTTTACCTCTTTTTTAGTATTTGAAAATTTATAATTTTTTGATGTAAAAAGTTATTGTGTTTTTTATACTTCATTACATGTTTGAGTGATGTAGGTGAAGTTTTCTTTAGATTTTACTATTTTATTAATCCATACATATTTTCTTTTATTTTTGTTAATGTTATATTAGACATCTTTAATTTTTAGGCTAAATTACAATTTTGGTCCTCCTAGTTTCACAAATTAGGGATTTTGGTCCTCTTGGTTTTTAATTGAGAGATTTGGTCCCCCTAGTTTCACAAATTAGCGATTTTGGTATTTCCATTAGTTTACATTCGTTGACCGTTCAGCTGTAAACATTGACCATGTAATTTGTCAGGTGGCACAGTTATGTGTTGGTTATTAGTGAATAATTGTGATTAGTGGGTGTTATTAAGTTAATAATAAATTAAAAAATTAATTAGTTGTAAACAAGGCCTCAAGGATATGCTTAAGAGTGTGGAGATCCTTGGAAGGCTCGTTAATCCCTTGCATCCACAACCTCCGCTACACCGAAGCGTAGATTTGGGCGAATTTGCGGGTCTGCAATTAAAATCGGGAATCAATGGCAACGTTGTTATTTTTCTTGTGGACCACATTGGTGGTGACCTAGGCAGAGAAACTGTTGGGGTCGAAGAAACGACACTGCGTTAATGGCAGAGGTAGATCTTTGGGGACTCTAGACTCGGACGCGGACCTCTCGAGCTTCGCGACGGGCCCAGGATCTAAATTTGACAAGGGCTCGAGGCCCATGAGCTTGGCAATGACGCTGGTGGAACGTTGCTATTTATCGCTGTCGTTTTCGGGATGAGGGATCTCGCGCAGGTGAAGGTGGAGCGTTCCTTTCACGTCCATGATTTTTGCTGTCCAAGGACAACCTCGGAGCCTCTCGAGAGAACTTCCACTAGGACCGCGTGCCTTCCTTGAATTCCATATCTGAGGCGTTACCAAAGGGAGGTGTTTACGGGAATTATATGTGTTTTTTGGTGAGTATCTAGTGGCGATCGAAGATCTGAAGGAACCCGACCATGCACCCATCTGTTTGTGAATGTGTTTTTCCATATTTTGGTTGCGTACAATACCTGTCGTCATTTTTCTTTCTCTTTTATTACTACTTTCTTCTCTGTTTGGGTTGCTCTGCTATGCCACTCTTTGTTTCTTTGGTTTTGTTGAGTTGATTGTGAAACTGAAACCTCTTCACACAAATGAGGTTTTAGATCTTTAAGTTGCCAAAATATTTTAAGGGGAAAGGCAAAAACTTGCGGAAGTTTCAGATTTGGGGTGGGAAAGAAGAAAATGAGGAACAAGATAAATGAGGAACTTGCGAAAAATTTTAATTAATTAATTAATTTATTATTAACTTAATAACACCCACTAATCATAATTATTCACTAATAACCAACACATAACTATGCCACCTCACAAATTACATGGTCAACGTTTACAGCTTAATGGTCAACAAATGTAAACTAACGGAAATACCAAAATCGCCAATTTGTGAAACTAGGGGGACCAAATCTCTCAATTAAAAACCAGGGAGACCAAAATCGCTAATTTGTGAAACTAGGGGGACCAAAATTGCAATTTAACCTAATTTTTAATATTTTCCAAGCTTTAATAATTTTTTAATTTTTCAAAATTGTTTATATTTTTTTTTATTATCAGTTCATTAGCTTGCAACCAAGTGGGTTGGACATGACAAGATAAAAATGAGATCCATTTAATAAGCAAGTCACATTAGTCCAATCCATTTAAATGCAAACCAAAACAGATCGAGCTAAAAGACTAGATTGGCATGTATCTCCACTTATACATATAGCCATCCAATGCACTAAGTGACTTATTAGCATGCATGTCCACATCACTTTTGCTATCATTGTCTACCTACACTACGACATTCTCAACAAACTAACCATGCATGACCTCCCTTACGCCACCTTCTTCGATGGTTGTTACAAAGCTAATTATGTTTTTGATGTGATGTCATGGGAGCTAAAGCGTCATGGTTCTAAATGAAACCACACAAACATTACACAATTTCACCTATAAAGTAGGAGAATGACTCAGACTCGCCTTAATCCACTTGACACACCCGCCACTTGTTAAACCTAAAAAATTGAGCAATAGGATTGCTCCACGGCCAAGAACGACCCATAAATAATAGTGTTTGGTTTTGGTCGAATTGGGTCATTTGTGCCTAGATTTTACTATTGATAACCCTAGTAGGACTTATTTTGAGATAATATAATTGAGATAAGTTGTTAAAAAATGTAAAATCTTTTTGTTAAAAAAATTATATTGAGGTTCATCAATTCAATGCTCTTTATGTAACAAGACAAGGACGCTCTTGTCACAAAAAATATCTCATCACACTAGATCATATTTTAGAGTAAGTATTTATCAATATCACTGATAAGCAATTACAACAAAAGAATAGCAAGTTTAATGACAAAGCAAGTTGTTAACTCTAGGCTCCGTTTTGGTTTTTAAGAATAGTTACAAAGCTTTTAACGTTGTAATGTCTATATTCTTGTAAAAAAATATTATCCTATAGATTTTACTAAACAATAAAAAAAATTAATTTACATTTTTAACTTCTATATTTCATTATTAATACCTGTCACGAATCATTAAAATTCTTGCATATATTATGTATTTTTCTTTATTAAGTCTTTTTTTTTTCTTCTTCTTATACTAAAGTTTTAGTATCACCTCTGATTTTATAGGAGACGTTTATTTCAAGGTATCATATTATATTTATAGAAACCACATTCCTAAGAATAATATTATTAATAATGTATTGATCAAAAAAATATTATTAAGAATGTTATTTCTGGGTATATTTAAAAATGTGTTTGGTTTCATTTTGATATTCCTAGGAATATATTTTAAAATTTAAAATAATTTAAATAAAAATAGAAGTTATAGGAGTATTAACAAATAACTTCCAATATTTCCATGAGAATATCACATTTTCACCCTTTCCCATAAGAATGAAAATGTAGAAAAACATATTAAAAATGGAAGTTATAGCTTTTCCAGAAATAAACAATACTCGAAAATAATTTTTCAAAACTTGTAGCAAACATGGAAATATTACATTCTCATGTTTTATTCAACTTGTAATCCGTTAAAGAAATGCACTCATAAGTAACTTTGTATTTACATTCTTACTTAAATTTAAACTATATATTATAAGCTAAATGACAATTTTGGTCTTTTATCTTATTTATTGTGTTCAGTTTAGTCATTTATCTTTTAAAAAATTTACTTTGGTCATTTATCTTACTTAAAAGGTTCAAAATGATCCTTTATCCATTAAAATGTTCACTTTGGTATCTCATCTTATTTAAAATGTTCAAAATGGTCATCCAACTATTTAAATGTATTCAAAATAATCCTTTATTTGAGTCTTATTCGAAGAACAAAGTTGAATATATTTAAATAGTTGAAAGATCATTTTGAACCTTTTAAATAAAATAAAGTACTAAAGTGAATTTTTTAAAAGATAAATGACCATTTTGAACCTTTTAAATAAGATAAAGGATTAAAGTGAAATATTTTAAAGATAAATGACTATTTTGAATAAAATAAATAAGATAAAGGACCAAAATATCATTTAGCCTATAATATAATATTACATATTTAATTTATACATTAAATATTTAACTTATCCAATTTTTATATTTAAGCTCTGCCACTACTAATACCTTCTTCGAAAGTTACCGACGATTAATAAAAAAAATAATGACAACAAAAAATTATATATATAAAAAGAAGGAGAATGAAAAGCGAGAAAGAAAAAAACTAAATATACGTATAGGTATAGGATATAGCATCGGCGCCCTTGCTACTACGGCAACAATATCAATATGCCAATGGATGGCTGTTGGTGAACAGAAAAACCGTGCACTCAGTGTCACCGACCATAATGGCTCAATCATAGTTCCCATGATACTGATACACGACAAATAAAAAACAATCAATTTCGCCCATGGTAATGCTATGCAGCCACCCATAAAGAAATGAATAAAGTTCCACGATGTTACGGCTTTCTCAGATAGTCAACTAATTTTGCATTGCAATAATGTCACGTAATCTCTTACTAATTTTTTTCTTCAGTTTATTTTTTACTTTTAAGGGAATTTTAACACAAGTTCTCAAAGAAAAAAAGGGTGTTTAACAAGTAATAATATATAAAAACGTGCACGAAACTAATACAATATTCCATCGCATACTGATGTCCAGAGGAGTCCAAGGAAAAATTAGTTCTTTTCTGGGTACTGTTACTATAGAAAGCAAATAATATCATTAACACGAGATAACGTAAGGCAAATGGACACTCAATGTTATAATCTACTTAGAGAGAGACAGAGAGAGGAGAGAGAAAAATATAGATATACAGATAATATAATATGATCGGATATGATATGAAGAAAGAAATAGAAAGAAATTAAAAGTGTTGATGAGGTATTTGATATTTAAAGGTGTCTAAATATTATTATCTTTTAAGATAATATTTTGTGAATAATAAAATAAAATGAGATAATAATTTCTTCTTTAATTGTATTGTATATTTTAAAGACTTTAATGATTATATTATGTTAATATAATTTTTTTTTTACATTGTTAGCTAATAAAAAATCACCGTTAAGACATTTTGTTGTAAAAGTTATATGTTGTTAGTACATAATCGTATCCTCGTAATCGTATGCTAACCGAGCTACTTGGGTTGTCGATCGACCTCATTAGCTCAACGGTCAACTGACCTCCTAGCGTGTAAGATTACATTACACGTTTGTAATCGCCTAAGGTGTATCTTCGAAGATCTTTGGGGTAACGATCAAACCACAATATGGGAAAATCACCTATGCGAATATCAAGTTCATACTCCGAGATACAAAGAAATATAAGATCCCAAGATGAGTTAGAGAAAAAATAAAACACACATTTGAATGCTCTGGATATGTCTCCCTTACTTTAGAAAACACTTATATAGGAACAATAACTTAATTTCTCTATTTTAAAACATTTTTATTTTCTTTGGACATTTATACAAGAAAAAGTAAAACCAAAATATAAAAATAAAAGCAACAAAAAAGTATTTTCACTATTTTATGCACAAATTATTAAAAATAGAACAAAAATAAAAATAGAAAATATTTTCTCTCACCAAATATTCTCTAAATCTAACAGGGATATACCATCAAGCACCGAGTGCTTGTGATCTTATTATTTAAACGGAACACGAGATATAGTCTTCAAGCAAATGATTCCCGAGTCCTTGTGAGATCTTATTATTTAAATCTAACACCAGATAAAGCAATTGTTCTTTTAGAAGAACAAGGATGACAAAGTTATCTTCTTTTAAAAAGTTCATTTTATGTTATGCGTTTTTTTTTTTTTTTTGACAGAAATGTTATGCGTTTCAAAATTTAATTTCAAGCGACTTATTCTCATATCTAAACTTTTCAATAATATGATCTTTTAAAAAAAAATAATAATAATATGATCATGAATCAAAATCATGATATGATAACTTAATTTCAAATTAATTAAAATTAAACTGATAAACTTATCAGCAACCACCTCATTAAGCAACGTCGTTTGTCACTTTGGAGGGGTAGGACAACCTCGCACCAAACAGTTTATGTTTTGCCTAAAGTGGGTGAAGTGACAAGGAAAGAAAAGGAGAGAGAGAGAGAGAGAGAAACTTCGAGGAAACAACCTTCACCGTTCATCAACATCAATTGAACAACAACAACAACATCAAAACATATCCATCTTCTTATTCTTATCATTTCTCAATCACTGCCACACTGATACTACTGACAAGCCCACCTTCCACCTTAATGCTCTTCAACTCCCACTACCTCACTCTCTCTCAGCCCCTCCTTCAAGGTATCATTTTTCTTTTCACATTCTCCTTTCAATTTCTCATGTGGGGTGTTGTTAGCTTTGCAAAGTAGGGATCTTTTTTGAAGTTAGCATGAGTTAAAGAAATTTAAAACAAAGAAAGAATAATGGGTAAAGTAGGAGATTTGAAACCAATGTATGTGGATTAAAGTGCAGATTGGAACAGTAAATTAACTAATTTGTCAATAATGTGGCTTTAACTTGAAAAAGTACAGTTCTAGAGATTTGATTTGAATGCTTAAAATGGGGTTGCTGGGTTTCTTTAGGATAAATAATTTATGGGTGGAACAATTTCAAGACGGAGGCGTTCTAGGCAACATTCGTCCTCAAATTTTATTCCTCGGTATCAACAACCTCAATTCCTACAAAGCCAAGATAATGGGTCTGTGGGGCATTATGGGTATTCATCTCAGAGCTATGGTGGTGGTCGTGCTCCAGAACAAGCAAAGAGCTCAGATAGGAAGTATTCAAGGATAGGTGATGATTATAAGAGCCTGGACCAGGTAACTTTTTTATGCCCCCTAATTCTCAATTTATGAAATGGCTTAAATGGAGAATGATTTGGGTCATGTGTGTGCATGGTCTATGTAGGATCTGTTCCAGGGTTAAACTGAATGCATGCAATGCAAACTGTCCTTGTATTTTGAATTTAAGCTCTTAGGTTTGAGAAACAAGAGCCTATTTCAGTTCAGGTCTTGAATCATTTAGAACAAGTTGAAACTAATTTTTTTTAGTTGTTATCTTGACATTGTCATTGTAAAGATGGTAATGAATTTGCTTGCTAAAAGAAATGATTTCCTTTTTTTTTTTTTGTTTGTTTGCTGCTGGTTTTATATGTGTCTTTTGATTCATGGATCATCATTTTTAGCTAATGTTCATGTCTAGCTATTAGTTTCATGCCATTGCTCTATCTGGAGGGTGTAAATGTTAGATTACTATGTTTGACATTTGGTACTACACCAGCAATCATTTTAAATTCTTATGTTTATGCGACATTCTGAAGTAATTTTACATATTGGAAGGTAACTGAAGCTCTGGCAAATGCTGGCCTAGAGTCTTCAAATCTCATTGTCGGGATTGATTTTACGAAGAGCAATGAGTGGACAGGTTTTGCTTTGTCTGACTAATCACCTTCATTTCTTCTCCTTTGTAATTGTGTTAACATGAATAACTTGCCTCTGTATTAGGTGGAAGGTCATTTCAAAGGAGATGCCTGCATCACATTGGTCATGAACAAAATCCATATGAACAAGCTATATCTATCATTGGGAAAACATTGTCTTCCTTTGATGAGGATAACTTAATTCCCTGCTTTGGTTTTGGAGATGGTAATTTGTGAAACTATGTTATGAATTACATTCATCAATCTAATCTAATGTCCTGGTAAGTTATATTGTGTGTGGGTTTTCGTATTGGCAGCATCAACACATGACCAGGAAGTTTTTAGTTTCTATCCTGATGAGAGATTTTGTCATGGATTTGAAGAAGTGTTGGAACGGTACAGGGAATTGGTCCCTCAATTAAAGCTTGCAGGTATTGGAACATTGGTCAAACTTCATTTCCTTTTTTGTTCCTGTATTTGTTATCAGCTCTTATGCTATTTTTGCCCGACTCATGGCAGGACCAACATCATTTGCCCCGGTCATTGAGATGGCAATCACCATAGTTGAACAAAGTGGAGGCCAATACCATGTGTTAGTGATTATAGCCGATGGGCAGGTTGAGGATTATTTGAATTGAATTAGAAAGTTATTTTTATTATTATTTAATGACTGTATCTTGAGATCAACTAATCAAATTTTTCACCAAATAGTGTGCACATTTGCACAGGAATTGGTGTTTTTTCCTTTTTATGGAGGGGTAGGCTATAGGGGGTTGGGGTTGTCAGTGCTGAAAATCATGAACTTCCTTAAATACTACAATACCTTGACACTTCTTTATATTTAAGTAACCAAGTGAATGCAACATTTGTTGTAGTCAATGGTGGAGCTAGAGAATTTTATTTTAGGGGGCTAAATAGAAACAATAATTTGTTAAGGGAACCAAGCTTTGTTATAAAAAAGGAATCACATGTAAGTTTGTTGTTTCCCTCCCCTCAGCATACAGTACCCTCTTCCCCTAGTGGTAATTTCTAATAACCCAAAAAGCAATATATATTTCAAAACAATTATGGGCTAATTGGATGCTTTAATCTCTTAAGCACTATTTTATATTAACTCTTCGAGGTCTATGGTTTAGTTGTCAAATTTGGCTGTTAATTGATAAATGAAATTGAAATTAAAGTAAGAATCAGCTGTAGTTTTCATATGGAACTATCAAGAATCTTAGAGATAATATTTAGCTTAGCAACATACTGGCATGGTGTGATCATGCTTGCCATTGTCTATCATCTAGCAGTAGGAGACTAGGTATGATAAAGGAATTGATGTTGAATATTGTCAACTTGTCGCAGGTGACGAGAAGTGTTGACATTGAGCATGGGCAGTTGAGTGCACAAGAAAAGAAAACTGTAGAAGCTATTGTGAAAGCTAGGTAATTATCTGTCTGTGTTGTTTTATTTCTCTTCTTGGTTATCAGATTTCTAAATTGTGTTTATTGTCATCATAAAAAATGTGTTTATTACCAGTGAATATCCCTTGTCAATCATATTAGTTGGAGTTGGAGATGGACCGTGGGATATGATGAGAAAATTTGATGATAACATCCCTGCCCGAGCATTTGATAATTTCCAGGCATGTATCTTCTGTTCAAAAATTGTCAGTTAGTTGTGCTGTTTCTATAGAGCATGGTTTGTTTATGCTCTCAATAATGATAAACTTGACTTTTCTATTATTTTTTCGTCTTCTGTAGTTCGTGAATTTCACAGAAATAATGTCGAAGAACATGGATCGGTCCAGAAAGGAAACGGAGTTTGCACTCGCTGCCTTGATGGAAATACCCTCCCAGTACAAGGCAACACTAGAGCTTAATATATTGGGGTAACTAATGTCGAATTCTTTTCTTCATAGGCTTTGTTGCATTGAATATATTATCTGGTTATGAAGCCCTCTAATAAGGTGTGTTACTTTTCAAACAGTACTCGTAGAGGGAAAGATATAGACCGGATTCCTCTACCACCGCCTCAATATGGTGCAGCATCTTTCAATTCCCCCAAAACTTCCCGTCAAAACAGTTTTCGTCCCAGTGCACCATCTAGCAGACATGATGTTAGCCCGAACCCTCCTGCAACTTCTGCTCCGGATAATCACGTACGTCCACTCTTTGTTTTCTCTTGTTATCGGTTTTTCCTTCTTTAGTTTGCGGTTACTTCTGTAGCATGTTTACTTGTCATTACCCTCAATCCTCATGTTGGAAGTTTGTTTTGTGGTTCACAGTGGCATTCAAAAGTAATTTTTCATATACTTGATTTAATGCAAATTCAAACTCTGAAGTATAAACTATTCTGTTACGTGATCCTTGCAGCTTTGTCCCATTTGCCTCACAGATCCTAAGGATATGGCGTTTGGTTGCGGGCATCAGGTAAAGAATCCAGGCTGTTCAATTTTTTTTTCCTCATATACTTGCATTATAGATGATTGAATGCCTATTAGTATTGGTTGTTAAATGAGCCATTTTTATTAATTTGCAGACATGCTGTGATTGCGGACAAGAGCTTGAGTTATGCCCCATTTGCAGGAGTACCATTGATACTAGAATAAAACTTTATTAGATGATCTCTTAAAACTTGTCCATGACTTTTCATGTTGAGGTATGAAACCGGGTTTTCTGCAAATTTCTCGGTCATGAGGGAGGAGGATGGGTAGTAAAAAAAGAGCAAGAGCATCGCATTGTACATATTTTTGGTATTTATTTATTTATTTATTCAAGTCTATGCTTTGAGCGCATTTTATACTAGAGTTGGATTTGCGTTGTTATTATATTAATTTTGTGGCAATTCATCAATATAATGTTCCATGCTTCTAGATTTTGTGGCTTGTTTCATGGTTTTGTATCTCTTGTTTGTTCACATGGGTTTCAAAATTAGCACTACTATGATATGGTCTTGTCATTAGGGGAAGGACTTCAATTTCTCACATCACTGTGAATAACATGGTAGTGTGAATGGTGTGAACTGGCCGGTTCGTGTCTTTCGCAGCATGATCTGGTGAATTCCTAGCAATCCTTAAAGTCATCTCTAATACCCTTGCTTACAAGGGTTGCTTCGAGTTAAACAATATTATTTATATAAGTACCATTGCTTAAGTAACGTTGCTTAAAATTTGTTAAGAATAAAAAAAAAATTATGCTTTGAGGGAAGGAAATTAATGGATTGTAGGATTCATGAAATTAAGTACTTATTTTAATAACTTTAGCATTAATTTTTTTTTTGTAATATTTAAATATGTAACATTTTATGGTTTACAAAATTAAAACAAACTAATTATTTAAGCAACTATGCATTGTGAATATTTTAATATTCACATGTGAATGGCAGTCACGTGAAATTTCCGTGTGTGATTGTGTTTGTGTTGGGAACGTGTGAACGAAGGGACGGGATGAGACAAAGATGGTAGTCCTTTGGCACGCCTATGTACCTCTTCACTTTCTGCGCATTTTTGGTAAATAAAAAAGTGTCCTTGCTTTAGTGGCCTATTATGTAAATAACAAAGTTCCCTTGCTTTGGGGCTGAATAATTAAATAAAGTGCGCAATGGGCTGATTACTGATTAGGTTTCAACTTTCAACAAATTTAGTGTCTTCTCAATATTAACCAACTAATCACTTATTGCTTCAGACTTCAAGGATACTCTTATGGTCATGTGTCACTCGTAGTGTGACACAACTCTTCTTATTTAACTATATATATATCACTTGTAAAAATTCAAGTGAATTACACAGTACACTTATTGTTTATTTTGAAAGTGAAAAAAAAAATGTCAGTCTTATTATGGGGCGATGTTATGTAAAAAAAGAACGTTAGTTGCAACATCCATTCTAAAAAAAAATGAAAATTATAACTTCAAAGCTACCCTTTCTTAAATATTTTCTTGATACTAAAAGAACGGTTACCATATATTCTCTCTCTAAAAAAAATCACATTAAAAGATTGTGTTGTGGAACAAAAGAAACAGAGAGAACTTGTACTGTTATAAGCTGAGAATACAATCTTGCATGAGTCCGAGACAATTGGATCTCACACAACACTGAGGTTATTATATGATCCACTGAACTTTAGCCGAAATGATTGCACCGTTTCAAGTGCATGAGTGCTAGTAAATCGGCTCAAAGCAAAAACGTAGTGCTACAAAAGGACTCTCCTTTTGAACCTAATAACCATCACCCTCAACATGTTGTTCCTGTCTTGCAGTAAAATCATGATCACTATTCTATTTTTCTTGGTTTGTTTTGGATTCAGCGATGGTGCCAATGTGAGATCCTCCGAAGGGAGAAAAGGGCAGTGGCAACTGCTCCTTAACAACACTGGCGTGGTTGGCATGCATGTGGCTTTAACCTACAAAAACACAGTGATAATGTTTGATCAAACTGGAGCTGGCCAATCTAGTTACCAACTTCGCCGGCGCTTCAATGGAAGCAAATGCACCAGAAGTAACCATGACTTGATGGACTCATCATGCTATGCTCATTCTGTGGAGTATGACATTAGTGCCAACAAAGTGAGGCCTCTAAGGCTTGACACTGATCCTTGGTGCTCCTCTGGTTCATTCCTAAGCAATGGTACACTTTTGCAAACAGGTGGATATGAAAAAGGTGCCAAAAGGGTCAGATTCTATAGGCCCTGTGGGAATCAGCAGTGTGATTGGATACAATCAAAGAAAACACTATCTGATGAGAGGTGGTATGCTTCTAGTCAGATACTACCAGAACATGATAGGGTGGTGGTGCTTGGTGGAAGAAGAGTTTTCACATATGAATTTGTACCAAAAACTAGTCCAGGAGAAAAATCCTTTGACCTTCCATTCCTGCACCAAACCAATGACAGGAGTGCAGGAGGGAACAACCTCTATCCCTTCCTTCACCTCTCATCAGATGGAAACTTGTTCGTTTTCGCCAACCGCGATTCCATCCTACTGAACTTGAGAAGGAACAAAGTGATCAAGACCTTCCCTCGGATTCCGGGGGAAGGGTCAAGAAACTATCCAAGCTCAGGCTCATCCGTGTTGCTCCCATTGGACCATAGAGACAACTTCCAAAAGGTGGAGGTTATGGTGTGTGGAGGCTCATCCACTGGAGCACTTAAAGCTGCTGGCCAGGGAAGATTCTTGGAAGGTTTAAGATCATGTGGGAGAATGGTGATCACAGGGAACAAGAACAAGTGGGATATGGAGTACATGCCCAAGCCACGTCTCCTACATGACATGTTAATTCTCCCTACTGGTAACATTCTGATTATAAATGGGGCTAAACATGGGTGTGCAGGATATGAAAATGCTAGAAACGCTTCTCTCGAGCCTTATCTTTATAGCCCCAACAAAAGACTAGGAAAAAGGTTCACAGTCCTTGAGTCCACCAAGATACCCAGAATGTATCACTCATCAGCAACTCTTCTTCCTGATGGGAGGGTCTTGGTTGCAGGTGGTAACCCTCATGGAAGGTACACTTTTCACAATGTGGCATACCCAACTGAACTGAGACTTCAAGCATTTGTTCCACACTATATGAACAAGATGTACCATAACTTGAGGCCAAGTAACATGACCATAGAATATGGTGGTGGCAGCAGCGACCATGCAATTGGGTATGGGAAAGAGTTTAGAGTTAGGTTCTTCCTAGAGAGGAGGCCTAGCAATGAGGTGGGGTTCAGCGCGTATGCACCGCCATTTACGACACATTCCTTTGCCATGAATCAGAGGATGCTGAAGCTGAGGTGCAAGAGCTTGGAGAGAAGTGGTGGTGGGTGGGTGGTTGCAGTCTTGGAAGCCCCTCCATCACCCAATGTTGCACCTTCTGGTTATTACTTGCTCACGGTTGTGAATGGTGGAATTCCAAGCATGTCTCAGTGGGTTCAGTTTGCACACGCCTAGGCTTGTCTTTGTTCAATACTTCAGTTCCAGAGTACTAAATACTAATTAATGAAGAAAATTTCTTATAGGGAGAAACCTGAAAGGAATGCTAATTTATGTAACGGGAAAAGGCTATAGTTAATTCTGCATGGATTACAAGCTCGTAGATCAAATTGTATGCCAACAAAATAATTTGAAGAGTATTCAGAGTGGGGTATGTCGTAGTTTCTTTTTTAACACGTTATTTGATAAGTTTATACAAGAGATTTCTACTTGAGGAAATTTATGAATTGCCTAAACATATTTCCACTTGAGGAAACTCTTCAATGAAATATTATTTTTCAGTGAAAATTACATTTCCTCTTTCATTATAAATTTAGCTTTAACTACCTTAAATCTATCTTCATGAAATCCATAACCTGAAAAGCACAAATATATGTTTAGATCACTCATGTATTTGAAGTACATATAAATTCCTCAACCTAACAGAAGTTGTTTCTAAAAATAATCTGGTTCGTGGAAAAAATAGCTTTTGAAAACTATTTTCAAAACTAATAATTCTTTTTTAGTTTTGAAATCAGAAAACCAATTTACCAAAAAACAAAGAAAAAGAAATCAGAAAACCAAAACATTTTAAAATTGTTTTGATTTTCAATTTTCTGTTTTCTCTCTCTCTCTCTCTCTCTCTCTTTGATGAATGATTTTCTGTTTTCTCTTACACTTTCACTTCTTTTTGTTTTCTTCCCTATTCTTTAAAAAGCATTTTTTTTGAAAATATTTTGTAAAATAATTTTTAAAAACCAAAATACAAAAACAATTAAACACACTCATATATACTACCAAATGTGTAAATCAATTGACATGAAATTTTAACTTGACCGGTTAGCTAAACAAAAAAAAAAAAAACTCATTTTTTTCCAGTCCAGCCACAATAAAATTGTGAACCAAAAGGAGAATGTTGTAAATTTAAAATCATAGATAATTTTAATTAATCTTATAAAATTAATTTTGATTAAAATTAAATTAGATTTATTTATATTTAACAATATTTTATTTCAAACGTACATTTGTAGTAAAATTTTAAACTAAAATTATTTATAACGGTGAGCTTGGAAGTTAGATCCAACACTTGACTTATCTCTCGAAGAAAATGAAAATACCCTTACCCTGATGCCCTTTTGATTTTTGACATCACCGAAGATTTGTACTGACGCTGAGTAGTGAAGTGATACAAAGGTTCGTAGAATCGTAGTCTGTACTTTCATTTTTACCTCCTAAAATGCTCTTGTACCAAATGAAATAAAGGCTTCATCACGAAATTATATACAGCAATTAGTGGTCTTGTAATACTCGTAAATCCCCTCTTGGTACCAAGAGTTGCATAATCTCCTGAAGCCCATCTAGCACTTCCAGTTGGAATTCTTTATGTTAATGTTAAAATTCGGCAAATTTAACTTGATTAAACATTTTATCCTTCAAATTTTATACCATAACAGATGCCATCAAACTAGAAACAGATGCTTCATTGTTTTCAAGTATGTAACATGAAACACATGCCATCAAACTAGAAAGAACTAACTTCCAATAACAACACTCAAGGTTGAAACATGAAAGTTGAAACAGATGCTTCATTATTTTGAAGTATGTAAAATACACATGAAACAGCACTCAATGTTACGGCTCAAAAAATCTAAACAGCAGCTTCCTTGATTCATACACTACTCCAAAATTGAACTAAATAAATAAAGACCAAAAAAGCATGTTGTAGCGTTGCAACTTGCAGAATGGCAAGTTTAATAACAATAATAATAAAATGAGGCAGAGGTGTATAACAAAACACAACTATATAGCCATCACTTCACCTTAAACTCCAACAAAAACACAACTAATATGAAATAACAAAATTTATGGCAGCAGCAAAAATTGCCAACAGATGTCTCTGAAAAGCATGAAACAGCATCCCCTGCAGAGAAAAGAATTTACTGACACAAGTGAGTTGTAAATACTGAAAGCCATCATCTAAAGCACAAAACATGTATATCTAATTAGGTAATATCAAATTCCTGCCAAAGAAAATCAACTATTAATCAATAAAGCTGAGAGTAATCATCAGTGACAAAAATCAGCATTCAACAGCTTGCTACATGAGCAAATAATGAATTTTTTGGTGTGCTGACTTGCTACATTAAAAGTAAGGCAAGCTGGACATAGGAAAGCACATACCTGTTCTAGCGTCTCTCAGTTTTTCCAATGGAGCGTTTCCCAGAAAACAAGTGCTTGGGCTTCAAATTTGGTATGACTCTATCAGCTTCTCCACGACGGGCATCCTTGTTTCTCTTCTTGACAGATTTCTTTGCAAGTTTAATTGCCTTGACCTTTTGAGCAGAATCCTTGAAGCCCTCTCCAGGCACAACTTCATTTGGTGGGCGTGACACTGACCTGCCCCGTGACAATGATCTACTCAGCCGTTGTTTTTTGCTAGGTGTGTCACCATCAATATCCATGCCATCTCTGCCATCAGCACGTCTTGTTTCAGGTGATCTTTCCCTTTTCCGACCTCTCGTAGAGGTAGATCTGCTGCGCATTCTCTTAATTGCCAAAGTGGGATCAAGCCCCAAAGATGATAGCTGCCTTCCCATTCTTTCTGATGTGAACTGCTTGTCCTTGTCAAACTTCCTTGGAACAGTTGGCCGATTCTCTGCATTGCTCTTTTTAATCCTATGCTGTTGGATGAGCAAGCTTTTCTTTTTCCTAATCTCAGCTAATGCTGCTTGCTGTTCAGGTGTCAATTCCGTTCCATCAATTTCAAAATCATCATCTTCAGCTTCTGCCTGTCTTATCCCTTCTTCTCTTTCCAACTCTTCAACCCTATGTAGAATATCTGCATCAATGAAATCATACACATTGTGTCCATCCAAAATTTCTGGCAGTATATCTTCTTTCCATTCATCATTGGCTAAAATGTATTTCTTTCTCAAGTTCATTGAGTATACTCCTGCCCCACCATTTTCATTCTCCAGATCCTTTTCAGTTTTCCTCTTTTCCTTCTCAGCCGCTTGCTTAGCTTTAGCTTCTAAAACAGCTGGAGGAATACATGCTGGCCTTTCCTTCTGGTCGCGAGGCTTTGGTACTGCAACATGAAACCTATTCAAGCAGTCATTTATTTTCTTTGACTTCATCTTTATCTCCACCCTCTGATTCAGTAACCTCTCACATGCTGCATTTTTCACTGAAATTACCCCTTCTTCTGTCAAAGTGCTCATTGTCAACAATACACTGTCATCGTTTGTAGGCTCACCTCCTTGACCAACTAGAGTCTTCAAGGCTTCAGCTTGCATCTCCTTGACCAACTTCATGTCTTCCTCAGATATCCCCTCCAGTGGTTGCAAATCAGTCTTGTTGCAGACTATAATTAACGGCTTATTCATAAACAAAGACTTGATGCTGTGAAATAGAGCTGCCTGCTGAGCAATACTGTAACCACAAGACCCAGAGATGTCCAAGAAAAACAATATCGCAGCTCTTAAATGTGCTAGAGCAGTGATACTGCACATCTCAATAATATTTCGATCTTCAAAAGGCCTGTCCAAAATCCCTGGTGTATCAATTACTTGGTACCTTAGGTATTTATAGTCTGTATGACCCACAAAGAGAGACTTTGTAGTGAAGGCATAGGGCTGCACATCCACATCAGCTCTTGTAATTTTGTTAATGAATGAGCTCTTGCCAACATTAGGATATCCACAGATCAAGATAGTCCTCGTATTTGGATCTATCGACGGAAGCCTAGCCATGTGCTGTCTAACCTGTTCTAGATAAGCCAAACTCGGGCCAATCCTCTTGATCACAGTGCACATGCGGCCAAGAGCAGCCACCTTCAGACACTTGCATCGATACAGCGAGTCACCATACTTCAATAACTTCACATAGTCCTTCGCAATCTTACCAATAAGATTCCTGGCAGTGTTGATTTGTCCAAGAGCAAGCTTGTAGTGGTCTTTGTTGTAGAGCACATGGAGGAGATCGCCATAGAACGGGTGAATATCATCAAGCCGAGGGAACTCATCAATAATGGTGGAGAGCTTATCATGAAAATTTTGCTGGGTATACTTCACTTTGCGCATATAGAATTGGCGAAGCCGTGAAATTGCATATCCTTTATGCACAACTGTTGGTGTCTGACGCTGGGTGCGAGAGAGGATGATGTCAACGAAATCCTTCCCATTTGGCACCACAGTAATCTTCTTGAAGTTATATTGCACCATCGTGCTCTGCCAGAGAGAGAAAAATTAAAATTGAAAATTAAAATAAAATAAAATAAAAACCCTGAATCAGAACTCTTCAAAACTGCTTAATTTTCTACGTGACCGCTCATAGAAAGATAATTCAAATCCCAACCAATTCTGGGTCAAAAAAACATGAATAAAGTTTGACAAAAAATTCAGACATTTGGTTGCAGGTTAGTCAGCAGAAACCAAATACAGCATATTAGTTAAACCAACAACTTGTTTGAATGATTCATGGTTCAAAATAAAATCAATGATTTAAACAGCATATGTCCAGCATTGCATGTATTCAATCAACCATATAATATAAATGGAAGAAAACTAACAGAGACTGAGACGGACGTACCTAGTGTTGGCGGCGGTGACCTAATTCGTGTCAGTTGCAATCAAATCAATTGCGTTGGCTGGCTAGTGGAGAGAGCTCCTATTCATGTCGATTGTGAGCGAGAGTCAGAGAAAAACAACTTAAAATGAGAGAGATGACATAGGAATACGATACCTGAGACTGAGAGCAGAAGCAACGCAGTGGTGGTGGCAGAGCTCACCTCACCGAGAACCGAAGAAGCATGTGGCCCAAGGGAAACGAGAGAGCCAACGGTGGGTGCAACTGTGCGGAGCGGAACACTTACTCCAGCCCTAATTTTATCCTTTTTGAGTTTTTTTTATTTTTAATCCTGATCTATTTTTTATCAAATAATAATAATAAAAAAAACTTAAATAAATTTTTTTTCCTTATAATATACTCGTTTGTTTATTTTAGTCCATGTAAAATTATTTTTTAAAAAGGTTTTTAAAATTCGTAAATGTCATTTAGTCTTTGCCATTAAAAATTATTACCAGTGACTAATGTGACAATGTAAGCAATAAATGCCATCTCACATTATTCTATATTAATATTTTATTTATAATTAAATTTTTTTTATCATGTAAATATGTTACTATTTTTCTTTTAGTCCATGCAAATTATAATTTTTTTATTTTAAGTCTCTATAATTTTTTTTTAATCTTTGCTTACATTTTTTACTGACATAACACTTGTTTGCTGATGTTAGCAGTTGTTTGTCACATCAGTCACCATTAATAATTTTTAACGATAAGAAATAAATGCAAAAAAATTACAAATTTCATAGACTTTTTTAAAAAAATAATTTTACATAGACTAAAAAAAAAAAAGTAAATCATGGAAGAAAAAGTACATTTAAGCCTAATAATAGCTAGAGATTGTACCGTGTATAAATATTTTTATCTTTGCAATCTTTTAAAATTTTTCAGTTTATAATATTATTTTATTATTTATTTATTATTATAACAATAATTTCACCCTAAAAAACAATAATTTATTATTGTTTTATAATATTTTTATTATTTTATTATTATAGTTATTTTTTCTTAAGATTACAATATTAATTTACTATTATTTTTTAATTTTTATACTTTATTCGTAGTATTGTTCATATTCATGATTATTTTTATTTTTATTTACTTTAAATTGTTAGTTATTTTTATATTATAAATATTAATAAAACTTTTATTGTCATTTTAAATATGTTTGTGATGTTTTATTTATTTATTATAATATTATTTACTATTATTCAAGGATAACTATTTTTCTATTGTAGATAATTTAAATTTTAAGATTATTTTATTCTTTTTTTTAATCTTGGTTCTCTTTATTTTCTGTGTCACTTAATCCATGAAGCAGACATGCTCATTTGTTGAAGATGGATTTTATTGGAAATCTTTTTTCTAATATATGGTCCATTTTTAAATAAAATATTTTCATTATCATATTAAGATATGCAAATATCAAGTAACTGTTCTTATTACAAGTAACTGTGATATGCAAATATTCTAAAAAAAAATATTTGTTGCACATCTGTTGAGATTCTGTGATGGCCAGAACTCTATAAAAAGAATGTGTTGCTATTTCTTTGGATCATCTAACCTGCTTCTCTTTCAGTATACAAAACCATCGAGTACGAGATAGTGAGGATTTGGAAAAACAAATTAGAATACGGGTTACGTTCTTGGCGACACTGAACTAAGGAGTGAAGGAATCAAATAACAATGGCTAGAGGTTAGTATTCTCATCTATAATGTTTCTGCCTAAAGTTTTGATTTAATGTATTTCTTGGTTATTAACATGTTTAGATCGCTTTATATTCTTACAACTCTCTCACAAATGAATGGCACTCAGTCACTCACTCTTTGTCCATTCACATTTCACTCACCTCACACCAAACACAAGCACATGCGATATATATGCTCACTATACTCCTCACACATTCGGGCATACAGGCTCTAGTCATCTTTATGTATAATGTCTTCTCTTAAAATCCATATAATAACTTGCACACTAACCCACACACATTCACCATCATCAGCACATAGAGTATCCAGGATCAAATGACAGGTATAGTTCTCAATCCTCCATTCCTGCATGCTAGATTTGTCTATCTTTACTCTCTGTAAATATATTCTTACTTTCGGTTCACAAGCTTTCTTCTATTTTTAATCATGTAATCAAATGCAAAATATATATACACAAAAAACAAAACCAAAATAAATAAAATCCTGAAATTTATACTGAATTAAATTATAATCTCAAACCCAAAGGATTGACGCAGTGGTATAAGGCCCCACTGCGTTCATATGAGGGAGAACAATCTATTTAACGGGAGAACTTATGTTCGATTCCCTCCGTATGCAAAATTTCCTTGGGCCAGCAGCAGCCATGCACTGTGAGCGGGAGACACCCGTGGTTTTTGACACAGGACAAAAAAAATTATAATCTCAATATTTATGGAAATTAATTCTATATTAAAGAGTATCAAGAAGATACTTTGTAAATTTTAAAAATCATGACGTGCAAACTGGTTATATAATTGCTAGTGTTATCACTTATCATGGCATACATTTTAACCTCGTTGTCACCATTATATATATATATATATATATATATATATATATATATGGACTTGGATCCTCTGCAATGAAAATTCACTGTAGAGAGTGCAGTGTAATATCACACCACACACTTTTTCTATTTTATTTTTTATCAATATTTTATTTAATTAATAGTGAAAAATATGTGGTTAAATGTTACACTATACTCCCTGTAGTGAATTTTTCACTGCAGAAGATCCAAACCTATATATATATATATATATATATATATATATATATATATATATATATATGTGTGTGTGTGTGTGTATGTGTGTGTGTGTGTGTGTGTGTGTGTGTGTGTGTATATATGTATTTATGTATAAAGTCACATGTACATATATATTTGTTTTTTTATTTATAAGAATCGAAGTTATCAAGAAATTTACAATAATTCACGTGCTCGTTTAACTAACTAAGTTAGACTCTTTTGGTACATGCACATAGGGGTTGAGATTTTTAAAAAATGCCTTGTATTAGTTATAATTAATAAGAAGTGAGGAATGAAATTACCAACTTTTTTTCAAAAAAAAAATTGGGTATCATTTTTTTTTTATTTTTTTATAGGTTCAGTTCAAATTGAATTGTTGATTAAATTAAAAATGGTAAAATGAGTTTGGCCTATTGAGCTGATTTGATTAATTTGTTAAATAGGTTTGGTTGAATTGGAATTTTTAATTTATTCTCAAAACAAGTTCAACCTAACCCAACATGTTATGTTTTGTGTGTGTGTGTGTGTGTTGGGATAGGTTGAGTTACGTCAACTTGTTGAATTGACTTTCTTTTTTTAATCTTTTATTTATTGTAATCTAACAAAATGTATTTGTATATTTATTACTGTTAATGAACTAAATTATTATTGGGTTTAGTCTTTTAAGGTCATTGATAGATGAACTTAATGTTTCAAGTATTTTAATATTTTCTGTAAAAAGAAGTATTTGAATATTTTAATGGGCTAATTAATAATTATTATGATTAATATGGATGATTTATGTTTTTTTTTATTTTTTATTCATTTGATAGGTCAATCCAAAGTCATTTTTTATAACTCATATTTATTTATTTATTTTAAAAAATATGGCAAGTCAATCGAACCTAATCCACAATCTACCTAAGATTGAATTGAATTGAGAATTTTAATCCACTTTCGATATAAGTTTAATTCTAATCCAACTTATTTTTAGCAACTTAAAAATAGGTTGAATTAGATTGATCCTTATGTTTAGACACTCCTAATTAAATTAAACTAATTCTTACTCAACCACAACAGCATGAGGGTTACATCGGTCTTCTCCTAAGAATTCACTTTAACGTATCCTTGATAGAAACAGAGAAAATAGAGGGAGAATAAATAGGTAGAAAATAAGTGGAGAAAAAAGAAATAGATTAAAAAAAATAGAGTGAAAATAAAGGTTCTTTGATTAAAGAAAAATAAAAAAGTAATAAAGTAAAAATTAAATTTAAGGTTGTTTGGTTTAAAAGAAAGAAAAGAAAAAAAAATAAAAGTATTTTTAAAAATACCATTTTATTCTTACTAGATAGTACCCGTGCGATGCACAGGTTTATTGAGGAAAGAATAAATTTTTTGTATGTATAAAGTATGTTGACAATATTGTTAATTTTTTATATTACTTAAAAAAATCTAAAACTAATTCAAATTTCCGCAATAAGGAACTTATTCATTAATAAAAATAATAAAAGATAATTAGACGTGTTTATTTTATAATACAACTCATTTAAAAAATAAATAAATTGTTATACAACTATAAATTTAAATTTCACAATACCACTTTCTTGAAGTAATTTTTTTTATATATAGACAAATAAAACTATAAAACAAAAATAAGATGAAAATAATAAGAAAATTAATTTTAACTAAAAGAACTCACATATTGTTCTGTTAAAATATTTTTTATGGAGTTCATTAATTTAACATCCTACAAAATATTGGAAACAAAATTAAGCGAATGATTAGTAGTAAGTAGTAGTAGTAGTAGAAAAACAAAGGAGAAAACATAATAAAGAAGCAAAACACTGCAATTCCATCAAACCACCACCATGGTTCTATCATGAACGCCACAAAAGGTTCACAATAAGTTAATATCAACACTTACAACCAAAGACCAAACAGTAAGCCTAAGGAAAAAGAACAAAGGAGAAAACATAATAAAAAAACACTGCAACTCCATCAAACCACCACCATGGCTCTGTCATGAATGCCACTTGAAAATTACAACAATTGTCTCTGCAAGTATCCCATAACCCATTGCAGAAAATCCACCATCATCAACTCCTAGTCTCATTGCTTTTATAACCATATTAATTAATTACAGAAAGTAATCATATAATTATATTGATATTGATATTTGATATAATTATAATACTAATTTAATTGTCTAAATCAATTAATAGCAATATTTATTTATCACTTATGAAATATAAACATATTGTAATATTAAGGAAATATTTTTTTACAAAATTTTGATTACCATTTAATTGTAATCAATCATATTATTATTAATTGCAATCAACAAATCAAATATTAAATAATAATAATAATAATAATAATAATAATAATAATAATAATAATAATAATATTAAAATTGAATTAAAACTACTGTATTAAAATATCAAAATATATATTATGTGTTGTTTTGGCAGGCAAAAAAACACGAACAGAAAACTTCCTGATGCGTGCTAGGCACTGTCCTTAAGGAATTATCCACGGTATCCCACGCAATTCCCCCAGGATTCAATAGGAACCTCTCAAACAAGCCGAGGCACCAGAACTAGCAAGAAAACAAAATTTGAACCCAGGAGCAGAGAGAGAAGAGTGAAAAATCGTTGTGTAAACTGAATCAGAAAAACATGTATATATATAGAGCTTATCTTCAGAAAGTTTGGGGAGCAAACAAAACGTTAAAATAATTAAAACGTAATCTAAAACAATTAAACCGTAATTAAATAAAAATAGTAAAATAATTAACAGAATAAATATAAACGTTGGTAACTGAAAATCAATAAAAATGAAATTGATGACTAAATAAAAACCGTCATATTAAAACAAGGATCTTCAGATAAGCTTTGAATTTAAATTTAAATTCAAAATAATTTCAAAAAGAAATTTTATTAAATATCAATGTAAAAACTGTACAAGGCCCCATTCTCGCATGCGCAGGGGGGGCAAATCGACGGATTTGCACTACAAGGCTTAAGCTCATGTGCGTGAGACTTCCACCTCTTACTAGCCACTTTGAAAGTCTTTAACACAAAAGGATAGTGAGGCAAGGCTATTCTAGGCAATGTGGGACTTTGCTTTTTGTAATACCCTTCAAAAGCTTCAAAAACCAACAATCCCCCACATATTACAAAAGGCAAAATAAAACATTTAAAGAAAGAAGAAAAAAATTCCTGGGTTCTCTTATGAGATGTAAATCGTCGAATCTAGTGTAGCAAGTTATTGAACCAGACCTAGACTAATAAGACATGACACATAGTGTAGTAGGTGTAGCAAGCTATTGAACCTAAAACACTTGGCATGTGCTAGCGGTCTACTAATCACAATACACCCCCACAATTCCTGCCGTTATCGCTGTGTCGCGCTACCAGGCCATGCGCCCGTCCGGTATTCATGAGTGCTCTAAAGATCTTGCCAGGATCTCATACAAGCAGCCCCACTTGACACTCATATAGGTGATTTCATCAAGTGTATGCTGCAAATCATACACCACCCATAAGGGACATAAAATTCATTAAAAACTTTATAAGTTGTTAAGCTTCCATATAAAGCTTAACTATAAAGCTTATCCTCTCATTAATGCAGCATATAGCACTTTCTCACACCATAGGAAGGGACTAAAAGTTGAAAAATTGATTAAAATAAATTTTAGTGCTAGCAGAACTAACAAATGACTTGTTTTTCCCATTGAACCTTCTTCATGGGATCTCCAATCACAAAGGTTAGGTTACCATCATTGTTTGTTTTCAAGTGGCTTAAGTCCCATTCCCCTCGATGTTTCTAATATCATGTTCCTCCCCAGGGGTTTTGTTAGAGGATCTGCTAGATTTCCTTCTGACTTCACATAATCTATGGAAATTGTTCCATCCTTTAGCAGCTACTTTACCACATTATGTCTCAATTGTATATGTCTATTTTTCCCGTTGAAAGTTTTATTTTTAGCTACAACTATTGCTGATTGGGAATCACAATGCATAGACACTGATGGGGTTGGTTTCATTCCCAAAGGAATGTTAGCCAAGAAGTTTTTCAACCACTCAGCCTTACTACCAGCCATTTCTAAAGCAATAAACTCTGACTCCATTGTTGATCTAGCTATAATAGTTTGTCTGGCTGATCTCCATGCAACTGCACCCAATGGTTCTGATTAGGACTATGAGTGTATCTACTCAATCTACCTATTGCATATGCAATATCAGGTCTAGAGAAATTCATTAAGTGCAGTAAGCTCCCAATGATTTGGGCATATTGAGTTTGAGCAATTGATTCTCCTCTATTTTTCTTCAATTGAGAGTTAACATCATAAGGGTACTCACTGACTTAGAGTCATAATAATCAAACTTTCTAAGAAGTTTCTCAACATAATGTCCTTGAGATAGTAATATACTATCTCCCTTCCTTATGATTTTAACTCCCAAAATTACACTTACTTCACCCATGTATTTCATATAAAATTTAGATGCCAAAAATGATTTAGTTCTCAAAACTATATCATTGCATGTACCAAAAATTAGCATGTCATCCACATACAAGCATATAATGACACAATCACCATTCTTAGATTTTGTGTGCACGCATCTAGCAACATCACTAGTAGAAAAGCCATCATCAAGTAAAGTCTCATTAAACTTTTGATGCCACTGTTTTGGTGCCTGTTTTAAACAGTATAGGGATTTCAAAAGTTTGCACACTTTGTTTTCATGACCAGAAACCACACACCCTTCAGGTTTAGTCATATATATCTCTTCCTCTAGATCACCATTCAAGAAAGCTGTCTTCACATCCATTTGGTGAATGACTAACTTATGAATGGTTGCTAAAGATATCAAAACTCTGATAAAGGAAATCCTTGTAACAGGCGCAAAGGTATCAAAGTAATCTATGTTTTCCTTTTGAGTAAACCCTTTAGCTACCAATCTAGCCTTATACTTGTCTATTGATCCACCAGGGTTATACTTTTTTCTTAAAGATCCACTTGCACCCAATTGGTTTTGCTCCTTTAGGTAAATCTACTAAAGCCCAAGTATTATTTTTCTTGATAGAATCAATTTCAATCTTAATAGCCTGTTCCCAAAGGTTTGCATATGAAGAACTAATAGCTTCTGAATAACTCAAAGGATCATCCTCAACAAGATATGTATAGAACTCATCTCCAAAAGATTTTTCTTTCCTTTGTCTTTTACTCCTCCTCAAGTCCTCACACCTAGGTTCACTACAGGTTACAACAGGTTGATCAAAACTAGTACTGGCACTAGAACTAGCACTAGACCTTAAAGGGAATCTGTCCTCAAAGAATTCAGCATTCTTAGTTTCTATGATGGTATTGCAATCAAGCACATTACTCTTAAGGACAAGAAACCTATAGGCAGCACTATGTTCCGCATAACCAATAAACATGCAATCAGAGGTCTTAGGTCCTATTTTCCTTTTCTTAGGATCAGGTAACATCACTTTAGCTAGGCACCCCCACACTCAAATATTTTTGAGGTTTGGTGAATAGCCTTTCCATAACTCATAGGGTGTCATCCCTGTTTTCTTATGTGGGATCCTATTTTGTAAAAAACAAGCCGTCAAAAGGGCTTCTCCCCAAAGGTGATCAGGTGCAGAAGACCAAGGCATTCATCATCTCTTTAAGGGTTCTGTTTTTCCTCTTAGCTATTCCATTTGACTCAGGTGAATATGGTGGGGTTACTTCATGGATAATACCTTCCTTTTCACAAAAGTCATTAAACAAAGTGTACTCACCACCCCTATCGTATCTTATTCTCTTGATTTTTCTGTTTAATTGATTTTCCACTTCAGCTTTATAAGATAAAAACATGTTAAACGCTTCATCTTTATGCCTGATCAAATACGCTTTAGCGTATCTAGAGAAATCACCTATAAAGGTTATAAAATAAGTCTTACCTCCTCTAGACATAGTTTGTTTCAAATCAGCAAGATTAGAATGAATTAAGCCAAGCAATACAGATTCACGTTGTACAAAAGGACAAGGTGTTTTAGTTAATTTTGATTCAACACATATATCACAGTTTTTAGTTTATTTATTATGCATGTTAATAAAGCCTAGTTGTTGCAACTTTAAAACATAAGAGGAATTCATATGTCGTAATCTAGCATGCCACATATCATAGGAATCACCCATATAAGCAGAAGTAAATGCATTTTCATTCATAACTTCAGAAAGATTGAGTACAAAAAGGCCTTGATCACAGTACCCCTTTCCCACAAACACATTATTCTTAGTCATGACAATTTTGTCAGACTCAAAAGACACCTTCACCCCAACCTTTCCCAAAAGTGCTATAGAAACCAAATTGACTCTGATGGAGGGAACATGTAGCATATCATTTAAAGCAGTGTCTTCCCAGATGTGAGCTTCAGAAGAACTTTTCCCTTTCCTAGAACTGGAGTAGTCATAGAATCACCAAGATAAACTTGTTCTTCTCCATCCCCCATAGCAGTGTAGGAGGTAAAAGCATTTCTGTCAGCATAGATATGCCTGGTAGCCCCAGAGTCTACCACCCATTTGCTCACATTGGTGACAACATTCACTTGAGAAATGACCGCAACAATTATGTCATCTCCTTCAGCCAGGTTGACCTTAGGCTTAGGAGGATTGTCATTTCTCACCACTCGATACCTACACTGTGGTGCATGATGTCTTGGCTTCCCACAAATAAAACAATTTCCCTTTTTCTTGAAGGTGGCGTTGGAAGCAGAAGCACATGGGATATTATTTTTGTTCTTGTTCTTGTTATTGTGATCAGCTTTGTGACCGTACCTTTTCTGAAACAGTTTGTCTTGCACCATGTTCGCTTTAGCAGATAAAGCTTTGGCCTTTACAGCCGCGCATTCCTTCCTGTTGGTATCTTCAATGATGATGTGTGTGATAAGGTCTGACAGGGACATTTGTTTGTGCCTATGCTTCATCTGTTGCTTGAAATCAGTCCAGGATTCAGGCAGTTTCTCGATGAGGAGTTCGGAAACAAATTTGTCAGGAAGGGTGATGTTTTCGGCCTTAATGTCTTTAAGCAGCTTGTGGTATTCGTTGATTTGAACCTTGATGTCTTTGTCCTATTTCATTGTCCAACGATAATAGTTTCCAATGATGAACCTTTGTCTAACAACATCCTCAGTAGTGTATTTTAGAACGAGAGAGTCCCAAATTTCCTTTACTTCCTTGTAGGAACAATACACATCGAACAAATCGTTAGACAATGCACTAAGCAAGGTGTGACGACATACCTTATTGGCTTGGTTCCATTCGTCAATCTTTTTGGCAGTAGCAGTAGCGTCTGGTTTGGGAGTAGTAAGAGCGAAACCAACTCCATGCATGTCGAGCAGAGTGTTGACACGTTCCTGCCAACGACAAAAATTTTGTCCAACAAAGTCTTTGATTTTGGATACGTCTGGGAGTGGCTTGGCGAACGTGGCAGTGGGAGGGACAACATCGACATTCATGTCTTCAGCCATGATAACTCGTTAAGATTATTGTTCCGGCAGGCAAAAAACATGAATAGAAAACTTCCTAATGTGTGCTAGGCACTGTCCTTAAGGAATTATCTGCGGTATCCCACATAATTCCCCCAGGATTCAACAGGAACCTCTCAGACGAGCTGAGGCACCAGAACTAGCAAGAAAACAAAATTTGAACCCAGGAGCAGAGAGAGAAGAGTGAAAAATCGTTGTGTAAACTGACTTAAAAAAACATGTATATATATATAGAGCTTCTCTTCAGAACGTTTTGGGAGAAAACAAAACGTTAAAATAATTAAAACGTAATCTAAAACAATTAAACCGTGATTAAATAAAAACGGTAAAATAATTAACAGAATAAATATAAACGTTGGTAACTGAAAATCAATAAAAACGGAATTGATGACTAAATAAAAACCGTCACATTAAAACAAGGATCTTCAAATAAGCTTTGAATTTAAATTTAAATTCAAAATAATCTCAAAAAGAAATTTTATTAAATATCAATGTCAAAACTGTACAAGGCTCCATTCTCGCATGCGCAGGGGGGGCAAATCAATAGATTTGCACTACAAGGCTCAAGCTCATGTGTGCGAGACTTCCACCTCTTACTAGCCACTTTGAAAGCCTTTAAAACAAAAGGATATATAAACTAGTGAGACAAAGCTATTCTAGGCAATGTGGGACTTTGCTTTTTGTAATACCTTTCAAAAGCTTCAAAAACCAACATTATGCAGGTTATGAAACATTCAAAATATAATTTTAAAATTTCTATTTAAATCTGGAAAGAAAATTAATATGTTAAATGTCTTACAAATATTAAGATTGTGATTGCGCTAATCAATAATTAATTAATTGATTATATTGATACTAAAATTAATGCAGGTTATGAAACATTCAAAATGTAATTTTAAAATTTCTATTTAAATATGTAAAGAAAATTAATATGTTAAATATCTTACAAATATTAAGATTATGATTGTGCTAATCAATAATTAAGTAATTGATTATATTGATACTAAAATTAATGCAGGTTATGAAACAATCAAAATATAATTTTAAAATTTCTATTTAAATCTGGAAAGAAAATTAATAATATATTAAATGTCTAACAATATTAAGATTGTGATTGTGCTAATCAATAATTAATTAATTGATTATATTGATACTAAAATTAGAAATGTCACCAGAATGTGACACGTGGACAACCAGTCCTAGTCAGCAACTGTATTTTATATAATATATAGATAGATAGATAAATATAGATAGATAGATAGATAGATAGATTCTAGGTATTTCTTTTTTCGTTTTTTAGCAGAACCCCATAAAATAGATTATGCATATATGTTTAGATAAGAATACCATTTTATTCTTATTCTTATTCTACCATTTTTCGTTTAGATATCTAGCTTGAAAGTTATTAAAATGCTAGGGCTAAAAGAAAAGCAGCAACAAGTATGCATGCCCAACAGGTAGATGAATCCAATAACTAAACAAACAAAGCATAAAGAAAAAATTCAACGAGATAGGATAGGGGTAACTACTTATCTTCACTAAGGATCATTTTACCAATCTTAAAAGAAGCATAGGCATCAATGCACGCATATTCAACTTAAGCTTGAGTTAGCTCCTCTGATTTCCATTCACTGGTACACATGACCTTTGACTTCTCCATATCAAGACCCACCAACTCCTTTGCCAAATATTTCAGTGCTCCAGAAGAAATTCGATCAGGCCATTTCTTCTTTGCTAAGAGAGACACTTCTATGCCCTTATTGCACTCCAACCCATAATCATTCTTAAGCATCCTAATATCATTCATCACTCCAACTCCAACAAATTCAAAGTTAGAGTCCATCAAAAAGCTCCTTAGGGACTGGATAATATTGTTCATTCGGAACAACTGAATGATTAGGCACTTGTTCTCATTACACAGTTGCAAAATAATTGCAACTTTCATCTTGGGCTTCTCAGCAGGCATCCATTCAGTGGTCAATCCAACTACTATTTGCTTTCCAACATATGTTGATGAAACAAGTTGAATCCATTCCTCTATTGATCATTTAATTTTGTTCTTTAATTTTTCCCGTACCTAGCTTAATGAAAGTAATTCTTATAAATTGGATGTAATAGGGTGTATCAATGAATCCCTTTCAGGATACAATAGGGTTTCTGGACATGATTTGCACAACCACATCATATCATATCGTTAACAATAGTTTATAAATTAATAGCTTCCTTATTCCTCTCTACGCATAACGGAATAAAGGAAATGATTTAGATATAAAAAATCTGATGATTTCTATGTTCTTTTTTTTTTCATGTAGATTGATTTTATTTATAGATCATCTCATATTTTTTTGTGAAGAGATTTAACCATTTATAAAATAATAGTTTCCTTAATTCTCTTTACGCATAAGGGAATAAAGAAAATGATTTAGATACAAAGAATCTGGTGATTTCTATGTTCCTATTTTTTTTTTTTTTTTTTGCATGTAGATTAGTTTTATTTATAGACCATTTCATGTTTTTTTGGTGAAGAGATTTAACCTTTTAAATAGACACATCTTATAATCCTTGGTGAAAGTTACATCTTATAACCCTTGTGAAAAGTCACAACTCATGACTTTTAGCGAAGAGTCACATCTCATGCCTTTTGATATTCATACTTACACATTAATAATTTCATGAAAGGATACAACCTTTCATTAATTTTGAAAATCTCTCACACATGTATCATAATGAAGAACTATTAAGTTTTAACTTGTAAAGTATTAAATTTTAAAATGAATTTATTTTTAAATCTTTTATGTCATATAAAATAAAGAGTGGTAGATTATTACCTTTTCAAGCAATATTGCCCCGTGACAAGTCATTTAATTGCCTTATCTGTTTTTGGTACATTTTTTTTGTACAATTTAATTGCCTTATATGTGGCTTTTAAATGGTAAAAAAAAATATAAATTAATGACCCTTTTTGCTTATGCCTCCAAATTAAGGTTCACCACGATCATTCTGTTCATATTCCTTAAACCCAAATTATCTTGTGTATAACGAAGGTTTCAAGTGGAAAATGGCCATGGCTGCAAGTATTAACAACCCAACTGTGTTCTTTGACCCAACAACTTCTAAGTATTTGGTGTCCTACGATGGACTAACCATTGAAGCAATAGTCACTGACAAAGCAAGCATAGTAGAGGAATGGATTCAAGCTGTTTCATCAACATATACCGGTAAACAAAGAGTAGTTGGGTTAGACACTGAGTGGATGCGTGCACAAAAACCCAAGATATCGATGAAAGTTGCAATTTTGCAATTGTGTATTGAGAACAAGTGCCTAATCATTCAATTGTTCCATATGGACAATATTCCCCAGTCCCTAAGGAGCTTTTTGATGGACTCTAACTTTGAGTTTGTTGGAGTTGGAGTGATGAACGATCTTAGAATGCTTAAGAATGATTATGGGTTGGAGTCCAATAAGGGCATAGATGTGGCTCCCTTGGCAAAGGAAAAATGGCCTCATCGGATTTCTTCTGGAGCACTTAAATATCTGGCAAAGGAGTTGGTAGGTCTTAATATGGAGAAATCAAAGGCTATATGTACAAGCGAATGGAAATCAAAGGAGCTAACCCATGCACAAGTTGAATATGCGTGCATTGATGCCTATGCTTCTTTTAAGATCGGTAAAATGATCCTTAATGAAGATTAATAGTTACTTCTATCCCATCTGATTGTTTTTTTTTCTTTATGCTTTGTTTGCTTAGTTATTGGATTTGTCTACCCGTTCTTAGGCATATATGTTGCTGCTTTTATTCCTTTTTACCTTAGCATTTTAATAAACAAATATTGATGTACTATCATTAATGGTTTTAGTTTTAGCCAAGTTGTTGGCTGTTCCACATCTGACGAGTCGGTTTCCTTTTTTTTTAAATGTGTTTTATAGTATTCAGTTTTTGCCATTGATCAAAGCACAAATACAGTTAATTTTCTTTTAACAAATGTTAGTCTTGATAAAGACTAGAAATAGCTTCTTCGTTAATTTATTTTAAAAAAAAATGCTTCTTCGTTAATCTCATTAAAGAATGAATGTAACACGAACATTTTGAAAATAATTAATACTTTTATAATTTAAAAAAGTACATAAAAATAAATATTAAATAGTACTAATATTATGTCTCAAAAAATAAAATACAATAAAATATATTTTAAAAATG
Organism: Pueraria montana var. lobata; assembly: GCA_026413185.1. Taxonomy (NCBI): domain Eukaryota; kingdom Viridiplantae; phylum Streptophyta; class Magnoliopsida; order Fabales; family Fabaceae; genus Pueraria; species Pueraria montana. The sequence goes on along the minus strand of CM048652.1, from coordinate 26,774,887 downwards.
AAAATTTAAATTTATAACATAAAAATTCATACACATAATGTACGTCATTAAAAATAAAAATAATTACAGATTTATTATTTTCTCATTCTTTCTTTAACTCTATTTGGGTGGAAATAATCTATCTACTATATCTATCTAATATACATAATTAAGAATAAAAATAATGTTTTTACCTTTCTTTTTACATTTTTTTTCCATTTTTATGTTTTTCTTTCTTTCTTTCTTTCTTTTACATTTTTTTCTTTCTCTTTTATTTTTACGTTTCTTTCTTTCTTTTTTATTCTTTTTCAGTTTTTTCTTTTTAAGTTTTTGCTTTCTAATTTCTTTTTACGTTTTTTTTCCTTTTTTTCTTTTTATGTTTTTTCTTTTTTTTCTTTTTACGTTTTTTCTTTCTTTCTTTTTAAGTATTTTTTATTTTTATGTTTCTTTCTTTCTTTTTTATTTTTTCTATCTTTTTCCTTCTTTGTATTTACAATTTTTTTACTATCATTATATTATTATTATACTATGATTATAAATAATATATAATATTATAAAAAAGTTATTATAAATATAACAATCAATATTTATTCTATGTAATACTTGTATTACGATTTTTATTTTTGAAATTATATTTATAACTGATTTACTAAATACATTTTATTATTCATCACAAATTTATATATGATCATTTTTTATTATATATTATTTTAAAATATTTTTTTATACCAATAAATATATTCTTTCTTCACTAACATCAAAAAAAATATTTTAAAATTGTTTTGTACATTATATAAATATATCTCACTAATATAATTTTTTAATTTTTATATTGAAAATATAATTGTTGTTTATATACACTAAGAAATATAATATTTCCCCCTACTAGAATTTAACTCATGTTATGCATGAGATATATGTTTGATTATGCACTCACATATATTTCTTATTTTATTTAAAATAATTATAAAATATTTATCTATCTAATATAAGAAAACAAACCCCTACTGTCTCATGTGTCAATTTGTTAACAAGTGTTTTTCCCTCTTAATCTTTCCTTTTTTTTTTCTTTTCTCAATCTTTTCTCTTTCTTCCTTTTCAGTTTTTTCTTTTTTCATTTTTTCATTTTCTTTTTCTTTTTATGTTTTTCCTTTCTTTTTCCTTTTTTATGTTTTTTCTCTTTTTACATTTTTTCTTTCTTTCTTTTTTTTTATGTTTTTTCTTTTTCTATTTTTTTTCCTTCTTTGTAAATTCTTACTTCTTCTTTTCTATTTATAACAAAAGTTTTGACTTAGGGTACTGAGTCTAGCACAAGCGTGCTTAGGCTAGCATAATTGTGCTAAAAGTGTGACAAATTCAAAATTCAAACTTAGCACGACTGTGCTGAGCTTTAGCACGGTCGTGCTACCTAACAAAGGGGGTTCTGAGGGGGCATCATAGGCGTGCTCACTTTTGAGTGAAGTCTTCTTAATCTTGAAGCACGACCTTATAAGTATGGACATAGCTGTGCTCGACTTAAAGGCGGAGCTATGTGAATTGCAACACAACCATTCTAAGATTGACATGATCATGCTCCTCAGTTGGTCAAACTTTTTGAATCGTGGGCCTGAGCACGACTGTGCTAGTTGACAAGAGCTAATTTTAATGTTTTAAAACACAAACCAGTCATTGACCTGGTCATGGCACTAGGTCATTAGGTTAATGGTCGAACTAATGGATAACTTATTAAACCGCAAGAACCAGTATATATTATTTTTTAAAAATTTCATTATAATATATTCATTATAAATACATTCACTATTATAGTTTGGTTTAGTGGTAGCAAGTAATATATTAACCATCAAGTTTTGGGTTCAAGAAAACCCTTTATAGCCAATTTTAGTTTTAATTTTTAATAACTATTCCAATGTAAGTGACGTGAGCCTATTGATAAAAAAAGAAAAGAAAAGAAAAGAAAAAGTAACTTGTAAGTGACGTGGGCCTTTTGATAAAAAAAAAAAAAGTAATCTGAGCCAAATTTGAATAACAATATAAGTAGGTGACGAGTCAAATTTCAAATGGCTGAAGATGTACACATAGAATAGTGTGCAACGTAGTGCAATGTATAGGTCTATATATGTATAGGCGTGCAGCGCTATAGTATACAAACATTGAAGATTGAACAGTGTACAATAAGAAAGTGAATTTTAAGATGAAAAAATAGGTTAAACCAATGATTGGGTCTACCAGTTTTGACTGGTTTAGTACTGAGTTTACCAGTTTAAAAACATTTTCGATCTAATTAGTTGACTGAACCGACTACCAGTATGGTTTCTGGTTGAACCGGTCGAATCAACCGGTCCAGTTCAAGTTTTAAAACTATGATTATTTTTTCTTGAAATTATGCATGTCTACTTGGTTCCATCTTTTTCTTATCAGCTTCAATTCCCTGAACAACTTGGATGAAGAAGTGAGTTTTGTCAACAAAATATAAGGAAAATTAAGCATTTTATGTCAAAAACTCTCTTCCTAACACACCAAAAATATGGTTTATCAATATGTGATGCTTATTTATAAACAAACTATGTATGTGATTATAGAACGTAAATAAATTATATGCATGCATTCATGAGTGATCATGGCACATTAGAGAGCATATTATGCATTATATTGAAACCATGCACCCATGCATGAATACATGTGATACTTGATAATGCCAACCTATAGAGTTAATGTTTTATGAAAGTACAAATGTCAACCTAAAGGATTGATGCTATATGAAAGTGCAAATGCCAACCTAAAGGGTTGATCTTTTATGAAAGCACAAGTAATAACCCTTATGGTTGAGTTTTTTGAAAATGCATAAGATATTATATGAATGTGTTACTTATCTCTATATGTGATATTATGAAAGTCAATGATCTATTAGGCCCTACCTATTCAATGTCCATGATGATTTAAAATTCATGACCTGAGAAGGTTGTCCTTGGTTGGGCTTCTACGCTCTTGCTTCACTCCAAAAGGGTTTGTGAGGTATCATCTAATTGCATATGCATGATAGTGGAACCCTACAAATTGGATGTGGAGGGCATGACAACAACATTTTTCGAAATAATGGCTTTCCCCAAAATGACAGTGCTTTTGTGATAATGACATCTTCATTTTTGCTTCAACCATACTTTTGTACTTTTCCATTCAACATATAGGCAAACCTTGGTCAACAATTGATAGGATTTGGGTTAAAACACTTTCCTTATTTTTTTTTTTTCCATCGTGCCTTTCCTTCTCAATAATGAGACCATTAAATCTATTTGATTGATTATTGGATATTATTCCTTTTTTTTTTCCAACTCCTTTTTTGTTGATTGTGATCTTTTTTTTTACTAACGATCATCCATTCATTGTTCATATCCTCCTCCACATTTTTATCACCTATTATTAATATTTTCCTAATTTTGCCCTAAAATAGCTATATCGTTTCTTGGATTAGTGCCACTAGTTATGGCTCCATTTGCAACACTAGAGAGTGGGTATGACATTTTCCAAATGACCACAATGCATAAATGATGTGCAAACTCTTGTACTTCACCTTAAACCAATGTTTGTTCAACCACAGCTTGCCAACAATTGGTTGATTAAGATCAATTTTAACATATATCCTTGTAAATCTCTCTCATTTCACCTTAAGAGTATTCTTAACTATTTTAATTGCCCCCCTAACTGCTGAAGTCATGGTCAAAAATAAACTTTCATCATAAGAAACTAAATCAAGTCCTGCAAAACAAATTCACACCAACATTTATTCCACCTTTACTTTTGGGGAAACAAGGTTTGAGCTCTAATTCATAAACCTCCAAGTAATGATCAAACATCATGTATGAACCATCAAAAGTAACTTTTTCTTTATATTCAGGAAAAATAAACTTCACCATAAATAAACCATTATCCACCTCTATAATGTCAAAACCACTATTAAGTTGTCATATTTTATGCAACATTTCCTTCGTAATGTTGTAACACATTTCTCCCCCAGCAGTTTGACAAGAGCATTCTACCATGGACTACACAACTCCTTGAAAATACTTTCATCATGATAGACTTTAGGAAGTATGTTACCATTCTCATGTCCCATTTACACCTGGTTCTGTTAGGTCAAATCCATTGTTTCTCTCACAGGAAAAGCCTTTTTGTTGCCTAATTAATTCTTTATTTCGAAAGGATATGATTTCCTTTCTTGTATGGTGGCCTGAAGTAATTCCTCCATCTAATGGCGTATTCAGTGTTAGTTGCATTGATGATGTTGTAGCAGAGAAAGCATAACAATCCATTTACAATTAGATAGCCTTTAATAATGATAGTTGATTTGATACATTGAGATGTATATCATATTATTATCATGGCTTAAATATGTTTTTAGTCCCTCAAATTTTGATTTTTTTTTTGTCCTTCAAATTCAAAACTGCTTTTTTTGGTCCCTCAAACTTGAAAAATACTCTTTTCAGTCCTTTTCCCATATGCCAATAGCATGTGCCAAACAGGGACTTACAAATTTTGAATTTAAATTTTAAAATGTGATTTCTAGCTGTTAAAAACCACCAGAATCATTTAAATGAAAAAAAAAGATTTTCTACTTAAACTTCCAAAATCCCTGAAAAAGGAAAATTATGCTTGAACACCCGCACAGTACCAACACCTTTCCAACACCCTTTTTTTATATTAATTTTTGCTTACTGAGTCATTAAGTAGGTCCTACAGAGAATTCTATTAAAAATAATATATAAAAAAAACCTAAATTTCACTAAAAAAATAGAGGGAACAACGAGAGAAGAAACAAAGAAGGAGCGGGAAAGAGAAACATATGGAGAAGGAAGGAGAAATGGGAGACTTGAATGAAAGGGAAGGGGAGAACGAAGAGGGGCATCAAAGAAGAATAACATGTTTGTAACTTGAGGAAAACTTCTTTTCAGAACCATGAAAGTGCCACGACTTCATGCCGGAAACCCGTTCTCTAAAGCACCACTCCATGAAAAGGTCACGACTTCGCGCCGAAAATTCGCTCTTTGAAGCACTCCACGAAAGGGTCACCAATTTGCACCAAAAATCTGCTTTATGAAGCACTCCATGAACGGGTCACGACTCCGCATCGGAAATCCGCTCTTAAGGTCTCAATTCGTTCTCTTTCTTTGATTCAACGTGGGATTTCATTAAGTTGTTCTATATGGGTGACTTTTATTTTGTTGGGTTACGAATGAGAAGTTGAGATTTTTTTTATATTTTACTTTAAGTTATTGTCTTTGGAAGAGATAGGATTAGAGTTTAGGATTAACAAAGCATGGTTGGATTTTAAGGTAAAATAAATGGATGGGCAAAATGAGTAAAAGAAATTGATATGTATGGAAATTTTAATGGGTTATGAGATGAAAGTTGAGTTTTTATGGTGTGATATTCGACAATTTTTGTGCATAAATCCCTTAGTTTGGAGCCTTACAGTTCATGATTTTGTGAAGTGGTAGCAGAAAAACGTGGCTGCTGTCCTATCACTTTTTACAACTTTTAATCATGTTTTAAATGAAGATTTTTTGTTAATTTAATCTCCCTTCCGTTTCCTTATAATTACAGAATTAGTATGGGGTGTTTTTCTGCATAAATTTCTTAATTTGGATAGGTTGTTAAATTGAGTTTATATTTTGGTTCACCTACATTTCTGGCTTTACATGAATGTGATGAGTATTCACTCATTGGTGTAACAGTGAGCAACTTGGATTGAGGGAACCCATTTAATTAACTCATGAGTTCATATAATGGAGTTGATATGGTTTATTTATGTAGTTCTCTAAGATAGGAATTTAAATCTATATTTTTCAATTGCATTAACTTAACTCAAGTGTTAAAAAGTCTATTTGCTCAATCAATCTAGATGGATGCAATTACTAAGTTGACTACTTGAAAACCAAAATCTCATCTGAAAAATATTTTTTTGTAGTTTAACACGAATAGAATTGTATATTTTAATCATGTAAATAATTCAAAGATGTTTTGGTAAGTTGCAGAAAGAGTATAAACTTCTCCACGTTATCAGCATAAAATAGGTTAAATTCAAGTGTATAAGGATACTCTTTAATCCCTTTCTCCTCACTTACTAAATTCTTCTTATGCATACTTTTAAATTTGCCCCCAGTTGATCTATTAGAAGTTTCTGTTAGGATTTGACTAGTTATCTATATCACATATGACTTAAGTTTTGCATATTTGACACTGCATGATGCATTTTTCTTTATATTGATTTTGCTAGTAAATGATTAATTTCTAGAGTGTCTTTGTTTGATCTTGATCCTTGAGATGCTTGCTGCTTTAGTTCAGTCTTGAGCTGGTAGTAGCAATCCTAACCATTGTTGGCTTTTCTCCTTTCATTTTGGCATCTTTCTGCTGTATGTTTTTCCATTTTTTTTGTAATTTGTTTTAACTTAAGCTCAACCTTCAAAGCATATCATACTATATAACTATATAAAGAGGCTGCAGATGAGTATATAATTCATAACTATAGAGGCTGCAGATCATATCATACTATATAATTATATAAAGAGAGAGACAAAAAATAGTATATACACTAACATTGTAAATAATGATTTTATACCTATTACGTATAGAAATTGTATTGGTTTTTACAATGGCATGATAGAGCCATTCTTTTCCATAATCCATCAAATGAAAAGCTAGAGACCATTTTTTAGTGGAAAGATAAGGTTAGGTTCACAAAGATTGCTAAATTGCTGTCAAACCATTTTTGTTAAATTAGGCTGACATTCATTGGTAACTTGTTTTATCCAGCTACACAAAAACAAATGTTATAAATGTCATGAACCAATGTTGTAAAAGTTAAGCAGTTGGGTGTAAGCACGTGAATGATATTATCAAATCTCTTAACATGCTTCCCTATGCAATAGTCCTTTAGGCATGAAATATGCACAATGCACCAACTTATTTTTATCATAAATTTAACTTCTATTTAGAAGAATGCAGAAGTTAAGGATCAAACTCTTGCTCACTTGGCCAAGTTGGCTTTGATACCATGTAAAGATGCAACTCTTAAAAATAGTCTTTAAATTGGTAGTTCCAGCCAATCATTCAATTATTTTCCTATACATGTTAGTAAATGGCATCCTTCTATGGTTAAACTTAGTGGAGCGGTCTACATAATCTTCTATCTCAAACTAGGTACTGCAATGTAGCTTTCAAAAGAAATAATAAACCTGTGTGATCAGAATCGACAAGATGCTAACTCCATTCTTTTAGTGAAGTTATTATGCAAAAACTCTAGATGAAAAGCAGGCAGAAAATAAAAGGGCTTATTTCTGCTAAGAAACAAAAAGAAATGCTAGGCCAATATATTATGGGAATTGTTGGCTGCCATATTAACACTGACACAATTCTTCTTCTATAAATTAATCAATATACTTATGAGAATATCCCTTCAAGTCACTTTGATCACTATCTACCACTCCAGTGGGACTTGTCAATATTTCACCTTCACCTTCACAATCTACAAATTGAAACCTCTTAAGCAGATATTTACTAATATTTACTCATGTTTCAAATTTGTTTTCACATAAAACTCTAGGCATAATTGGGTATGTTCTAACAGTTGTTGTTGCAGGTATATATCATGTTCTCAATTCCTCATTTCTTTTAACCTGCTATCATTACAACTTGAACATTAACTTAAAATTCTTAGGGGGGAAATTGTGTTTAATGCTGTAGGGGAGGCCAGAGGATGTGGTTGGCAGCACTTGGCTGCTTACATTAACCTTGCAACATAGATACTCTAATCAGTTGGTTGTGGTCTTGATGTAACTTGCAGGGTGATAAATAGTCCACTAATTGAGTGTTGCATAAGTTTATTAATCAACCTGTGACTTGGCTATTGTTTTATGTACTTTCACTTTTGTTCTAGTTAGCTTAGAAAAATTTGATCTACTGACATTGGTGGTCTTTCTTCCTTCAAGCTTTCATTCATTGAAGTTTATAAGTTTGTGGCTTTCAATCAATTATATGTGGAAGTGGCTAAGGTGAGGATATTTGGATATCAATCATATTCTTTATTGTTATGCTCATTAGAAGTTAAAAGCCTTAGGCCTTTCACTTGTTATCTCTGATAAATTGTTTTCTTCATCAGTAGCATGCTCTAAAAGTAAAATAAATTTCCCACAAAGTGTGTTGCAAAATAAATACCTATATCACGCTCAAAATAATCATTAGTCAGGTATTTAGTTGATTCTGATTCATCCTTTTCCTAATTCAGCTGTGATTTTGTAATTGATGAAAGTAGTCACATTTTTGCATAGAATCACCACATTTTGTTTCTTCATTATCCTATTGTTATCAAAGCTTCATATTTTAGAATTCTCCCAAAATTGTTGTTTATAACCTTTCCTCCAAATCTGTTATGCACGACCTGGATTACTTTACAGGAACTAGGAATGGTGAACATAGACTAGATGCAAATAAAACAGACCCTCTGAGCATATTTGCTTAAAATAGGTGTACCATCTGAGACATTATTAAGATCTGAGTAGTTGAAGGACAATTTTAATTCTATTGAACATTGTATTTGTTTTTACCATAGTATGTAACAAATGATGTATATGACAAATTTTCATCACATGTGGACAGTAAGACAAATTTATCAGAATACATTGACTAATATTTATATTGAGTTAACCATTTTAATGTGACAATTAACCATGAAGTATAAATATGAGTTTTGTATTATGTCATGTAATTAATAGTTAGTAAATGTTTTTAAAGTAAAAATTACCCAATTATTTATATAAAATGATACTTTCAAAAAGTGCAACTTTAAGAATATAATGTCAACTTATATTTTTTTTGAAGAAGTATCAATTAACCAGATAGAGCACATGAATAGTGTGAAAAAAAATTGACGGAATGAAATTCTGAGTTAACCATTTACGAAATCAAAGTTAACTATATATTTTGTATTTGTGATAAACTTGTCAAATTTCTGACCACCTTAATTTTAGTTTTACAATAAATAAGATGAACCTCTAAATACAATAATGAAAGTCTTTTTTAGTCCTTTTCAACAGTGACCACATAAAATTTTCATGTAATACAAAAACAATTATCTTTAACTAAATGACAAACTAAATTAGCCTTATATATGTTTGTCATTAACCAATTAATGTAAAAGACTTTTTTGTGTCAAACAACTTAAGTAACTATTGGATCACTTGTCCTCAATAACATACTTCACCACTATTGTTCACTTTTACAAGCTTAAGACAAGCAATAGTAATGTTGGTCTGTCCTTGAAGGAATACAACGAGAAAAAAGAATTTGACTAAAAGAGATTATGAGTTAACCATTTAGGAAATCAAAGTTAACCATATATTTTGTATTTGTGATAAACATTTAAAATTTCTAACCACCTAAATTTTAGTTGAACAATAACTATGATGAACCTCCAAATACAATAATGAAAGCCATTTATAGTCTTTTTCAATAGTAACTAGATAAATTTTCCATGTAATACAAAAATTATTATCTTTAACTAAATGACAAACTCAATTAACCATATATCTGTTTGTCATTAACCATGTAAAAGGCATGTTTGTATCAGCAAACACTAGTAACTATTAAATCATATGTTCTCACTAACATATTTCAGTCACTATTGTTCACTTTTACAGACTTAAGACAAACAATAATAATGTTCGTCTATCCTTGAAGGAATAATGTGAGAAAAAGGAATTTGACAAAAAAGATATTTTGAGTTAACCATTTACGAAATCAAAGTTAACCATATATTTTATATTTGTGATAAACTTTTAAATTTTTTTACCACCTTAATTTTAGTTGAACAATAAATAAGATGAACCTCCAAATACAATAATGAAAGCCTTTTTTGTCCTTTTTAACAGTAACTGGGTAAATTTTCCATAATAATTATCTTTAACTAAATGACAAACTAAGTTAACCTTGTATATATTTGTCATTAACCAGTTAATGTAAAAGGCTTTTTCGTGCCAAGCAACTTAAGTAACTATTAGATCACTTGTCCTCAATAACATACTTCAGCCACTAGTTTACTTTACAGGCTTAAGACAAGCAATAGTAATGTAGGTCTGTCCTTGAAGGAATAGTGTGAGAAAAAGGAATTTGACTAAAAAATATTCTGAGTTAACCATTTACGAAATCAAAGTTAACCATATATTTTGTATTTGTGATAAACTTTTAAAATTTCTAACCACCTAAATTTTAGATGAACAATAACTATGATGAACCTCCAAATACAATAATAAAAGCCTTTTTTAGTCCTTTTCAATAGTAACAAGATAAGTTTTCCATGTAATACAAAAATTATTATTTTTAACTAAATAACAAACTGAATTAATCCTATATTTGTGTGTCATTAACCAGTTAATGTAAAAGGCATGTTTGTGTCAGGAAAACACTAGTAACTATTGAATCACATGTTCCCACTAACATATTTCAGCCACTATTGTTCACTTTTATAGGCTTAAGACAAGTAATAGTAATGTTGGTCTATCCTTGAAGGAATAATGTGAGAAAAAAGAATTTGACGAAAAGATATTATGAGTTACCCATTTACGAAATCAAAGTTAACCATATATTTTGTATTTGTAATAAACTTGTAAAATTTTTTACCACCTTAATTTTAGTTGAACAATAAGTATGATGAACCTCCAAATACAACAATGAATGATTTATTTTAATCCTTTTTAACAGTAACCGGGTAAATTTTCTGTGTAATGCAAAATAATTATCTTTAACTAAATGACAAACAAAATTAACCTTGTATTTGTTGTTTGTCATTAACCAGTTAATGTGAAAGACATGTTTGTGTCAGGGTACACTAGTAACTATTGGATCTATGTCATCAATAACATACTTCAGCCACTACAGTACACTTTTATAGGCTTAAGACAAGCAATAGTAATTTTGGTCTATCATTGGAGGAATAATGTCAAAAAAAGGAATTTCACCAAAAATGATTATGAGTTAACCATATATAAATTCAAAGGTAACCATATATTTTGTATCTCTAATAAACTAGTAAAACTTATGACCACCTTAATTTTAATTGAAAAATATGTATGATGAACCTTCAAATAAAAAATTGAAAGTCTTTTTGTGTCATTTTTAACAATAACATGGTCATTGTTCCATGTAATACAAAAATAATTATCTTTAACTAAATGAAATATTGAATTAACCTCATATTTATGTGTTATTAACCAATTAATGTAAAAGGCATTTTTGTGTCAGGAAAGACTATTAATTGTTGAATCACATGTCCTCAGTAACATACTTCACCCATTATTGTTCACTCTTACAGGCCTAAGACAAGCAACAATAGTTTTGCTCTGTTGTTGGAGGAATAGTGTTAGAAAAACAAATTTGACTAAAAGACATTTTGAGTTAACCATACAGTATCAAAGTTAATTTTGAGTTAACCATATAGTATCAAAGTTAACTATATATTATGTATTTATGATAAACTTGTAAAATTTATGACCACCATAAATTTAATTGTAGAGTTAAATTGGTGAACCTAAAAGTACAATAATGAAAGGTCCTTTTTTAACAGTAATGAGGTCAATTTCCTATATAATACAAAAATAATTATCTCTAACTAAATGACAAACGAAATTAACCTTGTACTTGTGTTTCATTAACCAGTTAATTTAAAAAGTAGGTTTGTGTCAAGGTACACTAGTAACTATTGGATCACATGTCCTTAATAATATACTTGAGGCACTATTTTTCACTTTTATAGGTTTAGGATAAGCAATAGTAGTGGTAGTTTGTCTAGGATATTAGCTATTATCTTTAATTTGTTGTTGCTTTAATTTTCCATTGTACCAAAAAAGACACGATGTGTCCACCTCCAACATACTTTTCTTTATCTCCTTCCATGCTATTTATAATAACACTATTATAACATTATTATTATTTTATTAGCAAAGAGAAACTATTTTATTAACAGCACCAGCAGTGCTCAAGGGCACATTACAAACATGTTGAGAAACTCCCCACAAACATAACCTTCCCACCTTACCAACATCATATGTCACTTAAAACTACACACAAATTGCCCAATCAAAGTTCATGAATCTGAGTATATACATCTGTATACAATACATATACAAAGATTTAGAAACATACAGAAAAGCAAAATTCTAATAAAATTAATCCTATTTAAATCCGCCAGCACAACGAAACATGTCCCAAAATGCTCACACTGTCCTGGATACAATGTTGTTAATAACGGATGGCGGAGCATGGCGGAAAGCCAAAAATCCGCTATATTTATATGGCGGATGGCGTAGCGGAAAATGGCGGAAGCCATGGCGGACCAAATATATATATATATATATATATATATATATATATATATATATATATATATATATATATATATATATATATATACTAACAAAACAGTAGACATAAATTAAAAAGGTAAAAAAAACAGTAGATATAACAGTAAATATAGAAAAAAAACTTAAAAAACAGTAGATATTAATACTTAAAAACAGTACATATAAATGAAAAACATGACATATAAAGAGTTCAATTGTTCAAAACAAGAACTAAGAACAATGATAACCTAACACACTCATTAAAGAGTTCAAAATAACAAAATGATAAAAGCATAATGCAAAGTTGCAAACACAAAATAAAATAAAGACTCTAATCATCTTCTGCAACCCCAACATAATCCTCTTCATTGTTATCATCATGTAGTGGAGCATGTCCCTCTCCCTCTTCTCCATCGGACACCTCAAAATTAACCATGTCCATGATCTCTTCTTCTTCAGATTCCACATCCTCAAACTCCACATCCTCATCAATTTGTTGGACTGCTTTTTGCTTCCTTGATGAAGATCCAGCACCCAATGCTTGTTTTTTAGATGTGTAGGCAGCAGCAGTAACAGCACCACTGCTGGCTGGTTGCTTTCTTCCCCTTGTTTTTTGCCTAGTATATATCCTAGGCTCTCCAACCCCCGAAGCCTCATACACAGTTGCCCAATTTAGTGCATCATCATCTTCAAATACTAACTCATTTCCAGCATCTTTATCATCATCATCCATCTCTCCCACTAACCATTCATTGCACACATCAATTTCATTGAGAGAAATTGGATCAATTTCATCTCTAGCATTATATCTTTGTTTGAGTTGTTGGTTGTATTTGACAAATACCAAATCATGCAACTTTTTGTGCTCAAGCCTATTTCTTTTTTTTGAATGAATCTGAAACATAACATAATTAAACTTGCTCAAAATCAGAAATACACTCTAAATAAAACTTGACTATTACACTCCAAACATAACATAAATTAAATAAAAAGCATAGTTAGAGTCTTATGACAATTACTTGCTCAAACACACTCCAATTCCTTTCACAGCCTAAAGCACTGCAGGTCAAACTAAGAATCTTGATAGCTAGCTTCTGCAAATTTGGAGTTTGGGACCCAAACATTCGCCACCAATAAGCTACAATACCAACCAAGAGCATGACTTAAATTATAATCCTCCACACAGCAGATTCTGAATTTTTGAATAATTCAGAATTCTGAATTTTGAATTCTGAAAATTCTGAACTGTAGTATACTAGTATTAAATATTTAAAACTTAAAAAAAATCAATTAGTAGAAGTTTATTACTAGGAGAATGGGTTTTCCTTTGTGCCATTGCAAATTCAGAGCCAAAGTGATCAGCACCAATCTTGTAAAGATGCAACTCAGTTAGAATTTTCTGTTGCACATCAGATGTTGGCACCAACTTCCTAATGCAATCAAACAATCCATTTGTGACCTCAAAATCAAACTCCAAATCAGGGTTGTCATAAAAAAACTCCGGGTTTAAGTAGTGGGCAGCCGCATGCAATGGCCTATGAAGCTGACAATTCCATCTTTGATCAATAATTGCAAACACATCTTTGTATTTGCTTTCTTGGTTGTTGAAAGACTTCATAATTGTCTCTTTTGCCTTGTCCATCGCTTCATAAATATAGCTCATGGCTGGTTTCCTTTCACCATCCACAAGACGAAGTACTTTCACAAGTGGAGCCATGACTTTAAGAGTGTAAACCACATTGCTCCAAAATGAAGGCATGAGCACCACTTTTGTAGCTTCCTTCCCCTTAGCCTCCTTAGACAACTTGTTTAAGGTCCATTCGTCAGAAATAAACATCCTTCTAATATTAGCTTTCTCTTTATAGAGCCTTTCTAAGGTTAGATAAGAAGTGGCAAATCTAGTGACAGCATGTCTCACCAATTCCCTCTTGTTTGTACAATTTCTCAACAAGCTCAAGGTACTAGAATGGGCATAAATAAACCCAACTAGATTGATTGCCCTTCTAATTGTCTTCTTTATCAAGGGAAGCTTTCCAATGTCTTCGAGCATTAAATCAACACAATGGGCTGCACAAGGAGTCCAATAAATATGTTTTCTTTTGTCCTCCAACATCTTACCCGCCAAGACATAGTTGCTCCCATTATCAGTGACAACTTGAACCACATTCTCTTCTCCAACTTCCTCCACAATAGCATCCAACAACTCAAAAAGCTTTTCACCCGTCTTCACAAAATCAGAGCCATCAACAGACTTCAAAAACATAGTACCAGCTTGAGAGTTAACCAAAAAATTAATGATGCATCTTTGTTTTCGATCAGTCCATGCATCGGACATAATAGTACAACCATACCTCACCAATTGCTCCCTATGGCCTTTCATCAAATTTTCAGTGTATTCAACCTCCATCTTTAGGAGTGGAACTCTGATATCATGGTAGCTTGGAATGGGCAAATATGGTCCAAATTGACCAATGGCTGCAACCATATGCTCAAAGCTCTTCAATTTAATGAGGTTGAATGACAAACCAGCTTGGTACCAAAAGCGAGCAATATGCTTATGCACCTTCAAAACTTCATTCTTGTCCATTGACTCTTTTATGTTAGTTTGCCTCAACATCTCCTTTTTTCTCCAATTGATTGCATCGTCTGGATTCTTACAGAACTTGTCCATTGGCCCTTTTTTAGTGGCATTCTTTCTCTTTGCAGCAGCAGCAGTGCTACAGTTCTCAAACTCATCTTCTTCACTTTCATCACATCCAATTGGATCACCAAACTCAAAATCTCTGATATTTGGCATTGGCACATTAGCAACACTACTGGCCCCACTCTTTTTGTTAGCTATATATCCCTTAAGCTCTTTAACTACATTCGGTGGAGTCTTTTTGCAAGAAGCAACATTACCCCTCTTTGCTATCAAGTGTTCTTTGGCTCTGGTTATTCCTCCCTTGGTGACTTTTCCACAGAAATTACAAACAATGATGTTTGTATTCCCTTCCACAAGTGGATGACAGTATTTCCAACCAGGGTCTGTCCTACCCCTAGAAGATTGTTCTTCAGGTTCAGCCATAGTAGAAAAGGGCTAAACAATGAAAAAAAAAAAATACAATGATCAATAGCAGTCGCCGGAGGAAGGAGAAGATAAAAAAAAAAAACCAAAAAACAGAGCACAACACACCAGTATGGCAGTCGCCGGAGCTGAACAAGGTCGCCGGTGAAGTTGCCGCCGGTGTAGAGGTTGCTGTCGGAGGGAGGTCGTGAAGCAGCAGTAGCGTCGGAGGAGAGGGAGGAGAGGGAGTGAGCGTCGGAGAAGAGGGAGGAGAGGGAGTGATGCGCAACCAACAGAAGCATTCTGTTGCGGGTTGTGATTTAGGGTTAAAAACCCTTATTTTTTGTTGGGCCGGGTTGGGCCTATGGCCCATTTCACTTTTTTTTTGTTTTTTTTTTTTTTAAAAATCGCCATTTCCGCCATTTTCCGCCATACCGCCATACCCGCCATGTTGCTGGCGGCCGCCATGGCGCCGCCATGTGAAACCGTAACGCCACCGCTATTTGATGGCGTCTTATCAAAAAACCGCAACGCCATTCCGCAATAGCGCCGCCATAACCGCTATTTAACAACACTGCCTGGATATCCAACGGCTCCACAAAACAGCCTTCAATTGACCACCACCGCAGATTATATTGAGACTATAATATTGAGCACCCCAAAACATCCTCAGGTTTGTCTTGCTGCTGCTGTTAGCTCATAACACCATCTCAGTATAGAGGTAATTCCTTTGCATACCCATGTCTTTCCCACATCCAGTG
The DNA here is from genome assembly GCA_026413185.1 of Pueraria montana var. lobata. Lineage (NCBI taxonomy): Eukaryota > Viridiplantae > Streptophyta > Magnoliopsida > Fabales > Fabaceae > Pueraria > Pueraria montana. The sequence goes on along the minus strand of CM048652.1, from coordinate 26,758,715 downwards.
TAATCTTCTATACTGATGACTGCTCATGGTTTATGTAATTTAACATCTATCATCCCCACTGTATCCACCTGCATGGAAGGGGAAGTATATGAAAGTTAAAAAATAAAATAAGGGAGGTAAATGTCAACTCATGAAATGGAAGGATAGTCAGTGCCATTTTGAGAGACCTCAGGGGAGGTTAAAGCAATTTCCCTTTTATTTTTATTAAAGTTAATATCTTATTGGCACAAATTATAGTTCATGATTGTTGAATATGATTGGTGATATTATTATTTACCTTTATATTTATTGTGAGTATGCTATGAGCTCTGTTTAACTACTTTATGTTCCTAATTTAGGATGATTATTTTACTATCCTTAGTTTGGGAAAATTCAGAGTGTTGAGTCTTATAAATATTGACAAATGAAAACAATGCTTGGAGGAGTCAAAATTATTTAAAGTCTGTGAAAGAATAAAGACAAAACTTACATGCAAGTCAGGTTTAATTAACTTATCTTCAACCAATTTTCAGCTTGTGCTTCAACTCATTCATTAATCAAGAATAACCCACCATGAAGAAAAACACTCAAACAAGGTTTATGCATCAAATCGGGTCACCTCATGCAAATCAATTACAAACCAAAGTGCTAACTAAAATATGCAATCAAACATACCCAATATCAATATTTTGCACAAGGCTTATATTTCATTCACACCCATGAACAAACTTTAGAACAATTTACTTATATAGGATGTGTAAAAACAAAAATAAATAAATAAATAAATAAAAGTTTAATTCAAGAACTAACTTTCTTAGCCTTTGCAACAACTTTAGCAGATTATATATAATTCTTCCTTAACAACTAGTTGTCTCTAATATCAACTTTTCATCCTTCAAAATCTACAAGCTATAATTTAAAAATTAAGATTAAATTATTACATTATCAAGTACCAATGTCTCAATTTTAGTAAACTCAATGCCTACGAAGGACATCATGCATAATCTTCTCTAAAAAAAATTAAACTTCTATATAAGTATTGTTACCTTGGGGTCTAGTTCCTTTATTTTCCAGAGTGTGTGTGGAGGGATAGCTTGACATGACAATAAAACATTAGAAACATATCAAACATAGTCAAGATCACAAGATGTGGCTAGAATACATAAGAAAGTGTTGTCATGATAACAACAACCCAAAAAACCCCAACTTTCAGGAATACATAATTGCATAAGTTACCAACATATAATCCCTCCTATACGAATTATGTAAATTGCCTTTTAACAATATTTGGTAACCAAACATTTGACACTACCTCTGAACATAAATGCTCCACGCACCCCTCATCTTAGTACCCTATGTACATGACATCAAATATTACCCTGTCACAGCATTGATGCTACACCAATTCGGTCACTTCGTTATGCTAGTAAACACATTCTTGGTTCACTAAACCAGCGGGACAAGGGATACTGCAACCTACCAGAGAAAGTTGCAACAAGCACTGGATCGAGAGAAAAAAACGAAACACACATTGTATCAACAAACCCAAATCTGAGAGAACAAATGCACAATGATAAGACAAAGAAAGAAACAAACCTACAACCGATAAAGATAGAGGGTTGTGATGAGCAGAGAAAGTCACAACAACCACCAGGTCGAGAGTGCGGCTGTGCACTGAGACAAAGAGGCCGAGTGAGAGTGCGTAACGCTGGGTGAAGAGCGGTGGTGATTTTTTCAGATAATTGACAACCCTTTTTGCCCCTATACTGAAGTGTTAAAATTTTTCCTTTTAAAAAAATATGAAATATAAATTGAATAAAAAAAAAACCACGTGGACAGGTGTCTAACAGGGATCGTTACTATTTGGGTGTCCAAATATCGGGACTCCCTGAAAAATCAATCCCCAATGTTGGTAACCCCAACCAAACCTCTTGCCCAGCACCTTCCCGTACCAACTCCACGTTAAAATGCCTACCCAACGTTGGTAACCCCAACCCTTCATCTTCATCAATCGGAAGTTCGCAAACTTCGAGGTCCTGTTGGCAATCGGCGCAATCGCATTCCACTCCACGTACGGGTACGCGATTCGCTCGAGCTCTTGCTAGGGTGCTTATAGTTTGGTTATTCAAATAACCATAACCATAACTATTAAATAACTAAATTATAAGTAGTTATTATAACCATAATCATAACTAGTTTTGTATAACTAGTTATAATTTGATATAACTGGTTATTATTTTTAAAAACTAGTTATATAACTGGTTATGAATATATAATTGGTTATATAACCAGTTATGGATAAATAACCAGTTATGTAAACTGTTATTTAACTAGTTTTGAAAAAAATAAAATTTAAAACTGATAAATTTTTTAAATGAAATTTTCTTTTAACAATATATAAATACATCCTGACTCAATAGTATCCGAGATTTAACAATATAAATTTCCTTTTTGAATAATATAAAAAAAATAGAACCTACCTTTTTTTTTCATCAAGAAGAAATTGTGGTTCTTGTATATTTAAAAACAGTACAATAAAAAACAACAATAAAGAGTATAATTAAAAAAATTGCAAAGTAAATAAAAAATTTATAGAACCCAAAAATGAAAAGAATTGCACATTAATATTATCTTTTGCAACAATTTAATATCAATTATCTATGTTGACAATTCATTTCAAGTTGTCAAAAAAAAAAAATACAAAGTTGGGGAGAAAAAATGAAAAACAATAAGAGTTTTAAATAAATTTGAAATGAAAATATTAAAACTATCTACCTCTTATAATTTTACCTTCCAGACCTATTCACTTATTTCAAGCAAATTAATAGTGCTCTCACATATTTGTTGCAATGACATTGAAGTGATATTTTTTCTTAGTAAGCAACTTCAATTTTCAATTCTAGTTTATTTTGGCATTTAGCTTTTTAATTCCTGATTATTAACTATGACAAAGAGCTACCCATTAGATGATTTTTCAATCATGGCATAAGCACTTATTTCATCAATTGTATTTCATAAATTTGCACAATAAAAACTGTCAAAAACATCAAAATATATAGTAACACGTAAAAGAAAAAGTTGACGCCTAAGGCGATGGCCTTGTTCGCCTTGCACTGTACAGGGCCTTAAGCCCTTGACAACCTTGTGAATAAAACAGTTATATTTTTTTATAAGTGGTTATATGTTTATAACTAGTTTTAGCCAACTAGATATATTTTAACTAGTTTTATAATTTTAACTTAATCAATAAAACAGTTATATTTTTATAACTAGTTTTAGCTAACTAGATATTCTATAACTAGTTATGTACAATTATGTTTAACTGATTTTATAACTAATTAATTTGAACATCCCTAGCTCTTGCGCCTACTTCTCGAAGCAGAGTAACGCGGCGGTGTCGCCGACATTGTGAAGGAAGAACATGGCAGCGACGGTCAACGACCAACAGCACCACCGTCATGATCTGTTTTTTTTTTTTTTTTCACTCATAGATCTGATTCGAAGAAAAAAGATGGATCTGTGTTTATTTTTGTTCACCCAGATCAGTACGCGGGTTGTTCTTCTGGCTTTGGTTATTTCTTTTTTATATTTCTTAGGAAAAAGAAGATAGATCTTATTAATATAAAGTCTGTTCATGGTATTTGGTTTCGAATTGGAGGGTCCTTGCATTTGATCATATGGGAGGCTCGGGTTCATTATTGCCGAAAGTACATGGTCTTCTATCCCTCGAATTGGAAATAGTCATTGCTATTTATTGGTGCAGAGGTATCGATTTTAGATTCATGGATGGGTATAATATAGGATGCTTTACGGGGTGGATTTTTCATTTTGATGTATACATTAAATGTTAAAAGAGTGTAGATGGGTTTTGTATACAAGAAGGATGGGATTCAATTTTTTACATGAACAAGCTTTGTAAATGGCTGATAAAAAGAAATAGATCTAATTCTTGCATTTTTTTTTAAATATTTTTCTTACAATTTGTAGCGATTTTTAATCGCTAAAAATTATATTTTAAAATTTATATTAAAAAATTATATTTTGATGATAAAAAATCATCATAAATTACGAATTCAATATTTTATGTTTGGCGTACATTAATTAATACATATACAGATAAGGACTAAAAAATGCATTTTATGATTTTGGAGGACAAAAAAAAATAACTTATAATTTGAAAGACTAAAACAAGAATACATTTATATTTGAAAGATTAAAAATATATTTAAATCTATTATGATAGAAATTTTAAAAAAAAAATAAAAAATTTATGAAGTTATAAATGAAAAGAATATAATTTGATCATGTTTAAAAAAATTAAACATTATTTAATATCTTAAAAATTAAGCTGACTCGTCCTTGACGAGGCACCGCGTTGGAAAAGACCGAGTTGTAAAGGAACTGGCAGCTGCATCTTCTTGTTGTTCACGTTTAAGCAAATGGAATCAATTACAATTACCAAACCCAGGTGCCGGGTCCACCACGTGCCGAATCCAACAAAACTTTGAGTAAAATTCCGACAGAGAAAAAAGGAAACAATAGTATTCAACGGTATTCGATATTCATTCATACGCGGGTCGTGTCTGTTGTTCCTATCCGCAACAGAACATGTCTGGAATGGATAAAATTTCAACACCCTCCCTATAAAAAAAGACGCCATAACTGCGCAACTTTTCCACTTTCACGTTCACCAACCTACTATAAATTGTTACCAAAACCTTGCTACTTGATATTCTAACAATCCAACCTGATTCAAGTAACCATCACCCTTATCCCTTCTCACACTCTCAAACTTCATTGTCGTTCCGTTTCACATACTTTGCTATCTTATCACTCTATCTTCAACACCACTTTAACCTTGTGCTGTGAACATGACGATCACGGCGGCGCCGACAGTGAAGGACGGGTGCCTTACGGTGAGGGGCAGGGCGGTTTTGACCCATGTCCCCGGAAACATTGTTGCTTCTCCGGTTGGAACCGAGTCCGCTTTCTTGGGTGCAACTTCAACCGTTTCAAGTTCACGTCATGTTTTCAATCTTGGCATTCTTCAGTGAGTCTATGATATCATTCTCCTTTCTCTTTGCTTTGCCTTCTCACGTTCACCAGAACCTTCCACATGTATATAAAAATAAAACGTCTTTGAACATGTTGGCAGTGTTCTGGGACCTTGTTAAGTTGTTAACAAATTTTGTAGTTTTATAAACACTAAATAAGTGAAGTCTATATTTATCAAAAGAGAGGAACATATAAGCTACCGTATTAAAATTTAAAAAAAATATGTTCATATATCAAATTTAACTTTTCTTTACCAATATGATATGGTATCAAGCACGTGATCAGGAGTTCAATTCTGATTTCGTTGGTATAGAAAAACATCTGTCAAGAGAAATTAGCCCTTTGAGTAAATCTCAGTATCTCAAGTATTAGTGTATGACCCGGGTTCATCCAAAATTTAACTTTTCTTTCATTTAGTTATGTATTTTTGCTAATGCAAAATATTGATTCTGATTTATATTAATTTATTTTGATAGATTCTGATTGTATATTAATTAAGTCTGATAGATTCTGATTGTGTATTACTTAATTCTGATAGATTCTGCTTGTATATTAATTAAATCTGATAGATTTTGATTGTGTATTAATTAATTCTGTTTGTATCTTTTACTATTTTGCTTTATCTACTAGTAGCAACATAAAACATCTGCAATCTGCATGGAACTCAATGAGAATTGTTCACTGAAACTTATTTTGGAAAACAAAATTGCAGGGGATATAAGTTGCTATCTTTGTTCAGAGTGAAAATCTGGTGGATGATACCACGTATAGGGAGATCTGCAAGTGATATTCCAATAGAAACTCAATTGCTGCTCCTTGAAGCAAGAGAAGAGTCTGCGCTTGAGGATGAGTTTTCTTCTGACTCTGAAGAGCCAACTACAGAGAACACTTGCTACATTCTCTTCTTGCCTGTTTTGGATGGACAGTTTCGCGCAACTTTGCAGGGAACTCAATCAAATGAGCTCCAGTTCTGCATTGAAAGTGGTTAGTTAGTTCACTCTTTCACTTCTAGTTTTGCTTCTTGTGCAAAAGAAAGAAAAGATTACTTATTTTTATATTATTATTATTCTCAGCGCATCTGTTTGACAGTAATATGATTATGATTTATGACTTTAGATTTTTTGAATGCTCCAGGAGATGCCCATGTTCAAACTTCCCAATCACTAGAAGCAGTATTTGTAAACTCAGGGGACAATCCATTTGAGTTAATCAGGGATTCTATCAAGTATGTTTCTTGTTCTGGAATGTCCTTCGTTTCTAATTCCTTCCATGTTATACAAGTCAGGACATGTTACATTTTCAATTTATAATGACATAGGATATTGGAGAAACACAAAGGAACTTTCTGTCATCTTGAAAATAAGAGGATTCCTGCACATCTTGACTGGTTTGGATGGTGCACTTGGGATGCCTTTTACACTGAAGTGAGTCCACAGGGAATAAGAGAGGGCCTTCAAAGGTACACTACCTATGGGCCTCTTTGAGTAAGCTTATCCAGAAGGACTTCTAGGAGAAGAAAATAAGAAGAAAAAAATGAAATAAATTTTTCCATAAGCTCAAATTAATTTATGCATAGGCTAATGTGTAGAAGCTCTCTCATCTTTAAGAGAAGTTATATGAAAGAGCTTCTACAAATTAGCTTATACATAAGCTAATTTTAGCTTATGAAGAAACTCATTTCATTTTTTTTTCTTATTTTTTCTCTCCTAAAGGTCCTTCTAGATAGCCTTCAAATTTTGAAGATGTCAATAACAATGACGATTTTGCCTTTTACTGAACAGTTTCTCAAATGGAGGTTGTTCGCCAAAGTTTATCATCATTGATGATGGATGGCAAGAGACCCTCAACACGTTTCACAAAGAAGGTGAACCAGTGATTGAGGGAACCCAGTAAGTCTCTCTTTTCAACTGAGGCCATATATTTTTTTCCTCCACTTCTTAGTCATCAAGCTCACATCTTTCTTGAACTGTTAGGTTTGCAACCAGACTGATAGACATTAAAGAAAACAAAAAGTTCACCAATGCAGGCTCCAACAATTCTTGTGACAATCTCCACGATTTTGTTGGCTCTATCAAACAGCATATGAATGTAAAGTAAGATATCTGATCCCATAAAGATACCACACCATGATTCCATTGTAACTCAAGAACTGACAATGAGTATAATTCTGCAGATACGTTTACATGTGGCATGCTTTAGCTGGTTATTGGGGAGGTGTACTCCCATCATCAGATGCAATGAATAAATATAATCCAAAGATTTTATATCCAATTCAGTCACCTGGTACCACAGGGAACCTTAGAGACATAGCCATGGACAGCTTGGAAAAATATGGAGTGGGAATTATTGACCCACAAAAACTATATGACTTTTACAATGACTACCACAGTTACCTTGCAAGCTGTGGTGTGGATGGAGTCAAAGTAGATGTCCAAAATTTGATAGAAACGTTGGGTTCTGGGTACGGTGGACGTGTTTCATTGACCAAACGGTATCAAGAAGCACTGGAGCAATCTGTAACAAGGAACTTTAAGGACAACAACCTCATTTGTTGCATGTGTCACAACTCTGATTCAATTTACAGGTTTGCAATCTATCTAATTAGAGGCATGTACAATCTAAAGTTTTGATTGATCCCTTTTCTGACTAGTTGTTTCTTTACATGCTCAATTTCCAGTTCAAAGAATAGTGCAGCAGCAAGAGCATCTGAGGATTTCATGCCAAGAGAACCAACATTTCAGACCTTACACATAGCCTCTGTCGCGTTTAACAGTCTTCTTCTGGGAGAAATTTTTGTGCCAGACTGGGACGTGTTCCATGTAATATTCCTGTATCATTACTTGTCCAAATGTTTCTATGAACATGTTAATGAGTTACTTGATATGATTTTTAAATCATAAATGATTCTATTTCAGAGCAAGCACGAGACAGCCGAGTTCCATGCTGCAGCAAGAGCAATAGGTGGTTGTGCAGTATATGTTAGGTAAGGCACCATAGTAGATAGAAGAGCACTAACCCCTTTGAAAACCACTTTCTTAATCATATAAAAATTGGAAAAAAAAATGTATTTATCAAATTTGATACATTACAGTGACAAGCCTGGCAATCATGATTTTAAAATCCTCAAGAAGCTAGTGCTGCCTGATGGATCAGTCTTGAGAGCAAGATATGCTGGCCGTCCTACTCGAGATTGTTTATTTGAAGACCCTGTAATGGATGGTAAAAGGTAAGTTAAAATGTTACTATCTGTCTCTAAGAATAGCCAGAATTTTCTGAATAGTATTCAATATTTGAATTTCATTCTTTACTGAACACCATATTATTATTGACTATTTTGCAGTCTGCTGAAAATTTGGAATTTGAATGCTCTGACTGGGGTGGTAGGCGTCTTCAATTGCCAAGGAGCAGGAAGCTGGCCACTGAAATCATTGGAAGCCGCACCCTTGCGCATAACCATCTCAGGGAAAATGAGACCCCTTGATGTTGAATTTCTTGAAGAGGTTGCAGGTGAAAATTGGAATGGAGATTGCATAGTCTATGCCTTCAATGCAGGTTCAAATTATACTTCATCAATGCATCACATTTTATTCTATGCTTTCCTTTTAGAACCTAAATTACATCCATTTCTCTAGAATTACCAAACTAACTACTGCACAATACCTTCAGGCATGCTTTCCAAGGTGTCAAGCAGAGGAAAAGTTGAAGTGTCCTTAGAGACTCTCCAATGTGAAATATATACAGTATCCCCCATAAGGGTCAGTATGCTATTGCTAACATTGCAATCTACATTTTGTGAAAAACCATCTTTACCAAGTCTCTAACATGAAAACATGTTAATGTGTGTTTGAACAGGTGTTTGGTCATGATGTGCAATTTGCACCAATAGGATTGCTTGACATGTACAATTCAGGAGGAGCAGTAGAAGCCTTGGACTGCACCATGGATGTTGCACAGTGCATGATAAAAATCAAAGGCAGAGGATGTGGCCGTTTTGGAGTCTACTCCAACGTTAGACCAAAACGTTGTGTAGTGGACACGAAGGAGGAGGAGTTCTCCTACAACCCTGAAGATGGATTATTGACTATTATTACACTTGGTGGTGAAGGCAATTCATCAAGGGACATAGAATTTGTATACTGAGGCGGCTCTGTTGAGTCAAAGTGAATCTATTCCGATTCTTCTTCAGTGCCATTTTTTATTTACCTAACCCCGGATGTAAGCATATATAGAATATTGTTGTTGTGAGCAAAGAAAAAAGAGTTGTTTAATTTTGGTGACATAGGATGTGTTTGGATTAACGTTGGAGACCTTCTAAATGGCCGTTTGAGCATTCCGAGACACCAAAAGCAGAAGTAACTCTTATGTTACTTTTGCCAAAACACCAATTACGTTCAACGTAACTGGCACTCAAACACGCACATAGTACTGTAAATATTTTTGTATCATCTGTATACCAGTGATGTGACACCGTCTTATTCTTTGTAAGAACTAAAAAGAAGTAATGTGTCATACTGTCATCATTGGATCTATATAACAAAGATATACGAAAATTTAGTGATTATGACGTTGAAGATGTTCTAATATATAAGTTTTATCATTCTGAATCTATCTAATATCTTCAAATAAATAATGAAGGAAGTTTTGAACATAAGAAGTTTTGAAAGATTTTGTGACAGAATGAAAGATTTTTTACACATTATATCCATGGTTTTAAATTGCAGTCCGCAACTGTGATTAAACACATTATATCCATGGTTTTAAATTGCAGTCCGCAACTGTAATTGCAATTGCAACTTAAAGGTTTTTTTTTACTCATTGCAATCGCATAACGACCACAATTGCAGCCACATTAACCGCATTTGCCCACAACATTAAGATTTTTTTTGACTCACTACAATCGCGATGCAATTGCAATTTAAAATCATGAAAGAATTAATCTTAGGAAGGATATAATCTTTCTAAGATTAATTCCTTCATCCATATATAGTGAAAACATGGTGAACACTGGTTTGCAATTGTGCGAGCAACCATGAACACCACATAGGAACACCAACACTAGAGCCTAGACCTATAGTGAAAACATGTTGAATATTGGTTCGCAATTGTGGTTAGAGAGCATAAACTAAATTTTTTATGACAGAAGTTTTGAACATAAGAAGACAAACATCATGGTTAGAGAGCACCAAATTTTTTATGTTAGCATAGTTACAGGTTTCATTCTTCCTCTTCTTTTTCTTTTCTGGAGTTAAAATTTTGAAAGGTAGCTTGTATATCCTGGAACTTATAACAGGTATTACTTGGAACATAAAACAAGAGTGACAGAGGGAGAGAATGACGGGAGCAGCAGAGGTGAAGGAGGTACAGTGTTAGGGGGTGAAGAAGAAGAAGTAGCAAGGTAATATTGAGATATTGAAAATTATGGAGGTGCAGGTAGCAAGAGCCCCTTAATAGCAGGAAGAGTGTCCGGAAGCCCAAATCAGAAGCCCACTACATGTGTATTTTTGGCAGCAAAACCCTTTCCCTTCCCCTCGGTTTTCTCTTCTTATCCATAAGTCTTCATCTTCAACCTTGTTTTAAACCCTTCACTCACTCTATCACTTCCACTGCCTTCAAGTCCCTCACCATGGCCGAGTCCTACCTCCTCTCTTCTTCCTCCTCACTCTTCCACAACAAAACCAAACCCTCTCTTTTCTCACCTCCCTCCAAACCCCTCACACTCCAATTCTCATGCCTCAACTCCTCACCTTCACCCTCGCTCTCTCTCTCCCTCTCCCTCTCCGCACGAGCCAACCGTTCCCCCGTCCTCACGCACGTGGCCCAAACTTCCGATTGGGCCCAACAAGAAGAAGACGACACCGCCACCTTCCAAGACGAAGAAGAACAACAGGGCCTTAGCGAAACCGAAGCGGGCCTTTCCAATTGGGAGCCCAACGGCGAAGTCGCGGAAGAAGAGGCTTTCGTGGAACCGCCGGAGGAGGCAAAGCTCTTCGTTGGGAACTTGCCTTACGACGTTGATAGCCAGAAATTGGCCATGCTTTTCGAACAAGCCGGAACTGTTGAAATCGCCGAGGTCAGAAACAAAGAGAGGCTTTTTACCTTCTCATGCTTCAATCTCAATTTCTGTTTATGTTATTGTGTTAGGGTTGAAATGAACGTGTGGTGTGGTGTGGTTCTTTCTTTGTCGTTTTAGGTTATTTATAACAGGGAAACTGACCAGAGTCGCGGATTTGGGTTTGTGACAATGAGTACTGTTGAAGAAGCTGAGAACGCTGTGGAGAAATTCAATCGCTACGTAAGTTGATATCACTTGCTTTGTTTTGTATTCTGATGTGACGAGTTAACTTGGATTGAATTTCGGGGAAGGGGTTGAAAAATTCGGTTTGATTTTCGTATTGAACTTCTGTGTGCTAGAAGCTTGTTCTATATGTTGTTGTGAATTAACCAGTGAGGACAGGAACTAGCTATGTGGTGAATCCTTGTTCCGTGTTAAACTCTGGTGGATTGTGTTGTTTTTGTGACTGTTGAGAAGGGCTGAAAGTATGTTTAAATGTTTGCATTAGTAAACGTGTCTCGTTAAAAATGAACAGAAGGAGCCTGGCAAGTGTTTCCAGTTGGTTTGTACAGAATTGTCAAATACTGACTCTTAAGTTGCTTGCTCTTTGGTACATTGCATGGATACAACACAGGACAAGGATTTGGCTAGGATGCACAACATGTGAAATCCATAAATTTAGCATCATAACAGAAATCCCATATTAAAACGGAGAAATCAATGTTCCAAAAACTAATCCATTGACCGAAAAATGCAACCCAGTCCAGGAGGCTTCCACCTAGTAGGTTCGAACCTATACACATTATATTATTTGTCTAACTATTGTAGCATTCCATCCATTTTGTTAAAGAACTATGATATGACCATTTTAAAGTGCCTTTACTTCCTCTTCTGCGTCTCTGGATCTGCAAGATGTGTCTCGACTTATCCCATTAAGAAGAATGATGGCACTTCAGTTAATATGTGAGCAGTGTTGGTTGCATAACTTGTACTGTAAAGATGAGGTGGTTTATACCTATGACATTTTAATACCTTCTTATAAAATATATAGTTACATCTTAAAGTTGGGAGTACCAACCTATTCAACTATTTGTTATATTTTTGTTTTCAAGCCACTGACTTGAAGTATCACTGAATGAAATACTACAAAACCTTTATTAGTTTGCTCTTGTTAAATTTCTTGTTGCTATGGAAGCTTTTATGCATGTGCAAAGGAGTTTTGAGTGACCCATTTTTCTTCCTTTAGTACAAGTCAAATGCATCTTATGTCATTCACATGCAAAAGCATGTGTGTATTGTCATTAATATTTCTTACTAATTGCTTTTGTTGTGTTCTTTTTGTTCCTTTGGATCTTATTCATATTTTCTATGACAGGATATTGATGGAAGATCGTTGACTGTTAATAAGGCTTCTCCAAGAGGAACTCGGCCTGAACGCCCACCTCGTCGTACCTTTGAGCCTGCTTTATCAATCTATGTTGGTAATTTGCCATGGGATGTTGATAATACCCGGCTGGAGCAAATTTTCAGTGAACATGGTAATGTTGTGAATGCTCGAGTAGTCTATGACAGGGAGACTGGTCGATCACGTGGCTTTGGCTTTGTAACAATGTCCGATGAGACAGAAATGAATGATGCCGTTGCTGCTCTTGATGGTCAGGTATTACTTAAGTTCTTTGTTAAATTATCAATGGTTACATGCATTGATAATTAAATATGTTGAAAGGGAACAGGATTGTTATGGGCTCATGTTCACAAGGAAAATGGTTTGAGATTGAAAAGCACAGCTTTTGAAATTGCCTCTAGTGTGTGCTTTGAGGGCGGGGCGAAACAATATATCAAATTGACTACTTTTACTCTTTTTTTTTTTTTTTTTTTTTATGATTTTCTGATATGGGGTTTTTGTTATTTCAGAGTTTGGACGGAAGGGCAATTAGGGTGAGTGTTGCTGAGGACAGGCCAAGGCGTGGCTCCTTTTGAGCGTTATCTCAAGTAGTTCCCCATGTCAGCTGCTGGAGTTCTCTTGCATTTTTTTAAATAGCTGAGGATATACTATAGTGTCAATTTTTGTTTAAAGGAAAATCCGTTCTTGGGGCGCCAACTTCAGATTAGATTTACGTATTTTGCTGTTATTATATTAATGTCCAGATGAAAAGTAAGTTGTAATTCCTGACTCCTGAGATTGGAGAAAAGTATACTTTGTTGTTACCTTTTTTTCTTTTGGGCTATTTGTAGTATTTATTTATGAAATGAAAAAACGGGGAGAGGGGGGTTCTGTCGCGACTATTGAAGAAATGGTTTTTTCGATTGTACTTAAAATTCAACTGAATAAATAGCATACATATTATTTCCATAGTAACCAGGCATATGATTCAGTTTCCTCAAAAAAAAAAAAAAAAGGGCATAAATGATATTTTACTTTTGGGTGAGGCAGCTAATGATCTATTGATTTTAGTAATTGATGTGAGTTCCTGGTACGATTCAGCGCTGTATCTATGCCTTCTTAATAAAATGTTTTTATAATTATAGTAACAAAAAGCTTAAATATAATTTTGGTTTTCTTATTTTGGTTAATTTGTAATTTTGGTCTCTATTTTAAAATAGAAACATTTGATTTTTTTATTTTAAAAATTTCAATTTTGATTCAATCTTCAATTCTGCTTACATTTTGTTTTGATTTAATTGAATTCTAAATGGTACCATCAAAAAATGATTTAATTAATTAAAATGTAAAAAATAAATGTAGTTAAAATTAAAGATTGAAGATTGAACAAAAAATTGATTTTTTCAAAATAAGAAGATTAAATATCTTTATTTTAAAATAAAAGGTCTAAAACTACAAATTTGACAAAATAGAGAAACAAAACTTGTATTTAAACCTAACAAATAAAAAATTCTTGTAACAAAAAAAAAATGTTGTCTAAACAAAAAAAAAGGAAAAAATATGTTTTTAGTCTTTATATTTTATAAAATTCTTGGTTTTAGTCATTGTACTTCACCATCACTATTTTTAATCTCCCAAAACAGATGTCACGATGTGTTCTTGAAAAACTAAAAACACTTATTTTCAAAAGTTCAATGACTAAAATGTTCAATGATGAAGTACAAGGACCAAAATCAAAATTTTTACAAAGTATATGGACTAAAAAATTCTTGTAACAAAAAAAATGTTGTCTAAACAAAAAAAAAAAAGAAAAAAAATATGTTTTTAGTCTTTATATTTTGTAAAATTCTTGGTTTTAGTCATTGTACTTCACCATCGGTATTTTTAATCTCCCAAATATGATGCCACAGTGTGTTCTTGAAAAACTAAAAACACTTATTTTCAAAAATTCAATGACTAAAATGTTCGATGATGAAGTACAAGGACCAAAACAAAAATTTTTACAAAGTATATGGACTAAAAAATTCTTGTAACAAAAAAAAAAAGGAAATAATATGTTTAGTCTTTATATTTTGTAAAATTCTTGGTTTTAGTCATTGTACTTCACCATCAGTACCCAAAACAGATGCCACGATGTGTTCTTGAAAAATTAAAAACACTTATTTTCAAAAATTCAATGACTAAAATGTTCGATGATGAAGTACAAAGACCAAAACCAAAAATTTTACAAAGTATATGGACTAAAAACATATTTTTTCAAAAAAATAAAAGTAAATGGATAAGCTTTTTTTTTAAGAAAATACTAGAAATCCCAATAGAAAAGTTTCCTTAAAAAAATGCAAAAAAGATTGAATTTTAAAAATAGCATAAAAAAAATTGTTAGTGTAAGTTTTTACACTATCAATTAAAAAATCATATTTGAAATTATAAATTTGAACAAATTTATTATATTTTGTAATTAAATGAAAGTGTAGAAAATATTTACAAAATATGCACATGAAGAACATGAATTTATCCACTAAGCAGAACATGAACTTCATACTATACAAATTCTACCAGCATAGGGGTACATGTTCCAACGACTGATGTCTGTAACTGTAAACATTAACCTTACAAAATTCAGGAAACTTTAACTATACAAATTCTAACGGCATGTGCACATCCAAGATCCAAACATTGAAATCTGAAGCATTAGCCTTCCAAAACTCAGGATTTTGGCTCCATTTTAGTAACCTCGCAGTTGAGCTTCTCGACTAGTGAGGGGCACATATCGAACCGACGTCTCAGTGCGGACACTGATAGAACCATCAGAATTCTTATCCACCACCTTTAAATCTTGAAATATGTTTCCAACAGGAATCACCATTCTACCTCCAGGCTTCAACTGGTCAATAAGTGGTTGGGGAATTTCTGGTGCTGCTGCTCCAACGTGAATGGCATCATAAGGTGCAAACTCTGGCCAACCTTGCCTTCCATCTGTCAACACAACAATTATCAATCTGCTAATCCAAAGTTCCAACTATGCATTCATTTAACTGGTCAAGAACAATTGATATAATCATGCAGCTATAGTAGATCCATTAGATTCAATTGTCATGTATACAATATCACACAGATATTTCAGATAACCATAACAAGAAAAATACTTTAGGATCAACTCTACTTTCAGTTTTAGTGGACTCAATAACCTCAAACAAATTCCATTCAACAGAATTAGAAGTATTCAACCTCTCACATTATGTCTTTATCCCTATGCCTGAAACAAGGACTACATTCAACTATTGTGCTAAAATGAACAGCTTCAACGTTTCAGATTCAATTCAACAGAAATTTAAGAAACCATACCACCAGCATGGACAGAAAGGGAACCATCTTTCAATTGTGCAGCTGCAGCACTTTTCTGAATATTCTCTATTGAAAAAGAAACCAATTCAGGAATATGCTCCACACCAACAGCACGGCCTTGGGGTCCAACCATCAGGGCAAAGCACGCAGTCAGGTACCCCGTTCCTGCACATAGGCCAAAATGTGGAAATTGTGAACACCAACTAAAGATAATAATATGAAAAGGCCAAAAAACTGTGGTGAAACAGACTGCCAGTTGGTCCACATAGCAGCGCATCTTAGAACATTCAAAATATCCACCTTGAATTGGGAATATGCAAATCAACAGGAGGAACCTAATTCTAAATTCGAATTTCCTTTCAACATACACAGTCACAACTCTACATCTTCACGCCATCTTGGTACACCTATATAACTCCTCCAAGGAAGAGGGTGTGGTAGAACTTAGAAACTATTCTTCATCCACATTTTATGCAATCCATTGTTCAAGCAATAATATCCAGTCTTTTCAGTTCAACATAAGTCTTATTATTGCATCTTAAAGACAACTTGTATAACATGTTCTACCATCAATCTTAATAATCAGTCTCATTAACACGGAACAGTAGTAACTAGGGAAGTTTTTGCCTCATCAACAAATTAAATACATACAAATAGTAATGGAATACCTAGAAAAAAAACCATTCACTAACTAGCAAGCACCCGCTTTTTTTTTAATGTGTTCAAATAAAATTAAACAAATTATAATTTTCTAATTTAATTATAATAGGTTCATGGAGCAAATACCAGAGCCAACGTCCAAGGCATGCATCCCAGGCTGCAAATTCTCCTCCAGCAACTGAAGACACATGGCATGCATATGCGGTGCAGATATAGTGGCATTGTACCCTATGGCCATGGGGCTATCATCATAAGGTGCAGCTCCATCAGGTACAAACAAGGCTCTATCAACTGTCTCCATTACTTCAGCCACCTTACTTGATGTGATCACTCCATAGCGCTGCAACCTCTCCACCATTGCTTTGTTCTTACTCATGCCACTCACAGAGCAAAATCGCTGCAATTTTGTATTTTTATTTTAAAGTAATTTTGGATTCAGTAATTTTTTAACATAAGAAAAAAATACAGAGGACATGATTAAGGAACACAAGTAACAATACTGCTTGGTTTTCTTCCATTTCCCTTTTCTTTCTCCTCTTGGTACGAGTGCACTAAGAGAAGATAAAAGGCTAAATTAATAACAAAAAATAATATAATGTTGATTTGATGCAATCGCCACTTGTGAATTTAAACAATTGCATTTCTGAGATTTTTGCTTAATTGAATGAATATTCGGTTTGCCTTGGATAAAAAAGGACAGAAACTTAAAATTGCGAAAAAATAAAAGAAAATGAAAAAGGTTGAATTTTGAATTAAATTATTACCTGCATCCTGAGGAAGAGAGTGTTCCCCGTGAGGAAATTAGGGTTTTGGAAGAAGAAGAGGTGGGTGATGATGGAGAAGGTGGAAGAGTGAGGTTGTGGTGAGAGAGAAACGCGACGGTGGTTGGAGAGGGTTGGAGAGAGTGAGTGAGTGGGTTTTAATTTTGTTGCATAAGCATAACAGCAGCTGCAACCATACGACAATGCAGGGAAAGGGTAGTAGTAGTAGTGCACCCTCATTTTCTTCTTTTCTCGCTCTTTCTTTTCTTTTCAGGCTTTTTCCCTTCACATGCTCTCGTCATATATTACCCACACGTGTCAACCCATGCTTCTGGCTCGGCCCATACGTGGGCTTGCAAAACACTGTTTGCTATGATGGGTTTTGGGTTGTTCTTGTTCACCGTGAGGTGACATGCCATTTCATTTATTTTATTTTATAAAACTTAAAAGGTTATTTAGGAAGGGGTAAAATATGTTTTTATTCTCTATACTTTCGCTGAATCTTGTTTTTAGTCTTCAAACTTTTATATTGTACAATTTAGTCCCTAAACTTTATAAAAATCTTGTTTTTAATCCTTGGACTTACTCCCATTTTTTGCATATTTTTTAATTTCAGATTTTGAGGAGGAACTAAAAACACAATTTTTATAAAATTTAGGGACTAAATTGTACAATATAAAAGTTTGGAAACTAAAAACAATATTCAATGAAAATATAGGAACTAAAAACATATTTTACCATTAAATATCTTACAGTCACTGTATAATATACTAATATACAAATAAATAAAGAGGAGAGAATATACTTTGCCTATCATAAGTGGCACCACTATGTAACAAATAAATAAAGAGGAGAATATCCATATCCCTACACTTTTTAAATGAAGAATCTTTATTCACTAATTTTGCAAGTAAGCTCCCAACAAAAATAATAATAATAATAATTCAAATTGGTTCTTTATCTTATCATCGTGGCATGTTGCTTCCCTTCTTCGATCAAACAACGTTGGGAAGAAACAGAACTAACGGTTCAAGATGAGTTTTGTTCTCCCTTTGTCATGCAATGATTCGGTTGAATTCTTACGTGAAGATGATATTAACAAATGGGTAGGATGTGAGTGTAGTTAATATGATAAGGATGGAATGAATCCTAAACTTTTGAACAATTGGTTAAAAGGGTTTTTCAAATTACTTATGCTTGATTTTCTTTATTTATTGTTATCGATATTGAAAACCTCAACTAGAATTGATTGATCAACCATAATAATCGATCATGACTATCATCTGTTACAACACCATAATCTCCATCGCCATTACTTCCATAACCGCCACTGCCACCCACTCTCAACCTCACACAATTTTTAGATCTTCTTACGATTCTTCTCTATTTTCTTCTTCTTTTTTTTAGTCGTTATTTCCCGGACAAACGTTATCTTTTTCGTCAAATCAGATTTTTAATATTATTGAACTTTTATTATATTTTTAGTATTTTGTAATTGTAATCCACTTTCATACATTATATGTAGGTTTAATTATATTTTTTGTCTCGCTATTTATTTATTTTGTTTAAGTTCATCCCACTATTAATTAAATGCTTAATCAGACTTCTTTATAGTTTTACACTGTCATCGAATCACAAATCACTGTTTGCATGACTTTTAAGGTAATTTTGTAAAAGTCAATAATCTTACCATAAATGATGGGTTGTGATTTAATGACATTGTAAATTTTTTTGTTACCTATTTTCTCTATTTTTAAAAGAGTCTCAATATAGTCATTTGCGTATATATTTTGCCGTTAGTGTTTATAATTTAAACTATAGCTAAAAAGACGAAAACGACTACATTGAAGCTCTTTTAAAAACAATGAAACCTAATTTAACCTTTAATTGATAGTGGAACGAAATTGTACAAAATAAATAAATAATGGTACCAAAAAGTAATTAAGCCTTATATGTATTATTACGAAGCAAGTTGATCATGTTAAAAATATTTTAATGTTTTTATGGTATTTCACTTATACATTTAATTTATGCATATATGCTATATTTTCACATTACTATATATTTACAAAATATACACGCATCTAAAAAATAATTAAAATCCTCTCTAGTTACATATTAATGTATTTGTCTTGTTTTGAAAACATTACCTTTTATTTGACAAATGTGAACTAAACGAAGAAAATTGGTACATGGAGTCAATGAATGAGGTTGATTTCAGTATTGACACTATAATTTCGTTTATGGACTAAAATGTATCTCTAATGAATGCTAAGGTTGCCGTGGATGAAGGTGCGAGTGTCAATTCAATCTGAAGCCAAGTCAATTTTGTATAATTTTGTGTGATAAATTAAAATTATTTACTTAAACCAATCATATGTGGAATTGTTTACTAATCCTATTTTCACTACTTATTTGTATAACTAAAGTATAAAATAATAATTTTAAATAATTTATTTAATTAGTTTATGCTAAAACTGGCATTAATTTATATTGTAAAATTATTGATTTTTTATTCGAAAATGATTGATTGTTTAAAATATCTTAAATATTTATTTTGAATTAAATTTTAAATAAAATTAAATTAGAAAAAATTATTAATTATAATAATTAATTATCACATTTTAAGTTTGCATGGCACTTAAGTAGGGATGACAATGGGTAGGGTCTGGATAGGGTCCTATAGTACCTGTCTCCATACTCGCGTTTAAAAAAAATACCCGTACCCGGCCTTATACCTGCACGGATAGCAACTTTAAGCCCCATCCCCATACCTGCTGGATACCTATATATCCATACCCGCACTTTACTTATGTATGAAGTTAATAAATCAATAAAAAATAGGCTTAAATGTAATTTTGGTCTCCCTATTTTGCACAATCCGCAATTTTAGTCATCCTATTTTAAAATAGAGATATTTAGTCCTCCTATTTTGCACAATCAGCAATTTTGGTCCCTTTATAGAGACATTTAATCCCCCAATTTTGTAAAATTCGTAATTTTGGTTCTTTCATCAAATTGAAAGCATTGACAGTTAAGAGATTAACGTTGACCTTGATATGACCCAAATATAGTGATGTGACACGAGATTATTTATTTATTTTTTAATTTTTTAAAATACTGAGTAATAATTATTTGTTTATCTACGTCACTAAAACACATGTCACGTTGATTTTAATGGTTGGGTAATCGTGAGTCCTAAAATAGAAATCACAAGTCTTAATCATTTATTTTAAACTAGTTCTACATTGTTGAAGTACATAGCACATCGTAGTCAAATAAATGATATTACCTTTTTTTAAAATATATTTTTCATCAATTATTCTACTCAGTATTTAAAATAATTAAAAACTAAATAAACAATCTCGTGTCACGTCACTATATTTGGACCACGTTAAGGTTAACGTTAATCTCTTAACAGTTAACACTTTCAATTTGATGGAAGAACCAAAATTACATATTTTACAAAATTGGGAGAGTAAACATCTCTATTTTAAAATAGGGGGACCAAAATTGCGGATTGTGCAAAATAGATAAACCAAAATTGCATTTAAGCTATAAAAATATTAATTAAAAAAATTGTTACAAATAAATTGAAAATTCATGCTTAAATAATTCAAACTTAACATTAAAAGCATCCACACATAATATTAAAAATATAAAATATAAAATTATTATAAGTTATAACATAAATTTTTTACTATTAGTGTTAGTTTATGAATAATATAAAATTATTTTTTTTTACAGAAAAGTATATATATAACATAATTATTTATTTAAGTTATTATAATTATATATATATGGTAGGTGCGGGGCGGGGTGGGTACTATAGTACTCATACCCGTACCCGCACCCGTAAAAATTTGCGGGTAAATACCCGGTCCCGGCCTCAGCCCCAGCCCCAATAAGCGAATATTTATCCGACCCGCTTACAAATATTTTTGCAGGTACACATAGGATTCAGGTACACTTTGTCATTCCTACACTTAAGTGGGCAATCTAATGCTTGGATTGGATTTATTGCGAGTCAATCTGTGTCGGATTGGGCAAAAATGGGTCTACACAAATCGAGTTAAAATACTTAGGATTTAGCTTTTTTAAAGGAGGGAGACATACTTTATACTTTATAGAATATAGTGTATTTATAATTGATGATTAGAAAATTAACGATTCAACAAAATCTAAAGTTAATTTTAGCACAACATTTATTTTAAACTTGTTAGTTTTAGTTCTTTTTTTTTATATATAAAATATTATTTTAATTTAAATTTATTTCGGATGTTATTTAAGTTTTTGAAAAAAAAACTAAAATCTAAAAAAATTAATATTTTATTATTTAAATAAGTTATTTTGAGTCACTTTTGAAAAAAAAAAGTGAAATTATAACTAATTTTAAAATAAAAGGTAGTTTATATTTGCAACAAAGAAATAATTTCTAGTTTACTTAACTTTTTTAAAAATAAACTATTTGTTACACAATCTTAAAATATATATTTTTTAAATTAAACTAACAAATCTTAATTTGATTATTTAACCTGTTTTAATGCCTTTAGTTGAATGCAACATCAGTAAAATTAAGTGGCTTCCTAATTGCTATATTTAACCTTTTTTCATCAATATTTTTAAAAATCACCTTGGATGAAGGTAATTTCTATACATTACATTAAAAAACATTAAATTCATATAAACTGCCCCTTTAAGAGCTAGATGGGCCTTCTTGTAATTATGTTTAGATAAATGAAAAGAATAAAATAGAGTAAAGTGAATTGAAATAAAATAATATTAAGTTTCACTAATTAAATTGTTTAAAATAAAATTGAATGAAATAAAATCTGACTCTTTTCTTTTCTTTCAATTTGAAGATATAGAATGGAATTAGCTCTTGTTTCATGTTCTCTTGAAAATATAAAATGATAATTTTTTATTTTATTCTATTTCATTTCATTTTATCCACCATTAAATATCTAAACATAGTCTTCACATTGTGAAATAAAATAAAATAAAAAAATAAAATGAGTGTTAATAACACACTTTTTAGCACATTTCTTCTTACACACCTTTTATTATAGTTAAAATTATTAAGAATTATAAAATTATGAGTGAAACTCATTAATTAAGTAACGAGATCTATAAAATTATGTAATTTTTAATAAATTTTAATTAATAATAAAGAGTGTATTTAAAAAAATATGTTAGAAAGTGTGTTACTAACATTTTACAAAATAAAATACTTTATTAAACCATCCTAAAAAAAAAAAAAAAAAAATCCTTAGACAAGGATTTTGGAAGAAATGAATTTGCTACGTACAGCCGAATCTCGTCCAAATGGATTAATTAAATAGCTAGGTTGGCTTTGCATGGCTTCGTGATTTTTTTCCATGTATCATGTTCAATCAAGACAACGTGGACCATTTGGCTTATACTACATGATTGATTGTTTGGTTTGGAAAAATATATATAAAACATCCGTATGCTAGTTGACACATAAAGAGATAAAAAAAGATAGAAAAATATAGGTATAAAAGATGGTATGATGTGATAGGAAGAGAAAGATGTGATGTTCAAAATAAAAAAAGGTGTCCATGTATCAATACTCATTTGGTTTTATATTACATAAGTGCAGATATTCTTGAGTTGTATTTAGCTCTGTATTTGGTGTAGGAATTCATTGAGTGTGTGTGTGATGAGCTGTGCATGTTGCTATAAATATTTGACAATGTTCCATCGTTTTCTATTCATTCTCACAGCCTTCGAACTAAAGTTTTCTTGGATTCGCTGGTACAATTTCTTATTTTGAAAACCACTTTATCATCATTGCTGAGAGTGAGACTGTGTCCGTGGTTGTATATATCTAGAACTAATCATATTTTATAAATAATCTTTATTAATATTGTTTTATAATTTCATAAATTAATTGAAGTATTTATGAATAAGATTTTGCATCTTAATTATTTTAGGTCTATTTATTTTTATATCCCACATTTATATATCGTAAATAGTCTAATAAGGACAATCTAGTCAAGTTTGACCTTGTGTCGGATGTTTGGTTTCACAGTAAAAAATTATAATTAATTTTGTCTTCTATCAAATGTTTTAGTAAAAATATAGATATTCAGTTATTGTTAGATATAAAATTAATTTGACCTGCCTTCGAAAAAAAATTTTTACCTCTAAACTTCAATTTGATTATAAGTAATAAAAAATAACTTTTGCACTAGGTTAAAAAATTTACACTAAGTTTTATAATAAACTTGCTTTTAGGATAAAAATATTTAAATATAAATAACTTTGTTTCAAAAACAATTTTAATTAAAATTAATTTTATAAAATTAATTTAGTAAACATACACCCAAACACATATTTAACAAATGTGCTTGGTGACTAATTTCTTTTGAAGGGTAAAGATTATTGAAGTGGATTTTGCCTCTTCCAACAAATTAATTTTTTCTAATCACATGACTAAGAATTGAACCTTCGACAACATACTTAAGAAATCAACTATCTATTAATTGTGTTGGAGATAGATGGCATGGTAGTTACAGGCCCATAATGGACACATCCTTGATCAACACATAAGGAACCCTAATACCCTATCCTTACTTGTAATACTTTTTTTTTTTTTTAAAGAAAAATAACCCAGTTTCAATTTTTGTATGAGTTCCTCTAATATAATATCTTTATCAACACTAAATCGGATTTAGGATTTTTTTTTTTTATCCGTAAAAATCGAAGACAAGTACCGAGGATTTACAACAACTCACGCACCCTACTCAACCAACTGAGTTACACTTCCTCGATATCAGATTCAGGATGTTTAAATTCAAAGGTAACACTTTACTGCTGACACAAAAAGAAATACTTTAAAATAGAAAATACAAGTAGTTTGTTATTCATGTGATCATGTCACCTGATAAAAGTATAAAATGTGCAAGATTCTTCATAGCTGTATGCGATTTAAAAAACATATATATCTTTTACAAAACCGTACAGAGAGATGGCGATATGAATTCTAATTAGCCATAATTTTCTTTTCTTTTTTTAAGCTCCATATGTTGCCTTCAGTAAGACTGGTTTGTAATAATCATCAAAATGGTCCTCTTTTTCCCCCCATATACATAAATAGACCCCATGGCAATTTCTGGTTCTAAAATAAGCGCCTTTTGATATATAAAAATAAAGGTTGGGTAATATGACAAACTAAAAATAGAATTTAGTTAGAATACAGGAGCAGTATAAAGTGTTTTTTTTTTATTGTCATTTAATAATGAATTGTGATATATAATTAAAAATTATTGAGTTTTATAATAATTACTTTAAAAATTATAATTTAAAGTAATTTCTAATTAAATTTTTTAATCAACGTGTGTGAAGTATTCATTAATTATTTTTAGTAAAGTTTTTTCTTCTAATTACATTTTTTTTTCCACAAAGTTCGAATTCAAGATCTTGATTAAGAGATCTAGTTCCAATCGGAGTAACGACATGTATGTCATTTCTAATTAGTTTAAAACATTAAATTTTTAAGGTCTTAAAAATAAAAGTATAAATAATAAAAATAAAAAAAACTGACAAGCAATTGTAGTTGCAGTAATTAGTTTGGTTGTAAAAATTCTAGCATTCAGCATTCTTTCTTTCACTAGTTGATTTTTTTTTTAATTAATCTAACTCCTTTTCTTTATAGTTATACTTATAGAAAGGACCCACGATACCTGATTTACTATTTGCACGCTATAACACTGACTTGCTTTGCATCGGATCAAAATCCCTTAAAAAATTTAACTGAAGTACTTAACCTATGGCCTATTTGACTATTTTTAATCCCCCCACCCCCTGGCCCACTCACAAAATTCTTTTTCCCTTTGATTTTACCTCAACTTTAATTTTGGAGAATAGAACATGTCCTTGGTAGGTAGACAGGATGTGATTGGAATGAGTATCTTAAAGAGATATATATATGTTAATTAAATGAGAAGTCATACTTATATAACAAATTAATTGTACAATAAAATATACAAAAAAAAAAGAGAGAAAAAAAGAGAAATTTTTAAAATATAATAAATGACGGGTAGAGAGAGATAAACAAAAAAAAAGATTATTCAATCACAATCTATCATGTATGGTAAATTTGTTGACTTTTATAAAATTATCTTAAAAGTTATATTAATAATGATTTATGATTGAATAACAGTGTAAAATTATTTTATATTGTCAATGTATCTCTATTAAAAAAATGATGTTGTATGCATATCATTTCTCTTATTACATATCCTATAATATACTTACTCACCTATAGATAAACTATAGAAAAGTGATGATTAAAATGAATCAAATTACTGAGGTAAGCCTAGTGACTTATCTCTGATGATGTCACAAAAGCGTCAGATCTCACTTTTTTTTCCCTAGCTTATGTTTATGAAGTTATATGCTAACGTTATTATGAATTGAAAAATAACTGAAATATTCACTTTGTCTATCTATATATGGCATGTAATGAAAACTATATGTAGGGCAGGGGGCCACCACAGCTAAATAAATGACGTGTATTCTTATCCTAATAGGATGTTGTTCGCTTTAGCTTTTGTTTTATACCCTCTTGCAAGCAAGGTACTTGTTCAATAAAGCTTTATTCCCACTTCATGGTTCTATATATATGTTACTAGCTAGTACAAGCACGTAAACTCAATCAAGCCAAACATATATTTCCCTCCCACTTGTGTTGTGTTTTTTGATATCTTAATTATAAGCCATTTCAGCAACATGAGCAGCCACACTCCTCGCCAGCTACCAGCTACCCCTAAGATGCAGCAAAGGAAGGAGCGACGCATGTTCTCCACTTCTGATGACACTGCCATGACCAAGCAGGTTCAGGCCACTCATGCCCCTGATGGTCGTGAAATTGATGTCAAACCCATTCTCCAAATTGTAGATGAAATCTTGGTTCGGTTCATTGCTCGCACCGTTGAGGGTTATGAAGTAAGACTAATTACATTTATACATGTAATCATGTTTAATGTCTATAGAATTTAACGGCTATGTACAGTTATTTACACGGTCAATTAATCAGAATTGTTGTTGATATGATTTTTAAAATATAATTATTAAAAATATCAATAAACTAATCATATATATATATATAGTAATTTATGATTGAATGAGAGTCTAAAATCACTTTAGATTATGAGTGTGTAAATTATTTTCTCATGTTTATATATGTATGTACTCTTGTCTGCCGCTTTGCATGCATGTGCCGAATGTTTGACTAAATATTCATTTATTTTTTATATTAAAATTAATTATTACTCTATGTGGCCCATTTGGCAGGTAAAGCGAGATCAAGATGCATTGGAGATGACTGCTGCTCTGGCTGAATTTGACATGCTTGACTCGCTGGCTTATATCATAAACAAAATTTCGTGCGAGGTTGTTTTCATATGAAAAATCTTCACTTTTATAAAAGTTACTAGTTGTTAATGTTATCAAGGATAAAATGTGTTTCCTTATTTCCTATTTTATACTAAATGTGTCGCAGACTCGCAGTTGAAAACAGCGATTCCTTTCCTTATTTTAACTCTGCAAAGAATATACTTTTCTTTCATTCTTTTTTTTTTTTGAAATACTTATATTTGATTCTTATGACATTGAATTGATATATCAAACATATTATTTTACACCTCATTTCTACATCGGCGTGACACATCCTTTATCTCTTTCTTACATTTTTGTTGCATCACATTTATTATTTTTTATCCAGGTTATTATAAATATGTATTCACTTTTCTTTCCATATCATTTTTATCTCATTTTCTTCTTATTTGTCTCTTATTTTTCCATCACATCACTCATTATATCTATAACTTTCTTTGTTTATATTTTCTTTTTTTCCTTCCTATCTCTTTTTTACCATCCAAATTCATCTCAAAACAAGGCAGAC
The DNA here is from genome assembly GCA_026413185.1 of Pueraria montana var. lobata. NCBI lineage: Eukaryota > Viridiplantae > Streptophyta > Magnoliopsida > Fabales > Fabaceae > Pueraria > Pueraria montana. The sequence continues at coordinate 26,731,548 of CM048652.1, read as the reverse complement.
AGTTGATATTTTTCCTTTCTTCCCCGAGTATTTATATTCTTATATCTATATATCTTCTATTTCATTTTCATTTCATTTTCTTCTTCTTTTTTTGTTCTTTTTTCATTACATCATTTATCACATTTATCACTCATTCTTTCTACCTTTTCCTTTTCTTCTTATCTCTCTCTTTTCTCCATCCAAATTCATCCCAAGATGGGATGGGCATTTATATTTTTCCTTTTTATCCCTTTACTTTTTTCTCTCTCTCTTCTATCAAAAGTGTGCAAGGGTGTGAAAATATCTCTTGTGTGGGAAAAGTTTGGTAGACATCAAACTCTATTTAACACCTAAAGAGGAAAAGAGAAAGAAGTAAAAGTATAATAGGTGATATTATATGATAGAAAGAGAGAGATAGAAATAGAAAAAAAATTGATGAAGTGTATGATATAGATAAATGTTTATATATCATCACTCTTTTTGTGTATAATGCACACAAAATGGAAATAAAAATAGCCCCTAACCTCATGAGGATTAATGCATAAATAAAAGAAAGAATAATTGTTAATGGACACCCATTTGTCTATAAACACCCAAAGAGAGGAAAAGATATAATAGGGAGTAGTATAGATGTGATGAGAATATCTATGGTATTCTAAAAAATTTAAGGGTTTCGATATTGTTATTAAGAAGCTTTCTCTTTCTCTTTTTCTCTTAATGTGTCCAAACCCATTTAATTATTGGCCTAAAATACAACTATACTAAAACTCTTAGATTTCTCTTACTACCATAGCATCTCTCATAATATGATATGTGATATGATGAGATGAGAAAAGAAAAATAGAAGAAATAAACAGTGTCATTGGGTATATATAGTATGCGAATTTCCTATATCATCTAAAAAAGAAAATACACTTAGCTAGGTAGCTTTCATATGCATTTTGTTGCACGTATTTATAACTACAGCCTTTGGTTTTGTCTTGGAATTCTTTGGACTATTTATCTCATCAAGTGATACTTGAATATATTAAAGTATTTCCTTGTTCATTTCGATCAAAATTTCCCTTCTCTAAAGTCTAAAATTAAAGGACCTACATAAGTTACTAAAGAGCAGTTCCTGACTATATTGGCAGCTATCATGCAAGTGCTCGGGAGGTGGAGATGCACATTCATCAACGATGGTGTTACTGAATTACATGTCTAGCTATGCATGGCATGCGAAAGTTGTGTTAACCTTAGCAGCCTTTGCTGTTATTTTTGGAGAGTTTTGGATTGTTGCTCAGTTGAGTGCTGAAAATACACTTGCCAAGTCTGTGGCCCTCCTTAAGCAACTGCCTGACATTGCTGAGAATTTCATGTCCTTGAAACCCCATTTTGAGGCACTCATTAGGCTCGTGAAGGCGGCAATGGATGTAACCATGTGCATTGTTGAATTCAAGGAGCTGCCATCTGAGTACATTTCAGAGGATACTCCTCCTATGTCTGTTGCAAGTACTCACATTCCTATTGCTTCCTATTGGGTCATCAGAAGTATTGTGGCTTGTGCCTCACAAATTGCTAGTCTCGTAGGCATGAGAAATGAGTAAGCATAGTGTACAGTTCCATCACTTATATCAACTCAATTGTTTTTTGAAATAGTAGTGACCCCATTTTGTTGATTGCAGGTCCATTTCATCAACCACAGAGGCATGGGAATTATCTAGTCTGGCTCACAAAGTTAGTAGTATATATGAGCACCTCAAGAACCAACTGGTTCTTTGCTACCAATATATAGGTGGGTACTCTACTGAAAATTATATTTAGTAACTTAATTAATTTGGATATATATCTGTAACCTGATCTCAAGATTCTTCATATGTACAGCATTGGACTAATTTAAAGGGTTTTGAATTAATGTGCAGTTTGAGAAAGTTTCAGTTAGTATTAGGATAAAATTTTATCTAGAATGAAGCATATTTGACAATTGCATGTCCTTAACCTGGTGCAGATGACAAGAGGCATATTGAGGCCTTCCATAATCTGATACGGCTTTTCGAGACAGTCCATGTAGACAACATGAAAATTCTCAGAGCACTGATATATTTAAAGGATGATATCCTTCCACTTGTAGATGGAACAACAAAATCAAGGGTTTGGTTCTAGTAACATGTAGCAGTCCTTATGTAAATAAACCTTATTTCGTACCATGGTTTAAAACATTGACTTGTTGATAAACAGGTTAGTCTCGAGGTACTAAGGAGGAAAAATGTGTTGCTGCTCATATCAGATCTTGATCTTTCACAAGAAGAAATCCTGGTACTTGATAATTTGTACAAAGATGCACGAGCCAGGGGTGACACACACTATGAGATGGTATGGATCCCAATTGTGGACAAAGCGACCTGGAATGATGTGAGCAAACAGAAGTTTGAGTATTTGCAATCATTGATGGCATGGTACAGTGTCTGTGATCCTTTCATCATTGAACCATCAGCAGTTAAGTACATCAAAGAAGTGTGGAATTTCTCAAAGACAGCTATTTTAGTTGCCCTTGATCCACAAGGCAGATTGTCCTCTGCTAATGCTGTCCATATGATATGGATTTGGGGAAATTTGGCCTTCCCCTTCACAAGTGAGAAAGAAGAATCCATGTGGAAACAAGAGATTTGGAGCCTTGAGCTGCTTGTTGATGGAATTGATCCTACAGTTTTAGAATGGGTAACAAAATACTCTCTCCCTCTTATTTAATTTGTCACTTTTGCAATAATTCTCAATCTCAAATTATTTTGTCACTTTATAATATCAAGAAAGTATTAAATTACTTTTTTCAGCAACATTCTAAAAAAATAAACCCACTAGTGGTGTTATATCCATTGTTTTCTTAAGATGTAAGAAATAGTAGTTATATATCCAAATTAAAACAAAAACATTTCCTTGGAGAGTGACCAAGAACTTTCAATGTGATTAAGCTTTGAACAGAAAATTAGTCTCATAGTCGATCCAAAAAATCAAAAAGATATTGAGATACTTCAGAATCTTACCAGCTGTAATTACGATAAGTATAAAAAGGAAATATATCCAAATTAAAAACAAACTCCTAGTTTAGTCCCCTAAAATTATAATATCTAGTCACCTTAGTCCCTCACTTTAATCCCAAATTAATCTCACTTGTAAAATTGATGTGTTTACAGATGACAGAGGGAAAGCTGATATGCCTGTATGGAGGCGAGGACCTGGAGTGGATTGAAAAATTCACAACAACAGCAATAAGCGTTGCAAAAGCTGGCAAGTTCGAGCTGGAGATGGCGTACGTGGGGAAGAGCAACGCGAAGGAGCGTATGCAGAAGATGATCAAGATCTTCGCCACGAGAAAGTTCAGCTACTTCTGGCCCAACGTGACATCCATATGGTTCTTCTGGACGAGGCTGGAGAGCATGCTGTACTCCAAGCTGCAGCATGGAAAGACGGTGGAGAACGACGAGATCATGAGCGAAGTGATGACCGTGCTCAGCTTCGATGGCAGCGATCGAGGCTGGGCCATCTTCTGCAGAGGCCCGACCGAGATGGCCAGAGCCAAGGGTGACAGTGCTCTGATATGTCTGCAGGATTTTGATAAGTGGAAGGACAGAATTGAGGAAGACGGTGTAGTGCCGGCAATGAACGATTATCTGAACAAAAACAAACCGCCACACCACTGCAACCGCTTGATCCTCCCAGGGAGCACTGGTGGCATACCACAGAAGGTTGTGTGTGCTGAGTGTGGCCGCCAAATGGAGAAGTACTTCATGTATCGCTGTTGTGTGGAGTAAAACTAAGAGAAGGACTTCATATTGTTATTGCTTTATTATTATTATTATTATTATTATTATTATGTTTAATGTTGGTTTGAGAGTTTGAGAATTTTTCTTTTTTTTTTTTTTTATGTTTCATAGTGTCATTACTTTGTGAGATATATGTAGTGATATGTGACTTGGTGGATAAGATAATGTTTATGTGTACTGGTACTGGCTAGTGGCTAGCTCTTGAGGTCTCAGTAGCACCATCTGTTAGGGCAGCTGAGACCCCCTTGCTAATAAAGTGTGTTGTAGAACTTTGATGTTACCATAGTGTTCAAGTCGTGATACACATTTATCTTTGTCTGATTGGGCCTTCCTTTTAATTTCCTCCTAAAATGAAAACAATGGAAGTCACAATCAGAAAGGAAAAGGGAGGAACAGTAGTGGGCGTATGAGTAATGAATGGGGACAGAGTGAGTAATGGAGGAGAAATTTTCAAAATAAATCAAAAAGGATATATTGCTTTTGTCACCATTCTGAAACACACCAATCTGACCAAGTCGTTTTGATTGAGAATTAAAAATCTAATCTAATACGTTCAAACCATAGAAGACTTGACTCGTTTATTGCGCTTGTAGTTGTTATGATGCCCAAAACATACGTCGAAGAAATTACACAATTCCGACCATTGACTTGCAACAACCATATCTATTTATTATTTTTATTAAGAATTCAATTAAAGGGCAACAATAGATAAAAATTATTTACATTATTTTTTTTCCTTGAAAGCAAGGTATCCACTTAATCAAAAGTTGTAAGACTAATTCCACGAGATATAAAGATTACCAAAATGAGTTTTATCTCTTCTAATAAAAATTTTTTCCATACGCACGATCATGAAATTAACATGTATGTTATGATTATTAAGTTTTATAATAATTACTTTAAAAATTATATTTAGAATGATTTTTAATTAATTATCAGTATAAATTTTTTTATTTATACTTAGACTATATTTGCATTATTCATCTCTTTCTATTAAATTATAACATTTTAAAAAGAGAATAACTTAATTTCTTAATATACTCTTATCTAAAAAATTATATATTACTCTTAATTTTTATTTTCTAAAAATTAAAGTATAAATTCTTTTAAATTAATTATGCATATTTTTTTTTACCAATTTTAACTTTTTTATTATATTTAAAATTAATTATACTTATTTTATAATTTTAAATATTAAATTTTTAAAAAATATTTTATATTTAAAGATATTTACTGGTGCTCAAATAGTAATTAATAATAAGAAAAGGACTATAGTAGTAATGAAGTATATAGAGTGAATTATTCCACAATTTTTCAGGTTTAATAAATTACATTTTACCTTTCAAAATATATCAATAAAGCTATTTGTTCATTAATTTTGTTCTTAATTTAATTAAGCTATTTGTTTTATTTATTTAGCTTATAAAAAAAGCTATCTGTTTTATTTTTTATTTTTAAAAATAAGGTCCAATAATAATTTTTATGATTATATGTTAATCATTTTATTAATGAAGGTTGGATCAAATAGAAGAAGTTAATTTCTCACAACATAGCAAAACAAGGTTTGAATTTTTGTGTAGGAAATACTTTGAATATGATTATTTTGAAGAAGAATACTTCTAAGAAAAAAAAAAGAATTAAACTTTAAAAATATCAAATTTAATTAAAAAAAAATAAAAGAAGATTTGTCTTACAAGAAGCATCAAACGAAGTTTGTGCAATTATTTTAGAAATTATATATATATATATATATATATATATATATATATATATATATATATATATTATTTGGACTATATGCTATATGCCAAAGTGAAAAGGAACGTATCACAAGAAGAAGAAGCATGTAAGACGAAACGGAGACGTCACTTGTGATGTGAATGGGCACTAAATGAGAAAGCACATCAATAATTAGGAAGCCGTGCTTTAAAGTTATTAAAAGGGGAAACATTCATTTTAGTCCTGAAAGATGGAAAATTCAAATTTAGTCTCCAAATATGTAAAAAGTACGATAAATTGGTCATGTCGTTAACTCTCATCCGTTATCTCTAACGTTCATGCCTACATGGCACCTCTAGTGATGACATGACAACTGACGGTTGTCATGTATCATCCACGTGATTGCCACGTGTCCAAAAGTTTACTTTTCAATTTAGTCCTTGAACTTTATTACTTATTGACATTTTTATTCCTGAAATTAATCACTTACTGACATTTTGGTCCTAAACTTAATCACGTAATGACATTTTGGTCTCTGAAAGCACTTTCAAATTTTCAATTATGTCTCATATTGCATGTAAATTATTAGTATAGACATTATCATATTCCCTCACTTATATTCTTTATCCCTCATTTTTTTCACCTTCCTCTTACCAATTCTGCCATTTAAATTATACTATAAATATGAAACTAATTTATAAGCGATTACAAAGCAGTAGTTAGTAGCTAAATCCAAGACATTGTTATCAAGATTCTATAAGGTTCCAAACCAGATCTTCTATCCAAATCAAGTTATTATCTTATATGCTATTAATATGTATAGAATGTTATATTAATTAATTAATTAATTAATCTATTTTATGGAATAACATTAATCATGGAAAGACAAGTAAAAAAAACTTGAGAATCACGAAAGGGAGAAAAAAGAAAGTGTTATGACCATTTCCTTACATATCTTTTCAATGGAGCAAATGTAGTACATCTTATCCCTATTTTTTTTATTCTTTGAAGTTTTCACATTGTTGTTCACAAAAGTTGTTTTCATGAACTACTACCGCAAGGTATATATAGATATCAAAGAATTTTAAATGTAATGATTACTTGAGAGTGTTAAAGAAGCTATTTGAAAATTTTCAATTGAATAAAATGTAACTTCTTAAAGAAGCTAGACAATGTTTATTAAGAAAAAAAATCAAATAGTTTTTAAGATGTCTTTGTGTTATTTTCCAATTAGAATTGATGTTTTAGTTGAATAAATGGCGAACTTTGCATGCAAATGGTGGATGTGAAAGTCAAGATGAACTACAAAGTACGGAAGATGAAGGTGAAAATATGAGAGATGTGGAATGGAAGTAAGGAGATATGTTGATGACTATGCTAATAATTTTTAGGCAGCATGAGACTTAATTAAAATTCAAAACTACTTTTAGGGACCAAAATGATAGTACGTGGTTAAGTTTAGGGACCAAAATGTCAGTCAGTGGTTAAGTTTAGGGACTAAATTGAAAAGTCAACTTTTGGACACGTGGTAGCAATGTAGATGACACGTGACAACCACGTGGATGACACGTGGCAACCGTCAGCTGCCACGTCATCACCAGAGGTGTCACGTAGGCACGGACTTTAGAGATAACGGAGGAGAGTTAATGGTAGGACTAATTTGTCGCACTTTTTGCACATTCAAAGACTAAATTCGAATTTTCCATCTTTCAGGGACCAATCTGTCAGCGCCTCACACTTTCAGGGACCAAAATTGGTATTTACCCTTATTAAAATAATACAAACAAATTGTACTATTCAAATAGGCAATACCCTTGTTTTAAAGCTAAAATCACACCAAGATTTGTTGGCACAAGTGATTTTATACTTTGGTCCTTAACTAAGGACTGAAGTTCAATCTTTGTTTTGAAAATAAAGTCGTGATTGGAAATACCAATTTATCTCAAAATGGACTAATATGATGAGAGAATAATTAGTTGGGTGTGAAATAGAAATTCTAGATATCTCTTGGTTAAGAAAAAGTTAAAAACAATTAAATAAAATATATGTTAATAAGAGTTCAATTCATGATTGTGTGTTTTAAAAAGTTTTATAGATAAAATTTATTTTGATAATCTCTATATTCTAAAAGAATTAATTTATTTTGGAGAATATATTGTAGTGAAAAGAAGCATAATATAGAGTAACAACTAACAAGTGAAGTGAATTCGGGGTATCCCTTAATTAGTAGTCAATGACTAATTCCTCGAAATACTGATATCTGTTTAAGGGTCTAATATCTCCTAACTCGAGATATGTATATATGTAGACATATGTATGTCCCCTGGAATATATGTGGACATATGTATGTCCCCTAGAATATATGTATATGTGGATGTATGTATGTCAGAGGCAGATTCAAGGGGCAAGTAAGGGCCTTCCCTGCCCTTGAAGACCCTTTATACATATGAGAAGAAAAGAAAAGAAAAATTAAAAATTAAGAAAAGAATATTAATAGAAAAAAAAAAAAAAGAATGTTGAGTTGATGTTTGCTTAATTTCTTTTTGGTAGTGACTCTTATATCTAGTTTTATACATAAATTTGATAAAAAAAAAATTTTGTGAAACTCATTATTTATTAAAAATTAGATATTTAAATAATTGTGTTAAAAAAAATGAAAACTTAGCCCTTCCTTTGATACATTAATATTTAAAATCACATTAAACATTCAATTAATTTGAGTTAAGTACTAACATGGTGTGACATAGTTGATAGATAATCGTATCCCTTAAGCATGTGGTCACGTTCGATCCCTGGTTCGTGTGTAAATGGATCTCAGTACGGCAGTACCTTGAGGGATTAAACCTTGACTATCGGCCAAGGAATACCCGGGTTCACAAAAAAAAATTAATTTGAGTTAAGTAAGACCATAAATTTTTTAATAATATTAAAAACAATTACTTTCTTTTGAAAAGATATTAATTTTTTTTAATAATATTAAAAACAATTACTAACAAACTAATTTATGTGCTCAGTGATAAGAAGTGAGTAATTACTTATAACTCATTCATAAATTAGCAAAACCTGCTAGGCTGCTAGTTAGTATTATCCCCACAGGCGTAGATTGAGTAACCATATGACATATTTGGAAATCATGCTTTCAAATTACAGGTTTTTTTAAATAAAAAGAAAATTTTATGTAAATCATATAAATTTTACATGTATAGTGATTAATGACTTACATATATAAATATAAGTAGGTGTCATATATAAATATCACGTTAAGATCACTTTTGATGAAACTTTCACTAAAATAGTTTTTAAAGATTTAACTACAAAATTTTAGAATTATAAAAACCTAGTAATTTAAATACATGCAAATTTTTCATGCATGTTTGCTTTATTAACATCTGCAGCGACCGTTTACTGAGTTTGTGGTTTCATGAATCGTTGGCATTTGTCAAGCCAAGCTGGCAGCCGTAGTAATAACGAAATGATGATGAATATACACTGCTAATTAAAAATTCCACAATAAGACCACTCAGTCGTGGGAGATTATTCTATTATTATTGTTTTTCTCACTTGCTGAATGAAGATAAATGAAATGAATGTGACAGTCAACTAAAGGCAAGAAAAATGAAAACCAATCAAAAATAGAAGTGGGAAACTTACCTGCTGCTGGAGCTGTGGAAGAAAATTCAAAGAAATAGACTTAGTGCAAAGTTTTCCACACGGTTTGCCGCTATAAGAAATAGCCAAAGCTCAATGCGAAGCACAAGTGAGCGATTCAGAGTGTAACAATGGCTGGGAAAACTAACTTTTTTCTCATTTCACTCTTTTTCTTCTTAATTTCCATCAACGCGAAGCTTGATCTCTACCCTTCAGATTACAAGGCACTCTTAACTCTGCAGAAGGACCTCGGAGTCAACGGTCAACTCGAGGAGGCAACTGAGGCGTGCGAAACGGAGGGCGTGTTCTGCGAGCGAAGGCTCTCCGGCAAGGAAACCTACGCGCTCCGAATCACCAGACTCGTGTTCAAATCGAAGCAGTTAAATGGTGTGTTGTCCCCCGCCATAGGACGCCTCACAGAGCTCAAAGCACTCTCTCTCTCCGACAACCAACTCGTTGACCGAGTCCCTCCCCAAATCGTTGACTGCAGAAAGCTCGAAATCCTCGACCTCGCCAACAACCAATTCTCCGGTGAAGTCCCTTCGGAATTGTCCTCTCTCACGCGCCTCCGCGTGCTGGACATCTCCTCCAACAGACTCTCCGGCAACCTCAATTTCCTCAAATACTTTCCTAATTTGGAAACTCTCTCCGTCGCCGACAACCTCTTCACCGGAAGAGTCCCTCCATCCGTCCGCTCCTTCCGCAACCTCCGCCACTTCAACTTCTCCGGTAACCGCTTCCTCGAACCTTCTTCTCTCAGGTTCCAACAACAATCATCCTCGTCCGACACCACTCTCTCCAGACGTTTTCTCTTAGACGATGTTGCTCCTGCTCATGCACCTACCTCATCACACAAGAAAAAATCTAATGGTTCTTCTCATGCTGCTGCTGCTGCACCTGGTCCTGCACCTCACCTTAATAAGAAGCACAAGCACAGTAAGAGAAAACTTGCAGGGTGGATTCTCGGGTTCGTGGCAGGGGCACTGGCTGGGACCTTATCAGGATTCGTCTTTTCTCTATTGTTCAAACTCGCTCTGGCGTTGATCAAAGGACGAGGAAGGAAAGCCGGCCCTGATATATACAGTCCCTTGATTAAGAAGGCAGAGGATTTGTCTTTTTTGGAGAATGAAGAAGGAATTGCTTCGTTGGAAATCATCGGACGCGGTGGCTGTGGAGAGGTCTACAAGGCGGAGTTGCCAGGAAGCAACGGGAAAATGATCGCTATAAAGAAAATCGTTCAGCCTCCCAAAGACGGTGCTGAATTAGCAGAGGAAGACAGCAAGGGTCTGAACAAGAAAATGAGGCAAATTCGATCGGAGATCAACACTGTGGGCCAAATTAGACACCGAAACCTTCTGCCTCTGCTCGCGCACGTGTCTAGGCCGGACTGCCACTACCTTGTGTACGAGTTCATGAAGAATGGGAGCCTCCAGGACATTCTGAGCAAGGTCGAGAGGGGCGAGGGCGAGTTGGATTGGTTGTCAAGGCACAAGATTGCGCTCGGTGTCGCCGCTGGACTTGAATACCTTCACATGAGTCACAACCCGCGAATCATTCATAGGGATCTCAAGCCTGCTAATATTCTTCTTGATGATGACATGGAGGCGCGCATAGCTGATTTTGGGCTCGCGAAGGCAATGCCCGATTACAAGACTCACATAACAACCTCCAATGTGGCTGGCACTGTGGGCTATATTGCTCCAGAGTATCATCAGATACTCAAGTTCACTGATAAGTGTGATATTTTCAGCTTTGGGGTTATACTTGGGGTGTTGGTGATTGGGAAGCTTCCTTCTGATGAGTTCTTCCAGAACACTGAAGAGATGAGTCTGGTCAAGTGGATGAGGAAGGTCTTGAGTTCTGAGAATCCGAAAGAGGCAATTGATACAAAGCTGCTGGGGAATGGGTTTGAGGAGCAGATGCTTCTGGTTTTGAAGATTGCATGCTTCTGCACCATGGATGATCCCAAGGAGAGGCCTAACAGTAAGGATGTTAGGTGCATGCTGTCACAGATTAAGCACTGAATCTGTTGGATAAGTGTGTGAAATAATGTGTACCATATTTGTGCTAAAGTGTGCTTGTTTAAGAATATAATAGATGATCAATGTTGGTTCATAAGGTAAATAATGAACCGATGTTTCCTTCATCACAGATTGCTGAATTTCCTTCGAAAAAGAAAAGATAGAAAGAAAAATTCAGCACTATGATGATCTATGTATAATCTAGTCTGTCACAACTTTATATGTTTATGTATTGACCCTGAAAATAAAATAGTTTTATGTTGTTTCCATTGTTCTTATTTGAGTACTTTTATTGTTAAAGATAGATAAGAACAAGAAAAATCATCGTTCCTCTATTGCTATATCTTCGTCAATTGAGCACTAAAAGTTTTACATTATATTTTATCCTTCAATAAAAGGGCAGGGAGGGGGCAACAAATTAAATTATATAAGAAAGCAATTAATATCTTTTCTAAGTTGTAATTTTGGACAAAAAGTTGAACACTGAACTGACTCGAGCAATACAATCATACAATCATAATGAGCTTTCCACTATATAAATCCTAGGAGGAAAGCAGAAATTTAAATACACATATATCCTAAAATGTTTTAGAAATCGAAAAATAACTGAGGAAAAATATTGTCCTTTAAGTAGCTTCTATGTGACTAATGTGACTAATACATTCTGCCCCCGCAAGACTGAACTGTTTCTGTGTCAACAGTCAAGAGGACATACAATGTATATGCAAGTCAACGCATTCATGGTCTGTAAGGTAGCGCATATGTGTTTCTCGTTACAGATAGGGGACCAGGTGGGCCTGTGACAAAATTTACCATGAATAGTGAGTCATTTGTGCAATAAATAATAATTCAAGCAAAAAGGGGAAATTTTGAACGAGAAACTCTTGGACACGCAAGATAAAGTTCGTGAAAATATCAAGTGTAGTGTAAGAAAAAATTATCCACGGGCAAAAAATTTTTGGGAAAGAAGCATAGTATAGTACATACCATATAATAAATCACAGTAACTTTAATCCTAGACTTCACTCTTTATATTTTTCCTTTATACTTGCGTTTTTACGTGTAAAGGACTAAAGGGGGAAGAGAGGAAAAGGAAAGATGAGTTTCTGTTATGGGAAAAGTAGGTGTCAAACTACATCGCCATAAAACGATGGGACACTTCTTCATGCTGTGCAATTACTTTGAGCAATGATAAATGTCTACCCCATTTTGGGGTGAGTTTAGGTGAAAAAAAAAAGGGAAATAGAAAGAAAATGAAGTGCAAGTGAGATGAAGTAGAAAGTAAATGAATGTTAAATATTTTCCTATTACTTTTCAAATTCAGGATGAAAGCAAATTTTCTGGCTTATTGATATTGTGCTTTGAGACTTGAAAGACCCTACATTTATTTAGTTTTATCTTTTCTAGCATTCTGTCATGCCATGTTAGATATAATAATTATTCTTTTTTTCTTTCTGGAATTTATGAACCTGGATGTGGATTCATTATCGAATTTGGGATAATATTGTTGTATAGTTTCTTTTGAAGTAGTAATTTCAAAATATCAACAAGCCGCGCCTATTCCCATTAAAATTGGCACAGTAAATAACAACATGCTTTTTTTCTAATTGTCTCTTCCTATGGCTGAAATATAAGAGTTTTGCTGCTTTTCTCTGTCACAGATCAAGCACTGAATCAGTTAGATAAGTATCTGAAATAATGCGTACAATATTTGTGCTAAAAAGTGTGCGTGTTTAAGAATATAATCGATAACTAGATGATCAATGTTGGTTCACAAGGTAAACAATGAACCTAAGTAACATTGTTTCCATCATCACAGATTGCCGAATTTCCAGAAAAAAGAAAAGATAGAAAGAAAAATTCAGCACTGCGATGATCCATGTCTAAAATCTAGTCAATCACCATTAGTTTGCACTTTATATGCTTATGTATTGACCCTGAAAATAAAATACTTAAATGTTGTAACCATTGTTTTTGTTGGAGTACAAGTGTGAAGGTGAAGTCCCACATTGAGTAGAAATGGAAAAATTGAGCAACATATAAGTGGATAAACCCACAAACCTAATGCCTTAAGGTTTTGGGTTGAAGGTGGTGTCAGGTTCACTTGTGTGGTTTGCTCGTAGCCCATTGGTGAAGATCTCCCCGATATTTCCTCCCCCTCCATTGCACAACAATTGGTATCAGAGCCGAGTATGATGGATTGGCAATGGATCCTTCGACCAGGTGATCGGCTCAAACGAGTATGATGGATTGGCGATGGATCCAAGCATGGACATGAGGATCTCTTGTATCGAAAGTCTTCCTGGCGATGGGTCCATACATGGAGGCTAGGTAGCGTGTCCCGCACCGTGGAACGGTGGAACGGCGGTCCAAGGTACTAGAGCATTAAAACTCTAAAGGTGTCATCATTGGATACTCGTGATGAAAATGGCTTCCGCTTGAGGGAGAGCTACCATGTGGAAGAGACTCACACTTGAGGGGGAGATTGTTGGAGTACAAGTGTGAAGGTGAAGTCTCACATTGGGTAGAAATGGAAAAATTGAGCAACATATAAGTGGATAGACCCACAAACCTAATGCCTTAAGGTTTTGGGTTAAAGGTGGTGTCAGGTTCACCTGTGTGGTTTGCTCGTAGCCCATTGGTGAGGATCCCTTGTATCGAAGGTCTTCATGGCGGTGGATCCATACATGGAGGCTAGGCAGCGTGTCCCGCACCATGAAATGGTGGAACGGCGGTTCGATGTACTAGAGCATGGTTAAGCTCTAAAGGCGCCATCATTTGATACTCGTGGTAAAAATGGCTTCCGCTTGAGGGAGAGATTGTTGGAGTACAAGTGTGAAGGTGAAGTTACATATTGGGTATGAATGAGTTAGTTGAGCAATATATAAGTGAGGAAGACCACAAACCTAACGCCTTAAGGTTTTGGGTTGAAGGTGGTGTCAGATTTACTTATGTGGTGTGCTCGTGATCCATTGGTGTATATCTCCATGATGTTTCCTCCCCTCGATTGCACAACAGTTTTCATTTGAGTACTGTTATTGTTAAAGAAAGATAAGCACAAGAAAAGCATCGTTCCTCCTTTGCTATATCTTCGTCAATTGAGCACTAGAAGTTTTAAATTATATTTGATCCTGCAATATAAGTGCAGGAAGGGGGCTCCATCTTAAATTAAAAAAAAAGAAAAGAAAAAAAAAAAAAAAAGCAATTGATATCTTTGCTAAGTTGTAAATTTGGACCAAAAATTTAACACTTTCTGCGTCAACGCATCCATGGACTAAGCCAGCGCAAATGTGTTTCTCGTTTGAGACAAGTGGGTCAGTGACGAAATTTACATGAATAGCGAGTCATTTGTGCAATAATTCAATCAATCTAGCAGAATCCTGAATAAAGAGAAGGAAAAATTGAACGAAAAATTCTTGGACACGCAAGATAATTAAGGTTCGTGACTATAATAAGTATAAGAAAAAATTATCCATGGGCAGAAATTTTTGGGAAAGAAGCATTATATATACACCATGTAACGAATCACCGTAACATCAATGATTAATCCTACACTTCACTTTTATATTTTTCCTTTATACTTGTTTTTCTGCGTGTAAAGGACTAATGGGGGAAGAGAGGAAAAGCAAAGATGAGTTTTTGTTATGGGAAAAGCAGGTGTAAAAGGAAAGATATGAATATAAGAACAATTTTTTGTTTTGGGAAATACATTGCCATAAAACGACGGGACACTTCTTTAGGCTGTGCTATTACTCTTCTTCAATTCACACGGACGAAACCGTGTGTCTTTCAGATTCTTCGTCTATTTGAATACAAAAGAAATTTTTCTAGCATTCTGTCACGCCATGTTTGATAGAGTAATTTTACTCTTTTTTTTCTTTCTGGAACTCATGAACTTGGATGTGGTTTTGCTTTCGGATTTGGGATATTATTATTGTATAGTTTCTTTTTGAAGTAGGAATTTCAAAATATCAACAAGCATGCATTCACATTAAAATTGGCATGGTAAATAAGAACATGCATGCTTTTTGCTAATAATCTCTTCCTATGGCTGAAATTAAAATAGTCTTGTTGCTTTTTTCTTCAACTAAAGTGAGTCGGAAAGATCCAATAGTAATAAAGTGTGTTAAAATTGAAAGACCTGTCACGATTGACTTAACCAATGGTTCTTGAACAGCAAAGCAATAATTGAACAAGAACAACACATCACAAGATAAGAACATAAAGGTTGCATGACTGCAAAGTTAGGTTGCATTGCTAATAAGAGCATTGCAAAAAAAAGAAATTAAAATTGTTTAAATGCATAACACAGGAGTCTCCATTTCCTGTTGTGCCTGTGCCAAGTGTTAACAATTAAGAGTAACAAATCAAGGGCATAACTTAACTAAAACTTTTTTTTTTATGCTAAAATGCACAAGCTTTGGAAGATTTCAGCTTCTGAAGAGTAGTAATATCGACCATTGCAAGTTATCAAATTCAAAACCCTCTGCTTCTCTGATTTCCCACCAAGCCCTTCTGAGTACCAAGCCAGATTATTTCACTCGCAGACCAATTCCTTTTTTGAGTCCCTTTACTCATATATTAACATTTAGCACACATAATTTTATATTTACATAACTTTTATCATCTAATTATAATTAATTCTATCTAAACTTTAATACATTACATTTTAATTCTACCACCTACACAACATGTGAAATGATGTACTGCAAATTTGTGCACCAAACATTTTCTAGGCCAAACATTTTTCTGGTCGTGTTTCAGTTTCAGATCTAAACTTTGTCTCGTCGTGCTTCCGGACTTTTAACTTCATAGCATGTTTGGGATAAGCTTATGATTCTCAAACTGACATTAAATGCGATTTAAAAATATATAACTTTAGTTTCACGATACTGAGCATAATTTGATTCTCAAACTACGTATCATGTTCTTTTTGTTGAAATTCTTCTGTTTTAGGATTTGATTTCTCAAACTACGTATCATGTTTTTATGTCAATGCTGCAACAAAATGGAAAACAAGGTGATTCTGAAGAACTAATTAGTAGCAATATTATACAATCCTTTTTCTGTTCTACAGGTGGATGATCGGTTCAAATGTAAGACAGAAGTTCAAATAGTTTCTTTAATGGATTTTTTTTTGCGTTGTCTTTTTTTTTAATGTTTTTTTCCTAGGTCAAAGACCATAGGTGTTCCCCAAACCATTGGAACAAAGACTAATCCGCTTGTGGTGAGTGGTTGTTGCTGGTCCAAGAAAATTTTGTACACGGAGGGAATCGAATAGGAATTCTTCACTAAATAAATCGTTCTCTCATACGTGAACGCAACGGGATCTTACCCCACTGTGTCAATCCTATGGCTTTTATTTTTTTTTAATTTGTTTAAATAGTTGATTTTCTATTTTTTATTCAAATCTTAATTAATAATTTTAAATGGTTATTTTAAATTATTATTTTTATTTGTTGTTAGTAATTTTTTAAAACCAAAAACTTGAAAACTTTAATTAAAATAAATAACAAACAATACAATGAAAATTAATAAACGGCACAACATAATTTTTTAAATAAAAACAAAAATCAATTAAAAAATATTATTCTGATAAAAAATTAAAACCAATATTAACAAAAATTAAGGGAAAAAAACCAAAAAATAAAACAGAAAAGAAATCCAATTTAAAAAAAAAAAAAAAAAAACTCGTTGAGAAATCGATTTCTCGGAGACCAATTTCTCACCATGAACATTGCTTCAGTACATTTAGGTAAATAATGTTGGAGTTGGTATAAATGAGTAAATATATTTTATTTTATTTATTTGTAATATTGGGGTAAAAAAGTCCTAGCAAATTAGGATAAATGCAAACGCAAAAAAAAAAATCAACAAACGTGGAATACATCCCACGTAAGAAACAGCCTACTGACCAAAACGGAAATCAATAAGAAGAGTAGTTACCGATCTGAACCCATTCAAAAAGGGGAGATCTTGCAACTTTCGTTGGAAATTCTACGAGGTTAGCAAAGCAATGCACTCTTGTTCCCACACCCCAATGTCTTCTTCTTCTTCTTCACGAACAATCCTTGTTCTGATGCTTTTTCTGTTGCCTCTGATGATGCCAAATGTCACAGCCACACCGAGCACCATAGAGCACTGCCTGAGGCTGCAACTGGATCCACCTTCTCCACCACCCGCGGCTTCGGGATCCCGTTCGGCCTTCGATTTGAGCCGCATCGTTTGCAGAGACGCGTTTCGAGCTATTAGCCATTCCTTGCAGGCAACAGGAAAATTGCCCTTGGGTTACTTGGGTGCCCTATGCGACATCTTTGAGGACAATGAGCAGAAGGTTGAGAGTTACGTGACGCGCACGTTTAGACCCTACGATTCTCGCACGCTTATAGCGGGTCGCGATTGTGCCACCATCCGAAAGAGGCAACACGCGAAGGCGAAGCCACCCTCCTCATTTTCATTTTCTAGACTACGTAGTGTTAGATATTCGTATTAGATGTATTGGATACAGCTTGCAGTTCATCGTTATTTCTGGTGAACAACAATAAATTGATTAATGGATCTCTCTTCTTCTTTCATCCATCTTTTCATTCTCATTGCCCAGATTCAAATTCGACCCTTCGACAAATGAATTGTGTTATTATAGACATAGTTAATCCATTATTAATTTTTAATATTTTTATTTAAGCAAGGCTTTATTCTTTCCAGTTGTGTAGTCATCCATTGAATCTCTTATCTCTAACAATACGTCATTAAATTTTATTTTGCTTTTCCAACGTAGTTAATTGTGACTTGTGAGATACTGAGATTTGAGTATGCAGATATATCTGTGCCAAAATACAAGATACACCTTTTTCTAATTCTCTTCTAATCTTTATCGTTTTACTTCCTGTGATCTTTTCTCGATTTTTTTTTTGGTCAGGTACTTCCTGTGATTATTTTTTCTTTTTTCTTTTTGGGTCAGGTACTTCATGTGATCTAAAATGTGTGTTCTGCACTTGGGGCTACATGTTTATGTCACCAAACATTTACGAGATAGGCTTGTAGTGTTGTGCATATGTTGTCATTTTTTGGCCCCTTGTATATAAGTAGTGTTATATATTATACCAGATAGGCTTGTATTAATTTTTTTTTTTTTTGACAAAAATATCCTTCATTATTTTAGTCCATAAATAATAAATACTATAAATTGTTTCTTTCTCTCTCTAATGAGGATTGAAAAATTTAAAAGTTTAGTTTTAAAACTTAAAACTCCACTACTATTATTCTCCCTTCATACATTAATTATTTAAAGATAAATTTGAAAAAATATTATAATTACAAACAAAAATGAATTAAAAAGATCACTTTTTAAAATGAATTATAATTTTTACTATTTAAATTTTTTTAATCTATAAATTTAGAATTAGTTTGAAAGAAATTATATTTTTACTATTTAAATTTTTTAATCTATAAAATTCATCAAAATATATGATATAAGACCATCTTTAAGTAAGAATAATATGAAATTTATTAAACAAAATATAGTTTTTTTGACTTAAATTAAATTATATTTAAATTTAAATAAAAAATTATTCAATATAATTAGTTTTTTTTACTTATTTTTCAAATTTGACACTTTTAATATATAAATAAGATTAGATTAGATTAGTTCAAAAATGACGCATTTTAAATTTTTAAATTGATTAATCAAATAATATCTTATTATATTAGTTCAATTTTCATATTAGACCACATGTCAGCATACAATTGAATTAGGTGACCGGAAACATGTTTTTTTAACTAAAATGTGCTCATATGATTTCATTCATAATCAAAGAGTGAATACAACTAGGAATCAAATAAAAAACGTGTTGATTAGCGTAAATTCTAGAACAGTTTAAAATATTGATAGTTTCTCTTAAAATTCATTATTCATGAAATTTTTTTAAGAGATACAGTGTACCACTCGCTTGCAGCCTGTCTCTAGGATCACATGATGAAAACTCAAATTGGTTATCCAACTGATAACAGTAAATAACGCTACTGCTTCTGCTTCCTGTGGCAACAGGGTTCCATGAAACCAGGATGTGCTTGCTGTGATAAAATGTCCATTATGATCTCTAATGCATGCTGATACACCAAAAATACCTGCATCGTTAAACACAGAAGCATCAATGTTACATTTGATGTACCCAGCGCTGGGCATAATCCATTGAATGAATGAACCAATTCGATCACGAGCTCTTATCTTTATTAGTACGTCATTAAATTTTAGTTTTCCAGCCTAGTTAATTGTGACATTTGCGTATTCAGCTATGCTCAACACAATAGAATCGCATAAACTGATATAAATTACAAACACATAAAAAATTATATACACATATATATATACACTCTGTTTTGCATGCTTGTAACAAATAGGATTTGTTTCTGTGCAGTGGTTAAACTTGAACACTCCAAGTTAAGGGGAACAAGTTTGATCCTCAATGGAAAACTTTCTGTAACGTTTTCCCTTATATTTTAACATAAAGTTGCACGAGACGCAGTTGTAGTTGGTGACTCTCGAAGCTTGATGGAAATTTGAACGAAAATTTGAAAACAAACAGGTGCACCAGAATGAATTTATCAGTTTAAAACTGGTTTGAAAACGTAATCACCGAGCCAATAACATATCTGATCTATTAACTCAATTGAATCAGTCTTATGTCCGATTTCTAGTCGGATTGATTCAACCAGCGAGTTCGAACTATAGTTGTAGAGGGGTGTATTCAATTAAGATTTGGAAATATTTTAAAAGACTTAAAAAAAAAAGTCTTGTAATATTCAATCAGGATTTCTAAAGAAGATAAAAAAGTCTTATCGTATTCAATCAAGACTTTCAAGTTTTTTTTTTTTCATGACAACAAAATCTGATGGTATTCAATCAAGATTTTTTACAACTTAAAAAAAAATTATCTGATATTCAAAATCCTATATATTTTGATGGATTGTTTTGTAAATTGGATTTTGATGAATTTTATGTGACTTTTTAGTTATACGTATAAATACCACACACATCAAACAATCCTACCCAAATCCTTGGGATTTTTCTACTCTTCCACTCTAAACTTTTTTCTTTTTTCCATCATCACACATACTTTTCTTTCTTCCTTGATGGCGGTAATACTAGTAGAGTAATGTTCATCTCTTTCTTATAATCCAACTCAAGCTCTTCATATGATCCTAACAATGATGCGTTCTTCCCGCCAAATAACTACGAACCACCCTACCAGCCTACATCACTTGACCAAGTCCACTATCCTATTTCCCTTTAGGTTCAGAGATTCCGCTAAAAAATTAACCCTTTATAAGAGGAGTAGATCTGAGCATAGAGGGAGTTCTAGCTTATTAGACTATTGCGCAGTCAATTTAAAAAAAAAAAAAAAAAAAGAGATAGAGAAGATTTAAAAAAGTTGTATTGTTTTATTTTTTTATCCAAATCTTATAATTTATTTGTTATTTTTTTCATCGACTCTGATAATTTTGAATGTTTTCTAAAAAATTATGGAATCCTTTAAAATCTTGTAAATCCATAAAGTCTTTTCAAATCTAATGAATTCATATTTTATAAATCCATTAAAATTCAAATTACAAAATCTTAATCATAAAAGTTTTTCAAAAAAATCTTAAAAATCATTATATTCCTAAAAAAAAAAATTTAAAATTCATAGAATTTTTTTATGTAAAAAAAGGCCGTTAAAATTCTAACTAAATACACCCTCGTTAATAACATTGGGAAGAAGTGACTGGTACATATTAGGATAAAAGCTAACGCAAGGAAATTGACAAACGTGCAATGCAATAAAAAAACATAGGAAATCACCAAACTTTCCATAATGGAAACTAGTATTTTAGTTTTACAATACACGGCATAACTGTTAATTTTATATAATTGAAATTTATAATAAATAAATATTTTTAATATATAAATTATATTTTAAATTTATGTTAAATAATTTATATTGTGATACAATATTATTTTTAGTTATTAATAATTTGTTTTAAAAAATATTGGAATTTTAACTTTTCTTTATGTATAATAACCATAATAAAGATAGAACGTAAGTCTTTATTTATTTACTCAAATCTTCTGTTATTAGGTGATCCTAATTAGTTATTGAAATTTAAATTAAAAATATTAAAAATGATAGATTAAAAAAAGTTAAAAAGTTAGAATAATCTTTTAAAAAATTCTCATTGAAAAAAAAAAACTCCTAAATTTATATATATATATATATATATATATACAGGGGTTAATAAGAACAGCAGTTACCGATCTCAGTCCATTCAAAAAGAGTATCTTGTAAATTTCGTTGGAAATTCTACAAGGTTAGCAATGCAGTCTTCTTCCCACTCCTCAGTGTCTTCACGAACAATCGTTGTTCTGATGCTTCTTCTGCCCGCGATGATGACAAGTGTCCATGCCAAAGCCAGCACCATAGAACACTGCCTGAGGCTGCATCTGAATCCACCTTCTCCGCCACCCGCGGGTTCACGTTGGGCCTACGATTGGACTCGCAAGATATGCAAAGACGCGTTTCGTGGCGTTAGCCACTCCCTGCGCATAACAGGAGAATTGCCTCTGGGTTACTTGGGTGCCCTTTGTAACATCTTTGAGGACAACGACCAAAAGGTTCAGCGTCACGTCGCAAGCATCTTCGTCTTCGCATCCTACGATTTTCAGAAACTCATGGCGGGTCGCTCTTGTGCCACCATCAGAAAGACACTAGAGAGTATTACAAATAATTATTAGGTATTTCAATCCACTAAGTTCAGCCTAATGATTGGAAATTGAAGTAAAATGCATAAAGTCATATGTTTGAATCTCAGTCAAATCATTGTAAAAAAAAAAATAGTTATTAGATATTTGGATACAGCTAGCAATTCATCATTCAATGCCTCTCTCTTTTTCTTATCATCCTTCAAATTATATGTGTCATACACAGGGTTAATTAATTATTGTTTTTTTTTTTTTTAATTTCATTGAAGCAAGGCTTTTTTGTTTCCAAGTTGTTTAGTCATCCATTGAATATGAATGAGCCAATTCAATTCGATCACGTGCTCTTATCTTTAACAGTTCCTCGTTGATTGTGAGAGATCCTTGCTATTCAGCCTATGCTCATATACAAGATACAGCTGTTATGTTTTCTCGATTTTTTTGGTCAGGTATTTTATGTGATATTATTTTGTTTTTTGGGGGGTCAGGTACTTGCTGTGACCTAAAATGTGTGTTCTGTGGTTGGGGCTACATTTTGATGTAACCGAAGAGTTACGAGATAGGCTTAAGTCTTGTACTTATGTAGTCTTTTTTTGGTACATCGTATACATGTAGTCTTATTTATAGCCAGGAGGCTTGAGTTAGGGATAAAGGACCAGATTCTTTGTTTCTTCGTAATGGATTTCGCGTGCGACATGACCAGGCTATTTTCGATTCCGGAGTGGTTTCTTTCTCACACAGGAAAAATAGACTATTCCCGCGCTAAGTCATATTGTTTCATTGAGATGGACCCATGTGCTTACTGGTTATGGGCTATATAACCTCACTCCTTCGTCAATTTTATTTATTAAATGTTTATTTATATTTATGAATAACTTAAAATTATAAAATTATCTAAGTGATATATTTCATTGACTTGATGTCACGTTGGAACTTATGCTTTGATTGTTTTAGATCTGCAAACCACAAACCACAATATTTTTAATATTAAAGGTATTTCATTTCCAATCTTAAATCATCTTTTACAAATATAAAAGTATATTTATTTCGATTTTACTTATTTTTTATCATAAAGATATTTATTAAATAATATTTTAATGAACAAGATATTATTAAAAGAAACTTTCAATAAAAAAAACTAAACCATAAAATCTAATGAATCTAGTCCAAATTTTAAAATTTTTATTGAAATCAAGTTCAATCTTTAAATACAATTCATTCAATCATTCAAAAAATAAATGAATTAAACATGTTCTTATAATCTTTCCGGAAATCCTAACCTAGTGATCTAACTCTAAAGCCCCTTGATCAATATGTATGAAGATCGCTAATTCTACAACAATGATGTTATAAGTGCTAAAAGGAGGAGGGAATTGCTCTAATGTTGGGGATCTTGGGCAAATTGAGTACCTTGAGGCCTGCTGTGAGTGATGTATGTTGAGGCAGGTAGTTAGGCGAGTGATTGATCTAACTTAACTAAATTGAAAATTAGTTTTAAAGAACTGAACTAAACTATTTAATTTTGATACCATGCTGAACTGAACTGTTTATAAGTTCAGTGAATTGGTTCTATATTGAAAAACTAGATTGTTGTAGCTTACGAAACTTTTGTTTTTGTTGAACTGTTTTGCAACAGCTTTAAAAAAAAAAAAACAAAATTGAATTGTTTTTACTAGAAATAAATAAAAATCAAACAAGTATATTAGAATAATGAACTAGATAAGTATCAGAACAGTTTGGAACCTCAACGCCAACATGACAATTAATACTTAATATAACTTTTATTTCTTGATTCAATTGATTGAAGAAGTGTTGTTGGACTGGGCCAATATGTTCCATTCATTGGAACTAGTTTCCATACACCACGAGTAACTTATGAAGAAAAGACAATATAAGCATGAAGTCTGGTCTAAATAGATGATGCACATATTGTCTATTACTTCCTGGTTTCAAAGATAAACCACTTAAAACAGGGTGAGACTTGCTTGAACCAGAAAGTTCACTTGTAGCAAAAGCAGAACCTGCTGACAATTGTGATGGAATCCCTGCTTTCCCAGTTTGAAATAATAACTATGTACTATGCAGGTCCAGAATTAAAACTCCTAGCACACTTTAAAAAAATCATATTTTATGGCATGTGGCATTGGCAGGAGAAAATAATTCCAAAGAAAAAGGTCCAAATATTCAATAACCCAACAAAACATGTTGAGACTTAATATATAATTGGAGAAAGACCATATATAAGCAAAGCTAGCTTGTGATCAGTACATACAGGAGTACGTTAATCAATAGTTCAGTTGCCTCGTTTTTTCTTTTTAAAAAAAAACTATAAAAAACAGTTTGCAAAGCACTTGAACTGAACTGTTCTCTGACAGTTCAATCTTATAAAACTGAAATTACAAAATAGTTTGGTTTAGTTTTATACAGTTAACTTCAATTCAGGTTCTCAATTAATTCAATTCAAAATAGTTTTCTGAACAATTCTACGTGTGTGTGGCGCTTGAGTAAGCCAATCGATGGAGACGTGATATGAGTGATACAAAACTTCAACAATTTTAAGAAATACTAGCTTTTTTTTTTTGTGAATTAAGAAATACTAGTTACACACTCTTTTAAATACATTTTTTATTATTGGGGCGGAGTCTAAGATGAACCACTTTCACAAGTGGTTCATTATGCACAATAATTAGCAGTCATTGGATTCGTCAAGGTGCATAGCTTTATCATAAATCCTCCCGCATCAAACAACTCCACCTTCCCCTCCAACTTCCCTTTCATCCTTCACCGCCACCATCTTCTGCTGCTGTTGCCATCTCATCCTTCTCCCCTAATTCTCCCATCTTCCTTCACCGCCACCGCCGTCGTGCTTTGTCACTATTGCTATTCTTCCTACCAGCCGCCGCCGGTTGACTGGTTTCGCCGGAGAATGAAATATCTATATGCAGCTCAGTTATGCTTCCAGATTTCGATTTCGTCTCTTTTATTTAAAAACTAAATCGCATAATCAAGGGTTTTGTTTCTTCCTTCGCACCTATTCATTATCTAAGTTTGCAATTACAAGTTGGGACCTCGGTGTCACTGTAGTCACGGGATCTGGTGCCACCGCATGGTATCACAATCTGGTTGTGTTAGGTGATGCCATTTACTTCCACTGTCTGTGCTCTATTCCCTCCATCTCTCTCTTTGTAGAGCGATAACTATAATGATTGGGCATGATTTTTTGTTTATAAAGATCTTTGGTATTAAATCAATCATCTTCTGTTTTAAATTTCTGAAACCATGTAAATCTTGTTTGCCGCTTGGGATTGGAGGTCTCTAAGCCACCACAACGCTGCCATCAAATTTGATGTGGTTACTGAACAGATTTCTGATAGAGACCAACGATGAGAGCATGGCAGTGGCGGTGGAAGCTGGTGGTGGTGACGGTGACGGTGGCAGTGTAGGATGAAAGGAAAGTTGGAGAGGAAGGTGGAGATGTTTGATGCGGGAGGGTGTATGATAAAGCTATGCACCTAGATGAATCCAATGACTACTAATTATTGTGTATGATGGACCACTTGTGAAAGTGATTCACCTTAGACTCTGCCTATTATTGGATTAATTTTTAAAATGACAAATTTTGATGAGTTTCACTTCACATTTAATGAATATTTCTTTTGATTTTATAATTTTCAATAAATTTTAATCAATGACAAAGTGTATGTTATGAAGAGTGTTGCTAGCCTCCCTCAATTTTTTTATTGTTTATACAAATTAAACCTAAAAAAGTATTAGTAACACATTCCTTAATACACTTCTAATACACTATCTACTATTACTTAAAAATTATTTTAAAATACAAAATTAAAAGTGAAATTCATTAAATAAAAAGTAAAAACCTACCAAGTTTTATAATTTTAATAAATTTTAAATAATAACAAACAGCATGTTAAAAGAGTATATTATATCAATAAAAAATATTTATTATACCTTTATACTTTTTGATGTAATAAATAGACAACTTTCAATTAATTTTTTTACTTATTTAATATTAATTAAAAAACTGATGTTAATTTTCTATTTTATTTTTTGAAATTAGAGTAAATTTACATTCCCTCTCTTTATAGATGTGTGTATTAGGTTACTCTTCCCTTTTATGTTGAAATATATATTTTAATTCATTTAACTTTACATCGTTATCCTATGAGAGATATAAGTATTACACGGTCCTCCACTCTTATATTGAAATATACAATTTAGTTTATTTAACTTAATATTGTTAAAGAATATTTTTTAAAAGATTTTAAATACACTTTTAATTAAAATTATACTAAAATAATTTTAATTTACCAAGTTATCCTTCTCTCACTCAAATGCCCTAACATTTCTTCTTATCTACTTATCAATGTTACTTCTCCTTGTAGAGGGGTTACAGGAAAAGTAAACACTTTGAAAGTGACAAAACGTCCAACTAAATTTATTTTTAGTAGTATATGAAAAGGTTAGAAATGATGTTCTTCGACTATGAATTTATAACTGAAAATATATTATAAAAAAATAGTAACATATTTTTGCAAAACAATGCATAAATATATTAACAAATGGTTGTTTGGTAAAAAGTTATTCTTTTAATGGAAATTATTATATTTTTATAGAAAAATAAAAATGGTGAAAATTGTGATGTATTTTCATTTATTAAAGAAGAAAATCGTATATCTTAAATAAGAAAATAGAAAAATGATATATTTAAATCTCTCAAGTTAGGGGAGTGTAAAAGGTATTTTAGTCATAAAATTATTTTTAATGAAAAAATAAAAATAGAATAAAGTGTAATATATATATTTGTATCTAATAAGGGAGGAAAGTGTATATCTTAACACAAAAGGAAAAAGTGGTGTAATATTTGCATTTCTTAAGGAATAATAGTGTAAATGATATTTTGGTAATATTTTTTTTAAGATGAGGGATCAAATTACACCGGTGTAGCTTTTATCAACTATTACACCATTCAATAACTTTCAATTGGATAATGTTTTCTTAAAACCCACCGTTGGATTTAAAGTTCCTTTCATATAGATCATATATACAAAATTTCATATTAATCCAAAATTATTTGTTACCTCATTCATATATATTAAAATCGACGTAATATAAACTTTTCAAAACATACTAAAATATGGATCGTTTGATTACCTTCTTATTGTTGTTCAATTTTGACAAAATTTGACACAGACAATCTTAGTAATATATAGATATAATTTTAATGGAAACTAACAGTACTTAATGAAAATTTAAAAATGAAATAAAAATATAATATACTCAAATTTGTCAGTAGAAGGAAGTGTATATTTTAACATAGAGAAAATAGATTATGCACTAATAATGTAAAATAGTTTTACAATATCATCCAATCATAAATCACAAAGTGATAAGTTTGTTAACTTTTACAATAATTATCATAAATGTTATACCAAGTTACCAACTGTGATATCTGATAGTGTAACTTTTACACTGAAAGTACATGACTATTAAACTCTTTAACATACAAGGGAAGAACAATATAATACTACATATCTTTTAGTCCCTCTAAAATTTGTAAAGTTCAGTTTCAGTTCCTCTAAAAAAATTTATTTGTTTTTGGTCCCTTTAATTTTGAAATGCATCGCTTTTGGTAGTTCAAGCGTTATCTAAATCACTTATATTGTTTCTCTATAAAGTACTATCTAAATCACTTGAAGGATCAAAAGTGGTAAATTTCAAAATTAGAGGGACAAAAAAGAAAAAACAAACAAATTTTTTTAGCAAGGCTAAAACCGAACTTTAAAAATTTTAAAAAGACTAAAAAATTATTTTACCTTAATAAAATAGCAAAATAGTCTCTAGAATTGTAATTAATTAATCAATTTATCTCTTTGTTGATGTCATTTAATGTTGTTAAAATGACTGAGTTTACACGTTAAATGTATGAGTGACAACCAACTAAGCACACACATCATTACCACGTCACATAAGCCAAAATATTTCTTTCCTTATTTTAATGACTAACAAAGGAGGAACAAACTTAGGTATTGGATGAGTGAAAATCATGACTTTGGATTCTGCTTCTCAACTAACTTGGTTCACGATTCTTTTTTCCTTGTGCTGCTTGATTGTGAGTGTCACTTTTGTAAAGACACTAGCATAAGAAGATCACACTTCAACAGTAACATTTCCTTAACGAGCATATCAAAAGACTCGAGCAAAGCTATTAGGTAGGAGAAACAAAGACATATAAAAGAAAAATTGACTATTGTTCTATCAAAGTTTCGATCATTTTTGTCTATGATACAATAATAACGTATGTGCATAGTTAGTTGTCACCTAAGTATTTAATGAGCTAACTTATTGAAAAGACTAAATTAATCAATAATTTACAATTTCATAAATCATTTTATTATTTAATTTTAAAGAACAATTTAACTTATCATTACAATTTCAATTTCAAACATTAAGGATCCGTTCGATTGTGATGAAAGATAGAGAAATGAAAGTGAAAAGAAATGAAAGAAGAGAAAAGATAAAAATTATGCTGGTTCGTTACAGATAGGTGGAAATGCTTGAAAAAAAATAGGTCCCAGCATGCAAAATTTCACTCCTAAACTGAGATGAAAGGTGAGGAAAGCCAACTATCTACCTTGTGCGTATACCCTGCAATGTTTATGGGAGAGTTTTGAAAGACAAGGGGCCTTATTCATATTCGATTATGGAAACATAATCGGATATGCCCCTTCCATTTGACGGTAGTATAATACCCATATATATATATATATATATATATATATATATATATATATATCTAAATAAAAAATAAGAAATAGTAATAATAGAAATAATAAATATTAATAACAATAAATAATAAAAATAAATAATATTAATAATAATATTAAATTATTTTTCTTTCTTTTTTTATCTACCAAATCACTTTAATTTAAATTTTTTATCTCTTTTTAACTCTCTTTTATTTCTACTAAACAATTTCACTTTCTATCCTTTTTCATCTCTCTTTCATCATTTTTTTATTCATTTTATTCCTACTCAATCGAACACAGTATAAATCAATAATTTACTCAATTTATATCCATGTGAGTAGAGCTGTCAAAATAGGTCGTGACCCGCGGGCCAACCCGACCCACCACAGGTTTGGGCCGGGCCGGGTTGAAAAAAAAATTGTGTCTTCTAATTATTTAAAAAAATTGACCCGGCCCACCTACAACCCGGCCCACCACGGGTCAACCCGTGGTGGACCGGATTGGCCCGCGAGTTGCCCACTTATTTTAAAAAAAAAAAAAACTACCCTCATTCACATACATCACAAGCCTCACTAGACCACTTAGGAAATTTTACATTGTCTTAGTTCCCTTGAGGTTGATGATATATTAATTTGAATTTAAAAATGTTAATGAATGTATAATGTTTGATAAATCCAAATTTGTTAGGAGATGTGTGATGTTAATGAATATATGAATCTGAATTTAAAAATGTTAATGAATTTGAAAATATGTTATTTTCGGTGTATTTTGGCAACTTCTGGTTGTTATTTTTACATGGCAAAAGAAAATAAAAGCTGATTTTTTTTTAAAAAAATTGATTTTTATTTTTTTAAAAAAAATTGATTTTTATTTTATTTTTTTATTTTATGTGGGCCAACCCGTTTACCCACCAACCCGTGGTGGGCCGGACCGGACCAGCATTTTTAAAGCTCACCAAGAAGTGAGCCGGATTGGGTTGGCCCACCTATTAGGTGGATCGAGGTGGGCCGGACTGGTCCGGTTTGACAGCTCTACGTGTGAGGTTGAACAAGAAACATTTAGATAAATCGACACGTGGAACTGATATTTTCAGTCTCTGCATCGGCCTTGTCATAAACATCAATGCATACACATGTCACGCAAAGCCTCATTTCTTGGCAAAAGCACATTGTTATCTTACTGCGATCAATGCAACTGACTGCAAGTAACCATTGTTATAGCTCCACATAGTACATTCATTGAGAGTGTCTTTACACCATAGTCTTAATTGTGTGTTATACCATATCTCTACAAAAAACAATAAGTGAGTTATTTCCAGTAGCACGCTAAAATAAATGCATACCATAGCTCTACCAAAAAAATTAAGTTTGTTATTTGACTTATTTCCAGTAGCACGTTAAAATAAATGCATATGTTTGCATTATGGTGAGCCTTTTCTTACACATAAAAATTACCGAATCATGTACTACTACTACTATTTATAAAGTTTAAAATATGTTCCTATGTTCTAAATTATATGACGTTTTAGAAAAAAAAATTTATTTTAAAATAGATTTCGTTTTACAAAATCAATACTGCCTTAAATGTTTTATTCCAGGACTACCCTTAATTAATACTTAGTGGGAGAAATATACTATGAGTAATTAATTAGAGAGATAAAAGGTATATTAGGAAGTTACCTAATATTTTCTAGGAAATTCAATAAATTAATTACATTTCTTAATACCTGTGTCAAAATCTTAAACATCATATAATTTGAAACGAAGGAAATAGATAGGTAAAGACATAATTTCGACTGATTTTATTTAATTCTGCGTCGGAATACGATACTTCGATTTGGTACTATTTTAATTAATTTTATTGGTTTGTCTTAACACCTTGCTCGGTTGTATGTTTCCAGTTGACAGCCTAAACATGGCATAATGGAAAAAAACAAATGAAAATATTGTTCCCAGCAAGGTGGGGCCCAGAGTCCGAACCTTGAGGCTTCGGATACTGAGACTCGAGACAAATAGGAGCCGTTGATGGACCTTGGTTACCCTAAACGAGGTTCTTTGTTGAAAAATTCCCCTACAAAGATTCTTCTTAATTTAATTAAATAAATAAAAAGAGAGAAAGTCCTATTCCTATCCAATATTATACGATGAAGAATTAATGGTTAAGTAAGTACTAACATGTTATGATATGTTATGTTACATGACATTGGTACTGTGGGTTTAAACAGGACATTCCTGTGGCAATGTCAAAGGGGTGAGGTCCCATTGGTCCAAAAGGAGGTTTCTTCTCCTTCCTTGGGAGGGAAATTAATCATGGTGATGGACATGGAGAAGCAGGCCTGAGTTTGACATCAACATGGGACAACCTGTTGTTGCTCCTTGAAATGATTTAACTAATTGATACTCTTTCTACTTTTTTGTTTTTTTACTCCACCCCTCCTTCCCTTTAATTTCCTCCCCTACTCATATCATTCATTCTCCTGCTCCACTGGTCTCCACCCAAACAAATAATTAACCATCACCATTATAAAATTCTGGATCATTAACCCAACACACCATGCAAATATTATTATTTATTTTATGCTACTATACTTTTCTAATAGATGATTATGTTATTTGCAATTATTTAAAATTAAAATATTAAATAAAAACAAAATACATTTAATATCATAATAAGAATTTAAAATATATAATTAAATATATTTTTAGCTTTTATAAATATAATTACATTTGATTTTAACTCTCTGATTTTTTTATTAATTTTGATTCTTTTAAATTTATTATTATTATTATTATTATTATTATCTAAAGAAAATGTGACATGCATTTAAACATATCACGTCAACATATAATTATCGTTATGTATATCTTAATAATTTTTTACAAAAAAAAGATTAAAAAAATTACATAATAAGTATGACTAAATTAAGACACTTGATAAAACTAGATAAAACCATAAGAAGATCAAAAGGAATGAAAAAGATAAAAGACAAAGAAAAAAGTAATTACTAAAGACTAAAAAGTATTAATGGTTAAGTTTCGCATTTAAGGTATTGTTTGCATTAAGTTGTATGGATTTCATGATTTTATCCTTAAAAGATGCATTGGTAGCTTAAGTGACAAATGTGTTTAATTATAAACTATCTTTGGTCTAGATTTCTAACCAATGTGAGGCTTTTTTTATGTACTAGGATAGTAACATTTAGTCAAAACTAAAGGGCTAGAGGGCCTTTTAACGCCAATGTTTCGACTACGCGATCATAGCTTCAGTTCCCACAGATGACACCTATGTTCATTCCTATTATCATGTGTGGACACTTTATGTGGTGGAGATGACTCCAAAGAACAACATGGGAGACAAAATGTTAGTTGTATGCATGGTAACACACAATGGTGATCACCTAAAAGGAAACTTTGCCACTCACGGACACGAGCCCCGATGAAGATTAGTTACGACTTCTGGCAGTGAATATTTCGTATCAATATTATGGTTAAAAAAAAAAAGAAACTTCGCGCTTAAGTCAATGCCAATAATAGGTGAGTGAATAAGATCTAAAAATATATAAAGACATGAGACATCTTATATAGTGATAAAATGATGGAAGAAGTTGTTGGATGATTATTGTGTGTTACGAGTCACAACCAAATTCAAAATGAACCTAAAACAAAAGTCAAAATAACCAATTAATTGTACTAATTCATTGTATCAATCTGATATGATGAATACCTCTATGCTCTAACCAAAATCATATTAAATCCTAAAATGTATTTACTATTTCTTTTTTTAAGTAACTAAAAAATTACCAAAAAGGAAATCTCATTATCTTGCTAAACAAATCAGGCAAGTATTTTTATAATTACTTAATATAAAATTATTAAATAAAAATCAAATGCATTTTAATATATTTACTTATTTACAAAATTATTTTATTACTTGAAAAAAAACAGGTTAGTATTTCCTGAAAGAGCGTTGAAGGGATGATGTTGGAAAGGCAAAAAAACAAAGACCACAAGGTAAGGAGGAAAAACACCAGGCCAAAAGGACAACACGTGGAACTGTGGAAGAGACAACTAATTAATAGATAGATAGGAATGGGAGAATGGGAATAATAAGAAAGACTGCGAGTCGATCATGAAAGAAAGAAAAAGACTATTATTTTCCCCCCCAAAAGTAATTAAAAATTAAAAATAAATAAATAAAAACCCGAGCGAGAGTAAGGGTCAGGTTCAGTTCAGGTTCATATTCATTCATTCACACCAAAAAGGTGAATGTGAACAACAACAACAACACTGAGTTTTGAACAAAGAAGATGGGTGGCGTGACATCTTCAATGGCGGCGAAGTTAGCGTTCTTCCCTCCTTCCCCGGCGTCGTACAAGCTGGTGAAGGAGGAGGCGACGGGGCTGCTGCTGATGGAGCCGTTCCCGCACCGCGAGAACGTGGAGGTTCTCAAGTTCCCGAACCGCCGCGGCACGGAGATCGTGGCCATGTACGTCCGGCACCCCATGGCGAAATCCACCGTGCTCTACTCGCACGGGAATGCCGCCGATATCGGCCAGATGTACGAGCTCTTCGTCGAGTTGAGCATCCACCTCCGCGTCAATCTCATGGGGTATGTTTTGTGTTAGTTAACTCTTCTTAATTACTTCAACTTTGCAGCAGCGCTTTGTGTGGGTGGGTTTGGGATTCTTGATTCGGGTCAAAGATGATGATGTGTTGGATTTTGTCTGGTTGGTTGGATTTGGGGATATGATGATTTCTGGTTCTGTGTGGACCTGGTTCACTAGTGGAATAAATTTGTGTGATTGTGTTAAGTAGATCAGCTGAATTTGGGAGTGTGGTGTTCGATCGTTTTCAATTTTTTTTTTTTTTTGTTAAATGACCAATGGGTGTTGGGTTTGGTGGAAGGGGCTACTTTCTCGCAACGTGACGAACCAAAGATCGAATCTCTGCTGGGAGTGGGAGATGTGCGTACATTTACTGTCTCGGAACAATATTGTCTTTGAAGGAGGATACTTGTGGGAATGAAAAAAATTATGTCGGTTAAATTGGGTGATTGTGAAGTTGGAATTTAGAATTTAGCTGGTCTTTTGTAATAAGAGACTTGAGTGAAAAAAGAGAAGAAAGTAAAGTGGACTAATGTGAAGTTGGTAATAAGAGGCTTAACTTGTTGAAGAAATTGATGGCGACGTCAAATATGCTCAATGGATTTTTTTTTTTTTTTTTTTTTTTTTCTATTTTGGGTTCTGTGGGAAGTACCTGTGGTTTTGGGTCTGCAGTGTGAATAGAGCTTATGTTTTAGGTCTAATATTAGCAAATTTCTCTGATGTTATAATATAAGTGATGTTGAAATTGGTTGGTATGGTTGGATTGTTAGGTTCTAAACTTCCCAAATTGCCACATCAAGTACTTGAGTTCAATTCCACATGGTGTGATTGTTTACTAACAAACAATTCAGAGATTACAGCAACACCTTAATGCTCAATAACCGATGAAATTCTAAACTGTGGTGGATTAATTAAGGAATGATAACAAAGGAAGTCCATGATCGATCTGTCTTGTTTTCTCTCTTGAATGTTGCTTTTATGCAGTAAAAGAAACTTTTGCATAAGAAATGTTTTATTGAGGCATAAATAAGGTCACATGACCAGCAATCATGTTTGAGACTGTACTAAAGAAAATGATAGAAGGTATTTGAAGTACTATGCCTGCATATCATTTGTAAAATTATATGTTACTAATGTTTTCAAGCATGTTGTATCAATGTATGCAGATATGATTACTCTGGCTATGGACAGTCATCAGGGAAGGTAACTCCTCCATGCACTTCTTTCTGGTTTATTTAATTCTTTTTGTTCTCAGCAGGAAGAAGCATCATAAAAAAACTAATCCGGATATTTTTCACAGCCAAGTGAGCATAATACTTATGCTGACATTGAAGCTGCATATAAGTATCTGGAAGAGAATTATGGTGTTAAGCAGGAAGACATCATCCTTTATGGTCAATCTGTTGGAAGTGGTCCTACTTTGGATCTTGCTTCTCGTTTACCCCGACTAAGGGCTGTTGTTCTCCACAGTCCTATACTTTCAGGGCTGAGAGTCATGTACCCTGTGAAACGGACATACTGGTTTGACATTTATAAGGTTAAATTTTTTATTTTCTGTTTGCTTTGATGTCATTTGGATTTGAAAATTATGCATATGTGATGTATCTGAACTTAGTTTCATGTTCTTGTTTTGCAGAACATTGATAAAATTCCATTGGTGAAGTGTCCTGTGCTAGTAATTCATGTAAGTATTCCTTGTTTATTGTGTTGGATTTCCCACTCACTATTTTTTTGTCATCATGATTTCGTTAGTTACTATATGCCTTTAACTGGTATCCAATTAACAACTTCTATAATGGTTCTAGCCCTTATGACAGTGCTTAGTATTCTAGCTTGGTGTTCCAAGTGACAAATAGAATCTCTTTTAATACAAACAACTTGCATGTTACTATTTAGTATCTGCCTTTTTCCTGCTGACATTAGTGATGGAAATCATGAAATGGGTTGATAAATGTAGAACATCATTTTTCATCACACGAGCTAGTTAACACAAGAAGTAGAAATCTGTTCATTGTGGCTGATTTTACTGCATCAAATTTGAAGAGAAATCAGCCTTTGTTGCTGATATAAACTTTTTAAAATTGTATTATTGTGAATATGGTAACTTGGCAAATATTGCTTTTCTGTAGTGATTGTTTTGGGTACAAAGCATTTCATGTGGCTTTATGAATCTGACATCATTCCCATACTCTCTTCAGGGAACTGCTGATGAGGTTGTTGATTGCTCTCATGGCAAGCAGTTGTGGGAGCTATGCCAACAGAAATATGAACCTTTATGGCTCAAAGGAGGAAATCACTGTAATTTGGAACTCTATCCCGAATACCTTCGACATCTCAGAAAATTCATATCCTCAGTAGAAAAGCCACCATCACAAAGAGTGAGTTTCAGGAGAAGCATAGACAGAGTTGAACAATCCAGAGGAAGTACTGATTGCTTTGAAACACCAAGGAAGAGTACTGATCAGAGGGACAAACCAAGGAAAAGTACTGATAGGACAGACAAACTGAAATTTCATGAATTCAAATTCAACAATACAGAAAAGTTAGAGAAGATAAGAGTCCAATTTGATCAGATGGAGAGGTCACGAAGAAGCGTTGAGTACAATGATAAATCGAGAAGCATTGAGTTCCAAGATAAATCCAGGAGAAGCGTTGATGTTCAGTTTGAGAGGCCACGGAAGAGCATCGATTGGCTGGATAGAATTCGAGCTAGCTGAACCTCTTGAAGCATAAGTTATATTGGTACTGGTTTGCTACATGGAAGGAAAAGGTACAAAGATACAGACACAGTTACTTACACTGGGGTTTTAACTTATGGTTTGCAGAATGCATATGTTACTCGTGCAGTTTCATACTTTCGTTGCAATGTTCATGTAGATT
Source organism: Pueraria montana var. lobata (assembly GCA_026413185.1). Lineage (NCBI taxonomy): Eukaryota > Viridiplantae > Streptophyta > Magnoliopsida > Fabales > Fabaceae > Pueraria > Pueraria montana. Next base: position 26,695,396 of record CM048652.1, on the reverse strand, counting down.
TGGATATGTTGGGACTTGGGATTTGATATCCTTAGTTTTTTCATTGTTATTATTATTTGCAATTGAAGCGACTCTAACCTTGTTTTAGACATGAGAAAGAAAATGAACATCATATCAAAGGTGGCTGTTGCTATAATTTATAAAAATTCAAATGGATTGAATATCCTTATTGATTTTACCTTCATGTTTCTTATCGCAATTTTTTCCTCTAAAGATTTTGTTACTTGTTTACAGTGTTTCAGTTGGTTTAATTTTGCCAAAGCAGCAAATTTGCATGAGTTTTGCCATTACTTGTGTTGCCAAAAAGGAAATAATAAGAAGAAAGAGAAGAATTCATTGACAAAGTCTTAAAAGTTTATGTTGTCGTATTGTAATTATTTAGATTCATTATTAGAAGTAAGGTGAAAGCAAGCTAACCCTCTCAACTTTTGACTGATTTGGAAATTGGCACCTTTTACTGTGAAATCCTCTTTAACTAATGAATCCTATTAACGGTCCCTTAACTTAGTTATTTGTTATAAACTTATAATAGATTCTTCCAACTAATATCAGTTATTTTTTTAATGGCAACAGTCCTTGTCTGACAACAAGCACTTGACCCTATTGTGTACTTTTAAAATCATTTTTCATTTATTTAAATTAACCTTTCCTTTTCACACATACGTACATAAATAAATATATAAATGGATAAAACTCTAAAAAAATTCAGAATCCATCTGCGTGACTGCGTGATGATCTTTGCTTTTTGACCTAAACTGATGCACAGAGAAAAAAAACCTAAATAATACAGTTTAGAAACACTATCGATTTTGACAGCATAGCATGAAGCTGGCATTTTTATTTATTTTTTTATACCGCACATTTTTGCTAGTCCAACATGTGAGATTAATTTGCATTTTATTTTTTATTTCATTTGAAAACTGCGCTAGTTCATTTACAAAATTAGTTTATTTTTGTTTCATGTGCCGTCACCTTAATACCTTAGGAATTGTACAAAATTGAACGGAGCAATCATTATTTTTGTTTTTTATTTTTATTTTTAGGGAGAGGTGTCAATTGCAGAACTTGTCTTCATCAAGTGAATTATGCAACAGTGACTTGAAAATTTTATTAAATATTTTTTTTTTAAAAAAATTGAACTGTACTCTTACTAATTACTCAAATCTTGTTTTACTTGCCCCAGTGTGTTTGGAGGATACTGTTGAACGTGTGTATCAGCAGTTGCCTATTAATTTGTTTTCTGCTAGCTGTTTGACCAAGTCTTTAGGACTGTTTATTTTATTTTCTGTTACTTAGTAGCTGTTATGTTAGTGGCTATTGTTTAGGAAGTCAGTTATTGCTTTTATGATTTCTTTCCGTTACAAAAATCTCTATTTAAACAAATTATTATTCAATAAAAGGTGTGCATTCATCTCCCTTCATTCTGTGAGTTACGTTTATTATCCAACAAACTGGTATCAGAGCCTTCTTCTTAAGAGGGACCTGTGAGTGAACCGAGTGAAACCCACCACAAAAAGCCTAAACACCTTGCTTCAATTCATCAAATAGATGGATTCTGAAACACCGTACACAGCACTAGCACCACCTGTGTTTGATGGTGATAATTATCAAATCTGGGCAGCAAGAATGGAGGCACATCTGGAGGCAAATGATCTCTGGGAAGCTGTTGAGGAAGACTACGAAGTTCTTCCTTTACCAACCAATCCAACAATGGCTCAGATAAAAAATCAAAAGGAGAGGAAAGCAAGAAAGTCAAAGGCAAGAGCTTCTTTGTTTGCTGCTATCTCAAAAGAAATTTTCACTAGAATCATGACCATCAAATCAGCATGTGAAATCTGGAGTTTCCTCAAGAATGAATACGAAGGAGATGAAAGGATTAAGGGAATGCAAGCCCTGAATCTGGTTAGAGAATTTGAGATGCAGAAAATGAAGGAGTCCGAAACAATTAAAGAGTATGCTAACAAGCTTCTTAGCATTGCCAACAAAGTAAGATTGCTTGGTTCTGAATTTTCCGATTCAAGAATAGTTGAAAAAATACTGGTGACTATCCCTGAAAGATTTGAGGCTACTATTACATCCTTGGAGAATACTAAGGATCTGTCAAAACTTACCTTGGCAGAACTTGTAAATGCTTTGCAAGCCCAAGAGCAAAGAAGAAGAATGAGGGCTGATGGTTCTGTGGAAGGAGCATTGCAAGCTAAATTGCAAATTAACCAAGGAGAGAAAAGCAAGTGGAAGAAATACAAGAAGAAGAATTTCAACACACAAGAAGCAGCGGCTAACACTAGCAACAATAATGGAGACAACAACAAAGGATTTCCTCCTTGCAAGCACTGTGGCAAAATGGGTCATCCTCCTTTCAAATGTTGGAGAAGACCCGATGTTAAGTGTGAAAAGTGCAACAAGTTGGGGCATCATGTGAGAATTTGCAAAAGCAATTTTCAACAAAAGAATGAGGCTCAAGTTGCAGATCAACAAGAGGAAGAGCAATTGTTTGTAGCAACTTGTTTTACAAGCAGTAGCTCAACTGAATGTTGGCTAGTGGATAGTGGTTGTACCAACCACATGACCCACGATCAAGAGCTTTTCAGAGAGTTGGACAGATCACAGGTATCAAAAGTTAGAATCGGAAATGGTGATCTTATCACTGTTGAAGGAAAGGGAACTGTAGCCATTGAAAGTTGCACAGGTACAAAATTAATTTATGATTATGATGTTTTGTATGTACCTGAGATTGATCAAAACTTGCTAAGTGTGGGACAATTGGTTGAGAAGGGGTTTAAAGTCATCTTTGAAAATAAGCACTGTTTGATTAAAGATGTCAATGACAAGGAAATTTTCAGTATCAAAATGAGAGGCAAAAGTTTCTCATTTGACCCACTAAAGGAGGAGCAAGCAGCCTATCCAGCTACTGTAAACAGTACAGAGGCTTGGCACAAAAGGTTAGGCCATTTTCATCATGCAGCTGTGCTGAACATGCAACGAAAGGAGTTGGTTCATGGCTTACCTCACTTAGATTCTGAATTACCAAGCTGTGAAGCATGTCAATATGGCAAGCAAGCAAGATTACCCTTCAAACAATCAACCTGGAGAGCAACAGAGAAGCTGCAGTTGATTCACACAGATTTGGCCGGACCTCAAAGGACTGCTTCGCTTAAAGAGAGTAAATATTACATCATCTTTATAGATGATTTCACCAGAATGTGCTGGATTTACTTTCTCAAGTCTAAGTCAGAGTTGCAGGTGTATTTTGGAGATTTAAGCAGTGGATTGAAAAGCAAAGTGGCTGCATGATTCAAGCTTTGAGGTCTGATAACGACAAGGAGTACACTTCAGCACAATTCACCATGTTTTGTGAGGAAGCAGGCATTGAGCATCAATTAACAGCTCCTTACACCCCTCAACAAAATGGGGTTAGTGAAAGAAAGAATCGGACGATAATGGAAATGGTCAGATGTATGCTTCATGAGAAAGGGTTACCTAAGGAATATTGGGCAGAAGCTGCAAACACTGCAGTATTCTTGCTAAATAGACTTACCACCAAAGCAGTAAACGGGAAGACTCCTTTTGAGACTTGGTATGGTTATAAACCTTTCTTGAAAAATTTTAAAGTATTTGGATGCTTGTGTTTTACTTATGTGCCACAGATTAAGAGAGACAAGCTAGACAAGAAAGCTGAACCTGGTATCTTTGTGGGATATAGTTCAGTATCTAAAGCTTATAGAGTTTTCCAACCTCACACAAGGAAAATTCTGATAAGCAGGGATGTGTACTTCATGGAGAATGAGAAATGGAGCTGGAATGATACTGAAAAGATGCCGATAGCTGACCCTTTGCAAAATCAAGATGAGTTAATTGATGATGCACCCGTGAGAGGCACTAGATTGCTCTCAGATATTTATGAAAGATGCAATGTAGCAGTTCTAGAACCTGCAGGATATTGGGATGCAAAGGAGGATCCAAAATGGAGTGCTGCAATGCAGGAGGAGCTTGCCATGATTGATAAAAATCAAACTTGGGAACTCGTTGAAAGGCCTGAACACAGAAAAGTCATAGGTGTGAAGTGGGTGTTTAGAACAAAGCTGAATGCAGATGGCTCAATCAACAAACATAAAGCAAGGTTAGTAGTAAAGGGGTATGCTTAAATTTTTGGAGTAGATTTCTTTGATACTTTTGCTCCGGTTGCAAGGCAGGATACCATTAGGATGTTGCTAGCTATTGCAGCACATAAGGGATGGAAAATCTGCCAACTTGATGTCAAGTCAGCTTTCTTAAATGGATTTCTGGAGGAAGAAATCTATGTTGAGCAACCTGAAGGTTTCCTTATGAAAGGACATGAGGACAAAGTCTATCTATTAAAGAAGGCTTTGTATGGTTTGAAACAGGCCCCAAGAGCCTGGTACAGCAGGATTGATGAGTACTTATCAAAACTAGGCTTTGTTAAAAGTCTTAGTGAATCCACTTTATACATCAAAGGTGATCAAGCTAACTTCATTGTGATCTCTTTGTATGTTGATGATCTCTTAGTCACTGGCAGCAATGTTGAACTTATTCAGCAGTTCAAGGATGATATGATGCAAGTCTTTGAGATGACAGACCTAGGAGAAATGTCCTATTTCCTTGGTATGGAGGTTAAGCAGAATGAAGGTGATATCTTCATCTGTCAGAGGAAGTATGCAAAGGAGATCCTGAAGAAATTCAACATGGAGAACTGTAAAGGCATGAAAACTCCTATGTGTCAAAAGGAGAAGTTATGCAAGGATGATGGTTCAGAACAAGTGGAAGAAGCACTCTACAGAAGCTTAATTGGTTGCTTAATGTATCTCACAGCAACAAGACCAGATATCTTGTATGATGTAAGTGTACTTTCAAGATTCATGAATTGTGCTAAAGAATCTCATTTTAAAGCAGCAAAAAGAGTGTTGAGGTATGTCAAGGAGACTTTAAATTATGGAATGAAGTTCAGTCAATCACAAGATTTCAAGTTGCAAGGCTATTCTGATAGTGATTGGGCAGGGTCTTTAGATGACATGAAAAGCACCTCAGGCTACTGTTTTAGTTTTGGATCAGGGATGTTCTCTTGGTGTTCCAAAAAACAAGAAATTGTCGCACAGTCAACCGCTGAAGCAGAATTTATAGCAGCCACAGCAGCTGTTAATCAAGCCTTATGGCTAAGGAAAATGCTAACTGATTTGCACTTGGAGCAAGATACAACTACTGAAGTAATGGTGGACAATCAGGCAGCCATAGCCATCTCTAAAAATCCAGTTTTTCATGGAAAAACAAAGCATTTTAGCATCAAATTATTTTTTCTTAGAGATGTACAGAGGGATGGTGCAGTGTGCTTGAAGTACTGCAAGACTGAAGACCAGCTGTCAGATATCTTCACCAAAGCTCTTCCAAGAAGCAGATTTGAGTTACTGAGAGAGAAACTTGGACTTGCCAACCACTGATACAAGGAGGAGTGTTGAACGTGTGTATCAGCAGTTGCCTATTAATTTGTTTTCTGCTAGCTGTTTGACCAAGTCTTTAGGACTGTTTATTTTATTTTCTGTTACTTAGTAGCTGTTATGTTAGTGGCTATTGTTTAGGAAGTCAGTTATTGCTTTTATGATTTCTTTCCGTTACAAAAATCTCTATTTAAACAGATTATTATTCAATAAAAGGTGTGCATTCATCTCCCTTCATTCTGTGAGTTACGTTTATTATCCAACAGATACTCTTAACTAATAAATGTAATAAATCCATCAAAACTCTTTGGCTACGACAACTTCAAGAGCTAGGAATTTTCATTATCGGAACCCCCTACCATTTTCTCTGACAACATAGGTGCAGCGTATCTGTGTTCAATCCTGTTTTTCATTCTTGTATGAAGCATTTGGCCATTGACTACAATTGTAGGTTGTTATTGTTATATCTTGATCTGATCACAATTGTAGACTGCTGTTGCAATTTTTTTGATACCGTGTTATTGGTACGGAGTATCCACCAACTTTGCTGATAACTAATCTCCGTCGAGAAACTTGACTGGCCACCTTTAGTGGGATTCTCCCCTTCCAACCACGTTTTTTCCATCTACAAAACTCGTACCCCTAGACCTTGCTTAAGGAGACCGAGTCCAGCACCACTCGGATCAACGACTTGTTGGTTTGAATTTAATATGCTACAATCTGAATGTATATATATGCTCATAATGTAATCCGATCAATCAATGAAATCGGGTTCCTAATATCTTACAATAAAAGTAAGTTTAAAAATAAAATTATTAGTTTAAAAAATTATTTTAATAACTTTATAATAAAACTTAATATAATTCTTGGCCTAATGTAAAAACTAATAAGGCTATGTTTGGCAAAATTAGCTGAAAAGCTAGCTGGAAGCTGAAAAGCTAGCTGGTAGCTGAAAGTTGGTAGCTAAAAGCTATTAAGCTAGCTTATTAAATCATAAGTATTCGATAAAACTACCTGTCAAAGTAACTAAAAATATAAAATGACATAAATGGACATATTTATATGATATTTTTATATAAATTTTAATTTTATTTTATGGATAAAAATATATTTTGAGGTGTTATAATTTTAAACTCTTGTAATTTTTTTTTATAGATAAATTATTTTCATTACATTTTTTTTTTCATATTAAGTATTCTACTATATATTAATCTTATACTATATCTTAAAATATTTTTAATCAAGTTTAAAATAAAGTAAAAAATATATACACTTAAGTGGACATTATACTTTTATTATGTTAATTAGCGTAATAGTTAAATAAATTGTCTAATATAAAATTATTTAAAAAATAAAATAATAAAAAAATCTAACATTTATCATTGTCGATTCTGTGATGTATAATATTGAAATAATAAATTAAATATTATAAATAGTATAATGGTTAAAATAAATAGTGCAATATAAAAAAATATAAAATATAATAACAAAAATAAAATAAAACAAATAAATAATAAACTTGTTTTATTTAAAAAGGATAACAAGGAAATTAATAAATATTTTAAGGATAAAAAGGGAACAAAATATAAAAAACTAGAAGTTAGAAGCTAGCGTTTTAAAAAACGCTACTTGAAGTAGCGTTTCAAAAAACGCTAGAAGTTACTAAAAAAAGTTGTTTACCGAACACTCAAATAAGCTTTCCAGCTAGTAAAAAAAGCTAGAAACTAGCTGAAATGACTTGCCGAACATAGCTAAGTAAACGGCTAAAATGCATAATTTCTTTTCTTTGATAATAAAATCACATTTGATTCTATAAAATGGACGAGTTAAAAATGAGATTAAAATAAAATAATTTATATTTTTCAAAATTTTACCTTAAAAGTAAGTTTGTGATAAGTTCATATTTAGCTAGTGGACTTCTTAAAGATATTTTCATCACAATATATAAATGGATAATTCATGTCTAATTTGGCATCACACAAAGGTGAAGGTATGTAAAAGTGGAAGCAATCGATTCAAATTTTACGTTTTATATATAAAGAATTTAGCCTGAATTTGAAGAACTAGATTTAAACATATACAATCATTAGTATGTTATACCCGTGAAAATGAAATGAATGGAGGTTGGTGTCAACTTAGAAAAATTCTAAGTATCGGAAATATGTTCAATTAGCTCATAGTCATTTCAATTTCTCAAATGCCATATATCAAATTGAAGTTGATAGTTGATTCATTGACATTGGCAAAATAATAAGAATTTTAAGACCAGGTTTTAAGATTGAAATCAAAGATGTTAGATTTGAAGATGTCAAAGTAGCTAAGTCTTGGAAGAAGCGAATTTAAGATAAGAGTTGAGTTATAAGGAAGTTATTTGCAATTACCATCTTTACACAAATTGAGATATATTTCATAATCTCGTAAAGGTTGTACACACGTGTATGTATAACATTATTTTACCGTTAGGGTTGAAAATCCATAAATAAGACTCTTGTATTTCATTTTTAGTTGTTGAAATACTTACATCAAACACGTAATATTGTCACGCTTCACACATCAATAGTTATCGATTTGATGAGTCGAATGTATGTTTTCAACCACTCATTTTAATAAAAGTCTTTATGTTTCTTGCAATCTTCTTGCTTTCGAGTTACATTTTAGCACTTTACATCTCTAACTCTTTATTTTTCATTTGCATCTTTTCTTCATCTTATTCTCTCTTTTATTTTATGTTTCAATTTGCATTTCTAGAATTGTCATTTACTTGCTTTTTAATTTAAGTTCCTTGCATTTTACATTTTAAAGTTCATTTCATTGAATTGTAGTCTCTTTTCTCTCTTCCTTATTATTTACCTTCATAAATTCTTTTAAATTCCCTTTCAGTTTCATTGCAAAATTTACAACCTTTCCATTTAAATGGTTTAAATTTAATTGCTCTCCTGTAAATTTCCATATTTATTTTTTATGTTCGTTTACATTTTTGAATCTACATGCTTTAATTGCATTTCATCATTTAATTTTTTTTTTATGGGTTCACCATTTAATTTTTAACTGCATTCTTTTTTAAGTTACATTTTTTACTTTTGCAATTAGTTTCTCTTAACTTTACAATTTTTGGCCAATGAACTTTGTCAATTTGGTTTTATTAACCACCCTTACAGTCCAACACGTTTGGGCCACTACACAGGAAGCACCGAAGCATATCTCTCTCTTTCCTTTTTTTTTTTAAATTATTTTAGTCTTGGACGTAAATGGGTTAAAGTACAACCCATAACTGTATACCTGAAATGGGCTTGCGTATATTTTTTTAAGTTCTTTCATGGGTCCATGCTATTCACACCTCTTTATACTCTTCACACCTCCAGTCAGTTTTTTGTAATTCTTTTTACAACAATACCACTCATGGAAACTAGTTTCTGTAACATAAAATTATACTGAAACTAATTTTCATAATGTATTTTGATAGAAATACACTATGAAAACTAATTGTAAAATGTACTTAATTATTTAGGTGGCTATTATTGGCAATGACCGTCATATGTATTAAATCCCTGACCAAAACAAAATGTGAAAATGCATAACCATAATTTGGTAATTTCTTAAGGCACCTAGTTTTTTTTCCGGTGCACCCCATAAATTATATATTCCTATTATACCCTTATTTATTATAAAGACTTCTCTATGTCACTGTCTCTCCTTCGCACCCCATTCGGATCAAGCAATCCGTAATTCATTGAACAATGTCACGGAATGATGGATCCGTAATAGAATATACATTACGGAATGCTCAATCCGTAATTATATAAGAATGATTACGGAATGACTAATTCATAATTATTGTAATAGAATTACGGATTGAGCAATCTGTAATGTATATTGTATTATGGAATGTTCAATCCATAATTGTATTATAACAATAATGGATTATACAATCCATATTAATACAATTACGGATTTTATAATCCGTAAATGAATATTAATTGTAAGCTACGGATTGCTTGATCCGTGTATTATAAAGCTATGGATTGCTTGATCTGTGTATTAAAACTAGGTTGATAATATTATAAAAATAATTATATTTAATAAATATAATATTTGATAATATTATAAAAATAATTATATTTAATAAATATAGTAATTTATACTATATAAAAAATATTAATTTATATATATTTATATAAATACTACATTAAAAACATTAATTAAACACTAATTTGCTCTAGTGTATTGGCCAATACGTTGTGCTTTTTTTTTGAACAAGACATCACACCCCTCATTAATTTTTTCCTATACAATTACAAATTAAATTATACAATTACATATTGAATTATGTAATTACAAATTAAATTATACAATTACATATTAAATTATACAATTACCAATTAAATTATATTATTACAAATTAAATTATATATTTTTAATTTATTACGGATAATCAAATTCGGAATATTTAGGGGCATTCCGGAAATGTATTACGGAATGTCCTATTCGTAATACAAATGTATTACGGATTGGGCATTCCGTAATATATTTCTGGAATACCCCTAAATATTCTGGATTGCATAATCCGAATGTGGAGTTGTTCTACGGAAAGGACAATCAGTAAGGATTCACAATAAAAAGAGAAAAGGGTAAAATAGTCAGCACAATTGTTTATTATTTCCAATGGGGTGCCTCAGGAATAAAAAAAGAGGCGTATTACGTAAAAGCCCCATACTTTTAGGTTTTGCCCAGTTGTCTCATTTCATGGACACACATAAGCCATGCTCCAAGTTTTACTGAATTGCGAACATCTAAAAAATGTGAAAGACGGCAAGAGGCAAAGCTTGTAAATTGTAACAGGTAAAGTAGAAAATCGGAAAGCTCTTTCAGGTGGTAGTAAAAAAAATAAAATGTTAGAAAAATTATAAAAGAAGGAAAAAAAAAATCTTTTGAGGAAGCACGCGACGGATCTCATCGTTTATTGAAAAATAATAAAGATATAAAAATTACCAAATTAGCTAATACTTCAGCCAAAAGGCAACATAATAAAGGCTAATTCCAGAAATAATTGGTGGTGTCCGATGCATTACGTTATTGTAATCCTTTACAACAAGCAAGAACGTCATGCCAGAGTCTGGAGTCAAATGATAACTACTGAACAATACACAAAAATAAAAAATGTTTTTTCACGTTGCTTTTGCCGAATGGAACCTTTGCCAAATTAATTTTCCAACTTCTGATCATAATTCTAGATTCTGAACAATTAATAAACTTCTCCTAAAAAAACAAACAAATAAACAAACTTATCTAATAAAATCACATTTATGCACGTTCGATTAAATTAAGTTACGAAAAAAAGAAGGGGTATAAAGATTATTAAGCTTATGAATGAGTCGTATATGTTACACATAAACCACACTAAATGTTCAATAAGTGACATCAGTTTTTGTTTCCACATGCATTTTGACGTTTGATAACCACAAACGCGTTAGTTAGAATACTAGATCAGAAATTAGAAGCGTACAAGCTTGGTCCTGTTCAGAAACAGATTAGTGTGTATTTGGTTAACCGTTTGAACACACGTTCAACGAAAAAACACGCGTTCCAAAACACAAAAACAAAAATAATATGAGAATAGCTTTTATTTCCAAACACACCCTTAGACTTCACTTTTTTGTGCGTAGCACCACACAACTCTTACCTTTGGGGTACATTTTCACACTTTTTTTTCCAAACCTTTCAAAAAGTGGTCTCGTTGGTTATACAAGATAAAATAAGTTATCATATAGTGTTTCACAGTTTTCACTTTTCAGAATGTTTCATTCCACTTGCAACACATGGTGGTGTCTCAAACTGGACGTAACCATGTTCCTCACTCTCCTCCACCACCACCTCCCTCGTTAATCTGATAGCGTGATCAGCATGCAAGAGAAAGATGATCCTTGAAGCATACAATAACAGATAGCATTATGCATGACACAAAAATTATGTGTCACAGCTTCAGGGTCGGCACCTAACTGACAATTCTATATAAAAAAATAATAATACAAAAGAAAAATTTCTCAAGTTTCCTTCCCTAATTCCTTTCACTTATTGAATCCTTTTGCTTCCATACTTGAGCAACACAAACACATCCTATCTCTTCTCCACAATTCTCTGAGTGCCACAGCTTGGCATCTTAATCATTGCTCATTGTTGATGCCCATAAGGAACCTGTAACTTCCTCATTTATTTTTCTATTGTTTTCTTCTCACTTGTTAGCTTTCATTTCCCTATATAAAGCCTCCTTTGTTCCTTTCTCTCCCCATCTTTCATTGAATTGATTCAAAATACAAACATGGCAATGAAGAAGCTCTTGTGGATTGTTCTGTCTCTTTCTTTGGTTCTTGGAGTGGCCAATAGCTTTGATTTTCACGACAACGATTTGGCGTCCGACGAAAGCTTGTGGGACTTGTACGAGAGATGGAGGAGTCACCACACAGTTTCGCGAAGCCTCGGTGACAAGCACAAGCGGTTTAACGTGTTCAAAGCAAATGTGATGCATGTCCATAACACTAACAAATTGGATAAGCCTTACAAGCTGAAACTAAACAAGTTTGCTGACATGACCAACCATGAATTCAGGAGTACCTATGCTGGCTCAAAGGTTAATCACCATAGAATGTTCAGAGGCACGCCACGTGGGAATGGTGCCTTCATGTATGAGAAGGTTGGCAGTGTTCCTCCTTCTGTGGATTGGAGGAAGAAAGGTGCTGTCACTGATGTAAAAGATCAAGGCCAATGTGGTAAGCTAAATGATCACTAGTCACTAATCATAGAGCTCAACCTAGGTCCTACTTTTCTCTTTATCTACGATTTCTTTTCCACATTTGGGTGAATAATATCTGATAATTTAGTTTTTAATCAAGTTTAATGGTGTTGTATGATCTGTGTAGTTGACTTCACCTAACCGGATAAGACTGTTGTTGAGTAAAAAGCTATAAGGTGGATTTGCTGTGCTCATATAGGCTATAGCTTCTAATAACATTGTTGTTTGTCTTTAAGCCTCAATTTATGCAAAATATCTTGCCATTAATGTCTCGTGCAGGTAGCTGTTGGGCGTTTTCAACTGTTGTAGCTGTTGAAGGCATTAACCAAATCAAGACAAATAAGCTAGTCTCCTTGTCTGAACAAGAGCTGGTGGACTGTGACACCAAAGAAAATCAAGGATGCAATGGTGGGTTAATGGAATCTGCTTTCGAGTTCATCAAGCAGAAGGGAGGCATAACAGCAGAAAGCAATTACCCTTACACAGCAAATGAAGGAACCTGTGATGCATCAAAGGTGCATGTTTAGCTAAACTTCTTATATTACCAATATAATTGACTGATAACTTGAGAAACTTAAAATGCAAAAATATTTATGTCCCAGGCGAATGACCTAGCTGTGTCAATTGATGGCCATGAGAATGTCCCTGCTAATGATGAAAATGCATTGCTCAAAGCTGTTGCCAACCAACCTGTCTCAGTAGCCATAGATGCTGGGGGATCTGATTTCCAGTTCTACTCTGAGGTAAACATCTAATTCACCTATTCAATGTAAATGTTTTCAAAAGTTGTTAGAAGCAAAGCATTAGTTACCACTGAAAATGTTTCCCAGTTCCCTGTACAAAAAAGTGGCAATAGGTAGGCTGCTAAGTTGACTATTTGCTGTCAACATTGAAACAAAAAAGGTATATCTTAATTTTATATACAAATTATTGCAGGGAGTATTTACTGGTGATTGTAGCACAGAGCTAAATCATGGTGTAGCCATTGTGGGGTATGGAACAACTGTTGATGGGACTAATTACTGGATAGTGAGGAACTCTTGGGGACCAGAATGGGGAGAACAGGGTTACATCAGAATGCAAAGGAATGTATCTAACAAGGAGGGACTTTGTGGCATAGCAATGTTGGCTTCCTACCCAATCAAAAACTCCTCCAATAATCCAACAGGACCTTCATCATCTCCCAAAGATGAACTTTGAATGCTTCCCACAAAATCATACTCTAATCAGCCTTGGTTGTTGTTTTCTATTAGTTTCTCAGATTCTATGCCAATGTATTCATCAATATATTTACGCGTATTACATCACAGAAATAAATATTTCAATTTGATTTGACTACTAGCAATTTCTCATGTAATATCCTTTCTATGGCCAAAAGTTTCATGCAAAGTGATAACTTTAAGAGAAAAAGGACTATGCATTGACAATATCCAATCACAAATCATCATTTATGGTAAGTTTGTTGACTTTTACAAAATTACCTTAAAAATCATGCAAACGGAGATTTGTGATTGGATGACAGTATAAAACTATTTTACACTGTCTGTGCATCACCATTAAACTCTAACTTTAAAGCATTTATATAAATAGCAATTGATCAACTAGAGTCCAGATTACATATGATCACTTTGAAGATACACCATGACTTTTTATTTTTGATAATATTATTATATTGGAGTACACAATAGATGGCTGATAGAAGCCAGACATGGTGAAGTGTGCAGCAAGCAAGTGATCATCAACCATAGCACCTGATGGGGTCAGTGCAGCCCTTTGCTGCAGATTGTTTATTGCCTTGACCTCCACCCTTCTCCAGATATTGTTGATGGTATTCCTCTGCTTTGTAAAACCTCTTGGCTGGAAGTATTTCTGTCACAATCTTCTCCTTCAATTCCAACTGTTTTGCATCTTTTGATTCCTGGGCTAAACGAGCCTGGGTCTCGTTGTAATAGTATATTCCTGATCTATACTGTGCACCCACATCATTGCCCTGAGATTTACATATACATAAATAAATAAGAAGAAGAATATAACATGTTTTGTGGAAGAAGAATAGCCTCCATAAAGGACAAAATTTATATACAGTTTAGGTATGAAGAAAATTGAAGTTTCACCTCAAGGATGATCAGCTTAACAAAGGTTTGTAATGGTGAAATGCTTTTGTCACTTAAAGTTAAAACACTTAAATTTTGTCACTCCACAAGTACATAGCTACAAAATTAAAATTAGATGCAGCTAGAAGCACCTAGGGAACTACATCCTGGAGTAACAAAACTCATAGTTTTTAAGGTAATTTTGGTGGTAATTTCTAATTAGAATGAAGTTTCACTTTAGTAAAATGTGTAAAAAAATTTCGTACAAAATTTTAAATTGCAGTCATAATTATTATTGCATTTCATCGCAAGTTTGATACTGTAAGAAATTATGAACAAATCCGGCCGTAATTGCGATCGTGAAAACTCTAAAAACCTTATCGATACTGAAATTGTGGTCTCTAACCTTTTGTAATAATTTGCCCAAATCCAATTCCAATAGGAAAACAACACCTAAATAATCTAAAAAACTAAACCTAAGATTTTTACTCCACAAGTATTATATACATAGCTATAAAACTAAAATTAATTTTGTATCTTCAAAGAACAGCGAAAATTTCCAACCACAAAAATTATCATTGTATTATATTTAATTATAAAAATTTTAAAAAAGAAAAAAAAAAACCCTTAAAAAATCATTAACCATATACTAGAATGGTACAATAATTTCCGTAGGTGATATTCATATTGGGATTGGGGTAATTTACGTACCTGGCGGTTGATGGAAGTGGGATCATGTCGAGACCAAAAGAGAGCGAGTAGATCAGTGTAGGGGCAAACCTTCGGGTCGAACTGGACCCGAACCACTTCAACGTGGTTAGTGGTTCCGGTGCAAACCAGTTTGTAATCCGGATCCGGAGTGTAACCCTGAGTGTAACCAACCTCAGTCTTCACCACACCCACAACTCGCTGAAAGGCCAACTCAGCACCCCAGAAGCAACCCGATCCGAACTCAGCGAACTCGTGAACCGGGTTATCCGGAGTATCCAAATCCGGGTCAAGGGCAGGGTTGTTCTGTTTCTGTCCCTCATCGCCTCCACTCGTAGCCATTGTACTTCATTCACCACTCGTGTCACAGATTGAGGTGTTAAGTAGATGGAGTGGAGAGAACAATGTCGAATTATTACTACCTTATAATAACACAAATGACATTGAATATTAATTAATTAATTGATGTTGATAATGACGCAAGTCATGGCTGAAACGCTAGTTGTGGTGACTAGGGACTGAGTGGAATTTGAAAATGAAACTAGACTATAAAATTGGTTGGGTGCATCACGATATTGGTCGAGGACATTAATAATTTATTAATTCACTTGTCTTCAGTTCAGTGTCTCTCTCCGACAAGCGTGTATTTGGATTTTCCTAGATTTGTTTGTTGTTGAAATGGTAATTGTCTTTTGGTGTTGGCAATTTGGACTTGTTACTTTCGATTGAACTTGAACGTGTGGATGGCCATCCTTCATCAAATCAGAAGGTAAGATATTATAATTATATATTAATTAGTCAAGTTGATTCGAAATCAAACGCCACAATCGTTAAAAAAAAAAAAAAAGGAACCACGATACGTCGGTACTAAATTCCACTAAAAAAAGGCTACTGTACCCACAAAAAGAGAAATATTAAAAAAAAAAAGATAGCTCTCATTTCAAGTTTTAAATAATTATTTTACTTAATAGAAACAATTAGATTTATATTAATTGATTATAACAGTAAAATCTTAAGAATTTAATAATTGAGAAAATAGAAGTGTAAAGTAGTTTTACACTATTATCTGATCATAAACTATTATATATAATAAGTTTTTTTACTTTTATAATAATCATCTTAAAAGTCATATCAATTAAACTCTTAATAATTTATCTTTTATAAAATTGCTCTTGATTTCTTGTATATCTATTGATATTAAAGCTTTGAATATATTTACTTTTAAAAAATAAATTACAATAGATGTTTCTAAGTGTGATTTTTAATCACTGTAGTTATAGATAAGAAGGTAATATATCAATTGAAGATAAAAAAAAATGTTTACGAATTCAAGAAATAATTATAAAAAACTTAAATTTACTTCATCTCAAAATGAGAAGCAAGGACTTCAATTTATACTTACCAAATGCAACTTTCTCTACAATCAAACTAGATTTTGACCCTACGTTACACGGGATAAACATGATGATTAAAATTTTTTATTTAGATTTTGTATTATATAATGTAATTTGTTATATTTTTTTTCTCTTCATATTTTAATAAAAAAATATTCATTCCCATTTGTTATATTTTTTCATATTTTTCATGTTTGTGAAATAAAATATTTAATAAATTATTTAAATAAGGAAAGAGACAGTACAAAAATACATTCAAATTAAAATTATTATAACAAAAAAATATAATTTTACCATAATAATTTAGATATTAATGTGGCTTCAGGTAAATTATTCATCCCGTAAATTAAGTATAAATTTCTACTTGGTTTTATAAAAAAAAATATTATGTGATATATTTTATATATAATTTTTATTTTAATATATTGGTATATACATATCAATGTCTAAAAGAAATTTAAAATTTGTCCAAGTAAAAAAAATCATGAATAATTTATTTAAGTGAGAAGATAATAAATAAATAAATAATTATTTGCTTAATAATTAATTTTAGACACTAATTTTCTGTCAAGAAAATAATATTAATTATGTTGATTTAATTTTTTTATGTAATTAAATATATATTAATTGTGAAAAAGAAATTTTAACTTTGATTGTACAAAAATCTTTAGTAAGAAGGTTTATTCCTGTGAATTTAGTGTAAATTTTTTCTACTTGTTTTTATAAAAAAAAAAATTCAATCATGTGTGTTATATTTTATATGGTAAGTTAAGTGTAAATTTCTTTTGATACTTTCATGAAAAATATTCATCCCCGTTTGTTATAATTTTTTCATACTTTCTTTGTTCATAAAATAAAACATTCAAAAAATTATTAAATAAGTAAAGAAACAGCCATAAAAATACATCAAAATTTAAATTATTATAATAAAAAATAAATAATTTTACCTTAATAATTTAAATATTAAGGCGACTTTAGGTAAATTGTTCATCCGCATAAATTAAGTTAAAATTTATACTTGCTTTAATAAGAAAAAAAAACTATTAATCCCTATGTGTTATATTTTATATATAATTTTCATTTTAATATATGACATATACAAATCAATGTAAAAAATAAAATTAAAATTTGTCCAAGTAGAAGAAAAACATGAATAATTTATTCAAGTGAGAAAATAATAAATAAAAAAATGGTTAATTATTTCCTTAAAGAAAAATTTTAGACACTAATTTTGCATTGAGAAAATATTAGTAATTATGTTTTATTTGATTTGATTTTTTATATGTAATTAAATATATATTAATTATGTAAAAAAATTAATTTTGATTGAAAATAAAAAATCTTTAGTAAAAAAGTTTATCTCATGAATTCAATTTAAATTTTCCTATTTATTTTTATAAAAATATTCATTCCTGTGTGTTATATTTTACATAATTTATATGATAAGTCTAATTTTTTCTTCATACTTTCGTGAAAAATATTTATTCCGGTTTGTTATATTTTTCATTGTAAAATAAAATATTCAGTAAATTATTTAAATCAGGAAATAGACAACCATAAAAAATACATTTAAATTAAAATTATTACAATAAAATAATATATTTTCACCTAATAAAATATTAATGTAATTTCTAGTAAATTTTTCATTCCCGTGTATTAAGTGTAAATTTTCTACTTATTTTTATAAAAAAAACAAATTAAACCCTTTGTGTTAAATTTTATATATAACTTCTATTTTAATGTCTTGGCATATACATATCAAAGTATAAAAGAAAATTAAAATTTATCCAGCTAGAAGAAAATCTTGAATAATTTATTTAATTGAGAAGATAATAAATAAAAATGAATAATTATTTGCTTAAAATTGAGAAGATAATATTGATTATGTTGATTTTAATTTGGTTTTTGTTACGTAATTAAATATATATTAATTATGTAAAAAAATTAATTTTGATTGAACAAAAAAAATTAGTAAAAAAGTTTATTGTCATGAACTCATTGTAAATTTTTCTACTTATTTTTATAAAAAAATGTTCATCTCGTGTGTTATATTTTATATATTAAGTTAAGCCTAAATTTATCTTGATATTTTTATGAAAAATATTCATCCTTATTTATTATATTTTTTTATATTTTCTATCTTTGTAAAATAAAATATTAAAAAATTATGTAAATCAAGAAAGAGACTACCATAAAAAATACATTATAATTACAATTATTATAATAAAAAACATATAATTTCACAATATTAATTTAAGTGACTTTAGGTAAATTGTTCATCCCTTTGAATTAAGTAAAAATTTCTACTTGGTTTTATAAGAAAAAAATATTCATCCCTATCTGTTATATTTTATATATGATTTTTATTTTAAAATATTGATATGTACATATCAATGTATAAAAGAAACTTAAAATTTGTCTAGATAGAAGAAAATCATGAATAATTTATTTAAGTGTGAATACAATAAAAAATTAAATATTTGCTTAAAAAATCATTTTAGACACTAATTTTGCGTGGAGAAAATAATAATGATTATGTTAATTTAATTGGATTTTTGTTATGTACTTAAATAGATATTAATTATGTAAAACAAATTTTAATTTTGATTAAAAAATGTTTAGTAAAAAAGTTTATCCCTTGAATTTAGTGTTAATTTTTCTACTTATTTTTATAAAAAAAATGTTCATCACATGTGTTATATATAATAAGTTAAGTTTAAATTTATATTCATATTTTTATTAAAAATATTCATCCCGTGTTTTTATAAATGAAAACATTATTTTTATACAGTAAACATTTCTTTGAATTTCTTATATCTTCAAGTGAATAGTGAATGTTTTTTAATGTAATTGATAAATTGACATAAAAAATACAAAAACGCTCTTGTTTTGAGTCGAAAAATATTTTATTTTGAGTTCCCAACAAAAAAATATAAAAATGCCCCCATTTTGGACAAGAAATTATTTCTCTTTTGAGACCCATCACTATTACTTATATATATATATATATATATATATATATATATATATATATTATTTTATTTTGTACTTAATTGTATACATAAGTTCATAACTAATTCTTTATAATTTCCTATAGATTTTCTATAAAAAAAATTAGTAATTAACTTTATAAGTGCACTATTCCAAAATAAATGTAAAATTTTATACTTGCTTTTATAAAAATAAAAAAAACAAATTAAGCCCTTCGTGTTAAATTTTATATATAACTTTTATTTTAATGTTTTGGCATATACATACATATCAAAGTATAAAAAAAAATTAAAATTTATCCGGCTAGAAGAAAATCCTGAATAATTTATTTAATTGAGAAGATAATAAATAAAAAATGAATAACTATTTGCTTAAAAACTAATTTTTTACACTAATTTTTCATGGAGAAAATAATAGTAATTATGTTGATTTTAATTTGGTTTTTGTTTTGTATTTAAATATATATATATATATATATATATTAATTAAGTAAAAGAAATTTTAATTTTCATTGAACAAAAATTGTTAGTAAAAAAGTTTATTACCGTGAACTCAGTATAAATTTTCCTACTTGTTTTTATAAAAAATGTTCATCCTGTATGTTATATTTTATATGTTAAGTTAAGTCTAAATTTATCTTGATACTTTCTTGAAAAATATATTTAATTTTTAGCAACAAATGTCAATCACATTAAAATTCAGAACATATTTTAATTACATTCAAATTTCAATCACATTTAATTTTTTGGCAAATTAAAAAAAATCTTATTTTAAACTGTGCAATTATTAATATCAGAAAATTAAATTATAAATAAATTTGAATCATAATTAAATATGATAAAATTTATTATAATTACAATTCATATTAAATGATGACTGAAATTAAGCTCCATGTTGATGCATGTTGTGATTAAAATGGAGCCAAAATTAATTATCATTAAATTTTCTAAATAAATAATATTTATATAAAGATTTGTATTTATATTAATTGATTCATTAAAATATATAACGTAATTACTTATTTAGCCTTAAAAAAAGCGGGAAACATAAAATTACAATGTTATCCATGCCAGCTACTTTTATAATTATAAAGATATATGGATGAATTGACACAGGTTGTTTTAATTTAACCAATCTTGAATTCAAGTCTTATAAAAATTATACATGTGGTATATAAAAAGAATGTAAGAAAAAAAATGCAACTTTCTTGTTCAACCAATCTCTTGTTATTTATTTGAGGGAGTTAATTACTTAGGTTAACACGAGTCTTATTTTTTTTTTTATTTCAAATTCAAATTCTCTTTTAATCTAATTATACATATTATTATTTTTAGTTTTGAATACATTTTAAATATACATATGTTTTAAATTATTATTTAGGGTGAATTTTGAAAAAAAAAATTATAATTTATTTAGGTTTATCTTGTAATATAAGTATATGTGTAAGTATTTGAGAATTTATAATATAGGAGGGATCAAATGACACCGGTGTAACTTACACCAACTGTTACATAATTCAATAACTTTCAATTGGATGATGTTTTCTTAAAACTCACAGTTGGATTGAAAGTTTATTTCACATAGATCATATATACAAAATTTCATATTAATCCAAAATCATTTGATATCTCATTTATATAGATTAAAATCGACGTAATATAAAAATTTTAAAATATACTAAAATATGGATCATATTTGATCACCTTATTAATGTTTAATTTTGGCAAAATTTGACGCAGACAATCTTGGTAATATGTAGATACAATTCAACAGTTTAATAGATAAAAATCACATTCTATATCAAGTTATTGAATGTAACAGTTGGTGTAAGTTACGTCGGTGTCATTTGATTCCTCCTCTTTATAATATGTTTATATTACTTTTTATCTTATTTCAATAAATTCTTTAAGATATGTTATGAAAACAGCTTGCACCTTGTATAAAAATAATCTAATCTTATCATTCTTTAATTATAAAAATAATTTATATATAACTATTTACATAATAAATGTTTATTCAATAAATATTTAATTAAATTAATTTATCCAACCTCATAATAACAAAAATTTTATTAATTATAATTGATAATGACACAGGCTGATGGCTAAAGCACTAGTTTCAAATATTACAGAGTGAAATGAAAAAATGAACTAGGCATAAAAGATTGGTCGGGTACATCACATTGATCGTGACCCCTAATAAAATTTTTACCACATCAGAACTTACTAACGAGCGTATTTGCATTTCCCTAACTTATCTTTGTTGTTGAAATGGTAAATTATCCTTTCGGCATTGGCATTTGGCAATTCGAAGTCTACATTTATTTTTCATTCTTTCCTTTTCTTTTTACTTTTGATTCTTTGAATGTGTGAATGGCCACCCTTCATGAAACGGAAAGGTAAGGATACAACGAGTCAAGTTGATTCCAAATCAGACCCCAGTGCACCTATTCCAGCAAAAACAAAATTTACCAGCGCATCATTATGATAGAAATGGATAAAATTTAGCTTAGGATTCTATTAGGGATCAAGTCTAGGGTCCAACTTGAAATGAAGGTATGCTTCTTTGAAGTATTGACTATAGTTAATTAGTCTTGGGATTAAAGTTACTTTACGTAACTATAAGAATAATATATAGAAATGGATAAAGTTTAGGTGGGATATTGTTATGGATCAGGTCTAGGATCCAACCTGGATTCAAGGCCCAACAAAGCAATATCTACAGTGCTACAGGAAAAAGAAGAAAGATTAAGGTACCTGTTGTTGTTTGTCTAGTTCTGTTTCAGTACAGAAAAAACTGATGGGCTTTTAGCTGTGATAATTTGGGCCCTGTTCTTGTTTGTTGTTCCACTCTTTAATGTTTAATGTTGTCCAAAATTAGAGTGTGTTGGAAAATGCTTTAGTTATTTAGTTATGGATATTATTAAATAATTAATTGCGAGTAGATGGAGTCTTTAAGTAATGTTATTGTGATGTTTATCTATTTTGTTTTATTTTTAAGAGCACTTATTCATTGGTATGTTGCTAATAATTTCAGTTATGCTTTAGCTCTTTCTATATAAAGAGCATTGACATGCTTGTAATTTGTGCTTGCAATTATAAATTCCACTCTTCAATTTTCATGCTTTTTCATATTTTATCAGTTTGCTTTTGCTTTGTGCTTCCATATAACAACAAATTGGCACCAGAGCTTTTTTCTTGAGGAGCCTGTGAGGTGAATGAATATAGAAAACTATCAAGAATGGACACAGAAAAAAACATTTCCATTGCAATACCCTTCTTTGGGGTGAAAACTATCCATAAAACAATAAAAAATTAGAAATAGTGAATTTCTCCCAGGCAATGAAAAAGGTATCATGATTGTAGAAAATGAATCAAGTTTGAGGTACATTAATGATGTAGGATAGCTAACTGAGAAGGTATTAAGAGTTATTTTTGAAGGAAAATGGTCTATGATAAAAATTATTGGTAGTGCAAAAATCACAATTTCTGGTTATAAAGACTACCGATACATGTTGAAGCTATAAAAAAATAGTATTTTAGTACAAGTAGTTCTGTAATCACAAGTAGTATTTTTTTATCATTTAATCAAACAAGTAGTATATCTCATTGCTTGGTGGATATAGTGCCCGTTTATTTTAAATTTAAATTAATTAGTTTTAGTATAATTAATCTTATCTCATTAAACAAAAGCAAAATATCTTCTAAAATTAATGTTAACCATGCATCTAGTTATAAAGCTTTGCTTTGATTTTTCTATAACCAAACAACCATAACATAGCAGAACTATAAGCACTTGGTGATGATACGGAGCTCTTCAATTGGACTTCACAATTGATTAGGGAGAAAACCCTCTCCAAATGGTAAAATGCAAATTAATGAAGTATTTCTCAACGTATGGTATTTCTTTAATGGCTTTCTTTTCTTTTCTGTCTTTCACAGATCAAGTAATGTTGAGTGCAGACCATTACCAAGTAGATTTCATATACGAAGTCTAATTACCAAAAAAAAAAAAAAAAGCCCATGCTATTGCCCCGAATCATATTTTGTTGCCGAAAAGCGTGCCTTTAATTTTACAAGAACTTTTATGTCTCTAGATTATTTAATTTAATGCATTTAAGACAATTATTAAGCAAACATTTTAAATCGGAGCAAAAACTTAACTAATAAGTCTTCAAAATGTTTAAATAGTACAACATAATTTAGCTGTTTATACAATTTATTTTTAATTAAATTATCAGTTTTTTTTTTGGTAAAGAATTAAATTATCAGTTTGCATCGTTATAAAAGAACTACTTATTGTTGTTTCCAAGAAAGAACCACTTGATGTAACTATTGATCAATTTAAAATTTCAATTATTGCACAAAATAAAATTGGGTTTATTAACTTTTTGATCATTCATTCTTTATGGATTTCCATTTTTAATCCCTCATAAATTTTTTGACTGATTTTAGTTCCTTAAAAGAAAATTTATTCCATTTTTAATTCCTCAAAAAAATTTCATTCAATTTTTAATCTCTCAAAAATTCTACATCAAGGACAAAAAACCGAACAATTTTTTTTTGAGTAACTAAAAACAAAAATTCACAAAAGATAAGAGACCAAAAAGATAATAAACCTAATAAAATTTCCTAATTACACAATCGTAAAAAGTGTATCAAAAAACTTAGTATCACGTAGTGACAAATTCAGTTCAAAGCCTTCTTAGAAAAAGTATTCACATTTACATGTTTGTTTAAAGAAAAAGAGAAGGAAAAAAAAGATAATCATGCGTTTATTTTATTTAATTAAAGAAAAAAATTAAGAAGAAAAGAAAAAAAATTAAAATATTTCTTTCCTCATTTTTTTTCCTTTTATTTCCCCTCCATTATAACAAGAAGAAAAATGCTAGAGATTATCTCAATGAGTATTGCCTTTCATGCAAAATACCTATAACTTGTTCTACAAATTAAAGTACATCATCACACATGAAACTTCTGATCGCAGGATTATTTATGGTCCCTCTGGTCTAATTTCCTCAACCCGCTTCCTCTTTCTTTGGTAGTGCCAAGGAAGACAAGGCTTTGGCAGAGGCCACCTTCCTCACTAGTAGTTTCCACCTTGCGTCATCTTTCATGTTCTCTTGCTCCATTTTCAATCGAATTTGCCTGTCACATTCAGTCAAAACACCAAGGTTAACCTACACCGTTAAATAAATAAATAAATAATACTATAGAGGACGTAAGGCAAAGATAATCATAGATTAAAAGAAACCAAGACAGTGACAACATAGTAAATTAGATTCACCACAAAATGGATGTTAAATTATATTGATGGTTTGGAGATTGAATGTTACAACTTACAAAACATAATGTGTAAGATATGTACGAGATTATTAATTAATTTGATGTATTCGTTTATAATTTGCAGAGTAAATAGTAGTAATACTATACTGGCCGGTTTAATCCTCCACTTGTCCCACTAGCCCGGGTGTCGATAAAGACCAACTTGTTTGTTCCATTATTGCTTCTTTTTAATGGTCATTATTGAAAGATGCTGTATATCATCAACTACGGTTATAATAACATCCTCAAAAAATAAAAATAAAAACTTCGGTTATAATAATATTAATCTTTGTTGTGGCTTTTGAGGAGGGGACCTCTCACTGTCACTGATGCACGCATGTTTTGGCTTGTTCCCGACCCATGCTACCGAAACTGAAGTTAGGTCTAATAAGTAATAACTGTATACCGTGTTGGTCCTGTGCATCCTATGAGTTGCGTCAGTGCTTTGGTTTGTGCAAAGAACACAACAGCCATGAATACCTCATGCTTAACCTCCGATTGATGTAAAGATAACGTACAAGATAATAAACGATCCACTAGACGTATAAAGATGTGATTGGTCAGCTACATTTATCCCTGGCATATCTAGTAGTATTCAAATTAAATGTATATGGAAATTAACATTGGTCCAGGGACACAACCCATGCCAAATCCATTACATAATAGAGTTACATTATTTATACCATAAATTTGTATAATATTTTTATAATATTATTATTTATTTTGCTATCTTTCCATCACATCAGTCATCTTATCTTACACTTGTTCTCATTTTTATTTTTGTCTTTACTATACAACTTTTTGCACAAAATTCACATACAAAATAATTAGTTTCTCTTTTATGATATAGAGGACACAAAAATAAATAAATAATGAGCAAATTTTTCAACTTGGGTTATCACATGGAAAAAGACTAAATTTCCTTATCTAACCACAACCTTTAAGTATAATCTAAAAGCCCAATAGCAGAGTAAAGCCAAACCAGCTCTATATATGCTACGACCTATTATAGCCATGACTCAGGCACAACTAAGAATTTTACTTAGTTACCAAAAATATAATTCATCAAACATTGAGAATAGAATATTCACAACCAAGCAGTTATTAACTTATTATTATTATTATTTGATTTTGAATATAACTGCAAAATATATGAATTATTGGCATGTGATCACTGATCCAAAGTTGAGTTATATTCCTACAAGTACAACTGACACCCTTCGCGTCGCATTCTCGTAGATTTGTTATGTTAAGAAAAAACTAAAATTTGGGATGTATTTTTTTTTTCCCTTACTTTTGAAAGTTACACTAAAAAATCCAAATAAAAAAGAGTAGCTTTTTAAATAGTAAATTAATTAATAGTTTACATATAATTTAAAGCTTAAAACGTATAGAAAGAAAGAGGATGTTTGTTGACCTGCAAAGAGGAACCTTGCATGAATCTTGGCACAGGCAAATGGAGGAGTGGAGTCTGAAGAGCTGCCACATGCGCTTACACCTCAAACACCCTCCCTTGAGCTTCCTCTTGCAAGTGGCGAAGTGTCGAATCAACACTTGCAAACCCTGACACGTGGCGAACTTTGAGCACGGTCCTCTCTGTCTCCCAACCTCCACCTCGTACGGCCCCACCTCCGTGCACCCCTCCGTGCATATGTGCTCCAAACACTCCATCGCCTCGCTCAGCTGCGCGTACAACCTCTCCTCCTCCCTCCACTTCCTCACCCTCCTCTTCCTCTGTCCACATAATCCAATCATAACAATTTTTTTACACCTTCAACTAATCGTAATTTAGGGTATGTATAACTTATATTTAGGATAAGACTTAAACTTTTTTTAAAATCTTTACACTGTTCGTGGATACCAATTAAATCTTTAGTGATTACCTTTTCGTTTTCATCTATGAGGTGGAGAATGTCGAGTTCGAGCCAGGGGTCGTGGTTCTCCAGGAACTTCCATCCCTCTGTTTCCTTCACGGCTTTGAAGTGGGTCGCGAGGAGCTTCACGCACTTGAGGTAGAGATCCGGCGCGTCGCAGAGCCGAGACAGTTGCAACACGTCCACCACGTTCTCCGTGCTCACGCGCTCGCCCAGTCCCTTGATGCACCTCTGCTTCAGCTGTGTCACCGAATACACGTGCGACAATGCTAGAAGGTGCACCCCGTACTCGTCCATATCCTCCTCCGTGCACCTGCGCGCACCCTATCAATTCCCGTGAGGAATTATATAACTAACTTACTACCACTACTTCGTAATAGTGCTATAATAACTAACTACGAACCTGGAGGAGTAGAGGAACGCTACGAAGGCCGTGACGGCGCCGTCTGGAACGCCGTGGAATTTGACGACTCGGTTGGACGTTACGACGTTTTCTAAAACTGGGGATGCCGAAGCCTTCGCGATTAATTTCAGGACAAAATGAAAAGCAAAATTAGTTAAACGAGATTATGATGATTGGAATTTGGAAATTAATTAATTAATTAATCAACGTGATGAAAATTTTGAATTGAAGAAAAAAGAAAGAGGTAGAAACCAGAATGGTTGCGTGCGCTGGAATGCGGTTCCCAGCGGGAGTGTGTAAATAAAGGTCGGGTTCGGGTAAGAGCTGGGTTGTGGAGGGGATTGGGGAAACAGGGGGATCCATGAATATGAAGTAGTAATTGTTTGAGTTGAGAGTGATTGAAGGAGGTTTTGGTTTGGGGGTTGATGATATATATTATGTGGGAGTTACGAGGAAGACAATGGTTTTATAGGGTTACCATAAGGCATAAGCCAACTCATTAGGAAGTACGATAAGAATAAAATCGAAGACATGGACGATGAAAATGACGACGAAACAATTTTCTTTAATTTAAAATGAATGATAAAAATAATAATATTCACGCGATGAATAATGAAAATAATAATATTAAATACACAGAAAGCTCGGCTTCAGGCTTCAGCTGGGTGTCTCTTTATGCACGCACTCTAACGGGTTGAAGCCAATTGTCACTGACCTAACTTCTTCCTCCTCTCTTTCCCTCTCTCGGGTCATTTTTGAAAAAAATAAAATAAATATAGATCATATAATTATATAAAATTTAATCTCATAAAATTATTTAAAAAGGAATGTAACTTTTTAAAAAACTTGATATGTTTTAATCTTAATTAATGATCAATATTTATTTTTTTCTCTCAAATAAAAAAGGCTCTCACTAATATGCTCCCTATAATAGATTGGGAGAACATTTTTATAATAAGAAAAATAAATATTAATAATTAAATCAAATCTTATTTTCATTAAAAAAAAAATCAAATCTTATTTTAATATAAATGATATAGATTAAAGCATATATAACGAGAAAGACTGATTTGTTTTCATATTGTAATCATTAGCTTTTCTAATTATTATTATAATTAGTAGGGATGAGTACTTATCGAGATTTGACCCAAAATTGAAAAATCTAAGGGTGTTTACCTATATTTTTATTTTCTATTTTCATTTTTTAATTATAAAATCATCACCTTATTTTTAATTTGTTTCATGTTTTCAAAGATCTGTAAAAAAAACATTTTTTTTTGTTTTCTCTAATTTCTGTACAAATCTTTAAAAATAAAAAACAAAATAAAAATAAGATAACAATTTTAAAATTAAAAAAGTAAAAATAAAAACACAAGTAACCGTTCCTAGAAGACACAAGAGGTGGAACAGTTGGACAAATGCAGTTCTCGGGTGTGCAAGTGAAACAAATCAGTTTTAAACAGGTAATATTGGTCATATTGGTTCCTGGTTATTTAACCCATCAAAAATCGACACCGACCAAAACAATGCATTAAGTGGGAATTGAAAAAAGATTCAAAATTCAGAATTTATATTTTAATTTTAGTAACGTGACACAGCAGTGTCTCTCGAGAAGGAGAACTTATGACTATACAGTCACTTCACTACCTGCAAGGATGCAAATTTCTTATTTCAAATTTCATATATAGTTAAATTTGAATCTATTTGCTTGGACTGTGTTTTCAATTTTCAGTTCACCATCATATCTCCTTACTCAATCTTAATCAAATTAAAAGGTATATATTTTCATCTTCACTTACTATGCTTAATTTCTTTTTTCAATAGTTTCTTTTTGTCATCCACCTCTTCTCAAAGAGAAAACAAACGCCAAAAGCATTATTACGGGAGGTTGTTGGCTGAGGTGAGTCAAGGTACAATGGGGTTTTCATGTCGACCAAAACAAACCCAGATTCGTGCTCCCTACTACAACAAGATGTCGAGATCTACTCATGTCACAATAATTTATCTTTATTTTTCTTATATTTTTATGATGAAAGTTTTGCCGTTTTTTTTTTTTTTTTTACTTATATTTGATATAGTTTTGTGTTATTTTCCCCCATTAAAGCATGTTGAGGAATCTCTTTGATTGCAAACTGCTACCTTCCTTAATTCTGATCTGACACACTCAAACTTAGACCCCTCCTAACCCGATGAATCGTGTGGTAAAAAATGGGCCTAAAATATGAAGGCTTTTGATATGTTACGGATTAGACCTTTTAGACCCGAATAAAACCAAACTCAATTATTGCTCAGCCTTAGTAACAATAATTTATACTTTTCTAATTATTGTAGTTGCGATAATGGTTTAAGTTTTTTTTAGTTACACTAATTATAAGATCAATTAGGAATTGTTATCTCATTTTTTACTCAGAATCTACTTATATATATATATATATATATATATATATATATATATATATATATATTTGTGTGAAAAATGATCATTTCTTCCATCTCAACATGATATTAGAGTTTGGTGGGAAGAGATTTTCTCAAGTGAAAAAAAAAACTTGAAATTCTCAAGTGTTAACTAGGGGTGCTCAAATTATTTATTTTTGAAACTAGTTAAGGATAATTGTAACTAACTAGTTATAAAATATCTAGTTAGTTAAAATTAGTTATAAAAGTATAACTGTTTTATTCATTAAATCAAGATGTAGTTATTTGATTTATTTAACTAGTTAAAAATAATTATAGTTATAGTTAATAACCAATTATAACTGGTTTTATTTCAATAAAAGTTAATTGCCAAGGTTGAGAGGTGTGGTTCTACACAGTGGCATTCTTTCTGGTCTTCGAGTGCTCTGCCATGTGAAGTTCACGTTTTGCTTCGACATTTATAAGGTAATATATAGAAGGCTATTGATTAAAAAGAAACACGTGGCTTACACTTGAGTACAAGGTCAGAATACTAAATAATATATTAGCAATATGATATAATGTACTAATAAAAGCTGAAGCATGGCACAAATGTCATAAAGACTAACTTTACTTAATTTTAAAATAAAACTTAATTAATTCAAAAAAATAAAAAAACCAAAATTACATGCAGTTTAAATTAAAGAAACTAAAAATCCAATTAAGATTGAATTAAAAAAGTCCAATTAATTGTGAAAATATTTTTTAATTTTCATTTTATTTTTTATTTACAAATATTTATATATAAAATAGTTTAATTTTTCATTATTTTTTATTTCTCATTTTTTAAAAGCAAAACAAAAATAAAAACAAAATAACATTGAATTAAAAATAAAAATAACATCAGATTATTACAATTTTGCTAATCCAAATCCCAATACTCATATGGTTATATAACTAGTTTAGGTTATATAACTAGTTTTAGATATAACTGGTTATATATTCATAACCGGTTATATAACAAGTTTTTAAAAATAATAACTAGTTAAGCCAAATCATAACTAGTTATATAAAACTAGTTATAGTTATAATATTTATTTACAATTTAGTTATTTAGTAGTTATAGTTATAGTTATTGGAATAACTAACTTATGAGCATCCCTAGTGTTAACATAATATATATAGATGTTTCAAAATTAGAATATATATATATATATATATATATATATATATATATATATATACATACTTTTTTTTCCAGTTGTATAGCATTAGCAACTAACACCATAAATTTTGGACAAAAAACTCAACTAACTCTTTTGTTTTATCAAATTTAATTTAGGATATTATAGTAAAACTCATTTCTCTCTCCTCTCTTCCTCATATATCTTCCCTCTCTCATCTCATGAGAAAAATGAAACTAATATTTCTTTTCTCTCTCCTCTCTTATGTATTAACAACACATCCTTTTTTCCACTGCACCACCAACAACAACACGATACTCATTCTAATCTTCCATGGTGGTGCATTGGGAAAAGATGTGTTGTTGATATGTAAGAGAAAAGAGAGAAAAGAAAAATTAGTTTCATTTTTCTAGTGAAATGAGAGAGGAAAGATAAATGAGGAAGAGAAGATAGAGAAATGAGTTTTACTATAATATCCTAAATTAAATTTGATAAAATAAAGAGTTAATTGAGTTTTTTGTCCAAAATTTACGGTGTTGGTTGCTAATGCATCCCAACGAAAAATGAGGAGTGTATATATTAGCAAACCCATATATATATATATATATATATATATATATATATATATATATATATATATATATATATAAAACATATCATATCATATTTTTTCTATTTTTTATTTTTATTTTTCTTTTATTTCCTACACTCAAAAATAAAGTGTAAGGTGAAAGGAAAATAAAATAATAAAAAAAGTAAAATATGAGTGTAAGTTAGCAGCCAACACCTTTTCTATTGAACAAAAAAACCCATTTTCTTCAAACCATTGAAAAAAATTTATCAACCATTTAAGCAACCAACCAAAATTGAATTCAACAATTATCCCCATAAAAGAGAAGATGAAATCGTGAAGAGGATCTGGAATTGAGAAATCAGTGGGTGAAGAGATAGAAACGTGAGAAAGAGAAAAAGGATAATTTGTATTTTCAAAATTAAAACAAAATAAAGTAAAATTAAAATTACTTAATAGCCCTTTAATTTAGGCTGATGTAAAATAAATGATGAATGATTTTTTAGTCCAAGTGAAAAGGTGTTGGGTGCTAATATACACCTTCTAATTTTTGAGTGGGTGTATATAAATGTGGGTGTTGGTTTATATAATAACAGAACATCGGGTTTGCATTTAAAGAAACAAATTGAATTGATGTGAGCTATGCCCACATTGTTGGTATATATAATAAATGTTATTGTTGGTATATATATAAATGTTCTTGATAAGTTAGCGCATTATGGGTTGTCACTCATTAACGTAGGGCCTTTGTTTAAAAATAGAATGTATGGGGGAAAAATATATACTTTTTGGATAAGTTTTTGGTCCTATAGAATTTTAGATTTCGGATTTTAGATTCTATAAAAAAAAATTATCTATTTTTATTTCTTTGTTCATTTTTATTGTTCATAATTAATTTTTAGGAGGGATTAAAAATAGGCAACAAAAGAGTATATCTTTATAATGATAACAGTAAAGAAGTCTTAGAGGAAATTCTTATAGATTTAAGCAGGAAATTTTTAAAGAAATTTTTCATCTATTTTTAATTCATAAATTTATATAAATATAGTAATTAAAGTAATTATGATAAGTATATATAATCTTATTTGAAATTCTAAATAATTAAATTAATTATTATCCACACATAAATTTTTAGAGAAATTTTTTATCTATTTTAAATCAATATCAATATATATAAAATCAATATCAATATTAATATCAATCAATCAAAATATATAAGTGTTGAATCATATTTTAGACGGGTCGTTCGTGTGGAGAATCTCTCTCCTTACTCAGGATTTCTTAATCTTCGAGCTATTGTGATTTTCAATCTGCTTAATATTGTTGTAAATGGTGTTGAAGGCAATAAAAATTTAGACCATGATTTTCTCAATCAGCCTAATATTACCATAAAAATATATTTTAAATATTTTATACTTATTCTAAGATTGACCCATTCCCCCACCCCTCTCTACATATATGTTCGTATATTTCAAGATTTGTATTAACTGCCATCATCTCTTGGTATCTTCTTCTTTGTCTTTTTTGCTTTTTCGTTTGATCTACTGAATTATTCATATGTTACTTAACAATTTGTATTTTATTCTTTTTCTAAGATTCACCCCCTCCCCCCACCCCTCTCTCTCTATATATTAACTAGATTTTGACCCGTGTGTTGCACGGGATAAAGAGGATGTTTAAGAATTTTTCTTTATATTTTGTATTGTATGTAATGTAAATTATTATATTTTTCTCTTCATACTTTCATAAAAAATATTTATCCCCATTTGTTACATTTTTTTCATACTTTCCATGTTTGTAAAATAAAACATTCAATAAATTATTTAAATCAGGAAAGAAATAGCCATAAAAAAACATTTGAATTAAAATTATTATAATAAAAAATATAATTTTACCATAATAATTTAGATATTAATGTGATTTCAGGTAAATTGTTGATCCTGTGAATTAAGTAGAAGTTTCTACTTGTTTTCATATAAAAAAAAATATTCAGCATTATGTGTTATATTTTATATATAATTTTTATTTTAATATATTGGCATATACATATAAATGTTTAAAATAAAATTAAAATTTGTCTAGGTAGAAGAAAATCATGAATAATTTATTTAAATGAGAAGATAATAAATAAACAAATAATTATTTACTTAAAAAATAATTTTAGACACTAATTTTGCAGGGAGAAAATAATAGTAATAATGTTGATTTAATTTTATTTTTGTTAAGTACTTAAATATATATTAATTAGGCAAAAGAAATTTTAACTTTGACTGGACAAAAATCTTTAATAAAAATGCTGATCCCCGTGAATTTAGTGTAAATTTTTCTACTTATTTTATATTTTATATGGTAATTTAAATCTAAATTTCTCTTAATACTTTTGTGAAAAGTATACATCCCCATTTTTTATATTTTTCTCATACTTTCTAGGCTTAAATAGGGTCATTTTTTCAGTCTTCCAAATTTAAAGTTACTTTTTTTAGTCCCTGCAATTCACATAATGTTCTTTTTAATCTCTATCCACAATGTGAGCCAAACGGAAAATAAGATATTCGCAATTTGTGACAACTTTTGACCGTAAAAATTTGATTTTCCATTTTATATTAGTTTAAATTATATTTTTGGTCCTCTAATTTATTTTTAGGTTTGATTTGATCATTTTATTATTTTAAGGTTCAATTAGGTCCTGTATTTTTCAAAAATGATTCAATTAGGTCCTTTATTTTTAAAAGGTTCAATTAGGTCCTTTATTTTTTTTTAAATGTTCAATTTGGTCCCATTTTTCTTTCATTTGCTCTGAAAATTTTAAAAAATATGACCAAAATTGGTTTCAAATAAGACTAAATTGAAACATTTTTGAAAAATAAAGGACTTAATTGAACCTTTTAAAAAGAAATTACCTAATCGAACCATTTTTAAAAAACACGAGACCTAATTGAACTTTAAAATATTAAGAGGACCAAATTGAACTTAAAAAATAAATTAAAGGACCAAAAGAGTAATTTAACCTTTTATATTATAAAGTACGAAAGGACCAAAATATTCATCCCCATGTATTATATTTTATATATAATTTTTATTTTAATATATTGACATATACATTTCAACGTATAAAAGAAAATTAAAATTTTTCTAAATAGAAGAAAATCTTGAATAATTTATATAAGTGGGAACATAATAAATAAAAAATGAATAGTTATTTGCTTAAAAATTAATTTTAGATACTAATTTTGCATGGAGAAAATAACAGTGATTATCTTGATTTAATTTAATTTTTGTTATATAATTAAATATATGTTAATTATGTAAAAGAAATTTTAATTTTGATTGGACAAAAATCTTTAGTAAAAAAGTTTATTCTCGTGAATTCAAAGTAAATTTATTTATTTATTTTTGTAAAAAAATGTTCATCCCCGTGTGTTATATTTTTTATATCTAATCTGGTAAGTCTAAATTTCTCTTCATATTTTCATGAAAAATATTCATCCCATTTTTAATATTTTTTTCATACTTTCTATTTTCATAAACTAAAACATTCAATAAATTATTTAAGTTAAGAAAGAGACATCCATAAAAAGTGTTTAAATTAAATTTTTTATAATAAAATAATATAATTTAACTACAATTATTTAAATATTAATATGATTTCAAGTAAATTGTTCATTCCCGTGAATTACGTGTAAATTTTTTACTTGCTTTATTAAAAAAAACAAATTCATCCAATGTATTAAACTTTATATATAAATACAAATAAATTTTATTTTAATATTTTGGCATATACATATCAATGTATAAAAGAAATAAAAATTTGTCCAGGTAGAAGAAAATCTTTAATAATTTACTAAATTTAGAAGATAATAAATAAAAAATTAATTATTTACTTAAAAATTAATTTTAGACACTATATTTTAGTAACAAAGTTTATCCCTGTGAATTCAATGTAAATTTTCATACTTTTTTATATAAAATGTTCATCCCCGGGTGTTATATTATATATCTCTAATCTGGTAAGCTAAGTCTAAATGTCTCTTCATACTTTTCAAAAAATATGCATCCCTATTTTTTTTTATATTTTTTCATATTTTTTATGTTCGTAAAATAAAACATTCAATTAATTATTTTAGTCAGGAAAGAGACAGCCATCAAAAATACATTTAAATTAAAATTATTATAATAAAATAATATAATTTTACCATAATAATTTTGATATTAATGTGATTTCAGATAAATTGTTCACCTCTGCAAATTAAATGAAATTTTTTACTTGCTTTTACATTAAAAAAATATTCATTCACATGTGTTATATTTTATTTTATATATAAATGTTATGTTAATATATCGGCATATCCATATCAATATAAAAAAGAAAATTAAATTTTTATAGGTAGAAGAAAATCATGAATAATTTATATAAGTGAGAAGATAACAAATAAAAATGAATAATTATTTGTTAAAAATTAATTTTAGAAATTAATTTTGTGTGGAGAAAATAATAGTGATTATGTTTATTTAATTTGTTTTTTGTTATGTACTGAAATGTATATTAATTAAGTAAAAGAAATTTTATGTTTGATTGGACAAAAATATTTAGTACAAAAGTTTATTCCTACTTATTTTTATAAAAAAATGTTCATCTCGAGTGTTATATTTTGTATATCTAATCCTATAAGTTAAGTCTAAATTTCTTTTTATATATTTATGAAAATATTCGTACCCATTTTTAATATTTTTTTACTTTTCTATTTTTATTAAATAAAACTTTGAATAAATCATTTAAGTTAAGAAAGAGACAACAATAAAAAATATATTTAAATTAAAATTATTATAATAAAATAATATAATTTTACCATAATAATTTTGATTTTGATGTGATTTCAGGTAAATTATTCATATCTGTGATTTAAGTGTAAAATTTCTACATGCTTTTATAAAAAAAAAAA
The DNA here is from genome assembly GCA_026413185.1 of Pueraria montana var. lobata. Taxonomy (NCBI): domain Eukaryota; kingdom Viridiplantae; phylum Streptophyta; class Magnoliopsida; order Fabales; family Fabaceae; genus Pueraria; species Pueraria montana. The sequence goes on along the minus strand of CM048652.1, from coordinate 26,659,280 downwards.
ACAGATTCATTCCTATGTGTTAAATTTTATATATAACTTTTATTTTAACATGTTGGCATATACATATCAATGTATAAAAGAAAATTACAATTTGTCCAGGTAGGAGAAAATCTTGAATAGTTTATTAAATTGAGAAGATAATAAATAATTAAACAAAATAATTGTTCACTTAAAAATTAATTTTAAACACTAATTTTGCATGAAGAAAACAATAGTGATTATGTTGATTTAATTTGGTTTTTGTTATGTAATTAAATATATTTTAATTATGTAAAAGAGATTTTAATTTTTATTGGACAAAAATCTTTAGTAAAAAAGTTTGTCCCTATGAATTAGGTGTAAATTTTCCTACTTATTTTTATAAAAAATGTTCATCCCGGTGTGTTATATTTTATATATTTAATCTAGTAAGCTTTTAAAAAAAACAAAATCCCCTTTTTATATATTTTTTTCATACTTTTTGTTTTTGTAAAATAAAATATTTTAGTCAGGAAAGAGACAACCATAAAAATATATTTAAATTAAAATTATTATAATAAATAGTATAATTTCATCATAATAATTTAGATATTAGTGTGATTTTAGGTAAATTGTTCATTACTGTGAATTAATTGAAATGTTTTACTTACTTTTATATAAAAAAAATTCACCCCTATGTGTTATATTTTATATATAAATTTTCCTTTAATATATTGATATATAAAAATATCATTATTATATTTATTATATAACATTTTTATTCTTTAATTTCATAGATAAAATACATTAAATTGCTGCCGCAAATTTAATTTTTTAAATAGTCATATCCAATTATGTTGTAACTATTAAAATTTCCCATTTTTTATGTGATATAATTTAATAAAGTAATATGGATCAATATCATTCTTTTAAATAATTTGTTTTTTATATTTGTTTTATAGACATTTTTTGACAATTCGTTTTTTATTTTAGAAATTTGGGAATGCAATAAATTATTTGAAATTATAATTTGAAGACTTAACATGTTACTTTTATAAAATCTTTAAATTAGTGTTAATATATTAAAAAATCACATTTTTTATTTTTAATGTTTAATTATATAAATAATTAATCGTTAAATTAATGTAGGAGACAAATTTGTTTCCATTTACTATTTTTTGAATTTTAAATTTGACGATACTTTAAAATAATTTTGATTATTAATAGTAATTTCTTCATTTATGTATATTTGTTTCATATTTTTTTAAATAGTAATTTACATTATCTTTATGCCATGACACACCCAACTTTTTTAATTTTCTAAATAAAGCACCTAATTTGATTCTATTTTAATTAAGTTAAGTGAATGAAATAAATTAATTTTTTTAATTTAATTATTTTCTATTTTAATCATGCATATTGAATATTTTATAAATATTTAAAAATAATAATTAACAACCGCATTACATAATATGAATATGAATATTTCAAACACACATAAACTAAAAATTTTGCCCGCAAATATATTCGATAAAATAAAATTTAAATTATTGTCTTTCAATTGGTAATTGTTCAATGAGTAACATAGCAAAACAATTACAACAACCACAAATAATCCCAAAAGATCCATAATCAAGGCAACAAAATATTCTTGTCTAGAAATTTGCCATTTACAATCCTCCAATTATAAACAATGATTTTTTTCTTCTTCCCAGAAATGAGAAATCTCTACTTGTAGAACATTGTTGCTAAGATCTATGGTATACGTCAACCCGTGCTTCAATCTGTTGCCGTAAAAGTTCAAAAATGATTTCCCATCATTATAACGTTCAAAGAAAAAGAAAAGCATTAGAACCATTTAACAAACACCTCCAATAGTATTAAAAAAAATACGAAATACCTTCTATAGGTTTAACATTGAAGCAAATGATGTGAACAATTTGTTCTTAAACATGGATTAAAAATATATTCAGATGATCCATATAAACAACAAATCAAATCGATATACAGACATGAGGACATTTTACTACCTACTTCTTGAAGAGCAAAACCTAGATCAGGGCAACCCACGTTTAAATAGAAAAGGAAATCACTTTCAAATTATTTCAAATTTTGAATTTTTAAAGAAACATGAGTACTTTTTAATGTAATCCACTGATTTTGCTTATCAACGTGATATTACACAAAATTAAATTATTTTATTGTTTTAATATAATTACAAATTGACATACAAAATAAAATTACATAAATGCTCATATTTTGGACTATAAAAAAATTCATTTTTCATATCCCAATTCTACTACTTTAATATAAAAATATAAAGATATTTCACTATTATATACCGTACATATAATATATAATTATCGTGTATCTGCAATAAAAAAAATTATTGTGTAACTTTATATATAATATATAAAACATCTTTATATCTTTATATATAATATATAAAATATATGTCTTCATATATTCACTATTATATACACAAATTTATATAATTAATCTTTATATCTTTATATAATTTATGTTGAGTGGAAAAATATTTTATTTTGAGACGTAAAAGCTATTACTTATATAATGTAATATTTATATATCTTTATATAATATATAATAAATACATTTTAATGTAATTTGCAAATTGACATAAAATTATAAATAAACAAAATATCTTTTTTGGGAGAGAAAATATTTTCTTTTTGAGAGTGACATAAAATAAAAAAAATACAAAAAGTCCCCATTTTGAGCTGGAAAATATTTCATTTTTGATAAAACATAACATAAAATACTAAAATATCCCTCTTTTAGGTGGGAAAATATTTCCTTTTTAGGATGCAAAAACTATTATTTTTATATATATAAATATTTCCTTTTTGATAAAGCATAACATAAAAATGCAAAAATATCCCTCTTTTAGGCTGGAAAATATTTCCTTTTTAACATGCAAAAACTATTACTTTTATATATATAAAGATATATTTCAAGATTTGCATTGACTTGCCATCGTCTCTTCATTTCTTCTTCTTTTTTGTCTTTTTTTTTTCTTTTTCGCTTGTCTTTATATTAATAAAAGTAAAGAAATCTTAGAGGGAATTCTTATAAATTTGAGCGGGAAATTTTTAGAGAATTTTTTATCTATTTTTTAATTCATAAATTTATATAAATATAGTAATTAAGGTAATTATGATTAGTATATATAATCTTATTTGAAATTCTAAATAATTAAATTAATTATTATCAACACATTAATTTTTAGAGAAATTTTTATCTATTTTTAATCAATATCAATATATATAAAATCAATATCAATATTAGTATCAATCAATCAATATATAAAAGTGCTTAATCATATTTTAGACCGTGATTTTCAATCTGCTTAATATTGCTGTAATTGGTGCTGAAGGCAATAACAATTTAGACCGTGATTTTCTCAATCAGCCTAATATTACCGTAAAAATATATTTTAAACATTTTATACTTGTTCTAAGATTGACCCCATTCCCCCACCCCTCTCTATATATATGTTCATATATTTCAAGATTTGTATTGACTACCATCATCTCTTGGTTTCTTCTTCTTTGTCTTTTTTCCTTTTTCGCTCGATCTACTGAATTATTCATATGTTACTAAATAATTTGTATTTTATTCTTATTCTAAGATTCACCCCCTCCCCCACCCCTCTCTCTCTATATATTCATATATTTCAAGATTTGCATTGACTTGCCATCGTCTCTTCGTTTCTTCTTCTTTTTTGTCTTTTTTTCTTTTTCGCTTGTCTTTATATTAATAAAAGTAAAGAAATCTTAGAGGAAATTCTTATAGATTTGAGCAGGAAATTTTTAGAGAAATTTTTTATCTATTTTTTAATTCATAAATTTATATAAATATAGTAATTAAGGTAATTATGATAAGTATATACAATCTTATTTGAAATTCTAAATAATTAAATTAATTATTATCAACACATTAATTTTTAGAGAAATTTTTATCTATTTTTAATCAATATCAATATTAATATCAATCAATCAATATATATAAGTGCTAAATCATATTTTAGACCGTGATTTTCAATATGCTTAATATTGCTATAATTGGTGCTGAAGGCAATTACAATTTAGACCGTGATTTTCTCAATCAACCTAATATTACCGTAAAAATATATTTTAAATATTTTATACTTATTCTAAGATTGATCCCATTCCCCCACCCCTCTCTATATATATGTTCATATATTTCAAGATTTGTATTGACTACCATCATCTCTTGGTTTCTTCTTCTTTGTCTTTTTTCCTTTTTCGCTTGATCTACTGAATTATTCATATGTTACTAAACAATTTATATTTTATTCTTATTCTAAGATTCACCCCCTCCCCCACCCCTCTCTCTATATATTCATATATTTCAAGATTTGCATTGACTTGCCATCGTCTCTTCGTTTCTTCTTCTTTTTTGTATTTTTTTCTTTTTCGCTTGATCTACTGAATTATTCACATGTTACTAAAAAATATTTGTATTAGAGTTCTCAAGTTAATATTGTTATTATTTCTTTTCCTGAAGGCTTTTCCTTTTTTGGCATATGTAGAAAGATGTCTAAGTTGTGTTGAAATCTGGCCTTAGTTCTTCAATAAAATTCAGTTTAGCTTATAAATTAAAATTATTAATATTTAAATTATATAATAAAAAATACCAATGTTAGTATCTAAATTACTTTGGTAGAAATTATAACTTATTTAAATATTAAAATAGTAAATCAATATTGTTGCTAAAATGAAAACTGAAATAGTTGTAATAATACAAAAAATATGCACAATTTACAATTACATTAGATAAAAATATAATAGTCAATTTTATTCTTCCTTAATTTAAATGAAGGATAAAAAGTTTTCAAATATAATAGGGGATTTTGTTTCCTTATTTAAATAACAATTCACCGCACAAATTAGATAAAATATGATGGATAAAATCAAGTTTACCACTTGGAATGTGGATAGAATCTAACAAAATCTCTTAAATAATAATTAAAAAATTGAGTTTTATATAATTACAATAATTTAAAAGATAAAATCTTTTTACTTGATAACCAATTAAAAATCTTATAATATTTGTGTCATAGCAAGATAGTCTGCCCCAAATTAATTTTTTTTTATTTGGATAATCAAATAAAAAAATCATTTAAAAAAAAAAGATAGGTAGTGTACACAAATTTTCAGTCTAAAATTAAGGATAATGATTTAACTTTTAAATAATTAAAACCAATCTAATTTAAAACAATTAGCACCTAATTAGAAATTGAATTGCCATTAATTTCTAATTCTGATATGTAATTTATAATTTTTTTGGACCAGTTCCTATTTAATTATTCTGAGTAGAAAAATTAATATTGTTAATATATATAATGAAAAATATATGTTTAACAAGTATTTAAATTTCCAGTAAAAAAAAACAAGTAAAATGTGTAATAAATAAGATTCAATAAAAGCACAAATCTATTATAAGCTGAAAAAATAAACTTTAGTTTTAATACAATTTGTATTGTTTGTATTTTTATTTTTATTTTTATTTTTTCTTTAGCAACAACTAGGAGAAGGATAGATTTGTGTCTCTCAACATTTTTTTAATAAAACATAAAATAAAATTAAAATTACAATTTATTTGATGATTAATTGTTTATCATAGAGACAAAAGCTATTCAAAAAATTTGATTAGTATATAAATAGCAATAATGTATATGTGTTATGTATTATAATTTGTTGCATATATTTTGTTATATCTTTTTTTGTTATTTATTGTGTATTCTAAATTGAAAAATCAATTTTCACCTAATTTTAATATAAATATAGATGAACATGCTTCTCTTCTATTGTCAATTTGTCATGAATTTTCTCTCGATACTTATTGAAAAACGATACCAAATATATGATTTCTGATGTTAAGCTTGAAGGATTGTGGTTTAGTACTGATTCCACTAACAAATGCCAAGCAACTAACCTTGATCGATTTGATTTTATTGGATGACAAGGTAAGAGCATAAAATTGATAAAGCATATAACTTTTTTTTTTTTAATTTTCTTCTTTATTTGATTTTTTCTATTTTTTAGCCGTCTACTAAAATCCATGCTACCAATAAGGAAAGATTATAATTTGAGAAGCTTCTGCATGAAGGCAAAGTGTCTATAATGGAGAACTTTATTGTAGGAAATCTAGAGGAAAAATGGAGAGTTACTAATCACAAATGGAAGTTAACTTTCATGTCAACTACCAAAGTAACAGAGGCGAAGTATGACAACATTTCGATGAACTTTTATGAATTTGTTCCATTTTCAAAAATACTTTCTACCTTTAATGAAGTATAAACTATATTCATTTTTTAATTCTTAAATTGTTAATATGTCAACAAATTATTTAAATTTTTTTACAGTACATTATTTTTGTTGAATTCTTACTTTTTTTTTATTATACTAGATGTGATTGACCACATGGTTGAAAAGGATAATTTGAGAAAAACATATCAAAATGGGAAAATGAGGAAACATATTGATGTGATTCTTAAAAATTTAGAGTGAGTAATTTAATGTTTTTTTTTCAATTATGGTACTGTAATTTATAAATTAGAAAATTATGACTAGATCAAAATGATGCCTTACATTTTACTATTTATTTAAAATGTCATACTTTAAGTATACTTTGTACGTTAATTAGTGGTAAATAATTGACATTTTATGTAATACTTTTTAATAGAGGAATGAAAGAATTATTTGTAATCATTACTCTATATTTTATTTTTTATAACGTTCTTAACTAATATGAAATAAACATAAAATAGTAAAAGGACTATGCACTAGTAAAATAGTTTTACACTGTCATCCAATAACAATATACTATGTATAGTAAGTTTGTATACTTTTAAAAAATTATCTTAAAAGTCATATCAATAGTGATTTGTGATTGGATGACCGTGTAAAACTGTTTTATACTATCAGTATATCACTGTTAAACTTATATAAAAGTTAATTATAAACAATAAAAATTAATAAAGAACTAAAAATAGGCAAATAAAAAAAAGGTCTTCACCAAAAAAAAAATAGGCAATTTTTTTATAGGAATTAAAACTTTAAATATGAAATTCTACGTGGAAGAAAAACTTAATTAATCCTACCCTTTTTATAGGAATTAAAAATTCTACATGGAACAATTTTTTTTTTCCTTCTCATTCTCACGTTTTCATCTTCTCCCAACCATCTCTTAATTTGACAAATCCCATCTTAGTGAGAGAAGCACCTCTGTCATAGTGTTTGTTTTTTTATCTGCAAATAAATTTTCATTTAAGAGGTAAAAGGATACCTTAACCCATTTACATTAACAGGAAAGAAAATCAATTGCCTTCAAGGCATCACCAATCAAAGACAGATACTGGAGTTTACAACAATTTACGCAGCTTGTTCAATCAACTGAACTAGACATCCTCAATATTTGCAGGGGCGGACTTACGTTGCTTATTAGGAGGGCCTTGGTCCCCCCTAACTTTTTTTTTTTTAACTTATAAAAGATCAATTGCAGGTTTGTTAAAAAAACTGTTACACCAGGCCCGTATAAATACATTCTTTATAGAGGATTGAGTCTTTTGCTGATTGGTTGATATACTTTTTTTTCTTTTTGAAACAGATTGGTTTTTAGATATTCACCCTAATTTCTATCCAATCCTATTTAAATGTAGAAAAAGTTTTTAAAGTGTTAAGAAAAAAGGTTAGTTTTTTATTCATAAAAAAAGTATTATTGCCGTATTAAAGACTATTATTCAAGCATATCAACAAAGAGAATGGGGCCAAGGCTATATTAAACGCACCCCATTTGCTACCTTGTAAAATTTGTTTATACTAATGATTAAATTATATTTGAAGGATTTAACGTAACTCGTTAGATAATATTGTATCAGATAATTAAATTAAATATAATTATATAAGTGCATTAAATTGAATATTTACTTGCTTGCGTATGAAACCACACACATTTTTACAGTTCTTCATAACCTTAAAAAGGAGATTTTTTCCTCTAAAAAAAGGAGATTTTTATTTATTCAAAATTTCATAGAGAAAACCCGAAACATCAAACTTACAGCAAGCTAAGCATTATATATAACTAAATTAAACCTTAAAACACACAACAAACTATAAATAAATATAATTAAAATATTTTATATGAATTTAACGCATATATATATATATACACACACACATTTGTTAAATTAACTTTTTTTTGTTTATGGTTGGCCCCCTACAATCGAAGTCTGGTTCCGCCCCTGAATATTTGGTTGTATGAACTATTAATATTTGTACTGATATATGTATAATATGATTAAGAATTGATTGCTGCACTCATGAATATGGCTGTTTACCGCAGCGCCTCATACCTTGCTTACATTGCTTCTGTCATCGGATGAATAAAGGGTGCTTGAATGTTTTTTTTTTTTTTTTTAAATTCTGTATACTCCGATGAAAAATATATTGAGAAAGAGATGTGTGTTTCATAGAAGGGGGAAAGAAATATGATTCAGTTTATTCAAATTAAGATTACAAGAAAAGATGACGAAATTTGTCAAATTAAGAGATGATTGGGAGAAGATGGAAACATGAAGAGAATCCGGAAAGAGAAATCAGCGGATGAAGAGAGAAAAACGTGAAAAAAAGAAAAGGGATAATTTGTATTTTTAAATTAAAATAAAATAAAGTAAAATTAAAATTACTTAACAACCCTATAAATTATGTTGATGTAAAAAAAAGAATGAATGATTTTTTAGTCCAAAAGAAAAGGTGTTTGGTAATTTTTGAGTGGATATATATTAAATTCCCCGTGTATTAAATATATAAGTTAATGATTTAAAATAAAAAAAATTGTTAAGAAAGTTATTATATTAAAATTTTTGTATCAGCGATTAAAAATAATTTATTATATTAAAATTTTTATTTTTTTTAATTCCTTATCTTATTCATTTAAAATTTTGAGTAATATTGGATAATAAATTTAGATAAGTGTTTTCAAAATTTTAAGGAATTTAAAATGTTTGAGAATTTACCAATTAAATTTTTCTATTTTAAAAATATTTTGTTTGAGTGAAGCAATTTAAATTTCTTGTGTTTCAAATTCTTTATTTAAATAAAGTAACTTAATTTCCATCATATGCAAATTTCATTCTGTGTGGTTGAAATTCCTTCATTTTAGATGTTATTTGATTTTTTTTCATTTTTTAGGTGAAAAATATATATAATTCTTATCATTTTAAAAAATTGATATCTAAATATGTCATCTTGATATATAAATTTTAAATTTACGTAAAAAATACATTTCTCTTTTAAATCTCCCATCCAAACATGCATTAAGATAAAAAAAAATTGTATAACTGATTACATGCAAATGCGAACAATATAAAGACACACGTGCATGCATTTATGATGTAAAGGACACCGAAAAATTAAGCAGTAGGGTAAATAAAAGTTTTGAAAAACCAAATAAAAGTAAAGAAGAATTAAAAAGTGATAGCTAGAGTAAGTTTTTTTTATTTATCTATTTACATCGCTTTTCGCTAATACGAAAAAGTTTTTGAAAAACCAAATCAAAGTTTTTTTTTTTATAAAAAGCAAGTAATAATTAAAAAAGAACAAAAAATAAAAACAAAAACCTTCGCTTTTCACTAAAGAAGGATCTAGAAGAAACACTTAGATCCACCAAAGGTAATGTTCAGATCTAACGGTCCACGTTTTTTCACAAAAACTTGGCGAATAAAAATTCTAGACCCTTCTATGTGACCTAAGAATATTTAGGGCTCGATCGTGACCGTCCAATGAATCAAGCACCATTATATATAAACACATGAGACGAAGAATTAGTGAATTAGAATTACCTTGGCCTAGCGCTTCTTCTCTCACATTTTGTGGAGATCTAGTGTTGCAGCCAAAACTCGCAAAATCAACGAAAATTAGGGTTTAAATTCGGAGGTAGAAGAAGATGTTTGGGAGAGTGCCGAAGAAAAGCGATAGCAGCAGGTACTACGAAATCCTTGACATTTCGAAGATCGCTTCGCAGGATGATCTGAAGAAGGCTTACAAGAAAGCCACCATCAAGAATCACCCCAATAAAGGTAGTGATCCTGAGAAGGTATATCAATCGTCGATTCCTGATTGTTGATTCGTATATGTGTGTCTATTATTTGATTTGATAATTCTGAATGACGATGTGAAGAGAAAGGAAAAGCATAAAAAGCAAAGGAAAAGAAAAAAAATGTAAAAAGAAAAATCTGAAAAGGAAGAAAGAGAAAATATTGAGAAAAGGAAGAACGATAAAAGATTTAGAGGGAAAAACATTTGCTAAAAAATTGACACATGACACAATAGGGTTTTGTTTTATTATAGTAAATAGATAAATATTTTATAAATATTTAAGAGTTTAATGATCATGTACTAACGATCTAAAATAATTTTATAATATTATTTAATCATAAATTATTATTGATATGACTTTTAAGATATTTATTATAAAAATCAAAAAATTAACTTATCATACAAAAAGACTTGTGATTAAATGACAGTGTAAAATTATTTTACACTGTCACATAATTAAACATATGTCTCATGCATAAAATGAGTTAAATTCTAGGATGGGAAAATATTATATATTTTAATGTATGTAAACAACAACTGTATTTTCAATGTAACAATTAAAAAAAATTATTGAGGTATATTTATATAATGTACAAAGAAATTTTAAAATATTTTTTATGATGTTAGTGAAGAAAGAATATATTTATTGGTATAAAAAAGAATATATTTCAAAATAGTATATAATAAAAAAATGATCATATATAAATTTGTGATGAATAATAAAATGTATTTAATTAATCAATCTCCTTATTGATATTAAAATTTCTAGAAAATGTCATAATATTATTGGCAAATACTTTATAATTATTCATAATTGTTAAAAGATTTATTGATATTAAAAAGAAATACAAAAATTGCACCATGTGCCGAAAATGCACCACGGATACCAAAATTGAACCATGAAGCACCACGGACATCAAAAATGAATAGTGCTCCAAATATTATAATTTTTTATGCATAAGAATACACCAGGGATCACGGGACACCAATATATATATATATATATATATATATATATATGATAACTCTCCCCTTATCTTCTTCTTCCTTTATATTTTGTATATTTTGACTATATAAATATGATAGTAAAAATTTGAATAAGCCCACTAGTTATAAATATAATTTCAAAAATAAATATCTTAGTATAATTATTTCACAGAAATAAATATTGATTGTTATATTTATAATGATATTTTATAATATTATATATTATTTATACTCACAGTATAATAATAATATAATGGTAAAAAGAAGTATAAATACAAAGAAGTAAAACAATAGAAAAGGAATAAATAAAGAAAAAAACGTAAAAAAAGAAAAGAAAGAAAAAACGTAAAAAGAAAAAAAAGAGAAAAAACTTAAAAAGAAATGTAAAAAGAAAAAACTGAAAAAGAAAAAAGAGAAAAAAATGTAAAAATAAAGAAAAACATAAAAAAGGAAAAACATTATTTTTATTTTTAATTACGTATATTAGATAGAATATTTCGACAAAAATAGAGTTAAAGAAAAAACGAGAATTGAGAAAATAATAAATGTGAAATTATTTTTATTCTTAATTACTTATATTACATATATAAATTTTTATATTATAAATTTAAATTTTCATTTTTAAAATATAAAAAATATTTTTTATTCTACTTTATTTTTTGAGACATAATCTCAGCACTATTTAATATTATTTTTATGTACCTTTTTAAATTATAAAAGTGTTAATTATTTTTAAAATTTTCCTATTACATTCATTCTTAAATGAGATTAATGAAAAAGCTATTTCTACTTGTTTTTATTCGTTCGTTTTTTTTTTTATTTGTTTGTATTTGTGCTTTGACCGATGGCAAAAATTAAATAGTATAAACACATTAAAAAAAAAAAAAAAAAAAACCAACTCTTCAAATGCGGAACAACCAACAACAACTTGGCTAAAACCATTTATGAGGCAAGTGTGCCAAAAGAATATGACAGAAGATAACAGAAACTAAAAAGAAATGTGATACATCAATATTTGTTCATACACCCATGCATATAACAATTAACACATTCATAAGATCTTCTGTAAAAAAAAAAAAAAAATGATAAGATCAGTTCAGATATCCAACTTGAAAGTTATTAAAATCTTAAGGCAAAAATTAAAAGCAGCAACATATATGCCCAAGAATGGGTAGATAGATCCAATAACTAAGCAAACAAAGTGTAAAGAAAAAAAAAAAAACAATCAGATGGGATAGAAGTAACTATTAATCTTCATTAAGGATCATTTTACCGATCTTAAAAGAAGCATAGGCATCAATGCACGCATATTCAACTTGTGCATGGGTTAGCTCCTTTGATTTCCATTCGCTTGTACATATAGCCTTTGACTTCTCCATATTAAGACCTACCAACTCCTTTGCTAGATATTTAAGCGCTCCAGAAGAAATCCGATGAGGCCATTTTTCCTTTGCCAAGAGAGCCACATCTATGCCCTTATTGGACTCCAACCCATAATCATTCTTAAGCATTCTAAGATCGTTCATCACTCCAACCCCTACAAACTCAAAGTTAGAGTTCATCAAAAAGCTCCTTAGGGACTGGGGAATATTGTCCATATGGAACAATTGAATGATTAGGCACTTGTTCTCAATACACAATTGCAAAATTGCAACTTTCATCGATATCTTGGGTTTTTGGGCACGCATCCACTCAGTGTCTAACCCAACTACTCTTTGTTTTCCGGTATATGTTGATGAAACAGCTTGAATCCATTCCTCTACTATGCTTGCTTTGTCAGTGACTATTGCTTCAATGGTTAGTCCATCGTAGGACACCAAATACTTAGAAGTTGCTGGGTCAAAGAACACAGTTAGGTTGTTAATACTTGCAGCCATGGCCATTTTCCACTTGAAACCTTCGTTAAGAAATACACAAGATAATTTGGGTTTAAGGAATATGAACAGAGTGATTGTGGTGAACCTTAATTTGGAGGCATAAGCAAAAAGGGTCATTAATTTATATATTTTTTTTACCATTGTAAAGCCACATGCAATTAAATTGTACAAAAAAATGTACCAAAAACAGATAAGGCAATTAAATGACTTGTCACGGGGCAATATTGCTTGAAAAGGTAATAATCTACCACTTTTTATTTTATATGACATAAAAGATTTAAAAATAAATTCATTTTAAAATTTAATACTTTACAAGTTAAAACTTAATAGTTTTTCATTATGATACATGTGTGAGAGATTTTCAAAATTAATGAAAGGTTGTATCCTTTCATGAAATTATTAATGTGTAAGTATGAATAAATGTGAATCTTCATCAAAAGGCATGAGATGTGACTCTTCGCTAAAAGTCATGAGTTGTGACTTTTCACAAGGGTTATAAGATGTAACTTTCACCAAGGATTATAAGATGTGTCTATTTAAAAGGTTAAATCTCTTCACCAAAAAAACATGAAATGGTTTATAAATAAAACTAATCTACATGCAAAAAAAAAAAAAAATAGGAACATAGAAATCACCAGATTCTTTGTATCTAAATCATTTCCTTTATTCCCTTATGCGTAAAGAGAATTAAGGAAACTATTATTTTATAAACGGTTAAATCTCTTCACAAAAAAATATGAGATGATCTATAAATAAAATCAATCTACATGCAAAAAAAAAAAAGAACATAGAAATCATCAGATTTTTTATATCTAAATCATTTCCTTTATTCCGTTATGCGTAGAGAGGAATAAGGAAACTATTAATTTATAAACTATTGTTAACGATATGATATGATGTGGTTGTGCAAATCATGTCCAGAAACCCTATTGTATCCTGAAAGGGATTCATTGATACACCCTATTGCATCCAATTTATAAGAATTACTTTCATTAAGCTAGGTACCGGAAAAATTAAAGAACAAAATTAAATGATCAATAGAGGAATGGATTCAACTTGTTTCATCAACATATGTTGGAAAGCAAATAGTAGTTGGATTGAACACTGAATGGATGCCTGCTGAAAAGCCCAAGATGAAAGTTGCAATTATTTTGCAACTGTGTAATGAGAACAAGTGCCTAATCATTCAGTTGTTCCGAATGAACAATATTATCCAGTCCCTAAGGAGCTTTTTGATGGACTCTAACTTTGAATTTGTTGGGGTTGGAGTGATGAATGATATTAGGATGCTTAAGAATGATTATGGGTTGGAGTGCAATAAGGGCATAGATGTGTCTCTCTTGGCAAAGAAGAAATGGCCTGATCGAATTTCTTCTGGAGCACTGAAATATTTGGCGCAAAGGAATTGGTGGGTCTTGATATGGAGAAGTCAAAGGTCATGTGTACCAGTGAATGGAAATCAGAGGAGCTAACTCAAGCTTAAGTTGAATATGCGTGCATTGATGCCTATGCTTCTTTTAAGATTGGTAAAATGATCCTTAGTGAAGATAAGTAGTTACCCCTGTCCTATCTCGTTGTTGCTGTCTTTAATGCTTTTAGCCTTAGCATTTTAATAACTTTCAAGTTGGATATCTGAACACTAATCTTATGAATTTGTATATTGTTATGGTTATTAGGGTATATATATGAACAAAAATATTGATACTGGTTGGGCATTTGCGTTTGTTTTCTATTATCTTCATTTGGTGCTAGTTGGCACACTGGATATATTGTATGTGATTTTGGCTGTTCAACACTTGACGAGATAGTTTGTTATTTTTCTTAACGTACGTGTTTTATACTATTCAATTTTTGCCTTCAATGTCATATTGATAAAGACTAAAAATAGCCTTTTCATTAATCTCATTTAAGAATGAATGTAATAGGAAAAATTTAGAAATCAATTATTGCTTTTATAATTGAAAAAATACAAAAATATTATTAAATAATACTAATATTACATTTCAAAAAACAGTATAATAAAAAATATTTTGATAAAAAACTATAAATTCATGGCTCTTTTTATTATATATCATGTGTTCTGCACATATTTAGCTGAATCTTTTGGTTCATGCAAGTAATTCATCTGCATCATGGAATCCCTGCACATGAACAAAACAAGATTAGAAAAAATTACGTGACGAAAGTTAAATGTATATGTGTGTGAGAGAGAGAGATAGAGGCTTACTTGCTACAATCCTCTCTAGGGTCAATAGGAAAATAAGAGGTAATGTTGCAGTCTTGAGGAAGTCGTTTCACTTTCTCAGGATCAAAATTATAAAAAGGGTGTATCCTGTTTGAGACATTCACAAACATTTCTTCTGCAGGTGGTGGTATTGGTGGGCCCACACCACCCTCCAAATAACCCAAACAGTGGATAAGTAACTCTCGAGCGTCCACTCACACTTCCCTTTCACTCAGTGTTGTTGTCACCATCGACCCCAAAACTAGAACAAGCATGAGAAGATCAGCTGTAAGAATATTAACTTTCTTCTCCTCCATCTTGTCTTGAATTTTGGGTGCAAGTGCAACTTTGCTGTGAGTATTATCAAGTTCTTTTTTGGTGAAGTTGTGTTGTTGACTTTTATAAAAAAAAAATTGGCAAATGCTAATTAGCCTGGGGCTTTGGCTAGACACCGGTTAAAAAATTAAAAAGAATTTTTTTTTTATTAGAAGGCGAAAAATTGTACTATCCATAATTTTTTTTTGCGAGAACACTTGTTAGCAGCGCCAAAAAAATTACTGCACCACTCTTATTCAGTTGGTAATAATTAGTGATAGTGAAAATAATAACTTTTACAATTATGACTATTTTTATTAACAATAAATGATGATATTAAATGGGTTATTTGACGTTTAATGAAATGGTTTATGACTCTGATACTTGTCCTTTATTTTAGCGAAAAATATCCTCTCCATTTCTTTTATTATTATGCTTTTAGGAAAATAAATTATACTCTTCATTATCCATGACATATCTCCATTTCGTTTATGTCTCCAAAACTATAGTGATGGAGGAAATGAAAAAAAAAGAAAAAGAAATGAAATGGATCTTGATCCCCTTGTTTCAATACATTCAGATTGCCAATGTCAATACTGAAAAGTTTTCTTTCAATAGAGGCCAAGAAGGGAAACATTTGATAGCATCTCCAACTCACCTTCTCTTTTTTACTTTTACATATCTTAAGTGAGTCTTATCATTATACATCACTCATTTTTACCTTTTACAATTTAAGCAACTCTTCTCCTTAACCTGAAAATTTTAAAATTTTTATTAAATAGACCCCACAAATAACCTTCCACCCTTACATTGAATCAAACTAACATTTATTATTATTAGGGTTAATTATAATTTTAGTCTCTAAACTTTTTGAAAATTCTGTTTTTAGTTCTTGAATAAAAGTTTGACCGATAAAGGTTCTTTAACTATTTTTCCATTAAGGTTTTAGTTCTTGTTGTCTATTTGTGTGTTAAATGATAACGTGACATTAATTTTATAATTATTTTATTACATTTTTTTGTGGTTCATTTTTTGTAGCTAAAAACTGTCAAAAATTGCTTGCATGAAGTGTTTATTAAATATTAAATCATTTATGACGGCTAAAAATCACTAGAAATTATTTCTCCCATTTTGTTGCAACAACTTAAATCTATAGACATCCAACAGATCAAATGTTAATAACAACTCAACCATAGTACAAATTCACGCCTCCATTCTATTTTCCATTAAAATCACTAGAGAAATTGAAAGCAAAAAATTGAGCTAAAAACATGACTATCACACTCACACCAATTTCAAGGATATCATTCAGAGCAACTTAATTGGTGTGATCGTGTAACTTAATAATTTCAAATATGCTTATAATTCGTTTTGGTTTATAATTTTCAAGGATATCACTCAGAGCAACTTAATATCATTTTCTCCTTTCAATTCATGGTTACACGATCAACCACGAACATGACATAATACCCTTGCTATTTCCTTCCCATCCCCACCCTAGAACCCTCACTCACTAGATCGATAACCTTCCAACCCCATAAATCCAAGTCGCCCTAAAGAGGCGCCATCAGGACAAGTAGGTAGAGGTATCAAAGTGAGCCAACTCGACAAAAAAATATTGGTTTCTACATTGGTTGTGGCAATAATCGATGTAGAAAATTGTCACTTTCTACATTATTTAGGACATTAACCAATGAAGAAAGTGATTTTCTACATCGGTTCATTACCCGATGTAGAAAATTCCCACTTTTTACGGCACTTGATCCTACATTGATTCTGGAATCGATATAGAGAAAGGTTCCTAGAATTGATGTAGAATCCCCCCATGTTGTAGTGATTGATTAATGTTATTTAAGTAGGAGAATGTTATATTAATCATGTTATTAATCTATTATATGGATTAGCATTATCAATTATGAAAAATTATTCTTTAATTATTAATATATTATTTTATAGTCAATAGTTATTAGAGAAATGCTACACCCTCTATTTTATAGCACTCAACAAATTGGTGGATATATTGTATTGGGCTTTTGTTTTGAATAGCCCATGATGGATTTGGATATTCAATTGATGTCCAATGAGAAGTCCCTTCCTTCATGTTGTAGGTTACTTAATTGTTATCCCATTAGACAATTAATACTCTATTTGACAAGTCAATAGTAAATTGAGAGGAGTCTTTTTTTTTTTTTTTTTTTTCTTTTAGGTGAATAACCCGTGGGAAACCCCAGCCAGAAAACTATATACCACGAGGGAAAACAGTAGCATTTATATCAGCCAAAACGGCTAAAGATAAAAAGGATGGTAAAACATAAAAAACTCTTAGTTGCCCATCTAAGGAATAAGCAAACTTCGTCAAGACATCAGCAGGTTGATTGGCTTCTCTCAACACATGGGACCAAGCCAAATGCCCTTCACTCCGAGCAACCTGAAGGATACGATTCACAAGAGGAGCATAAGGGTAAGACTTATCACAACCTTTGCAAATAAGATTAATGGCCACCTGTGAATCAGATTCCACCGCAAAAGATCTGAAACCTCGGCTCCAAGCTAGAGTAATACCAATTTAAATGGCCCATAATTCTGCATGGTTAATAGAGCAATAACCAATGTCCGCAGCAAAGGAGAAAATAACATTCCCCAAATGATCTCTAAGCAAGCCACCAACAGTAGCTTTCTTGGATTCCAAATTCACGGACCCATCACAATTTAACTTAAACAGATCAATTGAAGGAGCTTTCCAACCCATAAAATCGTGGGACACATTTGCATGAACCGAGAGGAGTCTTCTCTTATTTCTAGTTCTCCACATGATTTACATGAATCTTATGAAGAACAAAACGAATCAATTCTTTATACTAGATGCACAAATTCTATCATCTTATTTTCTTTATACTCATTGATAATATGCTATAAATCTCGTGTCTATTTCATGATCCTTATATGTTTTAGGATTTATAAAATTTATCATGTTTTAGTTGGTGGGACATTAGTCGAGCGTAACACAACAATGTCCAATTGAATTTCCTACAATTAATGGGACTGCCATTGTAATGCTCAAAAGAGTAAATTACACGGACACCTTCTGATGTTTACTTTTATTACACTCGGCACCCCTCCATTTTTTAACCCTACAAAAAAATTCCTAATTTTTGGACTTTGGTTACACCGACCCCCCCTCACATACATAAATCATTACACTGACCCCCCCTCTCAAGTTTAAAAAATATTACACTTACCCCCCTTAGGGGTGCTTAAAGTAATGTAAAAAAATAGAGGAGTGCTAGGTGTAATAAGGACAAATCTCAGGAGGGGTCTGTATAATTTACTCTGCTCAAAATAAAATGAGATGGCAATTGTAGTGGTTTACAGTTGTTTGGTCAATATGGTAGACTTAGAACTCTCTTATATTTTCAGCAAATAAGGGGCATGCATCAAATTGTTGAAACAAGTGAGATATATTCTTGACAATGAAATATTACTAGATGCGATCTTGTTCACCCTCTCTCATGTTGGTTTTTAAATCTCATGGCAAGCTTGGAAAATAAAGTAAATCAAGTGGCTGATTTATGAGAAGGAAAGAGGAGGATTAGGAATAGGCTGTGGAGACTGTGCTTAACAGTACTATCAAAGTTATCAAGGGGCTGAGAATTTTCGAATGCCATGTTAAAACATAACTTGTATGTAATTGGAGGAAAGGGTGACTTACATGTGCTCTTATATGGACTGCACAAGTGCTACATTAAATTATAGTCAATTACAAATCCAAAGGGCCTAACTGTTGTGAACAAATGCAGCAGCAGAGATATGTTGGTTGAATTTTGCAAGTTAAATCACGCATATTGTGTGTCAGCGGTGCAACAACAATTCTAATTAGTAATAATCATCGCACAAAATGGAGACAATTGACACAGTTGCACCCTGATTTTAAGTGGCAACGAGGCAATTAATTGGTGATTAGAAGCTGGCTTGCTGTACTTTTCAAGTAATCATGCACACAAGTACTCCTAGTGCATTTCGTCACTGCTTGGCATTTCTTTTAATAATTGTTTAGTTATTACAAAATTTTGTTAGCATGTCATCTTTGCTTGGCATCTTGTCATTTTCTTGGGTTTTCATTTCGGAACAACCTTAGTTAATAATTGTGAGAGGCGATACTGCTACAACATTTTTGTAATGTGTAATTGGTCTCTTAATGGGCTTTTGTATCTTGTTTATGATAGGTTAAGGACAACATTGTTAATTTGTTAGAATGCAGGGAAGGTTATCGGTTAGCTTACATGAGCAACAACTTGTAATAACTATTTTGTCTATTAGATTGAGCACATCTTGTGCTTCAAGTCAAGCTTTATTAATAGTATTAAAGAATATATTTTGTTTATAAAAAAAATAAATAGAAGGGAGAAAAATCCCTTACAACTATTGACCATATATTATTCAAGATCACCCAAAGTGATGCAGATAGGAAAAGATAAGAAGGTATAATTGAATTATTCCTTCTATGAACTAAATAACCAGAGTGTATAATAAATTGATGTGTTGAAGTCGCAAATTACTGTGTAATAAATTACTGTGTAATTTTTACCTAAAGTTTTGTTTTTGTTTTTGTTTTTGTTTTTTTCACCTAAAAGCTAAACCTAAAATTTTCACCTGACTTAATTTCTTCTTATCACCTAAAACTTTGAACTTTCACTAATTTATATTTAAAACAACGTGGTTGTGTATTTGTATTGCACTTCAAATTTCAAAAACAAGCTCCCTGTAATTGCGGCATGAAATTGCAAATGAACCAAATATCAATTATGTACCAACCGAACTGTCAATATTTTGAGCAGAATTTACTGTGGGATAGAGACTCTTATGACTTTTAACAAGAATTGTCTTGAGTTCTATTTTGTAGTTGTCAATGTAAGTTCATATTAAACTTAGGCCAATTCTACGGTGGGAAACTTCACCAAATTTCCCACCGTGGGAAACAAAATATGATGCGTTAGATATGAACTCTTTATAATCAACGGTTAAAATAAGTGAAGACTACCGTAGGAATAAATACACCGGAATATCTTAAGAAAAATATTTTATATTTTTATTTTTTCTTTTTCTCTCTTTCCAATTCTTCTTCTCCCCGTCTCCATGGCAAGGTTACTGTGCCGCCGTCGTCATCTCCGAAGAATCAACAACAGCAAATTTCGATCCACAACAGCGAAGACTAATAAGCATTTTCAATAGGTGCCTGAAATCAGTAGGTGCCCAAGCATTTTCATGTTTGCAATCCAACTAACTTTGTTACCATCAAGGTTGCCATACTCTCCAATGTCCCTGTCACCGAGAACAGCGTGAAACGGAAGCCCAACAAAAGGGCCCAACTCTCTGTAAAACCTACGCAGCACCGACACCCACTTGCTCCTCGTTAGCTTCGAGCCTCGCGCGGTAACGTCGCCCAACACGAGAAGCAAATCAGGCCTCAAAATCCCGAACGATTTCTGGTCTTGAGGTTGAGGTTGTCTTGGTGCTGTGGGTGGTGTTGCTGGGGATTATTCTCGGTGCAAGTGGGCGTTGACACCCACTCTTGATTTTGTTTTAGATCTAGATCTAGAATCCAGATCTCCTCCAACCTCGCATAAACGTCGTCGTACAACGCCATGGCCTTCCTCCTGATTTTGCCACTCAAAGATCTAAGCACGATGTGAAATTAGCGGGGCATCCAGCCTCATGGTGGTCGTTGATGGTGATGCCGTGGTGGCGTTGATGCGCTCGCTGGTATCACGACGCAGGTTCATTTTGGGGATGCTTTACGACGGTCGCGTGCGAAGGCCAAGCCGGCGATGGCGTCGCGGAGGAAGGAGTGTGACAGCTCTCCGACGACGACGACGGTGAAGGCATGGTCGGAGTGAAGGAAGAGAGGCGGAGGGAATGGGTAGAGAGAGGAAGAGGTTGCAGTGGTAAAATTTTCTTTTTTTAAAAAAAAAATATTCTAGTACATGTATCCCTACCGTAGTCTATACTTATCTGATAATCTGATGGCTATTAACACTTTCCCACGGTGGGAAACAAGAGCAACTTTCCCACCGTAGAATTGGCCTTAAACTTAATATGCTTTTGAAAGATATAAAAGATATTAAGCTGCTCTTTTTTTAAAAAATAAAAAATTAGATCAATTGGGTCCTTTATAGTCTAAGACTCTAAAATAATGATCAATTCTGAGCTAATTGATTTTTAGAAATATATTAAAAGATTAAATTGATGCTTATCTTAAATATTAAGAGATAAAAAATTGTTGAAAACTTGAGAATTAATTAATTTGATGTTTTGTATGTTTTTTTTTTAGAAGATTCATTTGCATTTACTCAATAAAAAAATGAATTTATTTAAAATGTAGTGTAATTTTTTTTTTTACATTGTCATCTAATCATAAATTGTTATGTATAATAAGTCCTTTTGACTTTCATATAATTACTTTAAAAGTTACACTCACATAATTTCCAATTGGTTAACAATATAAAAATCTTTAAAATGCCATCACATGAAAATTAAACTCTAAAAAATCACTCTTATTTTTTTTCTTAGAAAAAAGGAAGAAAAGACAATCATTGCTTACTCAATTAGAAAATTTTGTTTTCAATCCCCTTACAGTATATACTCCTCGTGTTATAACATTGTGACCTATTTTGTTTTAATAATTATATTGTACTTATTTGAAATTTTAAATAAAAATAAGAAAAAATGATAAATTTAGAATATTACCCTCAAGAAAATAGATACTATAAAAATACTAAAAATTTGCATAGAGCAGAGCATGGGCAAAGCTGAGCCATGCATCCGCCCACCCCACGGAAGCTTCTTCTACTTTCTTTGTTTGGTGAACATTAAAGAGAACTAGAAAATATAGTGATCCAAAAATCCATGTGGAACTCATTCAATTTTTATTAGAGCAGGGAGCAATGTGCATCGGTAACTATACTGGTGGGGTATTCGGCTATATAAGTAGCCGAATACCTCCCACCACAAAGCACCCAAATACAATGCATATATACCGGTGGGGTATTCAGCTATATGAGCAGCCGAATACCTTTCACCACAAAGCAACCGAATACAGGTGTTCGGTCTAAATCTGGCCGAACACTTGTCCCTTACGAGCAACTACTTATTTCGCTGAAAATCATCATAGGTGTGTTCAGCGCCACCACAGTCGAATAATAAATATAGCATTTGGACAATACAGATTCCTTTAAGTGGCTATTATCAAGGTAAATCGAAGATTATGAGATAATTAAACAACCTTAATTAATATGGACCAGGTATTAAGGAGTAGTCAGGGCCCATAAGGGTCTAGGTCCAATAAGATAAGTATAAAAGAGGGTGCACCTCTTAAGGTAAAGGACTTTTGACCCTCATTTATTACTCACATTAAATGCTTTAAGCCGAAACCTGACTTAAACGTTGAAGTGCCTTTTGTAGGTACCCCCACGTCATTAGTATAGAAAGACTCGGACATCTACAGAAAACCTCAAAGTAAGGAGTAGAAGATCACTCCAACATCCTCAGACAGGAACAGTAACCATTATATAAATGAACATGCATAATAATCGATGGGGTCAAATATTGCTACTCAATGGTCCCTTTGGGTTCTCACTTCTCATTATTCAAGAAAGTGAAACGGTTGAAGCTTTGTCAAAATGTGGTTGTAGCCCAATTTAAATCTTTACCCATAAGCCACAATCACATCAAATGCCACCGTCAAAAGAAGATCCACTTAATAAGAGGCGCACCCATGTGCATTTTTTCATCTTTTTCCATCCTTCCCCCTAATTTTGTCCTAACTAATCCTTGGTGGCGTGGTCACCAATCTTAGCCTCCCCATTCAATTAAACTCGTGGAAAAGGAAGTGTGTTGTTACAATCGAGCATGGAAAGGAAAGTGTGAGGTTACAATCGAGCATTCTCCCACCCCTCTAATAACTTTTCTTTCTTTTTGGCCCAATTTAGTACTTTAGTGTCTCCTTATATTAATTAGCTTTACTTAGTTGAAAGATCAAGATTTATCTCAGTCAAATGTGTTAAAAATAGAGTCCCATATAAGTCATAAATCAACCATTGTGTTCATATTGGAATTAGTTTTATTATTTAAACATCAAATAACTAAAACTAAAATAATAATTATTTTATATTTGATATATACTACTAGTACACATTTACAAAAAAATAGAGTCCCATATAAGTCATAAATCAACCATTGTGTTCATATTGGAATTAGTTTTATTATTTAAACATCAAATAACTAAAACTAAAATAATAATTATTTTATATTTGATATATACTACTAGTACACATTTACAAAATATTTTTTTTCTAAATTAAAAGGGACAACAAGAGTTATCTTAATTTTAATGCACAGAAAGCATTTTCTTGTTGGAATCCGTCCTAACTAATTTGGCTTTTCTGATAGGAAATAGCAACGCTCAAAAACATTACTATTAGGTAATCTTCGGCTTATAATTAATGAAGTGCAAGTAACAACGAGATATCATAAATATATATTAGCATATCAAATTGGCCTCTAATCAGATTGTACCTTCTTTTGTCCGATTGTTAACAGTTATTTGGGTAGTTGAGCCTTTTAGAACGCTTCAATACATTTTAAATATGAGCACGATTGATGGGATTTGATGATTTTCTTTTGATTTGGATTGGATTGGATTTTCTAACATTGTGTACGTGCCTTAGCTTTATTCATGGTTTTAGTCAACACACACTGCATTTGTGTGTCTGCGCATGTGTCGGTCACATGGAACGAGAGACAGAGGATAGAAAGGAGAGTTTAACATAATAATTTAGTATAGAAGCTATAAAAGCTAGAAACTTTTGTATTATAATAATTATAATAATATCAACTCTTCTGCACTTGTTTTTCTCTTATAGAAGTCGAGATTCTTCAACTGACTTGGTTCCAAGAGTTAACAGGTGGAGGTTGTAATCATGAGCAACTCAAAATTGAAAAAAGAAAAAAAAAAAAAAAAAAAAAAAGACAAACAGCAGAAAACAATCTAAGAAACCCCAAAAAGGGGGAAAAGAGTGGAGATATATGGAAATCCAAGGAAAAGTAAATACAAAGCTAGAGATCCACTATATATATATATATAGCCCTTTTCTTTTTTCAATTTCCCTCCCTTTTCTTTTGGAACATATGTATATATATATTTTTTGTGTAGACCGCAAATATCCTCTATTAAAACCAATCCTGTCCGAATTGAATAGGACTACTATTTTGGTTTCCTTTTTTTGGAATGAATGAATCAGCCAGAAGTTGGTTGATGAGTCATTAATATCAGCAAGGAGAACCTTTCTTACAACTGAGTGCACCAGCATTTGTTGTTATGGAACCAACAAGGGAAGATGGTCTTGCACTTAAGCTAGAAGCCCTTGCGTAGCTAGAGGAGGCTCCAGCACCCGATGCAGTGAAAAACGCACCGTTTACTAACAAGTCCCCTTCTGACCTCCAATTCCAACCCTGCCACTCACTCTCTGGGGCATCTTCACGTTTTGTCACCTAACACAAGTTCACCAATTTTGTTCCATACCTTAGTATCACTATACTCAATCATACCATCACTTACTTATAATATTTACAAAAATAAATAAAAAATTATAAAATAATCACCTCTTTGCTGAATCTGTCATCGGGTGCAACAAATCTGTTGCCTTGGCAATTGATGGTTGGATTAGCACTTCCACCAATAGCATACATTTCCCAGTGAGTATAATCATTGTTCACCACATGAAAATACCCAAGCCTACACCTGCAAATTGCACAATTTTTTTTTTCAAACTTAACCAATGTTACTGGCCCCACAAAGTAACAAGTATAATTAAGTGTATCGATTCATCGAGATACTAAGATCTATTTAAAGAGTTGACATCTCTCAACAGATATTTTTTCCATATGCATCGATCAAAGATCGAATCCTGATCACATGCTTAAGGACAGTGTTATTTTTCAATCATGTCACACAATGTTGGTTACAGTGTTTTATTATTGTTGAATCTTATTATATTCATGCAACAAAATTATAATCCTACAATTAATTAACATAACACATCCTACAAGTCATGTGAATATTTTACCTTGGCATCCTTTGAACAAGGCCTTCACCAAAGTGGTTGAAAGCAATAGTGACTTGCATGTTCCTGTCCTGGGTGTACGAGTCGCTGTGACCCAACAACATGACCTTATCATGATGCGTCATGTAGTTATTCGAAAGGGTAATAGCGGTGGACCCATGGATGGCGTCGATCAACCCATCATTACAGTTCGACAGCGAGCAATGATCGACCCACACGTGGCTCCCTCCGAAGATGGACACGCCGTCGCCGTCCGACACGGTTCTCCACCCATAGTGCCGTGGGGAGTCCCGCACCATAGCGTTCCCGCCCTGCTTGCAATCGTGTATGTGAATCCCATGGATGATCACGTTGGTCACGTACTGTATCGTTATGCATGGGCCCCCCGCAACGTGCACGCTGGCGCCACGGCCGTCGATGGTTTTGAACGAGTTCATGAGAAGCTCTTCTTTCAGTTGGATGACCATGTCTCTGGCGAAGATGATCCATAGGGGCTCGTCTTGGATCACGGCGTGGCGGAGGGTTCCCGGTTTCGGGTTCACCGGGTCGTCGTCGCCGTCGTCGTCCACCACGTATATCTTGCCGTCGCGCCCGCCGATGGCGTTCTTGCCGAACCCGATTGCGCAGTCTGCTAGCCTTTGCCTGTTCTGCTCCCAGTCGGGGTCGCACCTCCAACAATCATCAATGGGGTTGCCGCTGCCGCATGAGAGGTAGCCCAAGTTCCTCCTAGGCCTGGCTATAGAGCCATTGATTTTCCTGCACCCAAAAATTAAATTACTAACAATTACTGCCTTTTATTCAATTAATTAATTTTGAAAAAAAAATAATGAATACAAGTAGAGTATACAAGTTTTTTACTCTCTCGTCCAATCAGAAATGTCAATTTTGATGAACGATAAATTTGTTAATTTTTATAGTAAATTTATAAGAAAGATGATTTCTTGATTGGTTAAAACTGTACAAAATTTTAGTGTATAAATTAAACTAAAAAATAATTTTTTTCCCTGGTGCTTTTTGAAAAAATAAGGAACTATTTTAATAAAAACAAAAAAACAATCTCCACTTAAAACATGCATGTGCTATTCAATGCAGATCAATATTTTGGAAGTAATGTTGTTGTTAAATGATGGTGCACTGGCAGCCATGGTGGAATGGTGTGACCAATTTTTTTGCCAACTGCCATATAGACAATTTGTGAAGATAGGCCTGCTATAGGCTGCAATGACATGTTTATACACGAAATTTTGGCCTTTTATTATCCACCATTATGGAACGTTATTTATACTCACATGAACTTGATCAAAGTGACAAAAGTGATCACATTCCTATTTCTCTGACAAAAAAATACAGAGTAATGCACAATTGCACATGTAATGTAAATGTAAGTGGGTAATTACATGGATCTGTGGTGCTAGACAGTGAGTAACTTTACCTGTTGACCTCTTGTACGACCTCTTCAGGGTTTTGCACTGGTGAAGAGGAAATGAGAGTTGGAGTGAGAAGGGAGAAGAGCAAGAAAAGTAAAGACAGAAGAGTGCTTGTCATGGTGCCTCCTCTTTGTTAAGTGAGAGAGAGAGAGAAAGAAATGAGGGAGGTGAGGAGTGATGTAAGTAGTAGGGTGTATATATAAAGAGAGAAAAGCGAGGCTAATTGGCGTGATTAAACTAAACACATGGGACCCACTTGCATCCTGATTTCTGTTTTTACGGGATGCCTATTGGGTAGTTTTGGCCGTTAAGCGAGGCCTAAATGATGGTAGAAGATCAAAACAGTCAAAAAGAAAATTCTTCATAGAAAAAAGGGATGAATGAAGTAAGAAAAAGGGCATACACAGGAAACCCATTACTTTATTTAACTATATACTATGTGAAGTAGTAGTAATGTTTGGTAACGTACACTTGAGAGTAGAAATTAATTAAACTTATATAATTAAAGTTACTCACATAATTCTACAACTGCTTTCAGAGGGTGGTTAATTAGGTTTTACCAACCTCATTAATTAAGATGAAGGTAGAAGTAGAATTGATTGTACAACAGCATGCGGGGGTCCCCTTATAGGATCCCTAATGAGGACGTATTCAACCAAGTTCCTTTCTTTCTTTCCTTGTCATATTAATATTTCTGGCATAATCGTTGAGGATAATGAAATTAAGCACGGGAATCACTTAATGAGTAATGGACACTTTGATTAATTAAATTAACTAGTATTAATGAGACTGAAAGTAGAAGCCTCATCAGGGCATGGCTTCACGTATAATGAAGTAGTGGACAATTCTCGATTGATTAAAAATTAACTAAAATTGGTCGTGAAAGTAGTATATAAATTCTTCCTCCACCGTTGATGTGTATATTCTTTTGGCAGCAATTACTACTTTATATTTTGACTTCGATTGAGATGCGGTTGAGATTGTTTGAAATTAAAGATTTACCTGGTGGAAAATATTGACTTATTTGCTATGATGGGTCCATCTTGGATTCTTGGAAGATCCCCCCAGTCTTGAACTTCATATCCTTCGAGTTTTATGGTCATTTGGATCTGGGAGAAGGATAATTAAGAAGATAAGTAAATTTCCAAATTTAATTATGTGCTACATATTTATTTATAATACAAATTTACTATTTATATAAAGTAAGTTCATGGTGAGCTCATAGATTATCAAATAAATTGATATATGGTTAATTAGTAGATATCAGTATATGATTAACTCTAATATAATAATGATCCTATAAATAATAACATATCATTCATAAATCTCGAACTCGAGACCTTAACAGGACCACTTTCAGTAAAATTTCCTTCTTAACTACATTTTTTCATCTATAAATCTCAAACTTGAAACCTTGTTCAAATAATCCGAACTCAGTGTCACTTGGATCAACGACATGTTAGTTTTAGCTATTTTTGTTTATTCTTATTATATAAACTACACTGCAGATAATTATAACAAAAATAAGATATAAATGGAAGTTAATGGAAGACAATTTGATTTACCAAATAATATGAACCTACTTTTGTCGTGAATCTTTCAAAGTCAATTTTTTTTCCTGAAGTACGGGCTCTGTTTCTTCGGTTCATATACTAAATTACTAATATAACAGATTGATATTTTACAAAACAGATGCATGAACAAGATGTACTAAATTAATATACTCTTGAAGAAAGAAATGGAAAGTAAATCCAATGAGCTTTAATCCAAGCAGTGGACAACACCCTATGGCTTTTTATTTGTTATTGGATAATTCATGTCATCTCCTCCACCATATGCATGCCTGCTGTTAAGCATAGTTGGGCTGATAGAGTGGTTCTCCCAAAAAGAAAAAACTAATATTGAAAATGCTTCGACTTTAGTCATTATAGGAATCTATATTGATAATTAGATAGGGACGCCTAAAAGGACACATAGAAGAAAAGAAAAAAAAAAAAAAAAAAAACTCTCTCCCTCTATATTCTGGATCAATGATATTATTGCTTGCTCGATCAATGATATTCAAGATTTCACGGGGTCCGGAAACACTTGCTTTGCTTCTATGTCAAGGGAAAACAATTGCGTTTACTTGTCATTTATGTTCGTACGTTGAAATACAAAAAAAAACCAATTTTAACTACTAAATCTCATGCACAAATAAACCTGTTTCTTTTTACGTTTTTGTTCGGGGGGGGGGGGGGGGGGGGGGGGGTTGTCACAAACACAAATGAACCTGCTCAAAAGCTTTTGAAATTAATAATGTCCATTACCGCTATAATAGTTAAATCACGATCACTAACAACAATTGTTTTTTTTTTATTTTTATAACAACAACAACAATTGTTTCTAGGAATATTTCTTCTTAGCTATAATGTAATTAAATTTTGCACTCGTTAATTAGATGGAAATTTCTATAATCTTTTTTTGCACTCCAATAAGTTCATTACGTTTTGACTGTTACTCTTACCCCTTAACATAAAAAAAAGCGCATGGGATATATATATATATATATATATATATATATATATATATATATATATATATATATATATATATTGGTAAAGTGCATATTAACCAGCTATTAACTTATTATATTTTTAGGGTACCATTAATCGTCAATACTTTATTCAAATAGCTAGTAGTTTTTGGTACTAATGTAAATATAATTTATGCATAATTGGCAGATCAACCACCTCGTGTTCGAATGTAAATCATGTTGACATTTGTACCCAAGAAATATGTTGCTGTTAGAATTGATTATTTTTACGAAACCTTTCCATGAACAAGTTTCGACTTAGTATTTGAGTTGGCCAACTTTTCATTTAAAATACAAATTGCGGACTGATTGTTGAGTCAGGTCGTAAGTGAATAGTTTTGTAGAGATTCTTTATATAAGATATAGTACTGGTAATCATAATTATTTGATTAATATGACTTCAATTATTCCTTTATATCCATTTCTTTTGATTTAATGTGCTATCCTCTTTTTATTGTTTCATTTTGTAATGCCCCCTTATTGTATAACAGATGATCCATTTTTTTTCACCCAATAACTCTATAGATATTATTGTGCACCACTGCATGGAGGGAATCGAACACGGATTCTCCTACTAAATAGATCGTTCTCCCTCATGTGAAGACAGCGGGACCTTATACCACTGCACTAACCCTTTGGAACATAAATATTATGATTTAAACCTTTTTACACGCATATATATAGAATTTACTTGATGCCACAATTGATACAATTATTTAACAGAATGCACATTAAATTAAAAATTAAATTTGATTGCAAATAAAAATTGACAACAAAAAAAAAAGGGAATGCTTTTATTTTATAATGAAGCAAAGTATAATGAAAATTTGAAGCAAAGTATAAAGAATATTATAGAAATACTGATAAAAAAAGAATAGGAAAAATTACTCATTTGATTTTTATAGTTGCACAAACTTTACCTTTTAATTCCTACACTTAAAAATCATTCCTTTTAATTAGTCCTTATATAAGCACTTTCATATCTCTTTTAATCCCTACCTTTACACAAACTTTACCTTTTAGTCCTTGCCATTTTGTAATAGTGGCAAGGACATCATGTCTCATCTTTAGTTACTATGCAATGACCCATTCAATAGCTCAGACTTTGGCCAGATGCTAGTTGCATGAAAAATGTGCAAGAGAGGATTCAAACTCGTCACCATAACTATTTATGTGCTCAAACCTATGCTCTCAACCAAATGTTATCACAAATCTCACCATACCTAGTCCTAAAACTACCACATTTCATTATCATTGAAGAGGACCAACATGTCAACTTGTCTCAATGAGCCTCTCAAACTAATTAAGGACAATGCATCGTTTGTCTCATCATACTTTTGCTTGTTTTATCGAAGCCAAGTCTAGATACTCTCATACTCCACACATTGAGTTACCAAAGACACAAGCTAGCATCACAAGAAGTTGTGAATTATGTTGTTTGTCGTGAATTACTTATCTATTAGTACTACATAAAAATCATTCCACCACCATTTTCTTAATTGACGTGTTGCTTGCTAATGCATTGGAGTCCACTTTTTTTATTTTTCTCTCTTGATTAATCACCTATTCTCTTTTACTTCCCTCTCTTCCTTTTTGCTTTTTGCGTGCAAAACACGAGATTTTTCTCTAATTTAATTAAAAAGTTCTTTATTTAAATGTAAAACGAGAAAGAGAGAAGAGAAGCCAATGTCTTTTTAGAACGGATGAGCTTAATTTGTGTAAAAGTTGCTTTTTTTTTAACTTTCTATTTATTTATTTTTGTCTTTTTTAATCTTCTTTAAAATTGTGCCTGGTCTTATTTAAATAGAAGAAAAACTCAAAAAAAAAAATATTAGTCAAATGCTAAATAAACAATTTTTTTTTGGATAAAATACATTAATTATGTTTGATAAAATTTAATTTTTAAGAAACATTATATTTTCTGTCAAAAAAGAAGAAACGTTATATTTTAATTTTATAATAAATTTTTAATTGCATGTTATTTTAATTTTTAGTGTTAAATGAACAAATACGAACACACATTAAAATTACTGATCAATACAAGGCAATCATATGAAGAGTTTGGATTATTTAAAAAACTAAAACAAAGTAGCATGAGATTGTAGCTAAGCAAATTCAGAATTCTTGGAGTAAAATAAAGGCTTAATTGCAATTTTGGTCCCCCTATTTTGCACAATCCGCAATTTTAGTCCTCCTATTTTAAAATAAAGACATTTAGTCCCTCTATTTTGCACAATCCATAATTTTGGTCCCTCTATTTTAAAATAGAGACATTTAGTCTCCCAATTTTGTAAAATCCGCAATTTTGGTCCCTCTATTTTAAAATAGAGACGTTTAGTTCCCCAATTTTGTAAAATCCGTAATTTTTGTTCTTCTATCAAATTGAAAGCATTGACCGTTAAAAGATTAACGTCAGCCTTGACGTGACCCAAATATAGTGATGTGATACAAATTTATTTGTTTAGTTTTTAATTATTCTAAATACTGAGTAGAATAATTGATGAAAAATATATTTTAAAAAAAAGATAAAACCATTTATTTTAATGGACAATAGTAGTCGTAAGTCCTAATATGAAAATCACGAGTCTTAATAATTTATTTTAAACAAATTTCACGTCACTGAAGCACATACCACATCGTAGTCAACATTAATCTCTTAATGATCAACGCTTTTAATTTGACGAAAGGATAAAAATCACGGATTTTACAAAATTGAGGGATTAAATGTCTTTATTTTAAAATATGGGGACTAAAATTGTGAATTGTGCAAAATAGAGGGACTAAATGTCTATATTTTAAAATAGGGGGACTAAAATTGAGGATTGTGCAAAATAGAGGATTAAATATCTCTATTTTAAAATAGAGGGACTAAAATTACGGATTGTGTAAAATAAAGGGATCAAAATTGCATTTAAGCTTAAAATAAAATATTAAATTCCAAGAGAGACAACGATATGATCACGAATTTCGTGGTAATGAGTATGGGGAAAGGAACTGAAAATCCTCTAGCTTGAATTTGACGAACGATATGTCACGTGGCTGACCACTA
Organism: Pueraria montana var. lobata; assembly: GCA_026413185.1. NCBI lineage: Eukaryota > Viridiplantae > Streptophyta > Magnoliopsida > Fabales > Fabaceae > Pueraria > Pueraria montana. The sequence continues at coordinate 26,626,605 of CM048652.1, read as the reverse complement.
CACCATGCCTCCAACAAAAGCCAAACAACAGAAGCAGAATCGATTAGAATTTAGAAGAACATACCCTTCCATTTTCCAAGCCAATTTAATATTGAGTTTATTTTTTATGCACTATTAATATAATTTTTTTACATTGTTAATTAAATCAAATTTATTTAAAAAATATTTTTTAAAGGATAAATAGTACAAAAGTCAATAATATCATCATATACAATAATTTATTTAGATAGTAATATAATTTTTTTACATCATCAGCGTATCTTAATATTGTTGATTCTGTTATTTAATTAAAATCGACATTTTATTTAACTTAATAGAAATTATCAAGACAAAATATCGATTTTAATTATAAATAGTAATAAAAATGATGTTGAGAATTTGATTTTTTTTAATATAATTACATTCTTTAATCTATATATTATCTTCTTGAATAAAAAATTACATAAAATCAATCTTAAAAGTTAATATTAATAAACATCTAAATAAATAGGGAAAAAAATTAACGGTGACAAATGCACGTGCTATATAGTTTATAGGCTCTAAAAAATAGGCTTCATAGCCCAACATATCCCCCTTTTTAGTTTTCAGTTTTCTTACATTCGCTGTGGTAATATTAAAATTCCCGAACCGCAAACTTCGCCGGAATTTCACAGTTAAAAACAAAAATACCATATATTCCATCATGTCATAGCACGATGACAACCTATGACACTATAGTTTGCAGCCATTACAAGAAATATAGGTCTTGACTTTCATTCTCTTTTACTACCTTTTTCTTTTAAGTCTACCAATCCTTTAAAAACTAAAGATCCAAGTTAATTCTCGTTATCAAAACGGTGAAAGCTGGGGTGAAGTAGGAAATTTTTTTCCTCGTCCGTGAGGTAGAAGATTGATCGGTAATAGGTCTTTCACGGACATTTTTTTTTTAAATAAATAAAAAATAAATTATTCTAAATAACTAATAATAATTTAATATTTAACGAATAATATAAAAATAAAAATTTAAAAATCAATATTAATAGTACTTAATAGTAAGATAGTTATTAACCGTAACGGTAATTAAAAAGTTAATCATTAGTAAAAATGTCTTTGAGTTGTTTGTCTAGTAAAGTAAAGGTATTTTGAAGGCACTGTGGTGGATTGGGCAAGTCGTGGTGTATCGCTGCGCTGTGATATTGAAGCATTGAAGCAAATACTTGGTTCGTGGTGTCCTGTATATCATTGTGATATTGTTGAAGCAAATACTTGGCGAAATCGTTTCTCTTGCATCAGTGCCTCACTGCAGCGGCTTCCGACAGCTCCTTGCCAAAGACAATCCATCAACATACCCAACACAAGAGAACTAAAATAACAATACAATCAGAACCAATAAAACCCAAAAACTCACAATTAAAAAGACAATCAGAGACCTGCAACAACAAAAAAATCTCAGCATAACAATGTGAAAAAAGATAGAAGAAATAAAAGGGAAAAAACACAAAAAAAAAAGGAAAAATAGAGTCATCGAAGAAGCACCATCACAACGATTTTAGACACCATATGCAGTAGTGCTCCTTTTCCCCCTTTCTTCTCCTTAGCTGTTTCCCTTCTTTTTCCCATTTCCTCTCTCTTGCTTGAATCGCTCACATGCACAGCGATGTCGGTGGTGGCCTAAATCTTTCTAGGATATCTTGACGAACTGAAACACAGATCTCCACCTACACCTTCAAGGCTTCAACCAAAACGCAGAACTGAAACAAAGTCGTCGGAGAAGAAGCCATCGTCGGCGAGGTTCAGGTGGGAAAGGATATGCAGAGGGAGGGGTCGCCTCGACAGATCTGAAAAAAAGAAAGAGAGAAAGTGTTGTCGTCGGAGAAGAAGCTGGCGCGGTCGTCGGAAAATAAGCCGCCGCCGTTGCGATCAAACATTATACCTAGTGGATGCATGTCGAACTCAAACGCATATCTACATCTCAGCCACCCCCAAATCGCAGTAGACCGAACCCTCCAAATTGTGTTTTGCAATTAACCACCCAAACAATACTCAGTAAACATTATATATCCGATACCACGTATTCTCAGTGTGTTTTAGGCAATAAGTAACCGGTAATAAATCTTGTCCACTCAATTTTTTATTATTAAATCCTACGGTTACCACTAGTGCTTCATCGGTGAGGGAGGGATTTGGGTACTCACCCTAGCTTCCACCTATCAAAACCTATTTTGATGGACTCGTGCTAGCGTGGGAAAGTGAAGGATGTCACTCACCGTGCGAAAGTTAGCAACATTCTTTGGTGACTCCGATTTAACAATAAAAAATTGAAGGGTTGTGATGTCAGTAGTAGGTCCGGTTAGGAAAGTTCATTTTTAATGTTTTTTTTTTAATTTATATTCCACCTGGTTAATGTATAGCCCATTTGGCTGGCAACATCAGGTGTTATAGGCCCACCCCATCAGACCCGGGTTGTAGCTATTTTTCTCATCCGACCCAATTTGTTGTATCTTCCCCATTTCTTACCCGATACATTACACTTTTCCCTTTCCAAATGTGTGAACCTCGCCGTCGACCCCATTCCCTTTGCATACCTAGCTTACTGTCACCGAACCTCCCTTTCGACCCACTTGCATTGTCCACTTTATGAAATATAATGTTTTTTTTTTCCGCGATGACCATACAACTTCATCAATCCTTTAATCTAAGGTTTACTGGTTGAAATTGTGTTTGACGAGATGCCATTGTTGCGATTGTGGTTAAGTAGAACCCATTGTTGTCGTGTTCGTTATGGGTATGTGACAAGAAATTTGAATTACCTGTTGCAGTTATGGTTTTGCTATTCTGTGATGTGGTATCAAATACATCTTTAAAATTAATCACAAGCCGATTATGTGCCACAAGAGTAGTTCTTAGAATTTTGGGTGTCAATGAAACTCCTTACACGAACCTACACAACCGCAATCGCAAACAATGTCTGAGACACAATGACTAGTGACGAAGGTTGGATGAGAAAGGCCGGCGACAGCGGGGATTACTGAAGTATTATTAGGTTTAGTAGAGGAAATGTATCGGGTCAAAAATGGGAGAAGGGACATCATTGTGGGTCGGATTCGAAATAGGGGCAATAACACATGTCTCCACATTCATTAATCACGTGGAATATTAATTTAAAAAAAGTACCTGTTAAGGGACTTTCCTAACCACACCGTCTAAAACCATCGTAGCCATTCAATTTTTTTATTGTCAAATCGGACAGTCACTAGAGAATTATACTAACTTTCGCACAGTGAGTGACATTGTCGACTTTCCCACGCTAGCACGGGTCATACCACTATGTTTTTTATTTTTATGGTGTAACTAGGAAGTATTCATAACTTTTATTTGGCACCCAACTAAATGCATGTTTGAAAACACATTCGTTGAAGTAAATTCATGTAAATTCAGAACTATGGATGTAGAAGCTACACTGGATAGTATTGGCCAAGACATGTGTATGAAGAATTGACACAGTTCCAAATAAGCTATAATTTTCCTTCCACAAGATTGACCCATTTTAAGATAAAATTTTACTTATTTTAAGATAAAGTGTACCTCCACTCCACTTAAGTTAGTACTGCTGAAAACTTTTACTAAGCCATGTTACATGCTCAGACCTTTTAATGGGCTAGTCTCTAACAAATGAAAAACAATTAAATGAATGGAAGATGGTAATTGATGATTTGCACACTAGTGGGAGAAATCCAACTTTAACTAAAAGTTATTTTGTGGGACCAATGTGAAGGTCTTTATTAAGGAATTAAGTTAATGCAAGGTTCAAAATAAAAAGCACTTAAGCACAGCCATTTTAGTTGGCTTTGGTTGAAGAGGTAGTTTCTGGCGCTTGTGTGTGACAACTACTGGGCAACCTCCACACATACTCAAAACACCTGGTGTTAATTGCTCCTTGTCTTGTTGCATTCTTTCTTTTTCTTTTTCTTTTTTTGATAATTTGTTGCATTCTTTCTTTTTCTTTGTTTTTTTTTTTTTTATTTGTTGCATTCTTTCTTTTTCTTTGTTTTTTTTTTTTTGATAATTTGTTGCATTCTTTCTTTTTCTTTTTTTTGGATAATTTGTTGCATTCTTTCTCAACCTCATAGTTTCTTTCCGGTGCGTATGCAACTGTGATTAGGACAGCACATGTTTCACATCAAAGCCGTCGTTTTCCATTTCTTCATTATTGTGTTCAGAATTTTAGAAAATTATTGTCTAATTAATGGATTAGGACTCGAGGGTCTCCCCAATTTTATGCTTAAATTCAAAATTACACCCTCCAAAGTAGTCAATTTGTTTGGTAAATTTGGTCTAAGCATGACATACACTTTCCGGTAGGTGATATGTATATAAAAAATAGGCTTAAATACATTTTTAGTCCTTGTAATTTAGTTTTTTTTGCTTTTCGTTCTTATAATTTTTGTTTTGTTTTAGTCATTGCAAATTATGTTTGTTTTGTTTTTGTTCTTAAAGTGGTTTAGATAGCGTTTTGAATAATGAAAAAAGCGCTATAGGACGAAAAACAAAATAAACATAATTTGTAAGGACTAAAAAAAAATTTACAAGGATGAAAAGCAAAAAATACTAAATTATAAAGACTAAAAATGTATTTAAACCTAAAAAATACTCATGGGCACTTATGTGTCAATCTATATTCAAAGAGAGAAAGAGAGAAAGATCAAGACAAATATAATAAGTAATATGACTGATAAGAGAGAAATAAAAAAAAATGTCAATTATATATACACACACTTTGTAATCATTAGAAGAATACAAAGCTCTTAATCTATAGCTGCACTGGAGAAATGTTATTAACATATTTTTTATATATGTTTTAATATAATTTAATTATTAACTAAAACTTATTAAAATTTACAAAATTATAAGTGAAACATATCTAACTGAAAGTGCTATTGTGATTCTCAATAAATTTTAAATAATAAAATAAGAGAAAAAAGATAATGCACTGACAGTGTAAAATAATTTTACACTGTCATCTAATTACAATCCACCATGTATAATAAATTTGTTGACTTTTAAAAAATGATCTTAAGAGTTATACCAACGGTGATTTGTTATTAGATGACTATGTAAAACTATTTTACACTGTCAGTGCATCACCATTAAACTCATAAAACAATACATGCTACTAACATTACTTTATTTTTCCGTTATAAAAGAAAAGGATGGGAAATATTAGGATCCAAATCAACCATTCATGATGCATCATTTATAAAACCTTCAATATACTAGTATTAGGTTTAACAAACATCATTCATTATCTGAAATAATTAGAATAGAAAGGCATTTGTATAGATCCAATTAATGGTACAAAAAGAGCCATATAACCAACTATATATTTTCATCCACATTTGAGTAAGAAGGGTGCCAATGTTCCATGCATCATGAGCAGTACTCTACTCTTTGTCCCAGTGACGAATCCAGGATCCTGAATCAGTGGAGGTAAATTATAAAAATTAAAATCAGGGGTTCAAATATATAAATATAGATGAAATAAAATATAAAATTTTACTTATAATTTTTTGTGAAAAAAATTTTCATTTGTGATTTTTAAAAAATGAGAGGGTGCACTTGCATACCCTGACCACAATATAGTTCCGTCAATTCTCTATCATGCACCAATTCGAATATGAGAGGGATAGCTACCTAGTTTTCAACCAACTCAGGAGTTATTGTGACATGAAAGTTGAAAACATTAGACCTTTAATTTATTTTATTTGAATATATTGCGCAAAGAGTATTACCTGACCGATAATATTTAAAGACTAATCTCTTTTAGATAGGTTATTAGTATTATTAAAGTGAGTTCTACTTCTCTTAATAAAGTATTTTTTTTAATTCGTAAACACAATAAAAAAAATTGAATCCAAATTAACATCTTCAAGGGGCTATATAATCTATATTAAGATTTTTAGGTCTCAGTCTATGGATCATTGTTCCTTCTTCTCCCTAGCTATCTACAAGCATGGTTCCTGTGCACAAATTTATATCTAAAATATAGCCGTGTGTATTACTCTATATCGCATGAATCATGCTGAAACAAGATATGATAATTATAGATACGAGTAATATTCTTTCGCAAATATGACCAGAATTGTTTTTCCTCATTTTTTTTGGGCTTTCCTTATATAAATATATACATGGGTCCATTTACTTTACTCCATTGTCTTTGTTTAAATCCACCCCCAACAGCCTCTAGTTGTCTACTCACGTTAATAATTAATTATTGTTAAAACACATATCGCCTATCTGCCATTTAATATTTCTTCATCATTATCTGGCATCAATTAATTTAGCTATTATTACTGAATAAAGACAACGTGATAGCTACATTTTCCATCTTCTTAATGGTGACCTTCGCTTGCATGAACCGTTTTCAAATTGGAGCACTGTTCATAATGATGTTTGATTGGTGGGAAGCATGGTAAGCAAACTATTAACAACAACCGTGCAGTGCACTGGGTTTTTTTTTTTTGGTACAGTAGAAAAAATTTGCACTGGTATTATTAAGTTCAGGTAAATTTTAAAAGGCTTAGATACATTTTTAATCTCATATTTTAGTGTACTCTCATATTTTAATCTCATAAAATTAGTTTTCCTAATTTTAATTACTCATGTTTAGTTTTCTATTATTTTTTAATTGTTTAATTATAAGCCTCTTATATACCTCAAAATTTCGTGCAATAATTAACAAAAATGTAATAGAGATGTGACATATCATTAATTTGTATGAGTTAACAAAATAAAAAAATATATGAAATATTTTAAAAAAATAAATATGTATAAAATACAACCAGAGTCATTTTGTGTTTTTTATTTAAATATTTTATGTTTTTCCTGTGTAAATTTATGCCAATTAATGATATATCACATCTCTATTACATTTTTGTTAATTATTGATGAAATTTTGGAGTGAGAAAATTAAATCGAACAATTAAAGTTATGAGAATTAAAAGCAAAGTATTTGAAATTTGGGGGACTGAAATCACAAATAGGTTAAAGTAGGAGACTAAAATGTATTTAAGTCAATATAAAAATATAGACCAGAAGAATATAAAAAATTAGAAAAATAGAAATAATTACTTTAAAAATTAAATTTATAATTTGAAAAAGTAAAAGTTAAGAATGTCGACCATTCTTCAAAGCAAACTATATTAAAAGTTAAGAAATTAAGTTACTCTAAAAAATGCAAATATTCTAATTTAATTTAATATATAATAAGAGTGTGTCGGTCAAACTATGCAATGTGCAGTTTCTCAGGCCTGATTCTTTTCATGTCACATTCAGTAATCAACAATCAACAATCAATATTGCTTCACTCTTCGCTAATTTAGTCGTTATGTACAAATTGATGTGAACCAAAATGGAAAAAGAATAAAGGCGTTAATTAAGATTTAATTGGGAAACGGAACTTCAAGAAACACATGTGTAGTTACACACAATCATTAAAGTCTTGTGGTGTGGTTATGAGATCAACATATTGTATAGCTTTATTTTGTCGATCAAATCATATCATCCCCAAAACAAGCATTACTACCTCTCTACAGCTATCGTGGTCCTTCTGCTTGATCAATCGCGCTGGAGGCATGGTTCGTGATTTAGAAGTCAAAATCCTCTCATGATTACATGCAACCTTTATGCATAATATTGAACAGACAAGCTTTATTTTTTTTTCTGTACATTTCCACTTCTTTATAGTCTTTTTCGTCCTTTAGAATAGGATCCCTGTGTTTTCTTTTAAAACGTAATCTTCTGAGTATATTTAAATTATCTTATTTTGTATTTAAAGGTGTTTAAATAAAATATTAACCTGAGAGAACATTTGAAAATATATATAATTTTCTAAAAATAGTAAGGAAATTCGAAGGAAATATAAAAGAGAGTTTGTCCAACAAAAAGTGTATTCGTAACATTTCTCCTAACAACAATGTTGTTGAGATAGAATGAAGGAAATAGACGTATAGACTTCTCTGGATCCAATAAGCATCAGTCCTTCAGAAACATGGTTAGACCAGCAACTCTCCTTCTATTTAATTATTATAAATTTAATGGAATTATCACTGTTATTTGACATATCTTAAGAAATTCTGAATCCTTTATAGTTTGCCCTCCAGAAATTATTCAAAATTCACATATCATAGAACATGCATCTATATCTCAAGGCAAGAGAACACTAGATGGCATGTGGCAACCATGCAAACCATCTGATTCCCTAGGATAATAATGTGCTCTGTGCTTACAGTGAATGCAAACTCAAGGCAAATTACCTTTCCTCAAAGGAAAAGATAATATTTTTTAAAGTAAATTATACCGATTCTCCTGAGATTTAGTATTATTACACTTGATACTCCTCTGTTTTGGAACCTTACATTAAACTCCTTAATTTTTGCTTGTCCATTACAGTGAACCCCACTGTGATGTCTGGGCTGTTAAGAACGTTAACTGAACAGTCATGTGTGAGGCACATGCTTTTTAATAATTTTTTGTTTTCAAAAGTACCCTCATCTTCCTCCTTTTAAGTTGCATTGGCTGGATGGTGGAAAAAGAGACATTTGCACAGTGCTTCATTTTTCATCTTCATACAAATTAAAATGGAAAATCAATTCTGAAGCACTTCCACACCAATGTTTTTTTTAGATCAACCAAAATTTTATCAAACCACAAAGAAACAACTACTGCACAAGAAGTGGCAGAGTGCATTACAAAGATTAGCAAATATCAAAAGCAAAATAAATAAACGCCCCTCCCTGCACTAACAAGTCACTGTCCCCAACAAAAATCAAAGGATGAAGGCATCTATATGGACACCCACTACTGCGGCATGTTCTCATGATGTGGAATTAGAAAAAAAAGAAGCACATCCCAGTACATTTTGCTAATTCTTATTAACCAAAATCAGAATAAACAATAAACAATTAACAAATTGCTGTCAAAAAAAAAAAGCAATTAACAAATAACAAATAACAATATCCCTTTTCCTTCGATCCAATCAAGATTTAATTTAAAAAAGGACAGAAACTAAACGCCGTTTAGGATAAGGGGTTTAAAAGTAATGTTCTAAAACGGAGGGGTATCGAATGTAATAACACCAAACCTTGTGGAGTCGGTGTAATTTACTCTATTTTTATGAAAACAGAACAATCTGTTTAAATTATGAGGAGGTACATATATGATTATACATAGTATAATAATTAGTTGCCAATAAAGTAGTGATTTCTCATGGTACAATGATATCCAATTCTAAATTGCACCGCAGCAAAGCAAATATCCCAATCAAAGGCAGAAATTATGTTTGAAATCCTATACATGCATATCCTGCTAAAGACCAATATTATAAATACAAATCTTACCATACCTGAATATATCTATGCATCCCAATCCTGCTGAAGTTACCCCTTAAGAAATTTTTACTTGGCAGTTAATTCTAATTATGCATCAATTTCAATTTAGTTCTTCTGGGTATGAAACATACATGCTTTTCAAAGAACAATCACCAATTAAGATCATATGGTATCTGGCCAGTGGTATGAAACTTACAGGCTTTTCAAAGTGTTGCTTAATAGTTTATAAAGCATACCTCCTCGTAGGAATTAACTCCTTATGTTTTATAAAATAAGTTATAAGAAATCTTCAAATCTATTTAAATTTTAAAACAGTGATAATGCTTTCTTTCAGATACATTGATCAGTTTATGAGTTACTCAATAAATGTCTATTTTCTTGATTATGTGATAACTGATAACTAAGGAACCTTAGTGTAAAACTTCAACTAATTTTCTTCTCAACTTCCATGCTATTTTCTAAAATTTTCTGACCCACACAAACCTAATCGGATTTAACAAAGAGCACTAAACATCCTTCCCTCAAAAATGTAATTCATCTTGGCTTGAATTTCCCCTAGAACCAATCAAACCTGAAACTATATTCTCTCAGGTTTCAGTCCCAGGTAATACTCTTCCCTAAGCCATATAAATAGACCTTCAACTTAATACTTTTATACACTTGTTCTTTGCTGCTAACCATCCCTCAAGCCTTAAATCACCCTAGAAAACCTAATTTTCAGCCTACTAACTTCTAATTCCATGTGTGCTACAACAAACACATTCAATTCAACTAATCTAGCCAATCTCAATGCTAGACTCAATCCAATTAGGATTATAGTATGCTGAAGCTGAAATATTAGTAAATCCAAAAAAGAAAAAACATAAATAGAACAAACAGTAAAAACTGAGGACTGACACAGACAATGAGGAATCGAAGACAGAAATATATTAGAAAAAGTACATGAAAATAGCCCATTAGCCTAATCTAAATAACAATTTTCACCCACTTGATGTAGGACCCATGACCATTGGTTATAAAATTTACAGGACTCTGCTCTATCGAGTATAAAAATTTACAAAATCAATTATAAGCACATATACGAGGATTAATATAAATTTTTGAGTTCGTACTGCGGGATTGGTTACATACTGATGTACCAGCAGATTTATCCAAAACTACTTAGGATTCCGCCATAGCTATGATCCTTGATCTCCGATCAACCTCATAGCAACTATAAAGGCTTTAAAATGTTAAAAAAAATGCAATAAACAAGCTACAAAATGGTGAATTATCACCGGTCTTGAAGAAAAAGGACCCTCCCATTCTTAATTATATACATAATACGTACATGTATACATCGATGAAATATACCATGCTATCATTAGATTCGGTTAAAAAATATGTATAAATAACTATTAAAATTGAGGAGGATGTGTATTTTTTTTATATTACCACATGTTTTGTCGATGACTAATTTCTATTGAGGAAACTAGCTAACCATCTTTAGTGGGATCTCTCCTCCCCATCACAGTTTTTTTTTTCATTTACAAGGTTCATACTTGAAACCTTGTTTAAGGAACCGAGTCCAGTACAACTCGCATCAACAACTTGTTGATTGAGGAGGATGCGTATGTATATTGTTTTGTAATTTTAAAACTTAATATCTACATATCCGTGTATATAATTTTAAAAAACTAATAAAATTTATTTAACATAATAATTTATTGTTAAATACTAAATTTATTTTATTTTGAAAATATTCTTATGTTATATATGTTATTTATTATTTTAAATATTTATATTTATGTTTTACAAAGTTAAAAGTTTTACTTAAAATTCAAGAAGAATTAGTTTATCTAAAATAATATTTATTTCTAAATAGTTATATTACACAAGATAAAAGCCTATTTATTTAACACATTGATGAAAATTTAATATAAAATTAGATTGATATATAAATAAAATATAAACTAAATGAGAATATAAATGTTTACAAAAAAATATTAACATATAAATTATAAAATAAATATTTAATATATTATTTTATATTAACTATACTCAAAAATCAATAATTAATTAGTCTACCCATGCATTGCATGTGTTATTAAACCAGTTATAGAACAATTCCACAACCCTGCTCTCTTACCCTTTGGCATCACACTGTCTTATGAACTTTCTTAATTGCTTTTCCATCTTAAATTAGTTATGAAAATTTCTCAAGCGCATTAAACTTTTCTTAATAAAAAATCATCTATTTTAGTGAACAAAAGTGTATAATCACAAATGATTTCTAGAAGATTTGAAATTTCAGTTGTACTCCTTTTTTATCTCAGTAAATTTTTTCTAAGAGAAAGGGAAACAACGCCATATATAATCCATATGAATTTCTGATCCCATGTCTAACATTCTCTAATATTTCATGAAATTACATAAATTTTCCTTATTTTTTTAATATTTACAGCAACATTTTTATAGGAAAACACAGTGTAATATTTTTCAAACAACTAAAGGAATTAATGTAGAGATAGAAAAAACAAGGAGAATGTGTATAATTTTACAAAATCTAAGAAGTGATAAGTGTAATTTACCCTAGATTTTATTTATTGAAAGATAGCACGGAAAGTGGTAAAATACAGTGTTGCGGTTTAACAGAATCTGACAAGTACTAGTAATTTTTGTATTTCGTAACAATGGTAATTTTCTGTTACATGGAAGGGTCCCCAGAAACAAACCACAGCCGTAACAGATTCTTATGAAAATGCCTATCCATGCCAGAGTTGACTTTTATGTATCCATCGGAATCTTGTACGTACATTGAATTGATTGAACTATACGTAGGTACCATAGCGACCACATTCGAATTGGAAGGTTATCTAACTTATCTTGTCCAAGATCACTATACACTGAACAGAAAGCAACGTATCAACTATGCAGTTGTTGGTTTCAGAATGGTCCTGATATGAGGTAACAATTCTTGTGTCCAATAATGGAAAAGTGGATATATAACTGTGTAATGGAGCACTTTTGGTTCAGAATAAGCATAATTAATTTTTATCTGATGGAGGTGAATAATGCAGCATGTCACGGGTTACTTTTGTAATAAGCATGAGAAGATTCACAACTTGCAATGCTATATAGTATTAATTATGAGATTCAAATTATATTAATTTGTTCTGTGGATAAGGGTTGTCTAGGTTAGTATGATTGAATAATACAAACATTGATGGAAAGGTAAAGGTCTTTAGGTGGTCCTTCGTTATTGTAAGGCTTATTGAGACATGTGACATATATGCTCTGACACGAGAATGAGTAACGTTGTATCTATCCGAAGCCTAAACGTTATCCAGTGATCAAGAAATCAATAATCGCTCCCTGACCAAATTTATGAGTAGGTTTCGAAGAATTTGGACCTTAGAGATATAGAGTACCAAAACGAAAGGATATTCTCACGGTTTTTCTCATTCTTCATAAGTAATTGGGTACACTAGAATGCTTAACAAAGCAAAATTGTCTGTATTCTGTCAAAATTTCATTGATATGTTAATTTCCAGATTCTAATGAAAACATGCAGTGATATGGTTTTCCTTGGTTATGGATTTCATGATAAAGATGGTATTTGTTCAATATTCAATATTTTTTCAATATTGTTTTGTATCCCGTTTTGGTATTTGTTCAATATTGTTCTTAAATATCCGACCAAAATTGGATAATCTTGAATATGTGACAGTAAACATCCTTGTCCTTCTTGGTCAGAGAGGAGGGAGTAGTACCAAGGATATAGTTCAGTTGATTAAACAAGATGTCTTATTGTAAATTTGAGCAAGATGTATTATTGTAAATCTTCTAGTATATGTCTTCAATTTCTACGGATAAAAAAAGAGAGTGAGGGAGTAGTAAATCAATTAGATCACAAGTAAACTCCTTGTTTCAGTTCTAGAAATTTTACATTTTATTAATCTATAAATTTTATAAAACCTTCACCTTAATCTTTAATATTTCAAAAGTATTGTAGAGGAAAAGACTAAAATAAACAATATTTAGAGTACTAAAATGGGTATAATTCATACACTTAAATAACGAACCTTATAATTTTGGACTAAAATATAGGTTTACTAGTTATGTCACATGTTTATGGATAATTGTCGAAATTAATCAAAACATCTACCAAAAAAAAATAATCAAAAACATATATATGATACTAAAAATAATCGGGAAAATAGAATCGTATTCTTCTATGAACTCTAGTCTAATAACAAATTTTTGTTAGATGAAATACAAACTTTGGTAGATAACATACAAATTTAGATAATATTGTAGTTATGTCAGCTTTCAATGGAAAAAAAAAAATTCACTTTGCAATTTGTCATCATGATAAAAATTGTAATGGGAGAAATTACAAACTAATTCATGGAAAAGGACAACATAATTAATAATAAAAAAAAACATACACATAAAAGCGTCCTTTAAAAACATAAGGTTTGCAGGCTTACTATTTTATTTCAAAAATATATTTTATACAAAATTATCAAACAAAATATTTAGTTAGTATTTGTTGAAATTACATATATGTTTAATAAAATGAAAACTATAATTCATGGGAAAAAAATGTAACGTACTAATCTAACTGGAGTAACCAAGGAGGTCTATCTCAGCTGGTTAAGCAGGATACGTGAATTGTTGTAAATCCCATGATACCTATCTTCGATTCCTACGTATAAAAAAAAATCTAAGTGGAGTAATACATCAATAGAACATGAAGAGAAATTCTCTTGTAGAAATAGCAAGCCAACATTAATCTAACAATTAAACATTTATATTCTATAATTTCCTACACAAAACTCCTTTTAGACTATAAGGCGAAAGTTGTTTTTTTTTTTTAGTTTGTAAGGCATGAAAGCCTCCCCCTCCCCAAGAAGCTCGAAATTAAGCAAAATTATTAATTCCTATTTATGTTGCTAATTACTCTTATCCTTCTTTAAAATGGTAAGTTTTTGGCAAGTAATAAAACTTAAGTTTATAACATATAGGAAATGTTCGTATTCGCGACAAACGGACACAAAACCCTAATGTTTATAACTTTAGGCCTAATATTTGTAAATGGAGTGAAGTAAGCTTATAACATATCGGGAATGTTTGCAACTGAATGTGGCAAAAGGGAAGCCTAAAGTTCAGATGCAAGTGTATTTTAGATTATAAATTTAGCAAAGCGACTAAAGTGTGTAGCAAAACATAAGAATGCTAAAATTATGTAATTTGAATCAAAATATATATTAATTTGAATCAGAATATAATTATGTTATTAATTTCAATTTTCAAATTATGAAAATGATGTTGATTACTATTACCTTAATATAATTATGTATTTTTTTGAAATTAAAAAAAAAGAAAATTTATTTTTATATTTTTTTTACATCAATCCTTAATTTTTTTTTATTACAACCTTAAACCCATTTAAATGTAGATTTTTTTTTTGAAAAGGTACTAAGAGATTTTTGATAAACCAGATTTTGACTGTATTTTCTATCTCAGTTTAGATACCATTTGCATATGATTTGAGCTTAATTGTTGGCAGAACTCACGGTTTATTGCTAGTTTGTGTAAGACAGGCAATTCAAGGATTTCTTGAAGAAAAGAGCTCAAAAATAAATAAATTGCAGGAAGTTACCTTTGTCTGGAGTACCACGGCCGTGGTAGACTAAGCACGGCCGTGCTAATCCACCACAGCCATGGTGAAGTAACCACGGCCAAGCAGAAATCACTGAAAGTTTTGCATCAGCGTCAACTTTCCGAGCACAGCCGTGGTTAATTTACCACGGCCGTGCTCGTAATGCACGCAGATTGGACCTCCAGACTATGCAAGGACCACGGCCGTGGTCATCTGATCAGCACGGCCGTGGTGATCCGCGTCAGCAGTTTAAAACTTTATAAAATAAGTGCTGAAAACCCTTTTGGGGGATCTTTTGCTCTGTTTCCAAAAAGTGAGGGTTCTGATTGAGATAGAGAACGTGTGAGAGGATTCGATTGCTGTAAGACGTAGAGATCGTCATTGGGAGTACGACTTGTAACAATTCTAATCCCTTTGTAATCTTTATGTTTTCTATGAGATTTTCTAGTTTGTTCATGAACATGAGTGGCTAGTCTTCCAAGCCTAGGATTATGATGTAGCTGCGTCTCTTGTACCCCATCTTTGATTTTCAATGAATGTCTCAATGTTTATAGTTATTGAATCTCTTTACTATTTTGTTTGCTATTAGAACTGATCACTCTAAATTTTAGTCAGTCCCTTGGCTATGATCAATTGCATGGGACTGACAGAACTGTAAAGTGATTGAATTCACATGATTTGCATGATCAAACTAATTGTGTGAATTTCCAGTGGATTAATTCTCTTAATCAACCTCTCTGAGTATTATCGTTTACCCTAATTTAATTCACCTATGACCAATTGGGAATTGAATTAGGGGAAACAGCAGTAGTAAGCTACGATCAATTGTTTACTAATGAATTTAAAGAGGACTGGTAATTAACTTAATTAGAGCATTCAATGAGATCAAGATGAGGGAAAAAGAGATGCATGCAAAATCATAATCCTTGGCGTTTCATTCTTATTGTTTCACATTAATCTTCTTGTCTTAATCCTTACTTTTAAAAACTGAACAATTGAACTCTATTTTCTCCCAAATTTGATTCCTGATTGAATTGTTTAACCATTACAAAATTGATTGTTTGGGAACACAACTGGTCTTTTGGGTTCGATATCCGGACTCCTAGAGTCCACTGTAACTACTGCGTAGGGTACGCTTGCCCTTTGCAAACACATTTTTACGCATCAAGTTTCTGGCGCCGTTGCCGGGGACTAGTTGTGTAGTTCCTAGATAATTTATTTTGTGAAAATTAAGCAATTCCTGTTCATATTGTTCATAGTTTTCATTCCTTTTAATTTTCTGTTTTATCTATTTTTTTTATTTTTATTATTTCGTTTGTTTAATTTTTGAAATTTTATTTTATTTTATTAAAAAAAAAAAAAAAAACTCTGTTTATTTTAATTAGTCATTCTCTTTTGCCAGTTGCGTTTGATCCCTTTTTCTGTGTTGACAGTTTATGCTAACCAGATCCCAAAGGCCAGAGCTTGTGAACGAGCCTGAGATTGAAAGGGTTGCCCGAAAGAACAGAGCGTAACAAAGAAGAAGAGTAATGGCTGAAGAAAATGATCCACCGGTGGAGCAGTCTCTGTTAGACTATCTCACTCCTCAAGTTGGGGTAGCTAACAGCATCCTATTGCCAGCACTGGGGGATGTCAATTTTGAATTGAAACATGGCTTCCTCCAGATGATAGAGAGTAACCAGTTCCATGGGCTGGCTACTGAAGACCCAGTGGAACATCTGAGAAGATTCATGAGGATGGCCAGTACTGTAAGATATCCTCGGGTGTCTGCTGAATATATCAGACTGGCTGCTTTCCCATTCTCACTCAACGGAAAAGCTCTCAATTGGTTGTGCTCACTTCCGGCCAACAGCATCACTACCTGGGAGATGTGCACCAACAAATTCCTCCGGAAATACTATTCTGTAGTGAAGACAGATCAGATACAGAGAGAGATAGGCAATTTTGCTCAGAGGGAGCAGGAGAGCCTGTCAGAAGCCTGGGACAGATTTCAGGAGCTACTTCGTAGTTGCCCACATCATGGGTTTAGCCAGCAGAGAATCATCCAAATTTTTTATGGAGGTGTGTCCAGCCATAACAGGACTAGCCTCGACGCTGCTTGTGGAGGTTCCCTGATGGCTAAATCACCAGCAGAGGCAAATAGAATCATTGAAGCCATGGCCTCCAATGCCTACAACCACACTGCAGATAGACGTATTCTGATGAAACCGGTGAACCAAGTGGAAGCTGGAACATCTAGTTCAAGCATTGATCAGAAGCTGGAGAAGTTATCTAAGCAGATGGAGACCGTGATGAAAGCACAGGTACAACTTCTGACTGCAGCTCTTCCACCACCCACTTGTGATAAGTGTGGGAAAGCCCATAGAGGAGAATGCCCTGTGAATAATGCACTTGCTCAAGCTATGGAGGAGGTAAATTATGCCAATGGGAAGAGTGCAGAATATGATCCCTACTCCAACACATTCAACCAAGGATGGAGGGATCATCCTCACCTTTCTTGGAGAAACCAGAGGGACCAAGGTCCCAGGCAGGAGCTGACTCAAAATGTGTATAGGCCTCCACATATGCAAAATCAGAGGTCAAGACAAGAAGAGAGAATGCCATCACTGGAGGATGTCATGATGCAATATATAGCCAAGAGTGATGAGCGCATGAAGACTATGGAGTCTCAGCTTTCTAGCATGCGAGCTTTACTATCCCAGAGAGCTCCTGGTACCCTTCCTTCTCAAACTGAAACTAATCATAAGAAGGAGGAGGCGAATGTTGTGATGACTAGGAGCAAGAAGGCTAAAGAGGGGCAGAAGAAGAAAGAAGAGTCAGCTCCAACTCTAGAAGAGGAGGTTCTTACTGAAGAGAACCCAACTATTGAGCAGAAGAAGAAGGAAAAGGAGGTACTGACACCTCCTCAGGTAAGTGTTCCTTTCCCCCAAAGGTTGAAAGACAAGAGTGAGGATAGGTATTTTGCTAGATTTGTAGAGATGCTGAAAAGTTTGCATATTAATATCCCCTTCGCTGAGGCAATTGCTCAAATGCCAAAGTACGCCAAGTATTTAAAAGAAATTCTTTCAAATAAAGGAAAGCTGGCGGACTTTGCTACAATTGGCCTCAACGAAGAATGCTCTGCTATGATTTTAAAGAAATTGCCTCCTAAGCTTAAGGATCCCGGGAGTTTTTCAATTCCTTGTAATATTGGCAATTTGCAATTTGATAGAGCATTATGTGATTTGGGTGCTAGCATTAATCTAATGCCTTATTCTGTTTATAAGAAGTTGGGGTTACAAGAACCTCAACCCACTGACATCTCTATTTTGCTTGCAGACAGGACTCTTACCTATCCGCGAGGAATAGTGGAGAACTTGTTGGTTAAGGTTGGGAAATTTATTTTCCCTGCTGACTTTGTTATTTTGGACATTGAGGAGGATGAGGAAATCCCAATTATTTTGGGACGACCCTTCCTCAACACAGGAGATGCTGTGATTGAGGTCAGAAAAGGGAGATTAACTTTGAGGCTAGGTGATGAGGAGGAAGTGATTAAAGTGTATGATACTGCAAAAAGCTCCTCCTCTTCCGCTTCCTGTAATTTTGTGCAAGCCATTGACAAGGTGAAGATGATTGATACCGAGCTTCACCCAAATGTGGGGAAGGAAGCTCCTGGCTATAGAGTCGATGGGCATGCTGAAGGTTTACTGCAAGAAAGGAATATCACCTTGTTTGAGGGAGGTTGATTTCCTTTTCACCCGTCAGGCTCGGGACGTTAAACAAGCGCTGCTCAGGAGGCAACCTGAGAAGAGTGGGTTCATGAACCCACTGTATCCTTTTAATTATTTTATTTTGCATTCTAGAGCTTAGAGTTTAGGAACTGTTTTATTTTTCTTATTTTTATTTTTTTGGTTGTTCTCGCATGTGGGGACCACGGCCGTGCTAAATTGAGCACGGCCGTGGTGGTAGAAGCCAAGCAGTGGTATTAACTTACCACAGCCTTGCTCCCAGATTTTCCCAACAACGTCATATTCGACCACGGCCGTGCTTAATCTGGACAGCCGTGGTAACTTTTACCACAGCCGTGGTTAGTTGTCCAAAAAAAAAAAAAAAGGGGGGGGAGACACCAGAGGCTCACCACGGCCGTGGTAACGGTACCACGGCCGTGGTCCGCCCATCCCTATATATAGCCACGGGGGTGGTCAGTTACCACCACCCGTGGTTCTCTTCTGCTTTATCTGTTCTGTCTCTCCTATCCTTGGCAATCCTAGCAAGTAAGTTTTTCATGATTTGTCAGCATGCATTTTTATTGATCATATGTTATTTTCTTTTTCTTTTCTGTTTAGTATTAAAAAAAAAAAAAAAAAAAAAAGAAGAAAGAAGAAAACCAGTTTCTGACAGTCACCACGGCCGTGGTCATCTTTACCACAGCCGTGGTCACAGGAACCACAGCCGTGGTCATTGGAACCACAGCCGTGGTCATTGGAACCACAGTCGTGGTCATGGGAACCACAGCCGTGGTCATAATTACCACGGCCGTGGTAAATTTTACCACAGCCGTGGTCATAGTGGCCATTCTTTTTGTTGTTGCTCTAACCCATACTGCTTCATTCTTTTTGGATTATGCTCGTTGTGTGCAGTTATGACAGGTGACGGCCCATCTCGTACTCGTGGGAAGCGTGCTCGGACCACACAGGCTCAGCCAAGACAGGGTGCAGCATCTTCCACACAATCCACTTCATCACCACCTAACCCACCACCTCGACGCCACCCTGGGGCTCAGCCTATGCATTATGATACTCCCGTACCACCAGAGCACATGGACCGGTACACAGTGCTTAGGACCTTTGATTATCATCCCACCAGAGCTTTAGACACAGCACTTCTAGAGGAGCATGGTCTACTGCAACGGGTCATGGCATACCTCACAGCTGTGGGATGGGAGAGGATAGTGGACATCACAGAGCAGGCATACAGACGCCCCACCATTGACTTCATCTCCACTTGCCAGGAGTGGGACCCTGCACCTCGACCTGCACCAGAGCAGGAGGCAGATGAGGACGACATGGAGGATGAGGAGGTGACACAGATAGATGACCCAGCCCTTCCGCACATGGTCTCCTTTTTCATGATGGGACAGGTCCGGAAGATGACGTTGGCAACTTTCAACGTCGTCTTGGGGTTTGAGACACCGGAGTCCATTCTGACAGATGAGTATAGGGCTGCTTTGAGATGGCACCCGAAGACTTACAGACCAGCGGCCTTTTGGAGAGAGATTACAGGACAGGCCCGCTTTTGTTCTGTCAGTCTGTTTTGTTTACGGCACCGTACTTTACTAGTTCTTTCATTTTCCATACATTGTTTCCTGTTTTCATTTCTATTTTAGATGCATTGAGGACACTGCATATATTAAGTGTGGGGAAGGGAGTCACGATTGTTTTTCCCATTCTTGAGACATTGTGTGGTTATGTTATTTCTGTGTTCTGATGTGATTTTTAGATCCTCAATAGTTGTAGAATTGTGTTGCGGAATTTCCCTCTTTAAAAAAAATATATATATAAAAAAAAAAAAAAATCAGATAGCAGCAAGGTTACTAAAGGGGAAACACTGGCTCTAAAACTAGACGAATAGATTATTTCCCTTGAGCTTGAACATAGAGATGAGAGAGTTGAGCCTTAAGCCTTTCAATATGATATGGAATCAATTCAAGTGACATGTTTTATTTTCTATGCTGATATACATATCCTTGATTGACTTTTGACTTTCTGAAACTGTTGAGGCATTGTTTAGGCATTTTTCTAGATGCAGAATTTGTGATACAACCCCACTTAGTTGACTGTTTTGAGCCTTATGAATATTTTTTTGGTCACCCTGTTAGGTTAGTCTTTGTACAATATGCTTGGTGGTCTGAAAGACAGGAAAAACCAATGTAATGAAGGATATTCTGAAACAGAAAAGACTCAGTATGTCTCACTTCCTCTCCTATACAATGAATAAATCAAGGTCAAGGCCTTCAAAAAAAAAAAAAAAAAAGGAGACAAAGAAGAAGTGAGAGCTGAAAAAAAAAAAAAATCAAAAATCAAAATCAAATAAAAGAGAAGAAGAAGAAGAAGAAATAAACATTGGTATCTTCTTGATTTTGGATCACTGAGCATAAATTGATTGTAAAGCCCATTGCTAACATTTTTCTTTCAATATCCACCCATCATTGAAATCCTAGCCCCGTTACACCTTGTCATGCCTCATCTGTTTTGATTGTAAAAAGTCCAATTGAGTTGAGTTGATCGATGCATAGATTAGTGAATATGTTCATTTGAATATGATTGGAGAGTTTCTCTATTAACCCTGAAACACTGAGAGAAGGAGAGATGAGTGAACCATGGCTCTTGGGAAATTAATTTTTGTGTAGGTTTAAGCCTAAGAGACCCGAGAGGAAACCTGCTGCATTCTGTTGTATCTGCTTCTGTCATAAATAAATAGGGAATTCTGTTACAAGTTCTTGGCTAGGGAGAATCAATTTTGATGTCTAACTCAGAATAATTGCTTGAGGGCAAGCAATGCTCAAGTGTGGGGAGGTTTTGATAAACCAGATTTTGACTGTATTTTCTATCTCAGTTTAGATACCATTTGCATATGATTTGAGCTTAATTGTTGGCAGAACTCACGGTTTATTGCTAGTTTGTGTAAGACAGGCAATTCAAGGATTTCTTGAAGAAAAGAGCTCAAAAATAAATAAATTGCAGGAAGTTACCTTTGTCTGGAGTACCACGGTCGTGGTAGACTAAGCACGGCCGTGCTAATCCACCACAGCCATGGTGAAGTAACCACGGCCAAGCAGAAATCACTGAAAGTTTTGCATCAGCGTCAACTTTCCGAGCACAGCCGTGGTTAATTTACCACGGCCGTGCTCGTAATGCACGCAGATTGGACCTCCAGACTATGCAAGGACCACGGCCGTGGTCATCTGATCAGCACGGCCGTGGTGATCCGCGTCAGCAGTTTAAAACTTTATAAAATAAGTGCTGAAAACCCTTTTGGGGGATCTTTTGCTCTGTTTCCAAAAAGTGAGGGTTCTGATTGAGATAGAGAACGTGTGAGAGGATTCGATTGCTGTAAGACGTAGAGATCGTCATTGGGAGTACGACTTGTAACAATTCTAATCCCTTTGTAATCTTTATGTTTTCTATGAGGTTTTCTAGTTTGTCCATGAACATGAGTGGCTAGTCTTCCAAGCCTAGGATTATGATGTAGCTGCGTCTCTTGTACCCCATCTTTGATTTTCAATGAATGTCTCAATGTTTATAGTTATTGAATCTCTTTACTATTTTGTTTGCTATTAGAACTGATCACTCTAAATTTTAGTCAGTCCCTTGGCTATGATCAATTACATGGGACTGACAGAACTGTAAAGTGATTGAATTCACATGATTTGCATGATCAAACTAATTGTGTGAATTTCCAGTGGATTAATTCTCTTAATCAACCTCTCTGAGTATTATCGTTTACCCTAATTTAATTCACCTATGACCAATTGGGAATTGAATTAGGGGAAACAGCAGTAGTAAGCTACGATCAATTGTTTACTAATGAATTTAAAGAGGACTGGTAATTAACTTAATTAGAGCATTCAATGAGATCAAGATGAGGGAAAAAGAGATGCATGCAAAATCATAATCCTTGGCGTTTCATTCTTATTGTTTCACATTAATCTTCTTGTCTTAATCCTTACTTTTAAAAACTGAACAATTGAACTCTATTTTCTCCCAAATTTGATTCCTGATTGAATTGTTTAACCATTACAAAATTGATTGTTTGGGAACACAACTGGTCTTTTGGGTTCGATATCCGGACTCCTAGAGTCCACTGTAACTACTGCGTAGGGTACGCTTGCCCTTTGCAAACACATTTTTACGCATCAATTTTATTAAAATAAGGTGAAGCACAAGGTGCTCTTTAAAAAAAAGAAGTTATGGTTCATGATGGAGAGTGGCAGACGATGACGAGAAGAAGGAGGTAAGGATATAAGGGCAACCTCACGATGTTCTTCTTTAGCAGATTCCCTGATGGTTTTCAGGAGGACCATCTGCAAAAGATCTTTCAAAGATGGGGTCAAGTGAAAGAGATTTTTGTATCTAACAAGAGAAATCAGTGGGGACAACGGTTTGGGTTTGTTAGGTTCCTTGGTGTTGCTGATGAAAGGATCCTGGAGAGACAACTTGACCAAATCTATATTGGGGATACCAAAATGTACGTCAACATACCAAGGTTTGGTAGGTTAGAGAGGCAAGGGAAGGAAGACAGGAGGAGTGAAGCAAAACACGTAAGGATAGAGGAAATGGGCAGACAGAAGGAAACAACTCCTACAAGGAAAGAAATGGTTAGAGGAGGGGACCAAATCAGGCAACAAGGAGTATCGTATGCACAAGCGGCACAAACAAGGAAGAGAGACACACAAAGAAGGTGGGTACCAAAATGCCAGAGACCAGGAGATACTTCTGAGAAAGTATGGAGAGGAGAAGACATCAATGTGGCGATCGGAGACTACTCAGAGTTCGAGAAAATTCTGGTTGGTAGACTGTACGATACTAGTAACTTTCAATCCTTACATGAAGCCTTCATCATGGAAGGTATGAAGTCTTTGAGGGTCAGATATATGGGGGAAAATCTTGTTCTGCTCACAAGATTGGAGGGAGCTGATGCACAAGAAGTGGTTAATAGTAATAAGGAGTGGTTTGCTAATATGTTTGAATCTCTTGTTCTTTGGAGTCCGAAAGAATGTACGTCTTCGAGACATGTATGGATCAGATGTAGAGGTGCCCCTTTCCATACTTGGGGGACACATTGCTTTGCTAGTCTCATAGGCACAATTGGCTCTCTTTTGCATCTAGATGAGGAGACAAAGGATAGATCAAGGCTGGAATATGCGAGATTTCTTATAAAGACATCAAATGCTGAACCTAATTCTATAACAAAGAGGGTTAGAATCAATGGCATCATATCGATGATCCAACTGGTGGAGGAAATTCCCTGTGAGGCTCAACACAATTGTTGTAGACAGTTGATGGAGGATGAGATTGGGGATGATATGTCCTGGTTTGGTATGGTGGATGGAGTCTCATCGGGGTCTGAGTGTGAGGGATCAGAGGGAGTAGAAGGTGACGAAGTATGCTTTGACAAGGAGAAGATGGCACTGCTCAGTACTGGCAATTCGCCGGCATCGGTGAAGTTGGCCTTGGGTTTTGGGGAAGCTGATAAGTCAGGCGTTGGTAGCATGTGCAGGGAAGCAATAGTCTCTTCTGCTCAGAACATAGGGTCTGCATCAAAGAAAGGGCTATATGATGTACCTAATGATGGTGACAACTAGGGGAAGTTACACGTAAATAAAGCTATAGAAAAGAACTTTTGTGAAGGAGACCCCTTGATTAGTGTAAATAGGGTGTCAAGTTATGATGGCCGATGAGTAGACGTGGAGAATGAAGACAAAAAGGGTTAGGATGGGAGGGATTCTGGGGATCATGTGACATTGGGGGTGGACGATTTGGAGTTACATGACTGTTGGAGGAAAAACAACCTCATAGTAGAATCTCAAGCCAAGGGGCCATATGACTTAGTCACGTGCCTGAGTAAAGAACAAGGTGATGGATCCAATCTTGGCCTCTTGGACAAGGCCCATAATTCAAAAGGAGATGGTGGTAGTGTCTTAAGCACTGGGCCTGTGAAGGATGGGAGACTTTTCTTAGGAGAAGTTGGACTTCCTGAGAGCAAAGCCTGCATGTATTTGCTGTCTGGAAGTGATGTGCCCATACCACACTCCTGTAATGGTAGGAAAAACTTGGAACTTATAGTCACTAAAGGGCTTGGGGATAAGCCCTCAGTGCAGTGCTGCGGTCACAATACCACTAAGTCAGTTGGTTGCAATTCGTCGATGGCTATACAAACTCTTTGAAACGAGAAGGAGGATCTAGGTGGGCAAATAAATTATAATATAGGAATGGGTCACAGTCAGATGATGAGGAGAAAAGGAAGACAAAAGGTTAGAAATGCTATTCATACAAGAAGCAAGTCTATAACAGAGGGGGACCTTCAAGCTTGTACTCAATCGGTATGGCTGAAAAGGGGGGGGGATCAGAAGCTACAACATTATGGGATATTGGAAGGGAATTAAGGGTATCCTTTAGTGGAGATCATGCAACTATACTCCAGAGGATTAATGATATGGAAGTAAAAGACTCTAGGCAAGCTATTAATAAAAGACAGGGGTTGGTAGAAGAGGAAGGGGATCATGAGAGGTTGTTATGAAGATTATGAGCTATAATGTGCGGGGGTTGGGGAATAAGGTGAAATGGAGGATTTTGAGAGAGCTCATCAATAAGGAAAGAGTAGATATGATTTGTATACAAGAAACAAAAATACAAAATCTAAGAAAAGAGGTATGCTACTCTATTTGGGGGAATACAGAGGTGGAATGGAAGGAAAACCCAGCAGTGGGAAATGCAGGGGGCTTACTTTGTATGTGGAGAAAAGAATGCTTTGAAGAAGAAAGTGTACATATGGGGCAGGGTTTTTTGGCCATCAAAGGTGTGTGGGTGGAGTGGAATATTCCATGCTCGATAGTGAATGTACATTTATCCTCGAAACTGTAGTGTAAAAAACAACAGTGGGCCTCTCTGCAGGTTCTTAAAAGTTTGTGGGGGTGGTGACGCGTGGTGTTTTCTCGGTGACTTTAACTCGGTTAGAAGACCAGAAAAACGTAGAGGTGGTCAGCACGCTATTATGGGGGGAGTGGAATTGAAGGAGTTTAATCAATTTATTGAGCATGTGGAAGTGGATGACATACCTCTTGTTGGGAACAAATACACATGGTTTAGATCAAATGGAAGAGCTAAAAGCTGGCTGGACAGATTCTTGGTCTCAAGTGAATGGGTTAATAGGTGGCCGGGATGTGTACAAATGGTTCTTGAAAGGAATATATCAGATCATTGCCCGATATTATTGAAGGAGGTAAAGTCGGATTGGGGACCAAAACCCTTTAGGGTCCTCAATTGTTGGTTCTTGCAAAAGGACTTCGTCACCTTTGTGGATAGTGAATGGAGAAAGATTAAGGTTGTTGGATGGGTTGCATTTGTCCTTAAAGAGAAATTCAAAATCTTAAAGGAGAAGCTTAAAGTGTGGAATAAGGAGGTGTTTGGAAATATTCAAAAACAAAGAATTGACATTGAGAAGGAGATAACTTGTCTTGATAAAAAAGATGAGGAAGGATCATTGGGAGAGGATGATATTAGTAAAAGGAAGACTTTGGTGGCCGAATTTTGGAATATTATGACTAGACAAAAGTCCCTACTAAATTAAAAATCTAGGACAAAGTGGATAAACGAAGGGGATAACAACTCAAAATTCTTTCACTCTTGTGTGAATTGGAGGAGGCAAGCAAATGCTCTACAAGGAGTGAGGGTGGATGGAAAGCGGTTGAGGAACCCGTGGAGGTAAAAGAAAAGGTAAAGTCCAATTTTGAAAAGAAGTTCTCGGAAGTGGAGTGTGAGAGGCCGAAGCTTGATGGGGTACCCTTTAATAGAATCTCGCACCAAGAAAGCACATCCTTGGTTAGAGAGTTTGAGAAGGGTGAAGTAAGGGATGCGGTGTGGAGTTGTGATAATAATAAGAGTCCGAGTCCCGATGGTTTCAACTTCAAATTCATAAAGAAGTTTTGGCACTTATTGAATGAGGGTGTCATGAGGGTGTTCCATGAGTTTAGCCTTTATGGAGTTATCCCTAGTGGGGGTAACCCCTCCTTTGTTACCCTTGTACCAAAAGTAGATAACCCACAAGAACTTGGAGAGTTTAGGCCCATTTCTTTGATTGGTAGTGTTTATAAAATCATTGCAAAGGTTCTCTATTGGAGGCTTAAAGCGGTTCTTGGTAGGGTTATTGATGAAAGACAGTGAGCTTTTATAGGAGGGAGGAGTATGCTTGATGGGGGTGGTGGTGGCTAATGAGGTTGTGGATGAAGCAAAAGAGGGAAGAAAGAGTGCATGGTTCTCAAGGTGGATTATGAGAAGGCCTATGACTCTGTTTCTTGGAGCTTTTTGTTGTACATGATGAACAAGCTTGGCTTTTATGATAAATGGGTGGGGTAGATTAAAAGTTGCTTACAATCCGGAACCATTTCTATCCTAGTTAATGGTAGTCCTACTTTGGAGTTCAAACCACAAAGAGGACTTAGACAAGGGGGTCCACTTGCACCCTTTCTTTTTCTCATTGTTGCGAAGGGACTTAGTGGACTAATGAGACAAGCCATCCAAGCTAATAAATTTGAAAGCTTTGAAGTGGGGGGGGGGGGGGGGGGTCATTGGTTAAAGTGAATCTCTTGCAATTCGCAGACGACACACTCTTTGTTGGGAAACCGTCTTACCAAAATGTAATTGTTTTGAAGGCAATCTTAAGGTCTTTTGAGCTATCCTCTGGACTAAAGGTAAATTTTCATAAGAGCA
Organism: Pueraria montana var. lobata; assembly: GCA_026413185.1. NCBI lineage: Eukaryota > Viridiplantae > Streptophyta > Magnoliopsida > Fabales > Fabaceae > Pueraria > Pueraria montana. Next base: position 26,599,126 of record CM048652.1, on the reverse strand, counting down.
AGTTGGGAGGTATTGGTGTGGAGGAAGGTAGACTATGAAGGTATGCATCTCTTCTTAATTGTAGTGTTATGGCTATCCCATTTGAATACCTGGGGTTGTTGGTGGGGGGGAATCCGAGGAAGGGGATGATGTGGGAGAAGTTCTTAAATAAGGTGAGGAGTAGGTTATCTACATGGAAAAAGAAAAGTTTGACTCTTGGGGGGAGAGTGTGTCTCATAAAGTCGGTGCTTACTTCTCTCCCTTTATATATGATTTCCTTTTTCAAGATGGCCCCCGCGGTGGTGAAGAAGTTTAGAAGAATGGAGAGGAATTTTCTTTGGGGAGGGCTGGACGGTGAAAGAAAAATTCCTTGGATAAAATGGCAATCCATTTGTCTACCAAAGGAGAAGGGAGGTCTAGGAATTACAGATATTTCTCTCTTTAATACTTGTCTTTTGGCTAAATGGAAGTGGAGGATGATGTGTGGGGAGGGGGGCCTTTGGAAAGATGTTCTTAACTCAAAATATGGTGGTTGGGAAAAGTTACAGTCACAAAATGGTAGAAGAAATTATTCCTTATGGTGGAAAGATCTTGGTGCTAGTTGTGTTGGTAACAATGAAGTGGGATGGGTTAATTCAAATGTTGCTTGGAAGGTGGGAGATGGTAGGAGTATTAGCTTTTGGGATAATACTTGGGTGGGAGACCAAAAGTTGTCCATAAGGTTCAGAAATGTGTATCAAAATTCGATTAAGAAATCAAACTGCATAGCTGACTTCGATTTTTGGACAGAAGACCTCTGGAGCTGGAATGTTGAATGGCGGAGGAATTGGTTTTTAAGGGAGCTAGAGGAGGTAAACCTGTTCTGGAAGGTTATTGGGGGTGTGAAGCTTATTCAAAACCAACCTGACGTGAGACTGTTGAAAGGGAATGCAGAGGGTTATTTCACAATAGCCTTGGCATACTCCTTTCTCTGCTAAGACCAAAATATAGAGGAGAATAAAACCTTTGAGGCAGTATGGAATATTTTGGCACCACCATCTGTGTTGCATTTTGCTTGGAGGGTGGTTTTGGACAGACTTCCATGTAGACAAAATCTATGGAAGAAAGGGATTGATCTACAAGACTATAGATGTCCTATGTGTTGTAGGGAGTTGGAAACTACTTAACATTTACTTTTCTCTTTCTATATTGCTGACAAGATCTGGAAATTCTGCTATGGATGGCTCGGTATACATACTGTACTACCACAAGCAGCTGAAAACCACTTATGGCAACAATATTATTTGGCGAAAGGTAAGAAAGCCTCTCGGGCCCGGCAATTAGTGTGGGTTGCAGTAACTTGGTCCATCTAGTGTGTTAGAAATGATATAGTTTTTAGCAATGGCATCCTATCTTTTGAGGGTATTATAGAGTTGATTAGGATCAAGTCATGGCTTTGGTTGAAGGCTAAAATTGACACTTTCACATACTCGGTTGCTGAATGGTATAATAGCCCAGGTGCTTGCTTGATGAATTTGGAGGGTCACTAAATGTTCAATACTAGCACTACATGCAGGGACGCAGGGATACATATGCAATGTAAAATGTTTTTGGATAGTTGCTGCTATGTATATCAGTGCTGTGTACTGGCTACAGTTTTAGAGTTACACTTGTTGGGGTTGTAATAGTAAAGCTCTTATACCTTGGTTATCAAGTATTTATGAGGTTTGTTCATAAATATTAAATAACCTTAGGCCTTTGAGTGGTACTGGTACCTTTTTGTATGCTACTGTGTGGTATTGCTTGTAGCACCGTATTTATCTAATACTAATATATTTTGCCGACCAAAAAAAAAAAGGTGCGCCCACCTAACAATACAACTATTGTTGAAACTTGAATGAATGTGAAATAATAATCTAACAATATAAAAGTGATAAAAAGATAACATTCATTCTGCAGCTCCACGTCAAAAAGCAGTATCTCCCTGTGCCTCCAAATGAACCCTTACGCATCAACAGCAAGCACTCTTCAAATATTCAATTCATATAGAGCAAAAAATTCTATTCCCAAGTCTGCAGCTCCATATCAAAAAACACTAGCTCCCCGTGCCTCCAATCTCCCAGGTGCCTCAATTAGAGCCTTACACATACATATATTAGCAGCAAAATATTTTCAGCAGAATATTATCAACAGGAACTCCAGCAAACTCTGATCAAAGTATCATATATAGCAACTCTATGACATTAAGAAAATATTTCTTTTTATATCTGCTTATGTTTGTTTGTATTTGTATTTGACCCAACATCTATTAATCCTGCTACTAACTCCTTTATAAGAAGATGCCTGCAAGCTGTTTGCTATTTTTTCCCAAAGCTGACAGAAACACCAAAAATCCTTCTAGGAATTACACCGAACCCATTTAAATGTAGATGACAATAATGAAGCATGTGAATTGATATGCATTCAAATCCTAAGAATTAGACATCTAAGTTTAAGAATTAATTGTTATTAAAGTTTATTGTAAGATTTAATCAACTTTAAGAATTATAATACTGCCTCTTATTTATAAGATCTAAATTAGAAGTGGTGTTTGTTCCCTTTTATAAGACCCAATTCATAATGTTTCTTGCATTAATTAATTTTAGACTAAAATACCTCTAATTAAATAAGAGAAATTGTAATGATAAACCTTTAGAAGAGAGAGGAACATTAATAACAATGCTCCTATTTATCTGTGACGAAGACAAAAGAAGGTTAAAAATATCTTTAAACTTGCAACTAACATTACCATTCTCTTTCCAGCTTCGCGTGAAGAGACAAGTGTGGGACCTAGTGCGTGTTTGGGTAAGCATTGACAAAATTGATTTTAAATATAATTGATTTTGTTAAAATTGATTTTGAAGTGAGGTGATTTATATTTGAATATTTTTATTATAAAATCAAGTTAGGAGTAAAATTCAGTACAAAATTTTGGATCCAACGCAAAAGCTACTCAAAATTGCTTCTACTCAGAATCAATTATAGACTCTGAATCAGTATATGTTTGGTTTCACGTTGAAAAATTGATTCTGACTTCAGAATTGATTTTGTACAAATTTTCTCATGTTTGATTTCACGTTGAGGAAGAAATCAGAATTGATTATGAGTCCAGAATTGATTATGAGTAGAAGCAACTTTGAGTAGTTTTTGCGTTTGATCCAAAATTTTGTACTAAGTTTTGCTCCTAACTTGATTTTATGATAAAAATATCCAAACATAAATCACATCACTTCAAAATCAATTTTAGCTAAAATCAATTTTGCAAAATCAATTCCATTCAAAATCAATTTTAGCAACGTCCATCCAAACACGCACTCAATTATAAACCCTTCTACAACGTGAAATCAAACATGTCGAAATTTATCTAAAATCAATTCTGAACTTAGAATCAATTCTTTAACGTGAAACCAAACATACACCTACACTTTTCAAATTAATTTCTTTCATTAATCATATCCACCAAACAGTTGAACAAATTTTCATTATTGTCCGTCCGCTCAAACTCATCACTATCTTTATTTTCATCTATTTTATTTCTCTCTTCATTGCGAAATAGAAGTTAAATCATGAAAATTGGAATGCAGGACAATCATTCCATTGTATGTTACTTTGGATTTAATTTTTTTTTAATATTGACGAAAAAATGTCCCTTTGCACGAGTTTCTTTCGAGTAGTGAGAGACAAGACAACTATCAAGAAAACCAAAATTTCTTAATATATTTTTCCGTTTCTCAATGATTAATGCCTGCGCAATTGAATAGTGTGACTGAAAAGTGAAAGATCTTGGCTGGCGCAGTGGCCACATAAAATTATTGTCTTGCCTGTGTTTGTCTTAGCACATTTGTCTTTGCAATTTGAAGTGTCATTGTGCTTAAAATAAATAAAGGCAAAAGTTTATAAGTGTTCTTAAAATATTGGTTAATAAATTAAAAGAAAAAAAAATATTTAAAGATGAAAAATTGTGCTGTTTCTGTTTATAATTTTTGTTGTACTCTCTTTTGAGCAGTATCTTAAAAATACTGGTAAGCAAAACCCATAAATAAAACACTGGGGAGTGGGGACATAATTGAAAAGCAAGCTTGTTTCTGCCAAGCCAAGTTTCAAAGTGCATCTGCAACCTGCAATACATAATTAATTCATTCATTCCTTGATGGTGTATGAAGTACACACAGATAGCGTGGAAACATCAGAGGAAGCAAAGAGCGTCTCTTGAGCATAACAACATTCAATTCAGTGGGGCCTATGGCCTATGAGCTTATGAATATTCAATCCCTATTATATGATATGAATTTCACGGTTTATTATTCATTCACACGAAATTAATGGTCCCGTTCAGGTTCAGGTTCAGCCTTTCAGGTTCAGCGCCGCGCCTATTCCATAGACCATAGCATATATAGTATCTATGTCTTAACGTCTATTGCTTGCTATAGAATAGAATAGAATAGGTCTGCCCTTAGCTCCTATAGCGTGAACTCTGCTTTCAAGTTAATACACTTCATAGTTACTAGTAGTATTTTGGCCACGTCTTGGACAACTGTCTTTTGATCCATGTTCATGTTACCAAAAGCTAAATCTTGTCATGTCAACGGGATTCCTTCCTCTTTTGTATCGTTTACTTTTCTTTTATTAGTGGAAATCATTAATAAAATATTGAGATTTACTCTCTTCTGTTATAGGTTAGGTTACATAAATAAATCATCAACTCCCATAACCCATCATCTTACATAACCTGAGTTATGATGAGTAAAAGGGTGTATTTTGATACGGCAAATGCTAATAAGTGTCTCTAAGAATTTTGTTGGGATACGTAAAATTATATTGTTTATGATTTTTTTTTTCGTTTTTCTATGATTTACACAACAAATATTTTTTTCTTTTAATTTTTTAACCAACGTCCTAAAGACACTGGTTAATATAACCCTTTTGAAATATGTTGGAATGAAGTCCAACATAAAAATCACACTTTCTAATGTATAAAAGGAGAAATAATGAGTGATGGATTGAATTGAAAGTTTAGATAAAACTGAAATTCAAACACACAAGTTCATTGGATTGTTATTCTTAATTTCTTTTATAAATTTAGGGTGTATAGATAGAAGGAAAAGAAAGAATAAAATAATAGAAAGAGAAAATAGATAGATGTAATAAACGATGTAATAAGAAATAAAAAGAAAAAATAAGGTAAAAGAAAATTGAGGCCTCCACACAAGCTTCTAGCTTATGTCCATACCTTCTACAATGAAAGCAAATCATATGTAGGCTTTCATACACTAGATTAAGGGTCTATCCAACATTTTGATCATGAGGATAAACTTCTCTTAAATGTATACCACACGTGTTCTAACAAGCTTTCCCCCTTGAGTGTATAAATGTGTTGTACTTAAGGTTGAACCCATCCTCCGTAGGAATTTGTCATTATACTTCCTCCGTTCCAATTTATATGATGTTTAAGGTTTTGAAATAGGTATTAAGAAATGTAATTAATTTATTAAATTTCCTAGAAAATATTAGGTAACTTTCTATTATACCCTTTATCTCTTTAATTAATTACTCATAGTACATTACTCCCACCAAGTATTGATTAATGGTAATCCTGAAAAAAAATATTTAATGCAACGTTGATTTTGTAAAACGACAATTATTTTGGAACAAATTTTTTTCTCTAAAACGTCATATAATTTGAAACGGAGAGAGTACAACTCAATGGGAGAGGTTTGGCTACAAATCCAAAGTGCTTTAGATTAAAAAAAAAAAAAAAAAAAAAAAAAAAGAACGAACTCCACTACTGAACAGAGTTAATGATCAACCACTCTCCAATCTCCATGAGCCTTCACAAGGCATGCTTATAATCTTCCTCTAAGGAAAAGTGAATAAAAAAATGATCTTGTGATATATCAATGATTTTAATGGAGCCTACTCTAGCTCAACTTCTTTAAAGCTTACTTTCAATAATCCGAAAACCCACTTTCTTTCCCAGCAAATGAACTATGAAGGTGTCTTTCCAAGGATCACACCGCTCTTAAACTCTTCTCTTGAGACTTGAATAACTGGACAAGGATTATAAACCCTTTGCTTGGACTATTCAGAAGCATTCTCCTCCTTATACCATCTATTCTCAAGCAAATCTTCGTCTTCAATATCTTCCATGACCATCTCTTCTTCAAAGGGAACTCACACTATTTGGAGCAACATATCTTTATAAGAATATGACTCCTCCATTAAATCTTGAGTGCCCATAGTAGCTTTAAGAGCAACTTGAGTTTTAATCTTCTTAATACTCCTACTCAATACAATAGGTCTTCTGTTTTAGATGAAGCCTTCTTCTTATTGAAAACCCTTTTAAGTACTCACCACTTACAATACTCAATCTTTCTTTTCAAGATCCTAATTGTTTTGTTAATCTTATCTTAAGATGATACTTACAACTTTTTATATATATTTCTGCTGACATTGGTAATTAAGTTAACATGAGAGAAATTTTTGTTTTTGAAAAGAAAAAATATATACTCCTTGTCGTCTTGTACGAGTTATTAATTAAACTTTAATGCTAGTAGATAAGATAATAAAAATAACTACTATTAAAAGATATTTATTGCACCCAAAATATAAATAATATATTTTAAATAATTAAAAAGCGATTATCAGTCATACGTGTAAAAAGTTTTACATTATTATTTAATTATAAATAATTATTTGGATGATTTTTAAGAAAATATTTATTATAAAAATCAACAAATTTATTATACATGATAATTTATAATTTAATGATAATATAAAATTATTTTACATTATATTAATAAATGATCATTAAATTCAATTAAAATATATATTTAATATTTTTAAATATTAAAAAGACAAAAGTTGTTCCAAAATAATTGAGGTTTTAGTAATAGTAATAAATTGTAGCGTACAGAAGTGAGCAACCCTTGGGGGGCGCATAGGAGCTGGTCCTAGGCCTCGGAAAGTGAAGTAAGCACAGCAGAGTGTGTAGAACGTGGAGCATTGCATTCCTTGCCCACACACTGCAGAGCCCGACCCGACCGTAACCTCAGCTTTATGTGCTTCAACTAAATTAACCGAAACCTTTTCCCTCTGAAATTACCAAAGAGCCCCTAGCCCACCTAAGTTTCTGAAAAGGGCTCGTTGGTCGAGACTCCTCACCAACCTGTCACACACACACTCTGCCTCATGCCACAATGGGAACTGCGAACTGCCAACCAAACCAAACATTAAGATGAACAGACACAAGTTCTAATACATATTTTATGAAGTGAAACTTTTGATTTAATGATCCTTTGGAGACCATCCAACATAAAAGAAAACCAAACATGTACTCAATCCCTCAACTCAACTCAGCTCCTCTCACGAGCCATGGCCCCTCGCATTTATGACATTTACTGTTTTGCCACTCACCCTTTTACTATTTCTATGTCTTCCTCCCTCACCCGTTCCTCTCTCCCGCATTCAACACCATTTTCAACAAGTTTTTCAACAACCCGCTCCCCACGCTACTGCTACCACCATTTTCTTTTTTCCTTGAACAAAACAATAATGTAGTAGTAATGTTACTTATGCTTGTTTTTTCTATTACTACTACCAGGTTTGTGCCTCTCTGTCTAACCGTTTTTTACTCTTTCGAACTTTGTCGTTTCGCTTTGTTTTTATTAACTCATACAATATTTTATGTTATGGAAATTTGAACTCCAGATTCTCTCCCTACCCCCCCTGCCCTACGTTTCTTTTCTCTTTGTTTGACCATTATTTTTATATTTTTATCTTCTTTTTTTTTTATAATAATGCTGTGGGAATGGAAACAACTACCGCATGGCTTGCACTGCAGCGGAGAAGAAATGTTAATTCTTCAATGGGATTGCTCATTGCTCTGTGTTGTTGAAGGTCCTTTTCTACTGTTGGAAAAGAGTTGTCTTTTATAGCCATTAAATGATTAAACGATTCATGTAGTTCACCTATTTGCAGGTCAATTACATTAAGTTACACATAAAATTTTCTGAGTAATTCTATTCACATATTCAGCTTCTCTTCTCTCTCATTTCTACCTCATTTTCTTCCATCTATTTTCCTTTCTTATTACATCATTCATCACTTCTTTCTTCTTTTTATCTCTTCTCTTCCCTCCCAAATCCACCCCATACGGGGTGAACTTTTATATTTTTTATTTTCAAATTTTGTTTATTTTTTAATTTTTTTTTTTGGGAAAATGATGGGTAGACACCCAAACTTTAGTAGATATACTAGAGAGAGATCATAAAAGAAAGTGTAATGGGTGATACAGAAGAGATAAAGCGATAGAAGAGATAGAAATACAAGTACAATAGGTTGATGGCTAGAGAGAGTTAGAGAGAAATGATGGTGTTTGGATCC